>CM046392.1:49112500-49810000 GCA_025413875.1 Rhododendron molle
TCCCTGCTGGCACCCAGGTAATTACGCATGACCTTGGCCTTTTCGAGCACTTGGATATCTTTATCGGAGTTCACAAGCATGTCCATGACGAACGCGTAGGACGTAATGTTCTCTGAAATGCCAGGGCAGTACTGTTCAAAGGCAATGAGGTTCCTGAGGTATAACTCTGTGTCGTCGTTTATCACAAGTGGTGGGATTACCAAACGAGCCCTACGACACCTCCCAAATAGGCCTTTGTATTTACTGAACTTAAACTTGAATAGATTGTCTCCTCCATCGGGAACAAACTCCACGCCTGCAAAGTGAAGTTCTGATGCCGAAGGCATGAGAATTACTTCACCAGGTTCTTCCTGTTCACGAGGAAGGCAACGATCGTGTATGTAATGAAGGATATGATAGTACTCAGTAAGAAGAACTTTTTTTTTTGCTCTTGCAGAGTTTTCCTGTTTGTCGCCAAAACATAGGACACAATACTCACTGGGCGAACACCAAGTTCTCGCGTTGGTGGAATCTCCTACTGGACTCACCTTTTTCTCATAGCACCCCCACACATAATTGGTGAGCGACCAGTTGTTGTCCGAGCGATCTGGGATCCGACCCACAGTGAGCTGGAACAATTTCTCAAGCACAAAAAAAGGAATCTGATTCTCCAGGAGTACCAAGTCGTTTTCTACGGTGTAGACGGTCATACTGTTACCAAAAATAGGATCTGTCTCTTGTCCCTGCTTTTGGAAATGCAAAATCATTCAAATTAAGTTTGTACATCCTTGTTTATCAGCTAGATTTATTTGGATAAATTTGATATTATAATTAGATCCTATGATCGATCACCTAAAATATTTAATCTTCACATATATAAATCATGCATGCACCAGTATTTAAATGAGCTACTTAAAAAGTACCATAAAAAGTACCAAATGGGGAAACTCAAAACACAAGATTAAGTTTTGCTAAATGATAAAAGAGCTGATGCTTGAAGCTTCCTTACCTTTGAGTTGCTATTGTCTCCTCCATCGGTAGGCTTCTTTCCTTCCTTTTCGGCAATTTTCTTAAGTTCGAGTGATCGTGATCTGTAGAGAAATTCGAGAATGAAACAACCATCGACCAACAACATTTCCTCATTCAGCGCAACTTCTTCTGCGTAGCATTTCTTTGCATCATCTAGCAACTTCTTCATCTCCGCCACACAGTCTTGTAACACCACTTTTTTCTTCTCCACTAATTCCAGGCCCTTCATTCCCATGGTTAGTCGAGAAACCAGGTCATCCTTGTAGCTCATCTTGACGTGTTTCATGGGTTTTTGGAGGTGTTCTTCGTTGCGGTGAAGAGGGCCGATTGCGATGAGGCGAGGGGTGTAGGCGCTTTTCTTGAGCCTACGAAGATATTTGGGCACTCTGCAAATGCAAGCTGAAAGAGAAGATTTTGGTTTTCTGGGCACCTTCAGCGATATTCTCACTGATGGTCGATGTTAGGCGCTGAAGAACGTCCTCATAGGCATTCTCAGCTCGGCTTGTTTCTGTTGGGAGGATTTCCATTTGATCAATGAAATCAAGTTTGGTGATAGCTAGAGTTGTGGGTGAAAATGGTTTTGGATTTTCCTTCTACGTATCTATATATAGAAGGCTCACAGTCTAACTCCTTTTTTTTTGTGTGTGTGTGTCAACAAGTGCGATGTAAAGATATAAGCCCAACGATAATTATTCGAGGCAGCTCATATCAACTTACAGTTTAATTGGTGCACTCAAATATTTACCCTCTTATCAAAACTGTTCAAGACGCACGTGAGTTTGTACCAATACAAGCATTTTTCCTCCAATTTCTATCTAGTTTTTTGTTTAATCCCCTAAATTTTCCACATTTTCTACTTCATCCTTAAATTATGTAAACAACAGTATACGCCCAAGACTTAAAAATATTGTTCAAGTACTTACTGATATTAGATTGAAAAGAATTTTTGTTGAGTAACTAAATCACGCATAAAGAAGAAGTGACTTTGATTATCGAAACTGAACTCGTAACATATCTTACTAAATGTGGATAGAGTTCAACTCATTGAACATGTGGATAAACAAAATTGCTGGTAGTTCATGAATCTTTTGGTTCAAATCTTTCTCTTTTTTTTTTTCATTTTCAAGTATTTTGAAATTTACATCTAGACAGCTCGTCAAATTTGGAATGATTTCTAATTAATGTTGCGTAAAGAGAAACAGACCGCTTGTTAAGTTTGGAATAATTTTAACTATTCCTAAAGAGAGAGAAAAGACGAGAATGCAAAACATTTCTTCATCATTGGATTCCCAATTTGGAATAAATTTTCTCTTGCTTTTATTATCCTATTTCTCCACTTTTTCCTTTCCTTTGACATCCAGCAAAGCACAAAACCCTCAGATAAAAGATGGAGAGTAGAAAATTAACCTTCATATGCATTCAAGTTCGAGTAGTTTTTCATAAAATGTTCTACTTCGTAACAAAAGAATCTAAGAAAATACAAATTGAAAACATCATGTAAAGCCCCGATTTTTTTTGGTACATATAGAAAAAAGAATGGAAAAAAAAAAAAGAATTGAAAATCGATAAACAATTTTAAAACCATCTGATCAAGAGAGAGTCATGTCATTGGGGTGTGGTAAACGAATTAGCTCAACAAGGGAGATAGACTCTGTGGTGGGTGTGGCTCGGTGAATGGGTTAAGTCAGTGGCCATGTCGTATCTGTACCGGGCCACGTGGGCTCTTGGGAGACGTGGTTCGGAGATCCATAGGTTGGCACATTCCTGTCGTTCCGAATTAGCCGAACAGGGTTAGTTCATCCCCAAAGGTACCGTGGACCTGGTTGCTGGACGATGTTATTGGCTCGGCTATCTAGACCTAGATTGGTTCTCTTTTGGCGATTTCGCCGGTCTTGCTTCTACAGGAGGTGCCTATATCGAAGTCTTTGGTAGTTTTGGTTAATTCTTGTATTTTCGATGGTAGTTTTGGTTAATTCTTGTATTTTCGATGGAATCTGTATTGCCTTCGGTCTTTGTTTTGGAATGAATTGACGATTCAAAAAAAAAAAAAATGGTTTAAGATTTGTCTGGGTTCGAGCGACCAATGACTGTCTGGAATTTTGAATTTGCAATTTTTGTTGTGCTGATGAACACACATATGGTAGTTCACTTTCAAAGGTTTCGAACTCGCGCAATTGCTCCGAAATCTTTCCCCAAGTGCAGTTTCCTTGCACAGCTTGTTGAATAGATTGGTGGCGTCCTTTCTAGAACCCAGTTAATTACGCATGACCTTGGCCTTTTCGAGCACTTGGATATCTCTATCGGAGTTCACAAGCATGTCCTTGACGAACGCGTAGGACGTAATGTTCTCTGAAACGCCCGGGCAGTACTGTTCAAAGACAATGAGGTTCCTGATGTATAACTCTGTGTCGTCGTTCATCACAAGTGGTGGGATTACGAAACGAGCCCTACGACACCTCCCAAATAGGCCTTTGTATTCACCGAACTTGAACTTGAACTTGAACAGATTGTCTCCTGCATCGGGAACAAACTCCACGCCTGCAAAGTGAAGTTCTGATGCCGAAGGCATGAGTATTTCTTCACCAGGTTCTTCCTGTTCACGAGGAAGGCAACGATCGAGTATGTTATGCAGGATATGAGAGTACTCAGTACGTGGAACCATTTTTTTTTGCTCTTGTAGATTTTTCCAGTTTGTTGCCAAAACATAGGAAACAATACTCACTGGGCGAACACCAAGTTTTCGCGTTGGTGGAATCTCCTACTGGACTCGTCTTTTTCTCATAGCACCCCCACACATAATTGGTGAGTGACTAGTTGTCTAGGCGATCTGAGATCCTATCTACAGTGAGCTGGAACAATTTCTCAAGCACAAAGAAAGGAATCTGGTTCTCCAAGAGTACCAAGTCGTTTTCTACGGTGTAGACGGTCATACTGTTACCAAAAATAGGATATGTCTCTTGTCCCTGCTTTCGGAAATGCAAAATCATTGAAGTTAAGTTTGTATATCCTTGTTTATCGACTAGATTTATTTGGATAAATTTGATATTATAATTAGATCCTATGATCGATCGCCTAAAATATTTAATCTTCGAATATATAAATCTTGCATGCACCGGCCAGTATTTAAATGAGCTACTTAAAAAAGATGCTAAAAAGTACCAAATGAGGGAACTCAAAAAACAAGATTAGGTTTTGCTAAATGATAAAAGAGCTGATGCTTTAAGCTTCCTTACCTTTGAGTTGCTATTGTCTCCTCCATCGATAGGCTTCTTTCCTTCCTTTTCGGCAATTTTCTTAAGTTCGAGTGATCGAATTTTCTTAAGTTCGAGTGATCGTGATCTGTAGAGAAATTCGAGGATGAAACAACCATCGATCAACAACGTACATTTCCTCATTCAGCATAACTTCTTCTGCATAGCATTTCTTGGCATCATCTAGCAACTTCTTCATCTACGCCACACGTTCTTGTAACACACAGCTTTTCTCTTCTCCACTAATTCCAGGCCCTTCATTCCCATGGTTAGTCGAGAAACCAGGTCATTCGTGTAGCTCATCTTGACGTGTTTCATGGGTTTTTGGAGGTGTTCTTCATTTTGGTGAAGAGGGCCGATGGCAATGAGGCGAGGGGTGTAGGCACTTTCCTTGAGGTTACGAAGATATTTAGGCACCCTGCAAATGCAAGCTGAAGAGAAGATTTTGGTTTTCTGGACACCTTCAGCGATATTCTCACTGATGGTCGATGTTAGGCACTGAAGAACGTCCTCATAGGCATTCTCAGCTCGGCTCGTTTCAGTTGGGTGGATTTCCATTTGATCAATGAAATCAAGTTTGGTGGTAGCTAGAGTTTTGGGTGAAAATGGTTTTGGATTTTCCTTCTATGTATCTATACATAGAAGGCATACAGTCTAACTCGGCCCACAAGGGTTTTCATTGGTCGGCCAGGAAGGATATATAAAAGGGTGAAAAGCTGCGCACGGAGAAAGGAGAACATACTTTTCTGCGCAGGAAAACAGAGAACGAGAGCTGCGCGTTATCGTCTGTTGTTCCGAATATTATTTTTTTGCAATTTTATACTTTCGCTCTTCCTTCCGGATTTTCTTTTCCCTTCAAGTTTTCAAAGTTTGATCAGAGCTCGTCCTTCGATAACTCGTATTAATTTACGTTCTTAATTAAAATTGTTCATTAATATTTGTTTCGTATAAATCTCTCGTTTGTTTTTCTTTTCCGAGCAATAGAAGCATGTTTCAATCTAGGGTTTCTTTTGTTTCTTGTTTGATAATGAGTGAGCAGTCTTATAGGTAGGGTTGCAGGGTGATTAGCACACCGTAGCCAGATCGGCCACATTCTGCTCCTATTTTTCGAAATAATAAAAAAAAAGGCAATTTTAGATTAACAAAGAACATTCGTTAGATGAACCCGGGTATTATCGGACCCCATGTGAACGGGGGAACAAGGGTCCAAAACTCATTTTCCGCTACGCATGGGTAAACGGTAACATTCAGGATAGCTTTTTCTCTCTAAAATCAAATGTTTTTATGAACACCGAATGGAGCAGGTTAATCCGGATTGGTTACGAGTGCTATGAACCATACAACTGTACCTCATTTTAATTATTTGAAAAAAACAGTTGTTTCCTTAAGTTTTAATTAATCTCAATCAAATCAAGTGTTTTTACTATCAAGAATCCGAAATGTGGTATGCGGTTGTGAGCGGAGCAAAAAACGTGAATGAAAAGAGAAGGCAGAGCCTATTTATAGATAAGAACGTGAGTATACGTAAGAAAGCAACTGTACAGAACGGATACGAAGGTTAATGGCGAATTGATGCCACTGGAACTGACACACGACTAATTGCATAACATCTTTGCCGTTGGAAACAAAATGAAATTAAACTTAACAGGTCCAAACCTTTTCCTTTGTTCCTTTTTCCAATAGTATCTCCGGGGAGGTGTATCCTTTGGGAAGTGTGCTGTATTGTGTCGTTTGGGGAAGAGGCATAGGGTGTGGTAGGTTTTAATTGAAAGTGCTAGGGGCATTTGTGAAAAACAAAAAGTAGGAAACATCTTCATACATTTAAAATAAGTAGTATAAATTATACGCATCTGACTTTCGCTTTTTCTTACTCCCTTTCCCGGTTGGAGGTGCTGCTGGGCCCTCTGACTTTCGCTTAACGGCTTGAGTCCTTTCGGGTTTGGATGGAACGGTCAATGTTGGCTCCTGTCGTGGCTGTCATTGGGCGGCCTGGTACTCACCTAACGACTTAGTTTGGTGCAGCTTCCGCAGCAGTTTGGGTTTGTTGGTTTCAGTTTTCTTTGTAGTGGGTGGTCTGTGGTGGCTTGGTGGATGTCGATGGTGGTTTCTGGCGGTGGTGGTTGCTCTGTCTGGGGGGGTAGGAGGCAGCTCTTTGGTTAGATTTAGGGTTAGCCTTACATTGTTGTATTTGGGCTTTTTGGCTCTTTGGGTTTTCTATGCTTTCTATTACATATCTAGGCTTTTTTGGCCCTCAGATGTTGCATTAGGCTTGTCCTTTTGCTTTAATTCTAATTTTTGGTTGAATACTTTTTCTCTCCCCCTAAAAAAATGTTATTTTGCCATTCAAAACAAAAAAACTTAATTATACGCATCACTCAAAAGGAAATTATTGACCAAAGGAAATTAAATGTTAATTGATGGCGGTAAACGAACCGAGCTTTGTCGAACTCGGCTCATTTACTTAACAAGCCAAAAACTTGAGTTCAAGCTCAGCTCGAGTCTTAAGAATCCGAGCTTAGTAAGTTACTAAATGAGCCTCTTTAATAGAGTCGAACATCCCTTAACGAGCTGAGTTTTTGTCGAACGAACCACTGAGAGAGAAATAAAACTGTGAGAAAGCTTGAGTCAACCCTATTGTACTGCCGATCTGGCATATTGTACTGTAAATGGTTTGCTATGCTTCATTACTGCCGAACAAATCTTTATTTTGTTCAATAATTCTGTTAGGTACGTCGTTTCTGGATCATCCTTTAGTTTGAATGTAATTGTTTGCAGAATAGGTCAATGAAAGATCTAAATGTTCTCCTTTTGTCCATCTTTGTCATAAGTGTATCGCATGACAATGACCTTGGTGATAGTCCAGATGGAGCTTTGCTCTGTCTTTATTTGGACTCCTTGCAAGTGGACGATAGGATTGAGTCATCAGGATTAGTCGAGGTGCTCGTAAGTAACCGAACACTTAAGTTATCGAAAAAAACTCATTTTATGTGCACCTTCACCAGTTTTTTCATCGACTCTGAAAAGCATGCCCATATTCATTCGCTCAGCTTTTGGTGAGTTTCGACTCATTTTCTGTTGGCTGGAATTGCTTTTTATCACTGAAATCAACAAACAATACTCTATCTTTGTCATACTGGGTAGGCCGGCTGCTGGTAACTATTATGCAGATCACCAGAACCATGGTAGCAAATTCACTAGCTTGCTTGAATTGGACCCAATAGAAACTGGAAAGGGTCTTACAAAGCATGTCAATGACTGTTTGGAAGTTCGAAATATTTGCAATTTTTGTTGCGCTAACAAACATGTAGAACTTCACGTTGAAAGGTTTCGATCTCACATGCAATTGGTTCAAAATCTTTCATGGACTCGGATACGATATTGAAGCAAATTAGCCAAATTGAGCTATTGCGCTTGAACAGGTTGAGCAAATTTGCACAACAAAAAACGGGACCTTCTCTCTCTAAGATTTTGAGTCGGCTGCCCTTCGTCTAGGGTTTCTGGCTTTGGGGGAGGGGAGGTGATCTTCTTCTCCCTTCTCCTTCTTTTCTTTTCCCACTTTCCTTGCTCTATTTCGCTGCTGGTCCAGTTTTGTTCATCTTCTCCCCCGCCTGTTTTTGGCTCCTTTTTCCGTCGCCGGTTTGTCTGCCGGTTTCCTTCTTGGGGGTTTTCGATTTCCTAATGGGTAGGTCTTGGCGCCGGGGTGGGTGGCTAGGCCGCGTGATCTCCCACCGATCTCAGCTCTTGGGTGTTATCGGTCGTGCCTAACGGCCTGTTGGTGATCTTGTGTTTTTCTGCGGTTGTGATCCTCTTCTCCTACGATTATTTCCGTCCAATGGTCCCGACTCTGTTTCGTTTTGGTGGTTGGGCGCGAGTGTGCATCGCCACTCTCTGGGTTTTGGCTCAGATCGGCTTTGGTGGCTGCTGATGGCTTGGTGCTTGTGGTTGGGCTGTTGGACTGTGATGGTGGTTGGTGGTTGTTTGGGTTGCTTCGTAGATGTTGGCGGTGGGGTGGTGTTGGCAGGTTGGGGTGGTGATTTAGGGTAGGTTTAGGGTTTTGTTTTGCAGGTTTTCCGCTTGTTTTTGCGGTGGTGAGGGCTGTGGTTATGGGATGTTTGAGGGTGATTCATCATCATGTTTGCAGGTGGCCGATGATGGAGGCGATTGGGGCTTGAATTTGGTTCTCCGCTTGACCATCGCCGTTTCTGTTCTATGGTAGTCCGGTGCTCTGGCTGTACTCAATTTCACGAATCTCTCTTTCCTGCCGTCTAATCAAACGAGCATAGTCTTCGATCTCCTGTCTCTTCTTATCGAGGATGTCACTGCTATCATGGACACTCCTAGAGTGTCCCACATACTAGTTCTTTCGCTGGGAGTCCTTCATTCTCGTGGATTCGGAGGCTGTTCATCTGTCCTTGTTCTTGGAATTCTGGAGTTCGGCCAGTGAACGACTGGTTTCCCCCTTCGTCTTTTCCATCCACAGGTGGCTTTTTCGAAGTCGGCAGCAGACCCTTGTCTTTATCTTTCGTTGGGTTAGGGTTTCGTGGAGTCTTGGGAGTCTCTTCCGCCATAGAATCATTCTTTTCCCACAAACGGCGTCAATTGTTAGAGGGAAAATCTTCCTAGTGGTATACCTCGCTACTTTATTGATGAACTCACTACAACAAAAATGAAAATTAATGACGAAATTCCTGGTGACGAAACTAAATTTCGTCTCTTATTTGTCTATTTAGAGAGGAAAAACATATTTCGTCTCCAATTAGAAGGATAAACAAATTTAAGGGAGAGGAAATTTTATTTTGTCGCCAATAGTAGTAAATTGGTGAGGAATTTTTTTTTTCGTCTCTAAAAATTGAGGACAAACGAAATTATAGGTGAGGAAATTATTTTTTTCGTCACTAATAAATTCCCTCCATATCTTTTCCCGGGTGTGTGAAATTCTCAAACCAATAGACGACGAAAAAATTCCTCACAAAAGAGAACACTTAGGGTGAGGAAAGTTTTTTCGTCACTGATGGTACAAAAATCAATTTGATTTTACTGAATTTCATTTTGGCAGGGTGCAATAAGTATTGGGCGGGACTTAAAATTGGAAGTGAGGATTAATTTTGTCACCAAAATCTATCCAATTTTAAGACAATTTATACCATTAGAAAAAAATTAATCAAACGTATCGCTCATACATTGTGTTTTTTTTTACTAATTATATTATGAACTTTAATTGTAAGAATGTTATTTTTAATAATAAGAGAATTAATTATTTTAAACATTTTTTTATCAAATTTGTTGAGTTTGAAGTAATTATTATGCTTTTATATAGTCAAAAGTGTTTTTTTTTTTTCTGTCAATTAGATATTAAAAGTTAAAAATTAAATTCAAATTAAAAAGAAAACTTATCCAAACATTTATAGTAGTGTGCAAAAGATTTGAACCCTTAATGTGAGTAACATTTAAAACAACTGAAGCACAACTAATACAAGAGATCAAGTCTTACCTAGATACAGTCTTACCTTAATGTGATAATCCAATAATTTGTTAATCTTTTCTTTTTATTTAAGTGAAATAAGCTTTTAAAATATTTTATATGATTAAGAAATTTTGAATTAAAATTCAAACATGATAATATACTAATTACTACACATATATTGATATATATTGGGTTTATCTAATAGAGATTTTTGAAAATATATATTTATAGACAATAAATAAATAAAAAAACTAATTTTTAAAAAAAAATTGATCTTAAAAAAATAATCTCTATGGAGTTCGAACCCAAGTCCTTGAGGACTTGACACACATCTCAAACCATCAAGGCCAACAATCTTTTTGTGCTTATGATTAGAACAAGTAGTATATATTATATAATTCTATTTTTAAAAAACGGGCCTCTTGTACGCTAGCCACACGATTGCAACACAAGTATGACGATCCATACCGTTCATTTTGTTGTTCTTGGTGTTTTAATCACTCTCGCACATTTTCGGGTCTATCGAGTTTTTGAAGCCCTTTTATCGGAACGTAGATTTATTAATAGATAATTTTTTGTTATGTGCAATCGAGTATATAACGATAACCAATTTACTTCATTTTTTGCACGAATGATATAAATAGTCCCACATAAAATGTAGACGGTTCCGATTTTCAAAAAACAACTTGGGCAGCCCTAAAGTGGTGCATTATAGGACTTTAACATCTTTGGAAGCACCGAATGTGTTCTGATCACGTGGTTTCCGACATCCGATTATCACCTATTTTGGGGAGAATGATAAATTTGATAAGATTTTAAATCGTAACGGTTTAGATCGAATATTCGAAAAAATGAGTCTGCAGCTACCTTTCAAATCTATACATCTAACTTATCTGGTTCTAAACCAATGTATCCCGTTATAGTCCAATGTACGCTAGCCACACGATTGTGACACAAGTATGATGATTCATACCGTTCATTTTTGTTGTTCTTGGTATTTTAATCATTCTCGCAAATTTTCGGGTCTATCGGGTTTTAGATCCCTTTCATCGGGACGTAGATTTATTAATAGGAATTTTTTTGTTATGTGCGATATAGTATATAACGATAATCGATTTACTTCATTTTTTGCATGAATGCTATAATCACTCCCACATAAAAGGTAGACGGTTCGGATTTTCAACAAACAGCTCGGGAGGCCCTCGAGTGATGCATTATAAGACTCTAAGAGAATTTTCGATAAGTTGTTGCATATGGATTATAGTGTCTCGTATGCACATGATCACGCAGATCATATAAAAGGAATGAGATGCTGCCCTAGCAGACATCTCATTCTCCGATCTCTCGCGAACTCTCAGACTCCACTCCTCTCAACGTCTCTCTGTCTCTCTCAACATCTCTCTGTCTCTCTCAACGTCTCTCTGTCCTCTCTCACTCTCTCAGACTCTCACTCTCTCTCTCTCTCTCTCTCTCTCTCTCTCTCTCTCTCTCTGTGTCTCGCTGCTCACCTCTCTCTCTCTCCGTTTTCGACTTTCCAGTGACACAACTCTCAATTCTCAAACGGTGAGTCGGTGCGACGCAGCAACGGTGACCATCAGTCTGTCAACGTCTATCTCTCCGACTCTCTCATCACCTCAGGTCCTCAGCTTACCGACTCACTCACCAGTCACCGTATCTCTCTGAGCACAGGTACCTCTCTCACTTCGACACTTCCCTCTCTAGTTAGGGCTTTTGTTAATTGTTACTAATTTTGAAATTAGGGTTACGAAACCTAGCCCACGTCTAAACCTAGATACGGCTGTTTAATCGAGTACCCATGCATTTCCCACTAAACAGAATAAATGGTGATGAAGTGAATAATATTACAAATCCAAACTCCCAGTATTGCTCATCATTTAATCCTTTTGGAACTTGTAGTTGTTTGGAGTGTGACCTGTCTCTCTGCCCTTTGTGAGGAAAAAGATTTCTAACATATGGCAGATTTGTTTATTCTTTATTGTGTGCTTACCTTTTGAAGACATTCAAGACTTGAAAGCTTTTCAAATATTTTTGGTAGCTTGGGTAGAACAACTTTATATGAAGTTCTTTTTGCATGAGATCATCTGTATCTGTCCAGGAAAACATTGTTAGTTTTGCTTACTGCCTTTTCCTGTGATTATTCATTTATTTTTCAATTGTATTACATCTTCTGGACCGCTTGCTAGAGAAGATTACTTGGTGTTGAGACAAGAAGCAAGTGATCTCCAGGATTACTCAAATGCAAAGCTTGAAAGAGTTACGCGATATCTTGGCGTTCTTGCTGATAAAACCCGCAAGTTAGGTAAGAAAGAGTTTGGCTCTATGTCTATGGTTGAAATGAATAACGTCTGAAGGATATTAATCCATCTAATTGCTTTAGTTTAACTGTTAGCATACATGATGGTTCGTGCCATATATCTTCTTTGCAAACTGAAGAGCAAGATGTATGCTCATTTGATTAGAAATCATGTCTGGGCTAATATATGATATTGTTTAGTCGCTTATTCACAAGTTTTAGGAACCCAAGGCAAGTAGAACGTTTCTACGTCATATGCAGTTGGATAAGCTATTTGTTTGAACTCTTAATGCCTTTTCTTAGCACTTTGAATGCAGTTTGGATGTGGGCAACAAAGTATGGCATGTACACGTATGCTTTACCTCTTCCTGATGAACCTTAACATTTAAAGTTGCTTCAATTTTAACATTTTTAAAAGGCCTCACTGCATTCTTCTGTGGAATCACAACCTTCTTCTTGAATGGATTATTGTTAACATGGTTATGGTTACAATATTTGGTAAATAAATGCATAATATAATCTACTTTCAGACTAGGCTGCCTTTGAAACTGAAGCGAGGATTTCTCCACTGATAAATGAGAAGAAAACGTTGTTCAATGACTTATTGTCTGCCAAAGGTAATCATAATTCTGTAAGTTCTCCCTTTACAGTGTGCATGGACTGGTAATTTCAAGAATTTATTTTCATGAAAATTTCAGGAAGCGTGAAAGTGTTTTGTCGTACAAGACCTCTGTTTGAAGATGAAGGTCCTTACGAAATTAGAGCTTTTGTTACCAATTTTAGGGCTTTTGTTTTGTACACACACACACACCTGCCTAAGTTTTGTACACACACACCTGCCTAAGTTTTGCTGCAAGCCTTGTGGTCTATTTAGCTTCACTTAACTGAAGTGGATGTTGCCTGCATGCGTTGTGGTGTGTGTGGCAGTGTGGGGTGTGGGTGTGTGTGTGTGTCTCCTTTTAGTCTGAAATGAATAAGCCACAGACACAACCTCAGTTTTTGGCAAAGCGAAGTGTGATTGTGTTGCAACTTATGAAGGCCTTAATGGCAACTTAACGTTGCCGCATTGATTTCAATTTTCTGCTATGATGATAATATCTGAGCAGAATTCTATTTTCTTGTTCATTTGGCTTTCATATACCTGTTTTCTGCTGCTGTTGGTGCATGCCTGGCTTGCTGGCTCTTGTTTTCATGTATTGTAGGACATTGTAAAGGGCCTAGAGGCCAAGGACCAGACCACGTGAAGGCTGAAGCAATTGGTATTCGTGAAATTAGAAGTTCTACTGTTCTAGCATCTGCTACTGCCTACTATGATGGTAATTCACTGTTTTCATCTATCACAGACTCCTTTTGAGGGTTAGATTTAGTGGATTTGAGTTGGTGGTTTATGCAGGACACAACTATTGAGCAGCTTTTGCCAATATTCCTTTCCCTTCTGAACAATGAATTTCCTGATGTGTGCCTCAAAATATCAGCAAACTTGATTAAGTCAATCAGGTTTGTGGTGAATTTGGTTTTCTTTGGAGGTTTGTCGTTAATTGGCTTTACGTGTTGTGGACCTTATTTCAGTTTTCTTCAAAACTTTGTTGGGATTTCAACTTTTGTTCTTGATCTTTTAAATGCTTCCAAAAAATTCTTGATACGCATGGCTGATTTTACATTCTTGATACGCCTAACTTCTGATTTTAATCATAAAAATTCTTGTGTTTACGCACTTACTCATGGATTTCCTTCGATGTGTGCATATGGGATGATGTACTTGGATAGCTTTTGTGGTAGCTGTTTTCGATCTAGCAAGTGCCCTTCCAACATTCCAGAATCCATTCTCTCTCTCTCTCTCGCTCTCGGAAGGTGAACAGTGAGTCATTGACTACCCAATCTCTAGTAGTTTATGTGTTAGTAGCTTGTATTTAGCTTGGTGGATACCTCTAACTTGGTTTTATGCCAAACCTGAGGTGTAACAAAGTCAGGCTAAATATTGAGTTTGTTTTTAGTTAGTATAGTTAGTTTTATTTGACTGCATTGCTTAGCCCAGGTGGTGGCATAACCCCTCGCATATTCTATTTGCTGAGTTGAGGTGGCGGCCTAGCCCCTCCAGTCTGTTAGTTTGTTGTTAGTTTGTTAGTCTGTTAGTTGTTTATTTGATTGCATTGCATGAGCGTTAATTTTTTGCACTATAACAAACATGTCCTTGGACTGGGAGGCAACCGAAAATTGAAATTGCTGATATATTCACTTGTCATAGACTGCAATACTGGCGTGATTGAATACTACAAATCAAGTTGGGAGATGCCTGAATATTTGGCAAGAAAGGGATTAAATTGGTGTTGGATCCTTGACAACATAAGCCCTCCCCAGTGAACTCCTCCCAGATTGTAGTTTTATGAATAGATAGCTCTGTTCTATGCTACTGTATCTTGTTTAGTTGTAATGTCAACTTCAACTAGGGGAAGGCTTTGGCTAGTGTTCTGGAGTACCTTAAAAATCAAGGGTACACCGGATACTGGTATGTCTCTCTCTCTCCCTCTCCCTCCAACAAGTGATGTGTCTTTAGTTTGAACAACTTCTAAGTGATAGAAGAGCAGCTCTGTAAAAAGGAGAGTATATTTAGATTATAGAAGTCAAATAATTTAGTAGTTTGACTAGATTACTTAGGCAAAAATATAGTATCTATATGAATGTGTTCGTGAAAGTTATTTTTACCTAAGTTTGCACTTCCATCCACCAGGCCAATTTTTTAGCCAGCTAAATTTCATGTATTTTTCTTTCAACTGTTTGGTTAATGAAACCATTTTAGAGAACCATAGCTAACTTAGAAACCCTAAAGTAATCCTTTTGATTTTCTGTTTTTGTTCTGAAACACACAACACTTGTTTTCATTTTGAAGCCGAGTTTCTGAAAGTGTTCTGCAAAATATTGCTTATCTAATGTCATGCCATGGTTGATCCCTTAAGTTAGAGAAGTGTTCCCAATAAGTGGACATAGGTTATGATGCAATAGGGATTGGATTTGAGTCATAAGAGTCACAAAAGTTCAGTGCAAAAGGTAATTTTCCAGTTCTATTGTCAGATTGTTTACTGCATACTGTCCACGTTTATGAAGCACAAAATGAAGGCTTTACACTTCAGTTGATTGATTTTGGCATTAACTACCATAATTTCATGCATAGCATAAAAAGTCATTTCATTTTGGCATATATACATTTGAAGTTGTGGTTTCCTCCAATACTGGAACTAGGGCTGCCTTATATAGTCGTTCCTCAACAAGCTAATTAAGGGAAGTGGGGGCAGTCTCTGTCTGTTAAGAATTCGAGTTATCGCGTTCCGAATCATTATGGTAGGGGCAAGTACTTCCCACTTTATGAATCAGACAGGGCAATTCCTTACTTTCCTATTCGTCCTGGTCCTTCATCTAGGGAATCCAATGAAAAACGTTATTTCAACTGGGCCAAGGAAAAAGAGAGAGAATTAACACTTTCACTTCGGAAGGAGGAATGGCAAGTGGAGTTCCCACTGCAGCAGTTTCCGAATCTGGGATGCTAAAAGTACACTATTTGTCTCAGAATTAGACCAAGAAGCCGGGAGGCTTCCTTGCTTATCTCACCCAACTAATCAATGCAATCGGAATGAAATAGACAACCCCTATACGCTGCATATCTTGTCTTTGCATTGATTCCGTGAGGTTGCTTGTTCCTTACTTGAAGTCGTGCTATTAATGTGTTTTGCTCCTCACTCATTGTTTCATTTGTGTAATGTTAAGTTTACATGATGTTTCGTATTTCTATTAACATCTTGACAAGATTTTCTTAATCTTGTTTCATGTTTGCAGATTGAGTGTGTAAAAGGTTGGTAGCGGGAGATGATACATGCGTGTTCCTATGAAGACTTCTTTTTGGATGAAGTTCGAAGTCTTCTTTTTTGATGATGCTACGAGAACTCTTCTTTTTTTATGATTCATAGGATAAGAACTGTAATGAACAACATATGGTCTAGTTTGATTATTTTTGGCATTCGTACATGTATGCATTAGATCATAAATGTAGATGACTATTTTAGGGTGAATGAATATTGCTTTATAGTATCTTGTTTGAGATCTATTAGATTTTAAATTGTACCTGGTATGGTATTCTTAGAAGAGTGTGCGACGATTTTTTTGTCACCAATATTTCTAATATATGTAATTTAGGTGACAAATTCTTTTTATCACTAAAGAGGTTTCTCTGTGAAACTTTTAAGAGACGAAATTTTTTGTCGCCAATTGGCTTCAATTTTACGATTATGGGAGGCAAAATCATTTTGTCGCCTATACTAATTTCAGTAATATTTAAATTAAATTCTTTGGAGACGAATTTTTTTGTCACCTATATAGTTTTCCTGGTTAATATTCATTCACTATTAGTGACAAAATTGACAAGGGTGACAAAAAATCTATATATTGGTGACGAAAATTTTCGTCTCCAAAATTACTATAGGTGACGAAACAAAATTTTCGTCACCATGTTACTTTCTGAGACAACCTTTAGGAGGCAAAAAAAATTTCGTCAAAACGTGCATTTGGTGACGATTTAATTCGTCACCAAACACAAATTTTCTTGTAGTGACTCCTCACCGGAACCCTAACTGCAAACAGACAAGGGTGAGCGCACCTTCGCCTCTCGTCGATGAAGGCCTTCCAATTCCTAAGTTAGTATCTTGTACTGTGAAAAACCTTAGCAAATAGTAGGAGAATGAATTGATTGCATAAAACTGCGTACCTTTTACCTCTAGGTCTACCTTGTATTTATAGATGCATGGATGCTTGCTCTCCAAGCATCCTCTTTGCCCTAGATTTCCTAACTTGTATGGAAAAACCAGAAGATACGGGATTCTCTTTCCCTTATCAGATTACCTCTTAAACCCCTTGTAGGATTCTTTCCCATTATAGGCCAAACACCCTATTCTCGTTCGGGGACCCACACAAATCCCTTATTCGCGGGACCCTACCCCTCACGTACTGGAACCCTCTAGAACATTCCTGCCACCTTATCACTTAAGGCGGGTAGTTTAGATATTACCATCTGTTCGGCACTCTCGTTGCCGAACAGCCCTTGTACATTAGATGACCTCACGTACCATTTGTCCCCACCGCCGGCCATTTATCTGTTCGGCTGTACGATCTTGGGTTCCCATAACATGGGCCCACTTGTCACGTCTTCGGCTACTTTATCATACTGTTCGGGAGTACCTCCCTACACCGCTAATTCTTGGCCCTTCATTCCTGTGGTCAGTCGACAAAGTAGGTTATTCGCGTAGCTCATCTTGACATGTTGCATGAGTGTTTGGAGGTGTTCGTCATTTCTATGAAGAGGGCCGCTAGTGACGAGGCGAGGGGTGTAGGCTATTTCATTCACCTTACGAAGATCACGGGGCACCCTATAAATGCAAGCTGAAGAGAACAATTCGGTTTTCTTGGCACCTTCAACGAGTTTCGAACCGATGGTGGATGTAAGGTGCTGAAGACCCTCCCCATAGTCATTCTCCCGTTGGCTCATTTTAGATGGTTGAATTTCTATTTGATCAATGTAATCAAGAAGCAGTTGTGTTATACTTGGTGGAAGACTTTTGGGTGAAAATGTTTTTGGATTTTCATATTTGGGTTTGAGCTAAAGACAGATCCCTCTCTACCTATATATAAGGCTCACAGTTTATGAATTCTTATTCTCCTATTTGGATTTTCTTATACAAGCTTAAGTTTGCCCCCTTGAAATTCGATTAATTGTTAAATGAGAGCTATTTTGTTCACATTCATCTTGGATGCATGAGGCCAACTTTACTTGCATTCGGCGAGCCATGTTAGCTAGAGATCTTCAAAATCTTTTATTTTGTGTAAATTGCATTTGTTAGGGAATTATACGGAAAAGAAATACAACTTTATTGGATAATATAGTAAGTACTTGATTGTGTGGCCCGTGGTCTCCGGTTCGAGTCCTTCCTCTGGTTCAGGGTTGATCAAGCTCTCTTCGCCTAACCTGCACCACGAAGCACGACTAAAGACCACACCGGAGGAGCCCCCGGTATGGCCCTCCGGCGCAAGGATGAGTATAGTGCAGAGAAAGAGAGAGAGAGCTAGGGTTTTGGGTCTGGAACGTTGTGTACCTTTTAGGGTTGTGGGTCTCCTGTATTTATAGCACCTCCTTAGCTTGCTCTCCAAGTACTGTCACGTGCTCTGCACGAGCCGAGTGACGTTGTTGTGACGTCACTAGATTAAATATTTGTAACCGTTCGAGCGTGAGCTGTCCTTTCCCATGTGCTTTCATCATTATCTTTGTAACCGCTTCAGCACGTGAGGAGCGGACGTGTCCCTGGGGGCAGCCGAGCTTGCCTGGGGCCGAGCCCAGCAAGAGGCCGAGCCCGTTATTGGCCGAGCCCAGCGCAGACCGTGTGTGAATACCACGTGTTGAGAGCCGACAGCAAGGTCCGCCGTGCGTGAACGTCGTCGGCTACGGCTGACTCTGATATGGCTTGTGGGAGAACCGAGCTTTCGCCAGGTACTGAGCGTACTTCCAGGTTCGGCTGGGTTGCAACGTCGGTAAATCAGTGCGGACTGTGTTCGGCCTGCTACATTGATCAAAAATTTTAATTCTCTCAGTTGAAGCAAAAATATTGATAAAGGTGTGGGTGTACAAAATTGCTCTCGTAATTCATGTGCTTGACGATTTCCTAGTACTAAATTAATGAGTTGCGAGAAGCGTAGGGCGGAAACCGACATAGCACAATATTCGGTGAGATCGGAGTCGAATCCATAAAGACAGTGATGTGTGCTAGCTAAAAAGTCGGGTCATAATTTAAATGGGCTCTTAGGTAGCCACCCCTTGTCGTTTTGATTGAGATTAACTAAAACTTAAGGAAACAACTGTTCTTTTCAAATAAATAAAAAAAAGGTACGGTCCTAGAGTTCATAGCACTCGTAACCAGTTCGGATTAACCTGCTTCATTCGGTATTCTTAAAAATGTTCATGTTTATATTGAAAAATATACCCCACAAGATGTGAGACCATATGGTCGTCGTTTACCCATGCGCAGCGGAGAATGAGTTTTGGAACCCCCATTCCCTCGTTCACACGGGCTCCGACAATGCCCGGGTTCATCTACGGGAAGTATTTTTTTCCAATCTAAAATCGTTTTTTCATTGTTTGAAAATAGGAGTACGTAGTGCCCGAACTGGTCACGGTGTGTTAATCACCCCGCGACCCTACCTAAACGACTACTCACTCATTATTATTAAACTATAAACAAAGGAAACCTTAGATTGAAACATGCTTCTATTGTTCAGAATTAAAAAAAAAAACAAACAAACAAACAAAAGATTAATTTCAAGAAAACTCAAATGAATAACTTTATTTAAGAACAAGACGTAATACAAGTTACCGGAAGATGAGTAATGGAACAAAATTTCAAAAATTTGAAGAGAAAAATAACTCTGAATGAAAGAACAGAAATCTGAAGCTGCCAAGTAAAAACGGAACTTCCCTGATCGCCACCGTTCTCGTCCCTTTTATGCGTCAAGTGCCGACCTTGGAAAAAGTGATCAGCTGGCCAAAAGTCTACTGTCTTCCGTGATTTCTTTTTTCCGTCCACTGCTTCCCCCTTTTAATTAAATAAATAGGTGAAGTGTCGACTTAAAAACCCTTCTTGTACGTGTAAAACTGTGGGTCACGCTTCCACCCCCAGTCAAATAACTTTATTCCATGAGGAATTTTTCAGTGCCGAGCGGATATTGTTTACGTGGCATCTGTTCGGAGAATCCGAGCTGTCCGATACACTTTTGAACGGCTCAGATTAAAATCATCTCTGTCCTATGCCCCAAATATTTTCTCTCATTTTCTCTCTCCAAATCTGAACCGTTCAAACATAAAATGAACTGCTCGAATGCCCGAGCGGGCACCACATGGTACCCACTCGACACTCTGAAAAATTTTCCCTACTCCAGACCCTTCATTAACCAGTTAATTTGGGCCCACCTTAATTGCATTGGTTTCTACTAAACCCACCTTCAAGACCCCGTTGTATTAATGTCTAATATTAAAAAGCCCAATCCAGTTCCTTCTGATTTGATTAGTCCGTAACCAATGTCGCCCGTTGACGCGTTATAACCTCGAAATACCTACAACACACAAATCACGCATTAAGCTCCGAATAATAATATAAATGGAACTTAATAAAGATAAATTGTAGGGCGCTAATATGAACATTTACGCGCCTATTATCATGCATCTTTTGATTCAAATCCTTTTTTCTTTTGTTTCAAGCTTTCTGAAATTTACAAACCGCTCGCCAAGTTTGGAATAATTTCTAACTATTAATCATGGAAATTTTATATCCATTTTAAAATTAAATAGCAATGAGTGAAGAGGTTCCAGATGTTATTTAGTGATCACTAATTTTACTCCCAAACAATGTGGGATTCATTTCCTTAACATTCCCCCTCACGTGCAACCGCGTGTTGATATCTATCACGTGTGACCACTTTTTAGGTCCTATCATCTTGCAGTCTTTTTACTGGTCTGTCATCTTGGGGTGTGGATTGTGAATTTTTAAAATGTGGGGTGGAACGTGTCCCGCTCTGATACCATGTGAAAATTTTATATCCATCTCAAAATCAATTGAAAATGAGTGAAGATGTCTCAGATGTTATTAAGTGATCACTCATTTCACTCCCAAGTAACGTGGGATTCATTTTCTTAACATTAATTATTAAAGAGACTGAAGAACATTTCTTCATTGATCCCTAAATTGGAGAGGAACGAAAAATATGTCCTCTTCAAAACATTTTTTTTTTTTTTGGGGGGGGGGGGAAACTTTTGTGTTGCTTTTCTTACCCTAAAGGTGTAGGTGAACTCTCATAATTCATTTATCTTTCGATTCAAATCCTTTTCTCTTGTTTGAAGTTTTAGATTTACATCTAAACCGCTCATCAAATTTGAAATGATTTCTAATGATTCCTAAAGAGAAATATTAGACCGCTCATAAGTTTAGAATGTATTTCTAAAGAGAGAGAAAAATTACGCACTGCCTAGACGAAGGAGGAGGAAGGATAATTTTTTCCAGATGTCTATTTCCGAAATGGCTTAACCAACCCCTTTTAGAACCAAACAGTAAAATGATAGATAAGGAAAGGAAGAAAAAGATGCCTATATGGGAGACAAACCGCATCTTCTGACTGAAACAGTAATTATATCCCCAAATGCCATTTCATTTCTTTTTTTCTTGGTCTAACGGATTAATAGATTAAATTACGCCAAGCGAAAAAGTTTAAGTTGCAACAACATTACATAAAATAGGTAGCAAATTCCCAGGCAAAACAAAGCCTAATTGCAATAATTGGTAAACAGGTTGAGCAAATTCACATATAATTGGTAAAAGTATGAGACTGACTAATGACAAATGTTGATGATCATCCTGGCGGAAATAAGCATTCAAAATTTTCACACAACACTCATTATTACTGCTTGCAAAATAATACAACACCACGCATCGATCTGATCACACACTCAGTCTCTCAACCTTCAAACGGAATCGATTCATAGACAACCGCACAAAACGCAGTACTTATTTGTAGATGCAACACATTACTACTTCCAACTACAACATCAATATGCACACCCAGGGCCAGTTGATTGATTAACCCCATCTCTTTGTTCCCTCACAGATACATCTGCCATTTTCTTTTTTGAGGAAACTGCGGACGAATTCAACCAAAGATATGACAAAAGCAGTGAAGCCGACGCAGAAAGCTATGAACGTCCACGGAGAAGCAAAATATGTGCGTCTCAAGTGTATCACATGTTTCGGCCAAAAGGACTTGCTATAACGGGTGGCTTTGATGCACGCTTCGGCGAAAACGAACTCTCCAATCGCAGTTTCCTTGCACAGCTCGTTGAACAGATTGGTGGCGTCCTTTTTGGCACCCAGGTAGTTACGCATGACCTTGGCGTTTTCGAGCACCTGGACATCTTCGTCGGAGTTCACGAGCAGGTCCATGACGAATGCGTAGGAGGTAACGTTCTGCGGGACCCCCGGGCAGCACTGCTCAAAGGCAATGAGATTCCTGAGGTATAACTCCGTGTCGTCGTATATCTCAAGCGGTGGGATTACGAAACGACCCCTACGACACATCCAAAACAGGCCTTTAGTTTCGCTGAACTTGAACTTGAACAGATTGTTTCCCGTTGCATCGGGAGCAAACTTGACTCCTGCAAAGTAAAGTTCTGATGCCGAAGGCATGTGTTTTACTTCACCAGGTTTTTCCTGTTCACGAGGAAGGAAACGATCGTGTAGGTTATGCAGGATATGATAGAACTCAGCACTTCGAACTCCTTCGTTTGTTGCTCTTGTAGAGTTTCGCCGTTTGTCGCCAAAAACCCATAGGAGTTTCGCGTTGGTAGAATCTCCTACCGGCCTCAACTTTTTCTCATAGCACCCCCACACATAATCGGTGAGTGACCAGTCCTTGTCGTGGCGATCTAGGATCTGACCCACCGTGAGCGGGAACAATTTTTCAAGAACAAAGAAAGGAATCTGGTTCTCGAGGAGTACCAAGTCATTTTCTACTGTGCAGACGGTCATACTGTTACCAAAAATAGGATCTGTCTCTTGTCCCTGCTTTTGGAAATGCAAAATCATATTGTAATTAAATTTGTACATCCTTGTTTATCTACTAAATTTATTTGGATTAATTTGATGTTATAATTAGATCCTATGATCGATCATCTAAAGGCCTGTTTGTATATATCGCAGGCCTATGATCCTAAATGATAAATCGCAGTTTCCTTACGAAAAAAATCTCGTAAGGCCTATGTATATCTCAAGCGGCGATTTATTTGTTGCTATTTATCATTTTTTATTTTCATTGGTGTTTTGAATGGTGTTTTATTTTATTTTATTAAGTTTAATGCATTTGAGATTGTGCATGCAAATGTTGGAGATTGGAAAAGTGTTTGTTTTTTATTGTTGATTCCAGTTAATCAGATCAATGAATATGTTTAGGTTATTATTTTTCTCATTGTTGGATTCGTAAATGTTGATATATTGCAAACGAGTCAAGTGTTGATCGTTATATAGAAAACAAACCATTAGGAATCTTAGGATAGCACCTAGGAGCATCAGCATTGGATTTTACGAAAACGTATGATACATTATATAATATAAAGTCAAAATATCAACTCTGTGTCTGTTAAGGGTTTGTTATAATTATTATTTTTTGCTCAGCAAAGTGCAAAGAAAGACTTTTATTAAATAATGACAAAAAATTACAAATAATAAAAAGAATTCGGGCACGATCGCATCACAAACTAGTCAATGATCCGAATTCCAAACGATCTTGCCACCAAAACCATGGATAAATCATATACCACCCACATGCACCCTCAAAGAAAAACAAATGTTATTTAATCTTCACATATATAAAGCAAGCATCCACTAGTATGAAGAGTATTTTAATTGAGCTACTTAAAAAGAATGCTAAAAGTACCATATGAGGGAATTTCAAAAAAACAAGATTAAGTTTTGCCAGCCGATGCTTTAAGCTTCCTTACCTTGGAGCTGCCGTTGTCTCCTCCATCAATTGACTTCGTTCCTTTCTTTTCGGCACTGTTCTTATGTGCGAGTGATCGTGATCTGTAGAGAAATTCGAGGATGAAACAACCATCGACCAACAACATTTCCTCATTCAGCGTGACGTCTTCTGCGTAGCATTTCTTTGCATCATCTATTGACTTCTTCATCTCTGCTACACATCCTCGTAACACCGCATCTTTCTTCTCCACTAATTCCAGGCCATTCATTCCTACGGTCAGTCGACAAACCAGGTTATCTGTGTAGCTCATCTTGACGTGTTCCATGGGTGTTTGGAGGTGTTCATTTCGGTGAAGAGGGCCGATAGCGACGAGGCGAGGGGTGTAGGCACTTTCCTTGATCTTACGAAGATATTTGGGCACCCTGTAAATGGAAGCTGAAGAGAAGATTTTGGTTTTCTGGGCACCTTTGCCGATATTCTCACTGATCGTCGATGTTAGGTGCCGAACAACGTCACCCTCCCCTTGGATTTGGATTTCCATTTGATCAATGAGATCAAGTTGCGTGGTAGCTAGAGTTTAGGGTGAAAATGGTTTCGGATTTTCCTTCTATCTATATATAGAAGGCTCACGTACAGTATAACTCTTTTTTTTTTTTTTTTTGGGTCAATAAGTGAGATGTAAAGATATATGCCCAACGACACTTATTCGAGGTAGCTCGTATCAACTCATAGTTTAATTGGTGCAAGACTTGCTATTTAATGTGTAGGCGTAATAATGAGTAGCACGTGTGTAGGATGCACGCGAGTTTGTACCAATACAAGCATTTTCCCTCCAATTTCTATCTAGAGGTTTTTTTTTTTTTTGCTTTTATCCTTTAAACTATCCACATTTTCTACTTCATCCTTAAATTATGTAAACAACAATTTTGTCTCATCAACTTTCTGATTTGCTATCTATTTCGTCTAAAATAGTACGAAATTGGACAAAATTTTATCTAGAAATTGGAGGAAATAGATTGCCACTGGAAAATTGAGGGGCAAAATTATTGTTTATATAGTTTAGGAACCAAGCAGGAAAAATGGGTATAGTTTAGAGGAGAAAAGCAAAATAAAGTCTTTTATAGTAATAGATAAATGAGAAAAAGATCTTACTCACATAAACGTTGCTCATATCTTAATGAAAGTTCAGAAGTACATATTAAAAAATAGTAATAGCAATAATTCATAAGAGCCATTTTGCTCACACTCGCCTTGAATGTATAGGGGTGAACTTGTTTAATTACATTCGATGAGCTAGCCATATCCGGATCTTAATTTGATGACCAAAAATCTTTTATCTTGTGTAAATTGAATTGTTAGGAATTTATTAAAAAAAAAACTGCTCTATGAGATAGCGGTAAGTACTAGAACAAGATTTTTAATTCCTGGGCTAGAATTGGTTAATTAGAGCAAAATTGGAGGTTTTTGATCAAGTACTAATTGATACTCGATTGAAAGAATTTACGTTGAGTAACTACAATAACGCATAAAAGAGAAGTGACTTCGATTGTCGAAACAAAACTCGCAACATATCTTTAATTACCATTTTTTTTTTTTTTGATCGGCAAAGGAAATTTTATTAAATCTCGAAAGGATACATCAAGAGGAAAAGTTGGGAGCAAAAAGCTCAACACAACTAAAAAAGAAACGAAACAAAACTCATCTAGCAGGAGATTGGCTGAGGAGCACCTCAAAGATTACAGTTTTAACAGTCAAATACCATCTAAATACCCTTTGAACTCCTCGATCGAATACACATTAATATCAAATTTAACCTTCATCCACATGACCACCCTATACTTGATTAAGTCTATTACCTCCTTAGAGCTTATCGCCACGTTCTGGAAAACGATCCTGTTCCTCATAATCCAAATTGACCTGATCATCGCAAAGAAACAGGCTTCCCAAATATATTTTTTCAAGTTACGAAAACAGTAATCAAACCACCAACTCGCCAACCCAACTACCGTGGAAGGACAAACCCAGAAAAAATGCCACCAATTCAAAATTTGAGACCATACAGTCCATGAGAAATCACAGTGAAGGAATAAATGGTTGGGCGTTTCTAGGCACAACAAACGCAACGGGTAAGTTTGATCATTCAGCACAATGTTCTTGTTGATTAGAACCGACTTCGTGGCCATCCTTTCCTGAATTACCATCCAAGCCAATATTTCCACCTTCGGGGGGCACAAAATTTTCCAAATCGAACCCAAGAATGAATTCCGATCCTGAGTTAGCAATTCCCACTGCTCATACACTGATCTAACCGTAAACTTTTTGTTTGCTATCCACCTCCATAATAACGAGTCAGACTTGGATGGGTCCATAATATAAGACTGCAATCTTTGTTTCAAAGCCCATAGCTGCTAATTTTCCCTGTCACGTAAACTTCATGTAAAATTCAGCCCCAATTTCCGGAGTCTAAACCATCCCAAATATTGCTAATCACCTCGTCTTTTTGGGTAGATAACAGGAATAGTCTAAGGAACTCTTGTTTGAGCGGAAATGGACCCATCCAGCTGTGATTCCAAAAGTAAGTGCTATTGCCCTAACAGACTTTTATTTTGAAGCCCTCTTGCACAATTCCTCCGACCAATGCTTGAGTTAGGGTCACCCACCGCACAAATATCCTTCCACACAGTTGAAACTAAGCCTCTCGATGGGTATTCCGGCAGCCAACTCCTTTGATCCAATTTGTATTTCGACCTCACCACCTTTGATAAGTAAAATATGGATAAAGTTATGCTCTTTAAAGGGGTGGGTGAACAAAATTGCTCGTAATTCGCTCGTAATTCATGCATCTTTTGGTTCAAATCCTTTTTTTTTCGTTCAAGTTTTTTGAAATTTACATCTAGATAGCTCGACAATGATTTCTAATGATGCCTACAGAGAAATAGACAGCTCCTTAAGTTTGGAATGAATTTTAAAGATTCCTAAAGCGAGAAAAGAAAGAGAGTTTCATCATTAGATTCCCAATTTGGTGAGAGCTTGAAGCAAAATTTTGTCCTCCTCTTCAAACCACTTTTTTTTTTTTTTTGCAAATTTTCTCTTTCTTTTATTACCCTATTTTCTCCGCTCTTTCCATTCCTTCCACATCCAGCAAAGGACAAAACAAAGGTAAAAAATGGAAAGTAGAGTATTAACTCACATATGTATTAAAGTTCAAGTCGTTTTTCCTTTACTTTCACATCCAGCAAAGGACAAAACCCCCAAATAAAAGATGGAAAGTAGAAAATTAACCTTCATATGCATTCAAGTTCAAGTAGTTTTTCTTAAAATGTTCTACTTCGTAACAAAAAGAGAAAATACAAATTGAAAACATCATGTAAAGCCCCTATTTTTTTTGTGGTAAATATAGGAAAAAGAATGGGCAAAAAAAAAAAAAAAAGAATTGAAAATCATTCAACAATTTTGAAACCGCCAGATCAAGAGAGAGTCATGTCACTGGGGCATGGTAAGCGAATCAACTGAACAAGGGATATAGATAGACTCCAATCGAATTACGAGACCTCTCAGCTTTCGCTGTACAAGTTCTTTCTAAGTAGTGTCATGGTGAAGCATAATCGGATGTTGTGTTCTACAATAACCATAAAGAAAGCATACTCTTTCTTCCTAGGGTTCTTAAGCCAAAGAGGAGGACAAGTGTACCAAGTAAAGTATAAGAAAAGAATTTTAGACCATCCGATTCTGAACCAAACACTCGAATCCTCCCCTCTCAGTTATGAAGTTAGGGAAAAACTACAATGCACATCTCTTATTTAGGTGTGTATCATATGCAACCCCAAAATGTTATGAATTATAGAGAAAATATTACGAATCATATTGCTAAAAAATTATAAATCGTATAAAGGTTACGAGATACATCAAAATGTTATGAATCATAATGAAAATGTTACGAATCGTACTGCTGACAAGTTATGAATTCTAGAACAAAAGTTATGATACACGCTAAAATGTTTTGAATGAACCATAAAATGGTGCATATGGTACACTCTTTTAAAGAATGCGTATTGTAGACTTTCCCATGAAGTTAATTGTAAAGAGAACAAATATTTTCTCTCACAATGATCAAATTAAGTTAAATACTCCTTCCATCCCATATCGTTTGTCTCCTTTTCTACAATCTCATGTCCCAAATTGTTTGCCCATTTTAGAAAATCATAGTAAAATTTTCAACGATTTTTCTCTCCTACCCTTTTTTAGTTTTTTCTAGTCTAATTTGGACAGAAGGACATCACTTGGAAAGCCCAAAATTTTAAAAATAATAAATTGGGTCGGAGGGAGTATTAGTGATGCTATTGCAAGTAGAAAATTGCGAAAGCTAACTCCCTCTTTCTTACTCCATTTGTCAACTTCTCTGCATCACTCAAAAGGAAATGATTGAACAAAGGAAATTAAATGTTTATTTAGGGCTATAAACGAGCCGAGCTTTGTCGAGCTCGAGCTCGGCTCGTTTACTAAACAAGTAAAAAACTTGAGTTCGAGCTCGACTTGAGCCTTAACAAGCCGAGCACTTAACAAGTCAACCTTAGTCATTTATTAAACGAGCCTCTTTAATCAAGTCTAGCCTCCCTTAACGAGCTGAAAACTCGAGCCGAAAACTCAAGCTCGAGCTCATACCATTTACTAAATGAGTCGAGCCGAGCATTAACGCGCCGAGCCGAGCTAGAGAGCTGCTCCATTATTAACATCCCTCTCTGCTTGACCGATTTCCTAACTCTAAACTATGGGCGTCCCAAGCGCAAGACTAGTACCGGTGTAGCATAATAAATCCAGTAAGACCGGAGTCGAATCCACAGAGACGGTCGTGCGTGCTAGTGAGGACTCAGATTATCTCTAGGTTTAATTTGGCAGTTAGGTAGCCACCCGTTGCTTTTGGATTTGAGATTACTAATCGACGGAGAATTTGGATTTTCTAAAAAATTAAAAAGATGGTACGGTCGTAGGGATCCTAACACTCGTAACCAAACCCAGATAAATTCACTCCAATTTAAGTTCTTAAAAACGGTTGACTTTAGAGCACAGAATACCCGACGAATGCAAACCCTAGACCGCTGTTTCCATGTACGACGAAGGGTGAGTTTTGGACTCCCGACCCTCACATACATGCGTTTCAACGAGTTCTGACAACACCGTTAAATTCCATACAACCAGAGATGAGTTTCGGACCCCCGATCTCCGTTCGCATGAATTTTAATGATACTAGGGCTGTCCGCCGGACAAATATTCCAACCTAAAATTGCCTATTCAATTTATTATTATGAAAAGTGGAGCGAATCATACCCAAGCCTGGCCACGAAGTATTAATCATCCCGCGACCCTACCTATACGACTACTCACTATGCATTGAACAAGAAGTAAAAGAAACCCTTGCTTGAAACATGTTTCTATTTCGCGAGAAGAAAAATAAGCAAGAAATATCAATTAATCAAATATCAACGAATAATTTTTATAAAGTACTGAAATTAAAACGAATTATCGGAGTACAAATAATTGAACAAAACGAAAAAGAAATAAAACTAGAAAGAAAACTAAACTTCGGAACAAAAGTAGCCGCCGTTCTTCCTATTCTGCTTTTCGTCCGTGGGAGAACAGTCGTTCTTCCGTTTCTGCATTTTCCTCCGTTCCAGCCGTCCCCTTTACGGCAGCCCGGTTCTCCATTTTATATGCTGTTGTTGCCGACTCATCTCATAGCCCTATGTTTCTCTTCTTGTTAATTGCCAGCCAAATAGCTTCAGAGGCCCACTTTTCTTTGGTCCAGTTCTTAGTCAAGTTGAGTAAAAATAATTGGGTTTGGGCCCACGAAGACATGTGCCATCTAACTTGAAATTGTTAGTGTCGGACCGCTTATCCACCATCTCTCCTAAAACCAATTGGTTGTAGGAAGGGTTTCAATTAAGTCTTTTATGGCATTCGACATCGCACCCGCAAGTCTATTTTTAGAGCGATCGCAGAGAGTGGCATTGTGTAACCAAATCCATGGAGACACTCCGGGCCCAACAGCTAGCAATTTCAACTCCAAGATTGACGAGCACAGTAGGAGCAATATTAATATGGCCAATTCATGATTCAATGCTCTCAACTCTAGCCACGTACATTAATTTAATCGGCTTTTATGTATTGAGCTTCCAAGCACCTACAATACACAAACTAAGTATTAAGCTCTGATTAACAATATAAATAGACTTAATAAAGATAAATTAGGGGGTGCTAATGTAAACAATTACGCGCCTATCACTCTCCTTTTTTTTCCTTTTTTCTTTTTGTCAAACTAACGAGTGCTGTGGGGGCGCAGGGCCACTGAACAATTTTTCTTGGTGTGACAAAAGAGAAAATTATCCTTGGGGCAGCTGAGAGAGATCAAATAAAACAGTAAGAAACATAGTTCATTTGTATATGTATTCACCAGGAACCACTGTTCAACTGAAGCAAAAATATTGTTCATTAGTTGGACGAAAACACTGTTTATTGATGAGTACACAATATTGTATATTATTGTGCTTAATATATCTTATTTTCTATATAATTATGTTTATTGTTGAATATTTTATCTGATATTATACGTAAGGTATGTTTTTGTTGATTTCAGGTATTTTAGTCTAAAGTGAGCCTTTTTGACATCCAATTTGGCTCGACCACTCGCAAGTCCAATTTCAGCTCACATTGAACGACGCCGTCTTGACTGTATTTATCTCTGTGTCGAAACAAGAATTTTGACTGTATTCGGGCCTTGATCGGACATCGTCTTTTAATTTATATTCACCCACCCACCATGAAAATCTTACGTCCATCCGGAGGCGGGGGCTGCTCCCCCCAAGAGGGGAGCCCGCTCAGAGTGGGGCCCACTCCGGGTCTCGCTCCGATGAGCGGGATCGTTCACTTTGTAGAGCTCGTCGAGTAGAACAACCATGCAAAAAATCAGCTTAATTGGATATCATTAAGTGCCTAATCGGAACCTTTTTATCTTGAAAAGAATGGATCCGAAACACTGGATCAAATCCACTTAAACCCATGTACCGAGAGTTATATGGGTTCCGATCAGGCACTTAATGATATCCAATTAAGCTGATTTTTTACATGATTGTTCTACTCGACGAGCTCTACAAAGTGAACGATTCCGATTATCGAAGCGAGATCCGGAATGGACCCCACTCCAGGCGGAGCAGGAAGGGGGGAGCAGGCCCCCCCGCCTCCTTCGGAGCCGTGCACGAGGTGTGTGTGGAAACGGAAATGAAAAAAGGAGAAGGAATTGAGAAGAAAGAATAAAAAAAAAGGAGAAATGGAAGTAGTGGAAGGATGACAATTTGGATGCACCAGTGGAAAAATGCTACGGTACATGTGATGCTAAAGTCAAGTATCCACACATGTGGCAGACCCTCATGCATCCGATCATTCCATGCTTTAAATCTGCACCATTGATCTCGCCCTCACATGCATATGCTACACTAGATCATCTTTCTTTCCCTCTCTGGCCGACACACATCCTTGTCCATAATTGGAATTATTATGCATTTCTTGTTTCAATTTTGTTCATATATTTCTAGTCTATCCTGTTAAATAATTTCCATTAATAAGTAAAAATTGAAGTTTGGTTGTGGGAATTCGCAAACTATTCGGCTGTTTCTCGCACAAAAATTAAATCTAAGGTCGATATTAGTCCAGTTCCCTTAAAGATTGAGAACTAAACGCCTTTGGCTTACCTCCATTATAAACACCTTTTTGGCACGCACTAGTACCGATTTTTCATAATCGCAGTAATAATAATTGATTATGTTTTTAGTTGTTTCTAACCTTTTCTTGTCAAATCCTTTGTCAATGGAGGGATAGTCGTATAGGTACGGTCGCGGGATGATTAGCACACTGTGGCCAGGCCGGACACGTTCTGCTCCTATTTCGAAAGAATAATAAAAAGGCAACTTTAGGTTAGTAAAAAATTTTTGTTAAACTAACCCGGGCATTGTCGAAGCTCCATGAGTGGCGGGAAAAGAGGGACCAAAACTTGTCCTCCACTACGCATGGGTGAACGGCGATCATAAAAGTTCGCATCTTTCGAGGTAGCTTTTTCTCTCTAAAGTCAAACGTTTTTAAGAACACCAAATAGAGCAGATAAATTCTGGACGGGTTGCGAGAGCTATGAACCCAAAGTCCATACATCCTTTTTAATTATTTAAAGAATAAAATCAAACAATTTTCTAGGTTTAGTTCATCTTTTCATCAAACGATTAGAGGTGACCACGTAAAAGCCAGTTTAAATAGTAGTAACCCGAATTTTTGGTTCAGCACACATCACTGTCTCTGTGAATTCGACTCCGATCTTACCGGATATTGTGCTATGTCGGTCTTAGTCCTGCGCTTGGGGCAACCAGTTATTTTAGCTATAGGAATCCACTAAAGCAGAACTCACATGCAATTGATTCAAAATCTTTCTTGGACTTAGATATGATGTTGAAGCAAATTAGCCAAATTGAGCTATTGCACTTGAACATGCAGGTTGAGCTAGCAAATTTGCACAACAAAAAACAAGACCTTCTCTCTCTAAGATTAACAAGACCTTCTCTCTCTAAGATTTTGAATCGGCTACCCTTCATCTAGGGTTTCTGGTTTGGGGGAGAGGTGCTGCTTCCCTCCTACCCCCGGGCGCCTCTCCTTCTCCCTTCTCATTCTTTATTTTCCCCCTTTCTTCGCTGCTGCTTCAATTTTGTTCGTTTTCTCCCCCGCCTGTTTTTTGGGCCTTTTCCCGTCGCCGTTTTGTACACCGATTTCCTCCTAGGGAGTTTTCGGTTTCCTAACGGGTAGGTCTTGGTGCCGGCGGTGGTCTAGCCACGTGATTTCCCACCAATCTCGGCTCTAGGGTGTTATCGGTCGTGCCTAACAGCTTGTTGATGATTTCGTGTTTTTCTACAGTCGTGATCCTCTTCTTCGGCGATTATTTCCGTCTAGTGGTCCAGCTCTATTTCGTTTCGATGGTTGGGCGCGAGCATGCATCGCCGCTCTTTGGGTTTTGGCTCAAATCGACTTTGGTGGCTGCTGATGGCAGAGGTTGGCGCTTGTGGTTGGGCTGCTCCACTGTGATGGTGGTTGGTGGTTGTTTAGGTTGCTTTATAGATGTTGGCGGTGGGGTGGTGTTGGCGGCTTGGGGTAGTGATTTAGGGTAGGTTTAGTGTTTTGTTTTACAGGTTTTCGGTTGGTTTTTGCGGTGGTGAGGGTTGTGGTTGTGGGATGTTTGAGGGTGATTCGGCATCATCTTTGCAGGTGGTTGTAGGTGGATGATGGAGGTGATTGGGCCTTGGATCTGGTTCTCCCCCTGACCATTGCCATTTCTATTCAGTGGTCATCCAGTGCTCTGGTTGTTCGATGGTGGGCGCGAGCGTATATTGCCATTTTTCGACTTTGGTGGTTGTTGATGGAGGTGGCCTGTGGTTGTGGGCTCTTGGACGGTAGTTTTGCGGAGGTGGTGGCGGTGGTCTGGCGTCGTGGATGATGTTGTTAGGACTACGGTTTTTGTCGTTTAGTTGGGCTGTAGTTTTGGGTTGGGTTGGGTTGGTTCCTTACCAATCTTGTGTGTTTTTCTTCTTCTTCTTCTTTTTTTTAGGGTTTTCCTCCTTGTTTGGGCTCAGCCTATTGGAGCTAAGTCAGTTTCGTTCTTGTGGTTGGGAGAAAAGGGTTTCGGGTGATGAGGCCGCACTACAACAAAACTTGCATAAGGTGACGAATTTTTTTCGTCGGCAAATGGGCAAATTTCGTCCCCAAAGAAATCAGCGACGAAAAAATTCGTCACCCAAATTCGTCGCCTTTAGTTTCACGCAAAAGGGTACCGGCGAGGATTTTTTTTTTCGTCGGCTCTTTGGGTTTTGGCGACGAATTTTTTCGTCGTCAATTTTTGTTTGCGGCGACGAAAAAAATTTGTGCAAATTTTTTTTTTGGCGATGAAAGCTTTCATCGTTATTTTTTTTTTGCGACGAAAAAAGAAATCAAAAATTTAATTTCTTGCTTTGCTCCCCGTCTTCCGCTTCTGCTGGGTTTCGAACCCAAAACCTCTTGCCGCGCACCCAACACCCCAACCACTACACCAGCACCCCAACATGTGTTTACATGTCTAAAATCTGGTATATATACTATTTTTCATTCGTTTTTTTTTATTTTCCAAAACCACCACCACTCCTCCTCCACCACCACCACTACCCCACTCTCACCACCACTCAACCAATCCTACAACACCACTACCACCACTTCACCACAATCACTACTTCACCACCACTGCATCACCACTATCACCACCACCACCACCACCATTACACCACCACCACTACAATCACTACTCCACAACCACCGGCCACCACCACACAACCATTATATACACTATTTTTCATTTGTTAATTTTGCATCAAATTTTTGTGACTTATTGATTCATCTCGATGAGAGGAATTGAAAAAGTATAAAATTTTAATCGAAACTTTTAATTTTTTTAAAAAAGACAACAATAAGTCAAAATTTTTGTCTTTATTCAAAAAAACTGGGAGTTTCTATCATATTTTTTTACTTTTCCGATTTCTCTCATAAAAAAAATCAATAAGTCACAAAAATTTGACGCAAAACCAACAAATGCGAATTTTTTTTGAATAAAGATGAAAAAATTAATTACTTTTTGAATTGGCGACGAAATTTCAAAATTCATCGTCGAATGCCGAGGAAATTCAAATTTCGTCGTGAATGGGTATTCATCGGCGACGAAATTTGAATTTCCTCATTAAAAAGTCCCATTTGACGATAAAATTTTATTTCCTCACAAAAAAATTCCCCTTTAATGACAAAATCCAATTTTCTCACCAAAAGGTACCATTTGGCGACGAAATTGAATTTCGTCACTAGCTTTCGTCGCGATAGACGATTTTTGTTGTAGTGCCGGTATACCTAAGCTTCTATTATCTTTGTACTTCGTGTTATGAGTTAATGAAATTTTTTTGCTAATATATAAAAAAAAAAAAAAAAAAAAAACTACTTTTCAAATCACCAGGACCGTGGTGGCAAATTCACATGCTTGAATTGGACCCAATGGAAACTGGAAAGGGTCTTACCAAGCTTGTATCCATGACTGTTTGGAAGTTTGAATTTGCGATTTCTTTTTTCTCAGCAAAGAGAATTTTATTGACTCGAAAAGGGTACATCGAGAGAGCAACTCACTAAGCACATACGCTTACCGAGTGAGAAAAACAAAGCGAGAAAATAGGAAAATAAACTGTCACACCCCAAAATGAGAAGTGACCGGCCATGAACCACAAGACCAAAACTTGTAGAACATGCAGCCTAAAAAAATTTTTTTATAAAATTCCCAAGTAAAGATCCACCAAACAGTCAACCATTTTTATTTATTTATTCAGAACATCCGCAACCAATAAATTCCACAAAAGAATGGGGCACAAACATCCCATGAACCAAATAATATCCAGTGATCCAACAGTAATAAAAGAATCCGGATGTCTGATAAAATGTTTCAATGCGGAAGTGATGAAATAAAACACTAAGCTGGGATGATACACCACTACTACAATAATAGATATCTATCACACTAAAGAGATTCACAAAGATGATGGTTTTTAGTGAAAGCGTGATAAAAAGTGGTGCTTAAATTTTTTATCTCAGTTTAAATCCAAAGCTGAGATAAAAAGTGAGTTTTAGTGCGGAATAAAAGACCTCGCTCTTGCGGCGAGATAAAAGAAAAACAACCTCACCATTACGGCGTGATTAAAGAGTTTAGGGCTGAAAAGAATGAGATAAAAGATCTCGCTCTTGTGGCGAGATAAAAGAGAAAAGACATCACCCTTGTGGCGTGATAAAAAAGAGAAAAGATCTCACCTTTGTGGTGTGATAAAAGATTTGAGGGCGGAAAAAAATAAGATAAGAGATCTCACTCTTGTGCCGAGATAAAAGAGAAAAGACTTCACCCTTATGGTGTGATAAAAAACATTAGTACGAAAAAAAGTGAGATAAATGATCTCACTCTTGCGGTGAGATAAAAATCCTACCCATTTAGGCGCGCAGTCTTAATTTTCACATGGGTGGGCTAATACTCATTTAGGCGAGTTTTGAAAAGTTAAGTATGGGAAACGATGTCGTTTAAGAACTTCGAAAAGTTTTTTTTTTTTTTTACAAAAGGTAAGAAGATAAGCCCTAATTACATTAACCCCATAAAATCTTTACGTTTCATCTTCATCTTCACGCCTAAAAAGAGAGAGAGAGAGAGAGAGAGAAGGCAAATCTCACGACTGGGTTCCACCAATGCCCAATTATATTATTATGTCTTAGCCTTATCTGAAAAGAATTAAAATCCAATTGAAAAGCCACCATTGAAATTGAAATTCAATATAAACACAAAATATATGTGAAATGGTTAGTTTATTAAAAAAAAAATCTAAAGTTTGTCCATAATGTTACAATCTGCGGGTTGTGATAATTTTCATAAAAATACAAAGCTTACACTACAACAAAAAACACTATTGTCTACTAAATTTACTGGCTAAAACAAAATTTTTTGCCCCAAGAAATTTTTTGGTGACCAACAACTAATTTTGATTGGCAAAAGATCTGTTGTCATATTTTAAATTTTTTTAAATAATGTTTATATATATATTTTTATATATTTTGATATCATGTTAATTGCATTTCAAAAAAATTCAGCAAATTTTAAGGGAAAAAAAGTTTTCTTACTTTAGGAAGTAAGTATAAATATTTTTATTTTCATGATGTAACAAAAGCTCTTGGCTAGTTTAGTGGTAAGGGATTGAGAAATCAACCAAAGGTGCGTGGGTTCGAAACTTGGCAATGACAAGAAAAGATGGTCTAGTAGATACAAAGAAAAGATCACTCCCAATGGTTTTCCATCTCAGTTTATGGGTGTGATCATTTTGAATTTTCAATCACGGTTATAGACCGTGATCTAAAGTCACTTACAATCACACCCAAAAAAAAGAAACGATCACGCCCAAGAGAAACGATCACGGCTTATAACTGTGATAAAAGATAAACGATCACACCTATTGGCCGTGATTGTTTCTCTCTTTCAATCACAGTTATAAACCGTGATAAAAGAGAGTGATTTACAATCACACCCAAATCCATCACGGTAGCAGAGGTGTGATGGAAAACTTACAATCACAGTCAATAACTGTGATTTTTATGGTTTATTGTAGCAGTGCACCCTAAGAAGGTCAACAACGAAAACCCCGAGAGACCGCCAGAGTCCATGCCTAAATCCCCAAATTGCCTGAAAAATGAGTTGGAATAAATCCGTCAGCTGACGAGCTCAGTGAATGGGAAAGCATGTGTATTAGAATAAAGTTCTGAAACAGGGATCAAAATAATTTATCGTGTCAACATAAATTTGGCATATGCGGTGAACAACAAAATAATTAATTAATCCAATCAACGATTCATCCGATAAGTCTTAATGGTGATCACAATCCAATCTCCAACAACAATAGGGAACCACAACCAAAATCAATAGTACCAAGTGCCAGTGAATAAATGTCTCAAAATTGGATCCAATATCGAATCTTAGAGTCACCACGAGTAGGCAGCCCGTGGAACTTTTCCCTAAGAACGATCCGGTCAATAACAACCGTTGAGCATTAGGGTCACCGGCCTAATCCGGTTTCTTCCCTAATGGCCAGAATCACCCGCACACAGAGGATTAATTTCCCTGGACTTCCAAAATATGTTCCCATCGAATATCCACAAAGTTCTCACCAAAAGATTATTCGAACAACAAATGGTTTCACCAATACCGCATGCCAATTAAATATAAACAATATGTGTTTCCAATTTCAATAGTAAATTTTCCAAAACAACAATTTAAGGGACACGGGGAAGTTCGAAAATACGTAACATGCTTAACCACTCACCTGGGTCAAAAAAATAATGCAACTCGAACCATGCAAAACAAGCCTAACCTGAACAAGGCAGCATAAAGTAATATTATCACCAACTGTATCATGTATAACATTACCTACGGTAGTTTAAAGCTACCAGAAACTATACTAATCTGAGGCTAAGAATGATTTAAGACTAATCCTACCAAAACCATTATCCAATTTCTATTCCCATTGCTATAACCTTCTGTTCAACCACGTACACCTAAACCAAGTGATTTGTTCTCTATGCAATCCACCTGTCCTCTCCCAGCCTTTTTAAAACCATAAACACCATTCAACACTAGCAAACACACACCACGTGCACCCACAAAACACCACAGCATATTGATCTCTACCGCCAATATTTTCAGTGGAACTTGAGCAAAACTAAAATCAAAATCCACATTTGTCCCCCATCGACCCCACTGATACGCCACCAAAAACCAAGTTTTGTTCTCCAGGTTTAACTCAACTATTGTAACGAGGAAAAAGGAAACGAAGGAAAAACAGGAACAAAGAATGAATAGGACAAACCACTTACTCGATGATCAATAACCCGTCGAACCAGTTGACTGCGGTTTCTTTCTTCTCACAACAGTTCTATCAAACTTCTTCTCCCAAAGTTCTCTCCAAATGCAATCCTATTCGGTGTAAATATCTCCTAAAAGTACGTTTGTAAAACTACCCACTTCTATCGCTGTATCTTAAATTATAGCTAAGTAGTTAAATAGAATTTAGATGGATAAATAGCAAAACAAATTTATTTATAATCCAATTCTTCCTAATACAAAAATTTAGAATTACCAGCTAGTACCACTATTTTACCCACAATCAATCTCATACCCCAAATATTACAATCGTGTCAATAATATCCATAGCGCGCACAAAATAATTAGTTGGGACCCAATCATAACACCAATTAATAACGGCAATATAACTAATTAAATAAATGAAAAAGGCTTGGCCGTAACATAAACAGTGGACCATCCAATAGAAAATTTTAATTTGCAATTTTTGTTGCGCTAACAAACATGTACAACATCACCTTGAAAGGTTTCGAACTCGCATGCAATTGGTTCAAAATCTTTCATGGACTCGGATACGATGTTGAAGCAAATTAGCCAAATGGTGCAGTTGCACTTGAACTGGTTGAGCAAATTTGCACAACATAAAGTCTTGCAAGCACACATTTCAAGCACTAATCCGGAACCGTTTGATGCATGTGGGAAACTGTCCGGACACAAATTCGTATCTCTTTCATTATATCCGTACATTGATCCGAAACATTCCCTTATACATACTCTCACCATTCTACTTGAAAAACATGACAAAATGTTGATGATCATCCTAATCGGAATAAGAGGCTAGAATTTTCACACAACACTTATATTCTTAATTACCACTTTCAAAATGATACAACACACACATCTCATCAGACACTCACTCTCAACCTCACACACATAAACAATTGGGCCGGGAGAAATGGAAACCCCCAAAGGGGATCTCACATACAGCTCTCTCTCTCTCTCTCTCTCTCTCTCTCTCTCAAATATCACACAAACACACTATTTATAGATGCACAATAGTACTTCGAACTACACCATCACCATATATGCACACCCAATTTTCTCCCTAACAGCCACATTAGCCTTTTTTACGGAAACTGCGGACGAATCCAACAAAAGACATGACAAAAACAATGAAGCCGACACAGAAAGCTATAAACTTCCACGGAGAAGCAAAATACTGGCGTCTCACGTGTATCATATTCTTCGGCCAAAAACTCCTTCTGTACTGGGTGGCTTTCATGCACGTCTCTGCGAAGTAGTGTTCAGAAATAATCTCCTTGCACAGGTTGTTGAACAGATGGGTGGCGTCCTCGGTGGCGCCCAAGCAGTTACGCATGACTCCGGCCTTCTCGAGCACTTGGACATCTCTATCAGAGTTCACCAACATGTCCATGACGCAGGCATAGGACGTAACGTTCTTTGAGACGGCAGGGCAGAACTGTTCGAAGGCGATGAGGTTCCTGAGGTACAACTCTGTGTCGTAGTATATCGCAAGCGGTGGGATTACGAAACGAGCCCTGAGACACCACCACAACAGGCCTTTGGGCTCACTGAACTTGAACTTGAACAGATTGTTTCCGGATTCATCGGGAACAAACATGACTCCTGCGTACTTGAGTTCTGATGCCGAAGGCATGAGTACTCCTTCGCTAATTAACGCTTTGTGTGTTGTTTGAACTCTAAGAGGAAGGTAACCAGCATGTACGTTATGGAGGATACGAAAGTAATTAGCATTACGGTCTTCTTCTTCTTCTTTTTTTCCTTCTTCTTTTGTTGTAGGATTTTCCGATTTGTTGCCGAAAATCCTAAGGAAACAGTCACTGGGCGAACAGTACCAAGTTCTGGCACTACTACTGCCACTGTTGTTGGAATTTCGTATTGGACTCATCTTGTTGCCATAGCACCACCGCACATAATCGGTGAGCGACCAGTTCTTGTTGTTGTTGAGGCGACGCACCGTGAGGTGGAACAATTTCTCAAGCACAAAGAAAGGAATCTGATTCTCGAGGAGTACCAAGTCATTTTTCACATCGTACAAGGTCAAAGTGTTACCAAAAATAGGATCTGTGTTTGGTCCCTGCTTTTTGAAATGCAAAATCAGTAATTGAATTTGTATAACTAGTTTATCTGACAAATTATTTGGATGAATTTGATACTTCAACAAAACTAGCCTAGCAAATGCGACAAAATCCAAAGACAAAATTATTTTTCCTTGCAAATGGTACACATTCCGCAAGGAAAATTTTTTAAAAGGAGTTTTTGTAAAACCTTTTTTTTTTTTTTCTATTTTGTCAAAAAATTGTCAATTGATTAAAAAAAAAAGGATGCTAAAAGTAGCAATTGAGGGGAAAAAACAAGTTTAATTAAGTTTTGTCAACTGATAAAGAGCTGATTCTTTGAGCTTCCTAACCTTTGAGTTGCCATTGTGTGATCTGTAGAGAAATTCGAGAATGAAACAACCATCAACCAACATCATTTCCTCATCTAGTATAACTTCTGCTGCGTAGCATTTCTTTGCATCGTCTAACGATGTGTTCATTTCCGCTAAACATTTCTGTAGCACCCTTAACTTTGTCTGTTCTGCTAATTCTTGCAGGTCCTCCATTCCTGCGGTCAACCGAGAGAATAGGTCATTCGTGTAGCTCATTTTGATGTGTTGCAAGGGTGTTTTGAGGTGTTCGTCATTTTGGTGAAGAGGGCCAATAGCGATGAGGCGAGGGGTGTAGGCACTTTCCTTTAGCTTACGAAGATTTTCGGGCACCCTATAAATGCAAGCTGAGGAGAAGAAGGATTCAATTTTAAGGGCACCTTCACTGATTTTTCCAGCGATGGTTAAGGTAAGGCGCTGAAGAGCCTCCTCATCATAGTCATCCTCCCCTTGACTCATTTCAGTTGGTTGGAATTGATTTTGATCAACGAAATCAATTAAGTTGCAGTTGTGTTTATTAATTCTTGGTGGTAGAGGTTTGGGTTTGAGCTAAAGATAGACCCTCCCTATGTAAAGAAGGCTCAGAGTTTAATTGGTGCACTGTTAGCCTTCTTTATATATAGAGAAAAATAGACCGCTCACGAAGTTTGGAATGATTAATTTCTAACAATTCCTAAAGAGAAATAGACGATTCGTTAAGTTTGGAATGATTTCATCATTAGATTCCTACTTGGAGAAGAGGAAGGAAAATTTTTACTCCCCTTACTAACTTTCTTTCTTTCTTTCTTTTTTTATTTTGCGATTTTTCTGTTTCTTTTCATACCCTAGTTTATCCTCTTTTCCCTTTTCTTCCCCATCCAACAAAGGACAAAGCCTTCAGATATCCATTCAAGTTCAAGTAGTTTTCCCTATGTTTTGGTAAATATAGGGAAAGCATGGGCATAAAAAATTAAGAGTAGAAAATCAATGAACAACTTTGGAACCACCGGATCAAGACTTCAAGTCTTGATAAGAAATTATGAAGTTGATTGTAAAGTGAGCAAACAAGTCACAAATTGTTTGTCCCTTTTCTTACTTTTTAAAGACAAAACAATAAATGATGGAAACATAGATTGCTGGTCGTATTTGGAATGATTGCTAACGATTCCAAAAAGAGAAACAAACCGCTCGCGAAGCTTGGAATAATTTCTGACTATTATTCCTAAAGAGAGTGAAGAACATATCATCATCGATTCCTAATTTGGAGAGGAAGGAAAAATATGTCCTCTTCAAAAACTTTTCTTTATTTTGCAATTTTTGTCTTGCTTTTCTTACCCTAAAGGTGTACATGAACTCTCATAATTCATGCATCTTTCTATTCAAATCCTTTTCTCTTGTTCCAAGTTTTGTGAAATTTACATCTAAACCGCTCAGCAAGTTTGGAATGATTCCTAAAAATAGACCGCTCATCAAGTTTAGAACGTATTCCTAAAGTGAAAAAAGAAGAGAGCGAAAAAAAACATTCACTATTAGATTCCTAATCTGGAAAGAGGAAGGATAATTTTGTCCGGATGTCAATTTCCATAGCACCATTCACCAGCAAATGGCTCAACCAATAATTAAAACTGAACAGTAAATGATAGAATGATAGATAAGGAAAGGAAGAAAAAGAAGCATATATGTGAGAGAAACCACATATTCTGGCTGAAATAGTTGCAGAAAGTAAAAACGCAAAGCCCCAAATGACTTTTCATCTAACCCATTCCCTCACTCTTATTTGACAGGACCGAGCTCCAGTTCAGTATATATTTGCTCCAGTACGGTCCAGTGTAGGGCCGTTGTGGGCTCTTCCCGGGCCCACAACAATGATCGGAATCGTTCATTTTGTAGAGCTCGTCGAATATGTCATCCACACCAAAAATTAGCTTCATCGAACATCAATAGGTACATAGATGAAACAGATTTGTACATGAAAAAAGCGATGACAAAAATTAAGTTGAAATTAATAATTGTCCATTTTTTTTTTCAAAATAATACAACACACATCTGATCACACACTTAATCACTCAACTCATAAACAATGGTTCCCAAAGGGGATCCCACGACTCGCACTCTCTTGCACACACATATGATAGGGGTGTAAATGTTCACATACGCGTCCCCTAATTTGCTATTGCTAAGTCTATTTATGTTATTATTTGGAGTTTTATGCTTTATTTTTGTGTTGTAGATATTTGGAGAGTTTAATACAAAAAAAAGTGCCAAAATTGGAATATTGAATGGTGTTCGAAGTTGGGTCGTTTGAGTTCAATCTAGTGGAAGGTCTAAATTGCAATATGGAGTCGAGAGATTAGCACCGAAATTTACGGGCATGAGTACCAAGGAGATGGAGCCAAAGAGTACTTAAACTCTCACTGTAAGAAGAAATTAAGAATTGGACTTGGACTTGTGTCTAAATGGTGGGCCTAATGGTTGGTATTTATTTGGACTAAATGGTGGGCCTAAGTTAAAAGGTGAGTCGAATGGAGTAAAAAGGAAATAAAAAAGGGATTTCCTCGGCCGTAAGCATATATAAAAGACATGCATGCTGCAGACATTCAGGAAGGTTTTTGACAGAGGAAAAAGAACGGCGGGGCCGCTGAGAGGAAAAGGACGGGGCTGCCATTAATATAGTTTAGTTTTTCTTCGAGCTCTTATCCCTTCATGTTATTTGAAATTTTGTTTAATTATTCGTACTCTGATAATTTGTATTGAATTTTGCTTTTTATCAAAATTGTTTGTTGGTTCTTGTTTAACTTAAATTCTGTGCTTATTTTATATCCCGAGCAATTGTAAGAGGAAAAAATCCGTTTAGTGCTAACTCTAATTTTTTGGTGAATAGCTTTATGTGCCTCCTCGCCGGAACCCTAGCCTTCTGTCGGAACCCTAACTGCAAAACATACAAGGGCGAGCGCACATTTGCCTCTCTTTAGCAAAGGCCCTCCGATGCCAAAATCAGTATCACGTACTCTCCAAAAATCCTAATTAGCAGTAGGTAAATAACTTGATTGCTATAAACTGCGTACCTTTTACCTCTAGCTTTGCCTCGTATCTATAAATGTTCGTATGCTTGCTGCCCAAGCATCCTACTTGCCCTAGCTAGGTTTCCTATCCCATATAGGAAACCCAGAATACAATGGATTCTCGTTCTCTTATTGGACCACACCTTCAATCTTTGTGGGGTTCTTTCCCCAAGCCTAATTCATGACTCATGACAACAATTAGGAGAAACAAAGTGTCAATGGTGGTCATATTTTAAGTCCCAACTATGTCTCTGTAGGTTTAATGAAAGCAAAGAATCAATGGTGTTCACATCACAGGAACCGTTGCCAAATGCAGAAACGAAGGTATTTACTCAATATATCAGTTGTGATATTGACTTTAGTTTCCATGGACCACGGTTCGAGTTTAATCCTCAAGTGAGAGATCAGAGTGGAACTTATTTGTGTAACAAAGGTTGATATCGAACTGTGCTTTGAGATGACTTTTGGGTTGATCGTTTGGATCGAACTGTGCTTTGTTCTTCGTCGTTCGTCCTAAAAAAAAAAAAACCTAATTTCTGAGAAATTTCTTCAGAACCAGTTTTTTATTTTTTTGAACGAGAGAAAAATATGACAGAGATACCTCGTTCGTCGTTCTCCAATCGATCTTCTTCGTTCTTCTTCTCCTCTTCGTTCTTCATCGTTCATCCTAAAAGAAACTCCTAATTTATGAGAAAAAATTTCTTTCAATCCAGATTTTTTTTTCCCGAGAGAAAAGGATGACAGAGATACCTCGGTGGATCTTCATTCGTCTTTGGGTGGATCTTTGTTCGTCTTCGATCTTCTCCTCTTCATTCGTCTTCTCTGGTTCACATCGCCTCTCTCTCTCTCTCTCTCTCTGGTCTGTCCGTGAAATGAAATGAGAAGGGGGAAAGTGTAATTTCCAGCGAGATTTAAGGGCTTCTATAATCCAGGCCGTTGGACTAAATCCAACAAGTCACAATCAGATCCCGCACCGCAACTCCATCTGGGATCCCTCAAGGGATCCGGATTGTGTATATATATATATATATATATATGCGGCCGATTCTAAAGACAATAAATTTGACAATACCTTTGACAATATATTTTTGAAACCCCCCATGGGACCTTCAAACAAAAGATCGGAGTCGCTCAATTTATTTAAAATATGTTTTTATGGGGTCCAGTAAAAAATTAACGCATTCGGATATCGGTAAGGGCTTGATTAGCTCATTTAATTGATTCCTGTCAAATTTGATAGGATAAAATTGAATGAACCGATCAAGCCCTTCCCAATATCCAAATGAGTTGATTTTTTACGGGAACCCTTAAAAACATGTTTTAACAAATTGAACACCTCCGATTATTTGTGTGGGGCTCCGAAAAAACTATTGTCAAAAGTATTGTCAAATGTATTATCTCTAGAACCGCCCTATATATATACAGTTCTTTTCATATCCGGTCGCCCGGATTTTATTTTGATCCGGATTTCTGTCTGAGCCGTTGGATCTGGATGGGTGAGATCCAAGGCTGGGGAACAAAAGGGGAAAAATAGGGGGTTTCACTGCACACACCCCCACTTCTTCGTTCGGATCAGAGAGAGAGAGAGAAAAGGAGGCGACGAACGACCCAAGCTGAGATCTCAGACGACGAACGTCCGACCTTCAGCCGTAAGGTCTCTCTCTCTCTCGTTCTCTCTCGTACTCTCTCTCTCTCGTTCTCTGTGATTTGCGAACTGATATCTGTAATTTTTTGTGTGGTTTCGACACCGTTCGATCTCGGGATGGCCGGCGACGAACGATCAGAGCTACGATCACCCCTAAGGTCTCACCCTCTCTCTCTCATTCTCACTGCAGAATGTTATCGTTCTCTATGGTTTTTGAAACCCTAAAAGATCTTTGATTTTCGAAATCGTAAATGAATAATAGGGGCTGGTTTCTGTGATTTGTTTGTGTGGTCTTTGAAACCTTTCGATCTCGGGATGGCTGATTTGAACTAATTCACTGATTTTCGAAACCCTAATAGTATTATGGGGCATTATTTCTTATGGTCCGGATTTGTGTCTGAGCTGTTGGATTTTGTTATTATCAGTTGCTATTTGGTCTGCTTTTTCGTGTGTGACTTATGCTGATTTTGGCCAGAGAATTATCAAGTGGTGTTTGTTTGGTGTTACTTTTCAGGCCTGTATGTTACTGTTCAAGTCCAGTCGCCTAGATTTTATTATGGCCCGGATTTTGTATGAGTTTGCCCCTATGGTAGATTAGTTTGCCCCTATTTGTTGGCTATGATGATAAATTTATGATGATAAATTACTAACATGCAGTGTGTACTTAGGCCTGGAAACATTAGATGGTCAATTGGCAACTAATGTTACCGCCTTAGTGCCTTAAAATTGTTGTGTCGTGAACATTTGTTACATTTTATTTATCTGAGCCATTTTATTCGGCTATGATGAAAATTTTCTGAGCCGTTGGGAGAGTGTGCCCCTATTGGCAGATTGGTTTGCCCTTATTTGTTGGCTATGATGATAAATTACTACCATGCAATGTGTACTTAGGCCTGGAAACATTAGATGGTCAATTGGCAACTGATGTTGCCGCCTTAGTGCTTTAAAATTATGGTGTCTTGAATATTTCGTTTATCTGAGCCATTTTATTTGGCTATGATGAAAATTTTCTGAGCCAAAACCATCTATCGAAATTTTGTATATGAGTTACTTGTAGTTTTAGCTGTGTTGGACATTAGGGCTGATCGTAGCTCTGATCGGTTGTTGTCTTCGTTCTCAGCTTTGGTTGTTCGTATATCGTCGCCTCCTTTTTTATTTCTCTCTGGCTGGAACGAAGAAATGGGGAAGGGCCGAAGGGTGCATGTAAGGAAATCCCCTTTTGTTCCCTTTTATTTCCACAGCCGTTGGATCTCACCCACCCAATCCAACGGCTCAGACAGAAATCCGGACCATAAGAAAATTCAGGCGACTGGACCTGAAAAGAACTAATATATCTATGTATAAATTGACACGCAATGTGTACAACGGCTTGGAAACATTAGATGGCCAATCGGCAACTAATGTTGCCGCCTTAGTGCCTTAAAATTGTGGTGTCTTGAATATTTCGTTTATCTGAGTCACTTTATTTGGCTATGATGAAAATTTTCTGAATCAAAACCGCCTCTCTAAATTTTTAATATGAGTTACTTCTAGTTTTTAGTTATGTGTGTCTGTCTAGTAATTATGTTAAAACAGACATGTCCAGTTCAAGCAACAGGAGTACAATTCAATCTCGTCACCCTACATTTCAAAACAAGACATGTTGGTGTGGATTGAGAGCTGCTGTGCACATTTCAGAGTCAGAAAACAATCCTGGAAGGCTCTGCTACAAGTGTCCAAAGGGTTCAAAAGGATAAAGGAAAATGCGAGTACTGGGAGTGGTGCTATCCAATTGGGTGTCACGAACCCAACCCACCTGTTGCACCAGAGGTGAAACTGGTCAAGAATGATGCACGTGTTGACGTCATTGAAGTCACCGTGGCTAATTTAAAGCACATGTTGTTTGTCTTTCATGTAATTTGTATTCGTTGGTATTTGTTGTAACCGGTAGAATGTCATGGGAGATATTGTATTGTACGTTTTTGTATCTGTTAGCTAATTTAGTAGTGCTTTTGTGTAGTGTCCAATTTTTACCATGTTGTTGTGTGGCAGTATGGATGAGATGAATTTGGTGGTGTTCGGGGATTTCCTTTGTGTGTATTGTTGGAGTTAAACAGGGGAGGGTCTGGTTTCGGACCTTCGGACGTGAAGTTTTTCTACTAACTGGAAAATGGAATGGGGCTGCAATTGCTTAATTCGGTCCCTTCATCTATTAGGACCTCTAGGCTAGCAGATACACATTGTGTACAGAGACAAAAGTCATTCAAATTTTGCAACAAATCATTCATTCGCAACCAAAGCTGTTGAACACTTTTTAAATTATGAGTTCTTAATTGGAACCAGTTCAACAAAGACAAAAGTCATTGAACCCAAACAGAATATATTCCTTCACTGAGTCAAACAAAGTGAAACATGGCCCAAAGGTGAGATTCGAACATAAACTTTGCTTTCTGGGTACTCCTATTTAAATAAGGAGCTTTTTCCATTTTTCGATACTTGGACAAAAACATGAGGAAAATAGTTTCAGGCATTGCTTTGTTTCTCTTCGAAAGGCTCTCTTTATTTCTGCTGTTGTCTTCTTCTTTCAGTCTTGACAACAAAGTTTCTGACTTCGGAAGCAGCTTGAGCCAAACCCCGGATTTGTCCAATTCCATTTCCAAATTGCATAGCATAAACATACACGATAAATAGGCACAAAACCCAGATGTGAACATGTTTGTCTATAAATGAACCTCAACTGGTAATGGAACAACTGCGGATCAAAAAGAAAAAAAAACTGGTAATGGAATAACTAGAGCTGAATTACTACAAACAATTGGTAATGGAAGACTATTATGACAAGTTTTCATTACATTAACCACATGACAACGAAACTACACTACTCAACAACCATACTTCAAGCACAGCAGCAGCCGTAGGAGTGCTCATCTTTCCCACCATCAATCTACCATCAAATAGTCAGCAAAACAGCAGCATCAGTACCAGCAGAACAGTAATGGTAATGGAATAACTAGAGCATTGTTTGATACAAACACCACACAACCAAAGCACACCACTACGACACCCAAACAAGACACAAAAGACACACCAACGTTCAAGTCATGACCCCTACTTCGGCAACCTGTAAATTTTTACAATCAGAAACAAAAGACAAGTTTGCACTACTCTAACACCCTTTGAATCACTAATCCATCCTACAACCCAAAATAGAAAACAATTACTAACATGCAAACAAACATTTACAACAAATACCAATCTATGTGATATGCAACCAATTTTTGAGAGGGAGAGATTATCTCAAAAATTACAACAACAAAAAAAAAAGCATAAGTCACACACGAAAACCATTCCAAATAATTGTTTTGTTTCCAAAAAAAATCAGCTTGTTCTCCAGATAATCGTTCTATGTTATTTACGGCCCAAATCAAATATCATAGATTCAAAGATACAAGCCCAATTTACTGTTAGGGTTTCAAAAATCAGTTGAAAGCCCTGATCGAAGGGTTTCGAAAACCACGAAAAAAAAATCACAGAGAACGAGAACAAGAGAGAGAGAGAACGAGAGAGATACCTTACAGCTGATCGTAGCTCTGATGTTCGTCGTCTTCGATCTCGGCTTTGGTTCTTCATATGTCGTCAATTGTATATCGTCGCCTCCTCTCTCTGTTATCCTCTTTGTGGCTGGAACTTTCTAAATCACATAAATTAGGGGAAAAAAATCAGTTATTGTTTCGAAAATCAAAGAAAATGAGAGAGAAAAAGAACGAGAGGGAGAGACCTTAGCTCGTTCGTCGTCTTCAATCTTAGCTTGGGTCGTTCGTATCTTGGTCGCCTCCTTTTCTTCACAGAAATTAGGGGGGAAATCAGTTTATTGTTTCGAAAATCAAAGAAAATGAGAGAGAGAAAGAACGAGAGAGAGAGGGAGAGACCTTAGCTCGTTCGTCGTCTTCAATCTCAGCTTGGGTTGTCCGGATTTGGTCGCCTCCTTTCTCTTTCTCTCTCTCTCTCTGATAAATCAAGTTATTAATAAGACAACAGAATTAAATACTAATACAATACACATGTAATCACACAGCGTGCGCGCGCTCTCTCTCTCTCTCTCAATACAGTAAGTAAATATACATCACACAAACACACAACTTGTAGATGCACACCCAGTTTTTGACCCACATCATTTATTAATTAACCCCGGCCATCTCTTCGTTCCCTGATCGACAATGACGGAACTAGAATTTTATTCTAGCAGTGACGAAATGTATACTAAAAATTAAAAAGATGAATTATAATACTAATAGTCATCGACTCTACAAAAAATTAAAACAACATAACAAAAATTATAGTAAATACTTTTTAGGAATACTTTTTATATTATTTCACTTTGGCCCATTACATTTAGTTTTGGAATACATTTTTGGGCCTCTTTTCTTGAAAAAAAAGAGGGAAAATGACCGTCCAGAACTTGTTTTGATAATTAACACCCTTTAAGGACATACTGAGAACATTTGTTAATACTAAAAATGTCCTTGGTAGGTATCAATTATCAAACACGTCCTTGGCCGTCATTTCCCCCCAAAAAAAATACTCCCTCCGTCCCTTTTTTAAAGTTCAGTATTCCATTTCAGGTTGTCCTTTAATAAGTGTCTGCTTGACGATTTCCTAGTCCTAAAATTAAGGGTTGCCCCAAGCGTAGGGCGGAGACCGACGCAGCACAATATCCGGTAAGACAGGAGTCGAATCCACAAAGACGGTGATGTGTGTGACTAAAAATTCGGGTTTAACTAATTTAACGGGCTCTTAGGTAGCCAGCCCTTGTTGGTTTGATTGAGAGATTAACTAAAATAAGAAATTGATTGTACTTTTCAGAAAATTAAAATGAGGTACGGTCGTAAAATTCTTAGCACTCGTAGCCAGTCCGGATCGATCTGCTCCAATTGGTGTTCTTAAAACGTTCAATTTTGGATTGAAAGGATACACCGTAAGATGCGAGATCATATGGTCACCGTATACCCATGCGCAGCGGAGAACGAGTTTTGGACCCTCATTCCCCCGTTCACATGGGCTCCGATAATGCCCGGGTTCGTCCACGGGAAGTATTTTTCCATTCTTAAATCTTTTTTTTTTATCATTTGAAAATAGGAGCAGTGCCCGAACTGGCGACGGCGTGCTAATTACCCCACGACCCTACCTATACGACTACTCGTTAATCATTATGCATGCAAAAGAAGAAATCCTAATTTGAATCATGTTTCTAATACTTGATACAGAAAATAAACAAGAGATCCAAACCAAACAAAAACAAACGAATAACTTTAATTAAAAATAAAACTTAAAACTAGTTACCGAATGTGAGTAGTTAAACAAAATATCAAATAATATGAAGGAAAAACTCGGAAGAAATATACTGTAAACAATCGGCAGCCCCCGTTCTTCGTTGACTGAGTCCCAATAAAACCTGTTGTAAAAGGTGCTGCTGAAAGCAAAAAGTCGTTAATTCTGGGCCGGTCCTATTTTTTAATTTCATAGCCCACTAGATCCTTTTTTTATAAAGTGCAATTCCTAATAGATCCTGTGGAGTGTATTTTACATTTTTACCCCCGTTTAGAAACAAATGAACTCATACAACCTCCTACACCACCACTACCACCACCACCACCACCACCACCACCACCATCACCACTCCACCACCACCACCACAACTAGCGCCACCACCGCCGCCATCACGCCGCCGCCACCACCACCACAACTCCACCACCGGCCCACCACCATCACCGCCACCACAATGACAACCACCACCACTCCACCATCATCATCACCACCACCATGCCGCCGACGCAACCACCACCACCATAATTACCACAACCCCCACAACTCCACCACAACCAGCGCCACCACCACAAGCGCCGCCGTCACGCCACTGCCACCACCACCACCACCACAACTCCGCCACCACCATCACCGTCACCACCATGCCGCTGCCGCTGCCGCTGCCACCACCACCATTCCACCACCACCACCATAACCAGCACGCCGTCACGCCGCCACCACCATCACCGCCACCACAATGACCACCACCACCACTCCACCATCATCATCATCATCACCACCACCACCACCGCCGCCACCACCACCATGCCGCCACCACCACAATTAATAGTGTTAATCCGGGTATTAACATTGTTAATCTTGGTATTAACACTGTTAATTGGGATGTGAGTTTAGACAAAAATTAACGCCGTTAATAGTGGTGGATTAACACTGTCAATTGGGGTGTGAATTTAGACGAAAACCACCACCACCGCCGTAATGCTGCCACCACCACCACAACGCCGCCACCATAATGACCACCATCATCATCACCACCGTCGCCGCCACCACCACCACAATTAACAGTGTTAACCTGGTATTAACACTGTTAATCTTGATATTAACACTGTCAACTGAGATGTAAATTTAGACAAAAATTAACACTGTTAATCGTGGCGGATTAACACTGTTAATCCAGGTAAAAACACTATTAATTGGAATGTGAATTTAGACAAAAATTAACACTGTTAATTTAGACAAAAAATAACACTGTTAATTGTCAAGGTGAAGTGGTGGTGGCGGTGACGATGATGGCGGCGGCGTTGTGGTGGTGATGGTGGCAGTGGGGGTGGTGGCGTGATGGTGGCGGTGATGTGGTAGTGGTGGCGGAGTGGTGGTGGTGGTAGGCGATGTGGTGGTGGCGGTGGCATGGTGGTAGTGGTGGCGGCGGCATGGTGGTGGCGGGGTGGTGGTGGCGGTAATGGCAGTGGCGGTGGTGGCATGGTGTTAGTGGTGGTGGTGGTGGTGGCGGCGTTGTGGCGGAGGTGGGGTGGTGGCGGTGGCGACGTGGTGGTGGTGGTGGTGATGGTGCCGGCGGCAACGTGGTAGTGGTTGGATGTCTCTCTCAAATCACTTTTTTTTGCGAGGGGTATTTTTGTCAACAAAATAATGAAGAGGACCTACTGGACTATGGGCTCTTTGGACATGACCTAGTGGGCTATATTTCACCCAGACAGGACCGGCCAGGAAGTTGCTCATGATCAATAGCCCCTTCGGCCGCCAATTACACCTTCACGTTCACGTGTACAGATGGAATATTTTTAAGGCCCAATTCTGGTACCTCTAGCCATGACTTGGAATTGGAATATATTTCAATCTATTCTTTAAAATACCTACAATACAAAAATTAAGCATTAAAACATCAAGTAATAAAATAAATAGACTTAGCAATGGTAAATTAAGGGGTGCTAATGTGTACATTTGGACACCTATCAGTGTCCATTTTGTAAAGTTAATAGATAAAACTTGGTGCATTTCTATTTGCCCCTAAAAGTGGATTCCATTTTAAAAAGTTAGTGAGTAAAAGTGTAATGATGATGTTTCCACAGAGGGTAAATAGAGAAAGTGGAGATAAAAGTTGATGTGATAGGTGTAATGATGATATCTTTTTAATAAGTTAGAGTTACGAAACATGACACTTAAAAAGGGACGGAATGAGTAGAAGATTTAGAAATAGTATATAACAAAAAATAAAGAAAAAAAATCTAGCGGTGGCGAAACTATATATGTTGGGGATAATTTTTTTTATACATGTAATAATTACAAATTCTAAAATTTTTATCGTGGTGGCCGCCGCCACTAAACCCCCCTGATTCTATCCTTGCCTCACAGTCTCTAGTGCCATTTTCTTACTTGCTTCATGTTGTCGGTAGAGATATTTTTTGTAGTTGTCCTATTTTGAAAGTTGATGTTTTGGACATTCTGCAAGTTGGGTTTCCCTTTCCCATTTCATTCATTATTAGTTATTACTATATCATGCTTTCATTGTCTTTTTGTCAATGGATTGTAATAGTTAAATTAAGTTTACCGACAAAAAACTAAATGCCGTAATAAACCACAGGGCGTGGTGCAGGCAGATATTACACCATAGAATGAAAGTTCGCTCGCGGGATCATTGAGCCAGCTCATTGTCTAGCTAAGACAACGTTGGATTCTTAATTTGTTCGATTCTAAATTAGAAGGAGCAGACGTGAGTTCTTTTCATTTCTTCTTTCTACACCCCTTTTGCATTCCAAACTTAGAGGTAGGATGAAATTAGTGTTGTATAGTTGTGAGTAGGATGAAATTAGTGTTGAAAAAATTGGCTTATTTTTGTTTTTATTAAAAAAATGAATTTCAATCGTAATTTTTTACTTTTTAGATTTCTTTCGTCACGACCATTGTGCCAAACCCCAAAGTCTGAATGCATACTGATTTTTTTTTTCAATATTGTATACATTAGTGGAGAGTTAGTAAGTTAGTTCTCAAAGGATCCAAAGGTTGTCCATGCTCCATAGTCCTAAACTCTAACCAACCGTCTCTCATGGAGCTCGAACCCAAGCTTCTACTAAGAAAAGCGGTAAGTGATGCCAACTGAGCTAATGCATAGTAAATTTGGTAGAGCAAGGATATTAGGAGTAAGAGATATTACCAACTAGTGCTTAGAATTTTGGAAAAGACGAAAGATATTTAGTCGGACGGACCCAAAAAAATTTGATACGGCGAATGCTGCACGCCAAGAATTCCAATCCATATTACGTTTTATTACGGGTGATGGGGTCTCCTCTCCGATCGGGGACAGAATTGGAATTTTATCCTACCAGTGGCAAAATGTATACTAAAAAAATAAAAAGATGAATTACAATATTAATAGTCATCAACTCTAAAAAAAAAAAAAATTAAAACAACATAACAAAAACTATAGTAAATGAGTACTACAAAAACTATAGTAAAAAAATTAAAACAACATAACAAAAACTATGTCATTTTCACAAGGAGTACTACAAAAAAAGGCTTAACTTTAATTTTTAGTTTTTAGGTTGTATAAGTTGTTTTAGAGTTAAAGTGTGAAGTTTCTTTTCCTTAATTATACCTCATCCTTTATATTATTTCACTTTGACCCATCGAATTTAGTTTTAAAATAATTTTTTGGGTCTCCTTTCTTGAAAAAAAAAAAAGAAGATTTAGGAATAGAATATAACAAAAAAATAAAGAAAAAAAATCTAGCGATGGCAAAACTATATATGTTGGGGATAATTTTTTTTTATACACGTAATAATTGCAATATATAAAATTCTTGTTGTGGCGGCCGCCCCTACTAGACCCCCTAGTTCCATTCTTGTTGATCGACATGCATGCAGCTACATCCATTTGTTTGATCAAATTTTCACAAATGTTGTGAAAATTCGACTTGCACACGTATCGCGTGTGCCCCAGCCTCTAGTTCTAATATATGGTGTTGATCTCAAGCTCTTATGGACTACTAAATCAGTTCGTTGAGAGATCATGGATTCAACTGGTGAGTGTCTTGAATTTCGTATGTTTTCTGTTATTTAAATCAGTTGGTTGAGAGAAGATGTAAAGTTGTTTACACGATGAGAGTTTTGCATTCGTGAGTATTTTGTCTTATCAAATTTATGAAATTGAAAGGCCATTATGGTACCTGAGTAGATGACGAATTCATTTTCTATTCTAATCACCAAACAAAAAAAAATAATTAAAAATAACACAGCCACTGTTATTCTCTCTTCACTGTTATCAGATAATCACGTCCTCCAAATCGACACTCAATGAGCAAATCCCACCATTAGTGAGGGTAAAAAAATCAGCATCCACACCACATAATCAAAAATCGAATGAAGCCCTAATAAATTACTCAAAGAGATTCTTTGATAAATTACTTCAAAACATGTAGACTTGTGTCATTTTCTATCCCTTTCCAAACATGGCCCGGAAATCTGCTTTTACCCCTCCTCCAGTCCAGTCTCCCCCTCGTAAACACAAAAAGTGATGATATGTACCAAACCACGTGATCATGTAGAGGCAATAGATATACATACGGATATGAGTTCTGAGAGGAGAAGAAAGGTCGTATGTACCGTAAAAACTTTCCTAGTTTCTAAAGACTGGGTAAGCATCTTTAGGCAGGCGTACGATTAAGATCTGCAGTGTGGATATCTATGCACAGGTGCTCTTCAGTGGTAAAAAAATGACAGAAGAGTAGTTTTTGTGATAGAGGTTAGAAGTTATAGTGGGAGGGAAACTGACGTGTGGTGGGTAGTTATGGGACGCGGGGTGCCTACTGCCCTCACACGGCACCGTTTTGTGCATTAGTAACTCACTTCTTTTTTCTTTTTCTCTTTGTCCTTTTGTTTGCTATCAATTTCAGATTTTTGAAAAACATAATAATGCTACATCCGTATCTACTAGTAGTAATTATCAATAAGAACACTCATAAAGAAGGTACGTATCATCTAAGATTGAAAATTGCTTGGGATATATTTTTTTATCAACTGTCAAGGGTTGTCCGGGTCGACTTACTTGCACCTCGACTAATCTCTTCTCCGGCCAAAGTTAGGCTCATCCACACCGTGACTAGAATCTCTTGTGGCCTTTCCCCAAGAGGTCACCAAGTTTTGAACTCAGGATGCCTGAGTTTACATCTCATCCTTGTTGCCAACCACCCTTGCAATATTCACTTGGAATGCGCAACCATAAATATTAGCTCTTGCAGCTCTACATGTAATGATAGGTGGTCACTTGAACACCCCAAAATTTTTTGTTGTTGGAATACATATTAATATTTTTACTTTTATTTTAGTTTAGCCCTTCTTGAACACCCAACTCAAAAAAATTTTGAACACCCAACCAAAAAATATTTAAATCCCACCCAAAAATTCAATTCATAAATCAATGCAACGTAAACAACCCAACTAATTAAAGTTGGGAAATCAGTGAATGAATGATTGTTTGGTTACTTATATTGAAAGTGATGAATTATTTACCATTGATGAGTAATTATTCAGTAGTCTTGAGACACCGACATGTGGTACCCAAATACCTCATTTTCATAGGATCCATATACTTAGTACTGAGTGCTTCAAAAAGGTTTAGTGGATAAAAATGTTAGGTGCCCCAAGATTTTTGTAATTTGTACGGATGTGCGTGCTTTATTCTAACAGTTTTCTGTTTGCATGAAGGAGCTTTATAATGCTCTTTTCCCCCCATTTAATGAGTACCAAGTCCAAAAAGAAGAAAAAAGAAGTGGGTTATTAATGCACAAAACGGTGCCGTGTGAGTGGCAGCAGCGCCTTCCTTGGCCAGAAGGGCAGTAGGCATCCCGGGCCCGTAGTTATTGGGTTTGATGGTTATTGGTGTTGGTTTTGTCTATTATGCCCTTACAATTAAGTCCCCAATAAGTTAAATTGTGCTTGAATCTTTTTTTCCTTAGGTGTACAATTTCGGAAATAAAAAAACTTGACAAAAAAGAGAGACACCAAAGTGTGCTCTCCCTTTATAGGGTAGTCCTATGGTACACACCCCTTATTAGGGGGTGTACCGTACGCACCATGATTTTAAACCATTGGATTTAAAAGTGAATAATCCGGACCACCAATTTATTAAATCAATTAATAAAATAAAAAAATGGCTTAGCAGGTAATAGGTTGTTCTCTCCTTCTTGACTCTCTCTCCCCCTCCCTGATTAGTAAAATACTGCAAATTATATAACATGACCATTATTGTTATGACAACACAAAAAATTGGTATTTTTTTACCACAATGTGTCGTACCAAAGGAATATTTAGAATTGTATATTTCAATATACTTGATATGAAACCAATTTCTCTATTGTAAGTAAATGTACGGTTGACTTGCAATCAAGGCACAATAATGATGATCAAAACCAATGATTTCGTTATATTTGTAGATTAACTAATTCACATAATTTTTTGACTCAATAGCGTTTAGAAAGCCCTTTCATTGGCACCCGAATTTAATAGTAAAAGAATTTTTTGTCTGATTAAGGGTCTAACGATAAGCAATCAACTTCATTCTTGGTACATGTGATCTATTCATATTATGTAAAAGATAGACGGTTCCGATAAAAAAAAGCATTAGATGGGACTCGGGTGGTGCATTGTTAGACTTTAATGTATCTGGATACATTAAATATTTTTCGATTACGGAGTTGTCGATATCTGATGATATCTAATTTTGGTGACAATGCTGAATATCGTATGACTTGATATTCTAGCAGTTATGATTGATCATTTTAAAAATATACTCGCTAACGACATTTAGTTATGATATGGTATTTTGCTGATTATTGTGGTACACAATTGAGAATTTGAAATTTTGAAGGCTATTAATTGTAAAATATTTTCTTGTACGTATGGGTCCTATTTCCGACAGAAAATTTGAGAAAGCAGTGACCTCAAATGCCTCCGCCCTAGTGTTGGGCATGCACTTGTAGATCATATTATGGCCTATGTCATTGGTGTAAATCAGTATGTCTACTATAATAATTTTTTTAAAAAGAAAATACAATGACAATAAATTTACAAAATTATTTTGATTGTACTTCCATGACCTAGTTTCAAGGACCACCATTAAATTTGGATTTGTATGCATAGGGTGAAGGTTTAGTATCATTCCGCCTGTCAAATATATAGTGTCAATTATTAAGTGCACCGCTTTGAATATCTGTATCTTGAGACAGTTGGATAATTATTTGTTTTAGTGACCTCTCATTTTTCCACGAAAATTTGAAGGAATTTTGATTTTTTGAATTAAATTTTGTAGAGAAAGAACATAATTTAGACTAATATTTTGAGAGAAAATTATAGTTGTATTCAAAAATTTGGGTATAGTACTTACTTTTTGGTGAATTTCTTGGATGAAAATTTAGAGCGAGAACTTCATTTTTAGTTTAAATTATTGAGGTATTGTGTAGGGACAAATAAGAATTTGAAAAAATAGTGCGCAAGGAATTGAAAATTAAGATAATATGGTGAAAATTTTAAAATTTGGGAAAAAAATGTGGCGAGAATTGAAAATAATTAGTGGTATGGTATTTTGCTGATTATAACTATCGTTTACTGAACATTCCGATTGAATTTTTTTATACGACACGTTGTGGGTATGAAAACGTCAATTTATGGTATTGTCATAACAAATTTGGTTATAATACTGAATTGTGGTATGGTATTTTTGTTGATTATAACTATCGTTAACTGAGCATTTGAATTGAATTTTTTTATATGACACGTTGTTGGTATAAAACGTCAATTTATGGTGTTGTTATAACAAATTTGGTTATATTACTGAATTTGTGAAATGGTATTTTGCTGATTATAACTATCGTTTACTGAACATTCCAATTGAATTTTTTTATACGACACGATGTGGGTATGAAAACGTCAATTTATGGTATTGTCATAACAAATTTGGTTATATTACTCAATTTGTGGTATGATATTTTGCTGATTATAACTATCACTAATTGATCTTTCTGATTGAAATTTTTTATACGACACGTTGTGGGTATGAAAACGTCAATTTATGGTATTGTCATAACAAATTTGGTTATATTACTGAATTTGTGGTATTTTAGACATGTGTTATTACAAAATATTTTAATTAATTTCCTTTGGTACGGCACATTGTGGTAAGAAAACGTCAATTTATGATATTGTCATAACAATTGTGGTTTGTTATATAATTTTTCGTTTTTAATATGTTTTCTTTTGATACGACACATTGTGTTAAGAAAACAACAATTTTAGGTATTGTCATAACAATTGTGGTTATTTTATAAATTTTGTGGCATTCTGCAAATATTTTTGGTTTGGGTATAACAATTGATGATTCTGATACGACATATTTTGATTTTGTTACGAAATATCATACGAGTCAAAGAATTTTGGTACGACTCATTGTGGTAAGATAATGCCAATTTATGGTGTTGTTATAACGTTTGTGGGTAGCATTATTTAATTTTTGATATTGTACGCATATATCTGGTTAAGGTACAAGTATTATGGATTCCAGTACGAATAATTATGGTTATATCATAACAATATTTTTTAATGTGGGTAACCCGGTAGTGACCTGTTCAACAGGTAAATTTTAAAGTAAAAGTCGTAACTGAAGTCATAAATATGCATTACAAAATCAAAAATCGGCATAATGAAAATCACAAATTGTCATAATTTAAACATACGGTATACCTTGTGTACCATAGCTTCTCCCCCCTTTATATATTAGAATACACGACTTCTGAACAAACTGCGGGAGAACTGAACAACACAGATGACAAAAGAAATGAAGCCGACAAAGAAAGCATTGAACAACCACGGGTTACCATAAATCTTGGATGCCGCTACATTCCTCGGCCAAAAGCGCTTGCTATACTCGGTGGCTTGGGAGCACGTGCCGGCGAAGAAGAAGTCTCCGCCAAGCGCAGATTCCTTGCATATCTTGTTGAATACAAGGGTGGCGTCCTCTCTGGCACCCAGGAAATTACTCAAGACCTTGGCCTTCTCGAGCACTTTGTGCTTTGTTCTCTTCCCAACTCAAGAAGAATTTTTCAAAAAATTCCTCCTAAATTCTCCCTACTTCCAACATTTCTCTCTCTATCTCTCTCCACTTATTCCTCTTAGATTCCCCCTACTTCCAACACAAGCGTGTCCATCACGAACACGTAGGACGTGACGTAGGCCGGAATTGCAGGGCAGGACTGTTCAAAGGCAACGAGGTTCCTAAGGTACAACTCCGTTTCGTTGCACAACTTGAGCGTCGGGATCTTGAAACGAGGCCTACCGCCCATCTTCAACAGGCATCTGGGCTCACTGAACTTGAACAGATTCTTGTTTTTTTGGTCGGGGACAAACTTGACTCCTGCGTACTTGAGCTCTGACGCCGAAGGCATGAGTACTCCCTCACTAATCAATGGTTTCCCTTTCAATGTCTCAGCAACAGGACGGTGCCAATCTTGTAGGTTATGGAGGATATGATAGTAACTGATGCTTTCCTTGTTTTCGGGACTCGTCTTGAAGTCATAACATCTCCGCAAATAATCGGTGAGCGACCAGTCCTCATCGGGGCAATCCCGGATTCGACCCACCGTGAGCTGGAACAATTTTTCAAGCACAAAGAAAGGAATCTGGTTCTCGAGAAGTACCAAGTCGTTTTTCACGTTGGACAAGGTCAATGTGTTGCCAAAAATAGGATCTCTATTTTGTCCCTGATATTTGAAATATATGCATGCAAAATCATTAACTAAATTTCCGTAATTAACCTGGTTAATTTATCTGACAAATTATTTGGAATAAATTACTCCAATTAGTAATATTACCCTTCAACAAGTAGCTAGCCTATCTAATTTTGAGGTTTACTAATTTTTCTATGTTTCTCTTTCGGTGAACAAAATTTACAATAACAAAAATAACTGAAAAAAGGACCACCCATGAATCGTGATCGAGTTTGTGTGATAGAATGGGCCAGACCCATAATTGATCCTAAATATAAATGAGTATTGTTTTGACAAAGGAAAATAAATAGATTTTTACCCTTTTCCAAACTATTCATGTTGACTGACGAGGTATATTTATGTAACAGATGATGATAAAAAAATAAAAAAATAATCAAGGAACAGATGTATATTCATCCCATTTTGTTTTTGTTTTTAGGCTTTTTAGGAGTTTGGGCTTGTTCCATTGGTTTGTTCTTTGATTGGCATCTTGTCAATCAAAGGATTGGGTCTCGGACTGAACATATGTGTCGTTCTCCTTTTCTTGTTAATCTTTGTACTTTGTTCAGAGATTAATAAAAATGGAATAGATGTATATATATGTTTGATTAATTAGAAATGAGGAATCCTAAGCAAGCACCTAAGCATCCGCGCCATCTAATAGAACAAGAATAACATAAAATTTTCTTGAATATTTTTTATGTTGACTGTCGTCAAATAGTAATGTATATATAGAAGAAAACTTATCACGAGAAATCTTATTTTTATATGCGGCTACACCCCGAAAGGGAATGTTAATAGAAAATTGATTTTTGCGCTCCAATTTTTATTGACAGCGCTCCATTTTTAATGTAAAATTATTAATAACTTCATGAACAAAATGGAGCCCTATCAGTAAAAAATGGAGTGCAAATATCAAAATTGATGTTAATATTATTGAACTTCTTCACATATAAAGCACATGCACTACTATAAAGAGTATTTTAACTGAGCTACTTAAAAGCAACTTAAAAAGGATGCTAAAAGTAGCAATTGAGGGGAAAAAAAACAAAGTTTAAGTTTGTCAACTGATAAATTAAAGAGCAGATGCTTTAAGCTTTCCTTACATCGTAGGTGCCATATCTGCAGAGAAATTCGAGGATGAAACAACCATCGACCAACATGATTTCTGTTAATGTAATTGGCAATTTCCGGATGTGACAAACCGTTGGAGTCTGTATTTATTCTTTTTCCATTTGGGTTTGGGAGGTGATTTTATTTTGTCTAGATTAGATACTCCACCCGTTGGTTCAAAAGTTGATCACGAAGCCGTGCCGTGCATTTTGCTTGGAAAGGTATATGCATCTCATGTGCATTTAGCTTAATATTTTTCTATGCATCATTAAAGGTTTTCAATGTCTTAATCTGTTATGAAATATCATGTATGCACTAACCTTATATTATTGGCCTTGTTTTATTTGAAAGAAAATTTTGTCTAAGGCTTTTTTAAGTGCTTGCGCCTTAGTAGCGCCTTACTAGACTAAGGCCCGTGCACGCGTGTTAAGAGCGCCTTAGTAGTGCCTTAGCAGACTAAGGCCCTTGTCCGCGTGCTAAGAGCGCCTTATCAGGGCACTACCAGTTTTTCTTACTTGGTCATATATAAGCTTGTTTTTCATGGTGCTAGGGCAAGAGAGATAGATAGCCCACTTTAGAGAGAGAAAACTTTATCTCCTTTGTTCATGAGCCTTCATTTGTATTTTGGATGAGTTGAATATAGCATTCAATCATCCTTGTTCAATCTAGAGAAATGCTTAGATGATCCATGTATTCTCTCTAGATTGATTCTTTTGCATAAAAACCTTCACTTTACAAAATCCATATTTTTCATGCCTATGATACTACTTGGCCGGATGATACCGGAGCCGTGGTGAACGGAGATCGAGGGGTTGGACTCGTGGTGGCTATGGGATCAAGAAGGAGTTCGGGGAGCTACATCAAAGTGGTGGAGTTAGGATAAGCTTTTGGGGTAAAGTTGATATTCCTCTCTTAACACTTTGTAAACCTTTTGATCTATAGCAACTTTGGTAGTTAGGCCGTGGTTTTATGCTTAGGGTGTGATTAACCCTAAGTAATTTCCACGTATATCTCGGTGTTTGCGTTCTTTAGATTAATTGCTCTTAACTCATATTATTAATTTGGATAGCATTGGCATGGAGTTTGGATAGTAGTTTGAATTGTTGGTTGCTTTAAATTTAAATTGGTCGTCCTATTCACCCCCCTCTAGGACTTTGTAGCGCATTAGATTATTTCAATTTCTTCATCCAGTGTAACTTCTGCTGCGTAGCATTTCTTTGCATCGTCTATCAATGTCTTCATTTCCGCTAAACATTCCTGTAGAACCGTCATCATTGTCTGCAGTACTGCTGATTCATGGTCCTCCATTCCTGTGGTCAGTCGAGAGAACAGGAAATTCGTGTAGCTCATTTTGACGTGTTGCAAGGGTGTTTGGAGCATAGTTTTGAATATCGGCCGATACGGTACGTATCGGTCGGTTCGTCTCAGGATTTGGAGGCTCCGATACCGATACGTACCGTACCGTATCGGCCGATACGCCAAAAAAGTTAAAAAATTCACGATCACGACACCCGATTCCCGCGACGTATCACCGATACGTCCCGATACCGATACACCGCGACCGATACCGCGACGGCGACCGATACCGAGATTTAAAACTATGGTTTGGAGGTGTTTGTCTTCTCGGTGAAGGGGGCCAATAGCGATGAGTTGAGGGGTGTAGGCGCTTTCCTTCAACCTACGAAGCTTTTCGGGCACCCTGTAGATGCAAGCTGAAGAGAAGAAGGATTTAGTTTTCTGGACGCCTTCGCCGATTTTTCCAGCGATGGTTGATGTAAGGTGCTGGAGATCCTTCTCATGGTCATTCTCAACCCCTTGACTCATTTCAGCTGGGTGGATTTCCTTTTGATGGTGGTAGAGGTTTGGGTTTGCGCTAAACACAGACGCTCTCTATATATAGAAGGCTAGATCACAGTTTAACTGCTACACTCGAATATTTATCCTCTTTTTAAAAGATAATTGATCTTGGCACTCAATTTTTATAAACCACACTTCATTATTTGTCTTTTAATGTTCAAAATACGCATAACATAAACACTAAAAGGCAAATATTATAGTGCAATTATCAATATATGGAGTGCCAAAATTGTTCCCTTTAATTTCAAAACTGCCCAGAACTTGCAATCTCATGTGTAGAAGTACTAATTATTGAGAGAGAGAGAGAGAGGGGCACGTGTGTGATCCACGCGAGCTTTTGCCCAATACAAGCGTAAGTTTGCCCTTCAAATTTGGATCTATCGATAAGTGAGAAAAAATATCCTACCCAAAGAGTTCGAGTCTTGATAATAATTATGAAGTTAACTGTACAAGGAAATGATTTTTTGAAAGATATATACATCTAGACAGCTCAGCAATTTTAGTATGATTTTTAATGATGCCTAAAGAGAAACAGACTGCTCTTTAAGTTTGGAATGATCTTTGTATGCCGACTTTTCGGCTGATGACGTTTATGCTCGTTTTCTTTTAATGCTTGAAATTCCGTTTGATAAAAAAAGAAGAAGTTTGGAATGATTTTTAATGATTCCTAAAGAGAGAAAATGAGAGAGTTTCATCATTAGATTCCCAATTTGGAGACAGCTGCAAGTAAAATTTTGTCCTCCCCTTCAAACCTCTTCTTCTTTTTTTTGTGCAAATTTTCTCTTGCTTTTATTATCCTATTTCTCCACTCTTTCCTTTCCTTTCGCATCCAGCAAAGGACAAAACACTAGATAAAAGATGGGAAGTAGAATATTACCTCATATATGCATTCAAGTTCAAGTAGTTTTTCTTGTCCTTTCACATCCAGCAGGGCAGCCGGCCCTGCAGGTCGTGAAGGTCGGCTCCGAGCCGTTCGATCGGTGCCGGATCGGCAATCTACGGTCAGGATCTCAGTTCGGCAATGAACGGTTCAGATTTGAAGGGTCGAGAGATTAAATCTGAGTCGTTGAGGCTCCGATCGGATGGCTCAGAGCCGACCTTCACGCCCTGCAGGTCGGCCCGACCTGCAGGATCCCCGATTCCGGATAAAACCCCCAGATAAAAGATGGAAAGTAGAAAATTAACGTTCATATGCATTCATTTCAAGTACTTTTTCTTAAAATCGTAACAAAAGAAAAAATGCAAATTGAAAACATCATGTAAAGCCCCTATTTTTTTTGGGTAAATATAGGAAAAGGAATGGGCGAAAAAAAAAGAGAACTGAAAATCAATCAACAATTTTAAAACTGTCAGATCAAGAGGAAGTCATGTCATTGGAGCATGGTAAACAAATCAGCTCAACAAGGGATATAGATAGACTCCAATCGAATTATGAGACCTGTTAGCTTTTGTTGTACAAGTTCTTTCCAAGTAGTGTCAGGGTGAAGCATAATCGGGTGTTGTGTCCTACAATAACCACACACAAAAAAAAAAAAAAAACTCCATAAAGAACGCATACTCTTTCTTCCTAGGGTTCTTAAGCCAAAGAGGAGGATAAGAATAGCCGATTTGGTGGAACATGACTTGTGTGGCTTCTTCAAATTTGGTGGATTTTATCTTCCTCGTAGTTCTCTTATCCTTTCAAAAATTTGGAGAAACATTTTTGGGAGTGTTGTTTCTATGCAACCCTATGGTCTATTTGGATTGCAAGAAATGACGCTATTTTCAACAATAAAATTGTGGATCGCAATCATTTGGAAGAGTTAATCAAAACAAGAGCAGCCATGTGGATCAAAGCCAAGTTTGATATAAAGGTGTATACGATGGAAGATATCAAATTAAACTTTGATGGTATTAGAAGACTCATTATTTAGGTGTCTTTTTTGGGTGTAACTTTTCTTTTATTTTCCTGCCCTTTTTAGGGTTCTGGTGAACTTTCTGGTTCTCTCTTCCCCTTTTACTCGATGTACCCTCTTCGAGTTTAATAAAATTTTCTTTTGCCGAGCAAAAAAAAAAAAAAAAAGTGTACCAAGTAAAGTATAAGAAAAGAATTTTAGACCATCCGATTCTGAACCTAACACTCAAATCCTCCCCTCTCAGTCATGAAGTTAATTGTAAAGTGACCAAATATTTTCTATCACAATGATCAAATTAAGTTAAGTACTCCTCCAGTCCCATATTGTTTGTCCCCTTTTCTGCTATCTCATGTCCCATATTTTCTACGTTCCATCTTTTCTGGTAAATATACAAAAAAGATTGGGCAAAAAAAATAATTGAAAATCGATCAACAATTTTAAAACCACCAGAGAGAGTCATGTCATTGGGGCGTGGTAAACGTATCAGCTCAACAAGGGATCAAGATAAACTCCAACCGAATTACGAGACCTCTCAGCTGCTTGCCTTACAAGTTCTTTCTAACTAGCTTGTGACATGGTGTGGCATAATCGGTAACCTAACAGAAAGCATACTCTTTCTTACTAGGGTTCTTCAGCCAAAGAGAAGGATAAGTGTATAAAAGTGCAGCAAGTAAAGTATAAGATAAGAAATTTAGGCCATTCGATTCTACACCAAACACTCGAATTCTCCCCTCTCAGTCATGAAGTAAATTGTGAAGTGAACAAATATTTTCTCTCACGATCAAGTTAACTACTCCCTCCGCCCCATATTATTGGTCCCATTTTTTTTACTATTTCTGATGGAGGACAAGATCGTAGGGTTTGAACCAAACAATCGAATCCTCCCCTCTCAGTCATGAAGTTAATTGTGAAGTGAACAAATATTTTCTCTCACGATCTAGTTAACTACTGATGCAGGAGCATGGAAACCGATGGGGCATTTTTATTCTTTTCGTAATGTCTTTGAATTTCGAGTCTTGTTACACAGTTTTCAATATTTTATTAGTTAATCATTTAAGTTAATCAAAGTGTCTTTTTGTTTTTCTAAGTTGTTGATGAGTCTAAAGGTTGGTTCTAGTTTCAAGGTGTCTTTTAAGTTGTCAAGGAGTCTTTCTAGTTTTCATAAGTCATTTTTCATTATTTTTCATTAAGTCCTAGCTTTGGAAATCTAAGTTCTTTTATTCCTATGCTTGGAAGGATGTTCCAAGTAGTCTATAAATTGTGTTACTGTCAATGAAAAGGGGAGTTGAGTTGATTGAATTTTAGAGAGAGGATCTCTTTTATCTTCCAAATTCTTTGGTATTCTGCGGAATCAACAAAGTATTTGATGCCTTTATTCCTGGGTATTCTAAGAATCAACAGGTTTAGAGAAGGATTTAATTTCCGGGTATTCGTGCGCGAATCAACGGATCTTAACTCATGCTAATTTTGTGTTTCCGTACGCTTGCGCTACATCAACTACTCCCTCCGTCCCATATTATTGGTCCCATTTTTTTACTATTTCTAATTTTCTACTAAAATATAAAGAATTAATTTCCGAAGTACCACAAAAAAATATAAAGAATTATTCTTCCATTATGAGACAAGAAATATTCGCTGATCAAACATAGCAATTTGTAGTCTTGTGATGGGAAGAGGATTGCGATGATCCATTCAACGAGAAACACATTCGAGATTGGATAAAAAACCCACCTCTCTCCTCCAGCAGCGAATCCTAAGTCCAAAGAGGATGTCACCGGTAGTGATGACGACGTGGAGGAGAGAGGCGTTTTTCACCAATCAAAACCAATTGAGTTGGATGCTCAGCTACCAGACAAAGTAGTAATGAAGGGTGTTAGGATCGCCACACACACGCACACGATTTAGGAGTATAAAACAGTGAAGAAATCGACACAGCAATTTACGTGGTTTCTCAAAATCGGATACGTTCACCGGAGCAAGAGCGGCTGCTATACTATTATCACAATACAAAATAGGGTTTACAACATAGAATATTTATACCAATTCTATTCTAACCCTAGACTGGTATTTGGTTTGTATTCCAAAAATACCCTTGTACGAACCGTACCGTACCTCCTCTACGCTCCGCTCCGCTCCGCTCCACTCCGGCTTCTGGCATTCTCTCTAAAACTCGTTGGTATTTTTTCATACTTAACATATGGGTCACAGTTCTAACAAAGGGGATATGTCAACCACATTACTGCTGAAGGATGGGAGCTCAAGAAATGTGCTCGGTCCAAGGGTGGACCATTTAATAATAGTGGACCCAATCGTGTCAATTCCTCTTCATTTTGATTGTTCCGAACTTGGGCCTTTGAACTTTGGGCCCCAAGACGCTCTTGCTCCACCCACTGCTCCTGTTGAAATCTACATCGAAGACAGTCCAAGAGAGTCGACAACTCTTGATTCCAAATCAGAATTGGTTTCTGTATTGCCTTCATAGCTCCTCTTTTTCGAAATTCTCTTCATGGGTCCACTGTTATCTGTATGTCGTTCGAATTTTTTTAATTTATTATGTGGTAAGAACCTTGCCAATTATTCATGGGTGTCGATCTTTTGGGATTTTGGGGTGGCAAATAATTGTCAAGCTTTTGAGGTGCCAATATAATTGGGATATCATTCACTCATTGTGATGCTTTTATGCCCTTTCCCTCGGACTGTACTGTTCTCTTTAATATTAATAAAATTGGTTTCACTTTTCTAAAAAAATTATTAAATGGTCCAGTAGAGATTGGCGATGGAAATAATATTAGAAGCTCCCAACTGCATGGCATTACTCTTCAGGTGGAACTCCAAGCAGCATTAGCAACAAAAAAAAGTTAGAAGTCAACTTTATGAAGAGTCCTTGAGTGTGAAGGAAAGTGAAACTGGAACAGAGAGTAGTATCCCGGGCATTAACAGACCTCTAAACACAGTTCAATCCACTACTGAGGTGGGTAAAAGATTGGGAATTGAATTCACTAAGAAACATGTCAAGGCAATGGCTAAGTTAATTGAAGAAGAAGATGCTGAATACAGTTGTTTGCTGAGAAACAATCGTTTCTCAGTCCTTGGCCTCAAATGAAGATCATCTCTTGGAGCATCAGAGGTTTGGGAAGTTCTTTGAATAGTCGTTTCCTTACCAAATTGATTAAAGATCGTTGTCCAAATATCATGATGGTTTAGGAAACAAAGGTGGAATAGTTTGAAGCTACTAATGTACAGAGGCTTTGGGAGAATAATGAGGTTGATTATGCAGTTTCAGAGGCTGAAGGTGCTGTTTTGGGCTAAGTGATATGGGGTTTGAATTTCGATAGCTTGATATTTTTGCTGCAAGAGGAATCCATTCGACGTTGAATTCTGAGGATTGTTGATGTTTGCTGCTGATATTTGTTCAAGTGTAATGTCGAATGATGTGGATATATGGTTGATATGTCTTGTGAGGAGTTCGTCAAAGAGTTTTTTGGCTGGTTTCTGGATTCATAAATTTGTTTCCAAGCAATCTCTGCTTAACCCAACTGTTACTCTTTAAAATGGATGGATGGTAGTGGATGAAGTTTCACGGAAGAACGTTGGTGTAATGGTTTTGAATGGAAGTTGCTTTTGTTGTAGCTGGGCAGGGAAGTAGCTGCAGAGGAGCTAAATTTCAAGAGACACCCATGTCATGTAAGCTTTCAAGTATTTTGTTTCTGGTTCTGGGTCTCTGTTGTTTTGATTGGTGCTTTCTGGCCTATCTCTCTGCAACTCCTAGTTTGGAGGGCTAAGAATTCATTATTGTTATTGCTAGATTTAGTATGAGCTTCCATATTAGGGTCAGAGCTCTTTCTTGTCTGGCAAGGTGCTGTGTGTCTTTCAACTCCCATCTTTTGGAGGGTTCAGAATTGCTACGGTAGGAATGATCTTTCTGTTTTGACATCTCTTTCAACTCCTAACTTGTGGAGGGCTAAGAGATCTTTTGGGATTGATTGGATACTTGCTACCTGATGATGATGATGATGATGCCTTTGAGATTATAATGTATAAGGAGGTTGTTCATATTTGGTGTCGAATGATGCAGGTATGTTGGTGATCTGTCCTGAGAGGATTTTGTCGAAGAGTTTAGTTGTTTTTTTTTTTAAACTGGTTTTGGCCTCACAAATTTGTTTCCAATCAATCCACTGATTACCCTACCTGCTGCTTGCTCAAATGGAAGAATGGGATGAGGATGCAGATACGCGGGAGGAATACTGGTGTCATGTTTTTTTATTGGAAGTTCTTTTGTTGTTGGTATTAGTAGTTTGGTGTATGTTTCTTCTCAAATTCTTGTTGGAAGTTTTCCCTCCCCTCTCCCCCCTATCTCTTCGCTCTTTCTTTCTCCTCTTCTTTTCCCTCGATGTACCCATTGTCGAGTTTATCCTTTATAAAAAAAAAATTTGCTGTTTCAAAAAAAAGTAGCAATTGAGGGGGCAAAAAATAAGAGTAAGTTCTGTCAACAGCTGATAAAAGAGCTAATGCGTTAAGCTCTTCCTTACCTCTGAGAAGCCATGGAAGTCTTTGTAGAGAAATTCGAGGATGAAACAACAATCGACCAACATCATTTCCGCATCTAGTGCAACTTCTATTGCGTAGTATTTCTTTGCGTCATCTACAGATGTCTTCATTTCCGCTAAATATTTTCTGTAGCACCGTGAACTTCGTCCGCTCTACTAATTCCAGGTCCTCAATTCCTGCGGTCAATCAATGGAGTAGGAATTTTGTGTAGCTCATTTTGACGTGTTATAAGTGTGTTTGGAGGTGTTGGTCATTTTGGTGAAGAGGGCCAATAGCAATGAGGTGAGGGGTGTAGGCGCTTTCTTCAAATTACTGTAGGTGGACAAAAACTGATGGTGCTTGTAGTAGCATGTTGAATGCAACGGCTACTCGTGCCGCTTGGTCAAAACCCTAGCTTCTCGTCAAAATCCTAATCTGCAAAATAGACATGGGTGAGCGCATTTATGCCTCTCGTCAGCATAGGCCCTCTGATGCTTAAGTTAGTATCGCGTGCTAGAGAAAACCCTAATTACCAGTAGGAAAATAATGTGATGGCAATGTATTGCGCACCTTTTGCCTTTAGGTTTACCTTGTTTATATAGACACTTGTTTGCATGTTTGCTGCCCAAGCACCCTCATTGCCCTAGGTTTCCTTATTTTGTATAGGAAACCCAAGCTATGTTGGATTCTCATTCCCTTATTGAATCACTTCCAGAGGCCTTTCAGGACTCTTTTCCTTTACTGGTTGAACATTCTTCTTTCACTAGGAGATTCACGCAAATCCTTTATTCACAGGATCCTAGTCTTTTTCGAAGTACAACTGTACTGGTACCTTTTAGATTATTCCTACCGCCCTATCACTTAAGGTTGTATTTACAAGAGTCCTTCCTCTGTTAGGCCCCCTCACTGCCGACCAGAGTGCTTGGACTAATGATTTCTCATATCATGGGTCTTTATCGCTGACCACCGCTGTCATCGGCAATGCAATCCATTTCATTTAGCATGTGGTCCCCGATACCACATGCTCGGGTACTAATTGTGCTTGTTCGGAATTACCTCCCTACACTTACAAAACTTTTCAGGCACCCTGTAAATGCAAGCTGAAGAGAACAAGGATTTAATTTTTCGGGCACCTTCAGCGATTTTTCCTGCGATGGTTGATCATGATGTAAGGTGCTGAAGATCATTCTCCCCTTGATTCATTTCAGTTGGGTGGAATTGATTTTGATCAACGAAGTCAAGTTGCAGTTGTGTTATAAATACTTGGTAGTAAGAGGTTAGGGTTTGAGCTAAAGACAGACCCTCTCTATATATAGAAGGCTGAAGGCTCACAGTTTAATTGGTGTACTCATATATTTGCCCTCTTTTCAACACTGCAGAACTTGCAATATCATGTACGTAGGAGTAACAACTATTCAGTGAGAGAGGGAACGTGTGCAATGCGCGCGAGCTTGTGCTCAATACAAGCGTAAGTTTGCCCCTCGAATTTTTTTTTGGGTACGTTGGAAATTTCATTCAAATACTAAAAACGCAAGTTCATAACAGGATGATAAAATAGGAAAGACAAACCGGTCTACAGGGCCAAAGCATCTAATCTAGAATCCGCCTAATAATTAGGCCATCTCTAATTAGGAATCACTACAACACGGAAGGCCTATTGCGAGGAAATATGGCGAGAAAAATAGATTTCGTCGCTAAAAGTACACAATCTGCGAGGAAATTCAATTTCGTCGCTAAAAAGTTACATTTAGCGAGGAAATTATTATTTTCTCGCCAAATGTAACCCTTTTGCGAGGAAATCCGTTTTCCTCGCTAAATGTAACCTTTTGGTGAGAAAATATTTTGTCACCTTTTTTAGGACTCATTAAATTTTTTATATGTAAGTCATTATTAATTATGTTCATGTATTTTTAATATCACGATGGTAAGGGATAATCAACTACATAGTTCAATATCATTAGCAAATTTATTAAAATAAAAAAGTGATAAACAGAAAAAAATAGTTTCCTCGCCAATCGCTTTGAATTGATGAAATAAAAAATATGTTTCTCACAAATTATATGATTTCACTTTTCGCCAACTGAAATTAATTATTAACAATGTCAGTACGTTCAAATTGTACTAAAATTTATTGTTTGAATACAAACATTTTTAAGGACATGCTAAAAAAAAGTTCATCCCATAGTTATTGTCAACCAATCAGTGCAAAAGATCAGTTGATCAAGAAAAGAGGTCATCTCGCAAGCAATGCACTGTTGCTCGCTCTTCAACTGAATCCGAGTACAAGGCTATTGCGGATGTGGCTGCCGAATTAACTTGGGTTCAGTCACTCCCCTTCGAACTTGGTCTTTATATCCCTGCCACTCCATTACTGTGGTGTGATAATATTGGTGCAACATATCTTACAGCCAATCCTGTCTTCCATGCCAGCACAAAGCATGATGAAATTTGCTCGCTCTTCAACTGAATCCTAGTACAAGGCTATTGCGGATGTGGCCGCCGAATTAACTTGGGTTCAGTCACTCCCCTTCGAACTTGGTCTTTATATCCCTGCCACTCCTTTACTGTGGTGTGATAATATTGGTGCAACATATCTTACAGCCAATCCTGTCTTCCGTGCCAGCACAAAGCATGATAAAATTGATTATCATTTTGTGCGTGACAAAGTCGCTCGGGGTTATTTAACTGTCCAATATATTAGCACCAAGGATCAAATTACCGATGTTTTTACAAAAGGACTTGCGTCTTCCTGCTTTCAGACATTGCGTTTCAATCTGAAGGTCATGCGTCGACCATCAGCTTGCGGGGGGATGTCAACTAATCAGTGCAAATCAGTTGATCAAGAAAAGAAGTCCTGATAATGTTAGCCATTTCAGTGGTTATCTTATTTTATCATTTGCAATATCTTTTGTAAAGCTTATCACTTGTATGTTTATCTTTTGTAAAGCTTATCACTTGTAACCGTATTTGTATATAAATACCCAAGGAATAGAACACTTTAGGTAAAAGAGTGCATTCATCAATTCTATCGTATTGTTCTTTTGTTTGTTACAAACCCAAAAAAAGGATTGGACATTGGGATTATAAGTTTGTGGATGAATGATATGCTTTTAAGAAAAAGAATGCCTGGGATATATGGATTGCTTTTCATAGAGATAACTGATTATTAATTCATACAAAAAAAATTAATGAAAAACTAAACAAAAGATAAAGTACTTAATAATTGCGAAATGTATTTTCAAAATATCTCAAAGTTAGATCGTCACTAATCTATTTTCAAAATATGAAAGGTTAACCTTTAAAAAGAAACAAAACAAATTATTACTATTGTAATATTGTAGTTGAGTTAAAATTGTTATGGACGCATATACACAGTAAGAACAGATTAACCCATCAAAAAAAATATCGTATTTGCAGAAATTTAAAGTGCTCAAACTAATTTAGGCACTACAAAAGGTTACTAAACTTAGAGAGAATTAAAACTAAGTATAAAATAAACAAATTTAGAAAGGTATAAAGATTTATTACAGATATATAATAAAACATTAAAGTATAAAAAAAATTCAATAAAAGTGAATAATATTAAAGATTTAAAAAACAAGTTTAAAGAAACACTACGAAGGGACTAAAATTAGAGAGAAATGTTTAAAGAAACAAATTTAGAGAGGTGAAAGGATGTACAAAAGGTTTATATATAAATAAAGGCAAAGGTTTGAACTGGAAAGGAAGTTGGTGTGATGGATGGAATGAATGCCTCCATACAGGAGGCCAATTCGTGCGGAAGCAAAGGGCAAAGGAGCTGGAGAATTATAATTGGCGAGGAAAAATTTTAGTTTCAAGAGTTTTAGCGAGGAAAAATTTCCTCGCCTATACTATAATTGGCGAGGAAAAAATTAGTCTAGCGAGGAAAAATTTCCTCGCCTATTTTGCAAACATTGCATTGGTCTAGTGAGGAAAAACTATAGCGAGGAAACAATTCCTCGCAAATTGTGTCAGAATAGGCGAGGAATTTTTTTTCCTCGCAAATTCTTTTTGCGACAGCCTTTTAGTGAGGAAAACGGGCGAGGAAAAATTTCCTCGCAAATACATTTTGCGAGGAAATCGGTTGTTTTGGCGAGGAAACGAAATCCTCGCTACAAGCCTTTCGTGTTGTAGTGAATTCCCTCAGGGAAATGGGGATGTCCACAGCTACAATCAAGTCTTCTTCTTGCTCTGCTCCCATGTGAACGAGGTGGTCAGTGCATTGATTAGCAGAGCGGTAAATGTGGATTAGTGTCACATCGGTGCGTGTGAGGAGGCCATGCGCTTCACGAATAATAACACTCTTGGCGTGGTTGCCCGGATTGCCATCATTAATTAGACTCACCGTCAGCATGGCATCTGATTCAATCTGGACATTCCGCAAGCTTTTGTCCAAAATGATTTGCATGTAAAATTAATTCTTAATGGTGTTGGATAATCAACAACCTACGTTATGCCAGGATCTAGAACTATCATGATAATCACAATATAATCATTAAGTAGAAGTTAAATAATCAAGAAAGACGTACACGGATCCATTAATGCAGAACTTGAGCGACCTAGTGATTAATTGAACCAACCATAATATCGCTAGAGCATTAAGCCCTAGGCGGAAAGCGGGTTTCTCTCTCTAGCCTTCTTTTCTAGCGGTTTAGTATCACATTTATTTGATGGAACCCTAAATACTCTTTTATAGGCAGAGAGAGGACTGGTTTCCTTATTAAACATTGATACTAACTTCCCATCAAAGTATAGCGTATTTTGGAAACAAACTTCTCTATTTGACCAATAGAATAAAAATCTTAGGCATAAGCTATGGAGAATCTCATTAAACTCATAATTCATATGTGCCATATATAATACATGTGGGCCACCACAAGACTAAATCAAAATTTAGTCTTACATTGCAAACCTTTGTATATCCTCCGAAGTTCCGTTTCATGGCTAGATTCGCAATTAAGCTTTCCAAAGAATTCCAAAATCTAGTCTCCTTTGGCATCCCTGAACAGTCCTCCAAATCCAGCTTTCCCGTTTGATTCATACCAGCATCTATCCGTGTTTGTACCTGCACGGGGAGGACTCCAGTTAGAAATCTGAGAGGTGTTGTGATCATGTAGACGAGGGGTTTTAAAAGCTGAGTCGATTTCATGAGCATAGTCAAATATTGTCTTGGCACTAACGACAACATCGTTATCCAGATTATCAAAACTTTTTTTGTTGCGGTCTTTCTAGATTTGCCAAAGAATAGTAATGAAAAAAATATGCCAAGGCAATGTAGAACTACTGTTCGGTCGTGAAAGATCGTAAAGAAATATTGGAAGTTCTCCATCTTCCTTCATTGAGTAAACTTGAAAATAATTTAACCCCTCAGCCAAGGCTCGATCTTAGCTTACCCCACTCCCCCAATCTAGGATTAGCTTATCCAGGTGGGGGAAAAGATCTATTAACCCCTCAGACATTTTTTTTATTCTCAATACAATGATTTAATGGACCTTTTCAAAATAATAATAATAATACAATGATTTAATGACGGTAATAAAGTAATTTTCACATTATCCACTCTTATACACCCACTCTTATCAACACATATCAACTACTACTCAAACCAAATATAAGCTAATCCACCTCCTTAACCAATTCCCCTCTTAACATATTCACATCTTATCTATCATTCTTTTGTACTTATCTAGCTACCCAAAACCTTATCCGTCCGACAAACATGCCGTATGTTGCATACTATTTGCTTATTTTGCCTGCAACATTAAATGCATGGAATTTTGTAGAAGGACAAAGGGTCAATAGAAGCAAATATGTAGCCAAACAAACTTGCTTATTTATGTATTTGCTTACTGCTTTTATTTAAGCAACCATTTCGTTGGATCCCGATGTGGGATAACACAAGATATTTGAAGACACTTTTGTCATTGAGTTTCAGAACTCAGGTAAGACACAATTCCCACTCTATGGCAATATAATCAAAAGGTCTAAATTCATTGTTTTAGCCCTTGTTGAGCTGGAGTAATCATTAAGGCTTTGTTTGCTTGCCTCATGAACTTGTGAATTTCATTCTTTCTTAATTTGGTTAAAATCAGAAAATTGAAACTCGGGCAGCGAGGATAGGTTAGAAATTACAGTAAAATAAAATATCCAACATTGGACAGAAAATTTTAGCTCCTTTCACTAATTTTGGATGAATACATATATATGATAAATAAATTTTATCTGCATATGAATTTCAAAATATGTTTGAGTTACTAATGATGTCACAGTTCGATACTGGTTGAACCGGTGACCCGTCCACCTGGACTCTTTTTCTGTTTACTCAATTTTTTAAACATTGCCCCCAAGTCATCATACCTAATTTCAAAATATTCTCGATAATTACATGATTAAGGCCAAACAAAAGTGAAGAATATGATCTCTTTTTTTCTATTTACCATAAAGAAACAAAGAATTTTTCTACCAATGCAATTATGACACTTCACATAGTACTTAATTGTGGCTAAACCGTAACATTGCTCATAAATGTAATGTTGACGAAGCTTACCTTTTCACTATAGAGAGACTGTGTAGGTGGAAAAGAATGACTCTCGATTTTTGTTGCCTTCTTTATCCGAGGATAGAAGCTTATGAGGCATGGTAGTCCAGTCAACTTCAAAGAATTCAATTGACTGAACTTTATAAGATTTGCGATTATTTCTTCATCCTTTTCTCCTTCATTTCCAATTACCGCTTCCAATATCTCACTTCTTGTTATTTTTAGATGTTGGAGTTGCAGAAGTCCTCTTGCGCAGAAGGGGGGAGAAGAGATATTTCAACCTCCAATCTATAAGTACTAGTTAAGTTATTGAAGGATCTTGATGGGTATAGTCCACCTCTTCCAGGTTTACCAAGTAGGCATTCCAAGATGTTGAAATCATCATCAATGTCAATGCCCCTAAGCACCACCACTGAATAAATTTCGCTATCTAAATATGATGTGGCACCCACTGTAATATTAAATCTGATCAAATTCTGAAAGCCAAGGTCTTTAGGCAACATCCTGGGATGTGGTATGTGAATATTTAATGTCGATAATCGAGTTAATGACATTAGCTCGTCAAGGCTCACTTTACTTATTTCCTCATTGCCTGTTGTGCCCTCCCAATTCTCGAAAGCTACGTGGGAAATGTAATTCTTCAAGCCGGTATAATTTGGATATCACACCATTTGGAATCACATTGAGCTTTCGACAATCCCCTAGATCTAACAACCGAAGACGAGTTAACTCTCCTACCTCAGATGGCAACGCCTTTATATCAGAACCTCGGAGTCGAAGTACTTCAAACTTATTCTCGAGATACTTGAGAATAGCTATATCTCCCAACTTGCAGTCAATTAGGCATAACATTCGAAGTTCCTTCAATTTTCCAAGTGAAGATGGTAGTGGCAACAAAGTTACTTTGTTCAACTCTAGAACCACACGTTTCTTTGTCCCTCTAAAAAACCCATCCGAAAGTCCCCGTCTCTGGCCACATTCCAGAATTAAAGTGTGAAGTTTCAGACATACCAACTCATCTTGGGGAAGCTCGTGAATAGTTTCTGATCTTAATGAGATTGCCAAGTATTTCTCGTAAGCCCCCGTCTCTGGCCACTCTTCGACACAATGCTTGACCAGAAATGTTTCCTCTTCTTTCGCTATTGAAATAGCAACATCTCGCACGATATCATGCATTTTCACAAAATCATCATTTTGGCCATCTAAAAGCAAACAACTAGTTTTGAGGGTATTGACCACTGAACATACAATATCTCTTGCTTCTTCCAATGTGTCCGGGTTTTGACCAAGCAACCTCCTCGCCATGCAGTGTCTCACCAACTCCTCAATTGGAACTTGTGCATCTTCGGGGAATAAACAGCAGGGCAAGAAGCACGATTTTGCATCCCTGGATTCTAAGTAATCATAGCTCAACCTTAAAGTGGAAAACAACTGCGGGTCAATAACCTCTATGTTGTTCAGCGTGGACTTCTTAAGTTTATCTAGCGAACTTTTCCAGGCATACATATTCTTGCCTTTCAATGCAGCTCCAACTGCAAGTATGGCAACTGGCAAGCCCCGACATTCACTACAAACTGCATATGATATGTCACGAAGTTGAGAGTCGACATTATTTCCCATCTTCTTCTTAAATAGGTCCCACGCTTCTTCCTCTAACAACACTTGGATTGGGAAATCCTTATGAACGTCCATATCTTTCAAGACTCGTTGCTTTTGTGATGTTAGAACAACTTTGCAACCTTTGTTTCCATCTGTGATAGGAACACCTATTTCCTTCAAGTTTAATTTTGAGGAAAGTCCACTTTCACCCCCTGTGGTTATCGCCATGTGCGATACACCCTCTGTGGTTTAAAAGTGTGCACATAACCCCCTGTGGTTTTCAAATTGTGCGGATAGACTCCCTGCCGTCGTATTTTCCATCCATTTTAACGGAAACAACATTAAAAGACCGTTATACCCCCCATCACGTCCCTTAATTCTTCTTCTTGTTTAAATCTAACCACACCATCCAGTATACCAAAAATTGAATCCAAACCGTTGATATTATAAATTTTGACGAGTACTGTGTCTATGCCAAAATTCAAGCCAATCAAAAAATGAAAAGCTTATGGTCAAATCGATTTTGTTATGAAATTAAAATTTCAAATTTGAATTTACTACAAGTTAGATCACTGGGTTATTGATGCCTGATCGAGATGATTTTTTACAGAGGTACTCTATTCTTTATTTAATACATTATGAACGACTCAGATTACATTCTAGAGGTGTATGAGATACACCTCCGTTAAAATGGATGAAAAATATGACGGCAGGGGGTCTATCCGCACAATTTGAAAACCACAGGGGGTTATGTGCACACTTTTAAACCACAGGGGGTGTATCCGCACATGGCGATAACCACAGGGGGTGAAAGTGGACTTTCCTCTTTAATTTTTTCCAAACATCATCCAATATTACCAGATTTCTCTTCCCAGTCTTCAATCTATTCCAGAGTTGATCTACTTTCCCCACTTCAGTTTCCCCTTCCAATTTTAGACACAAACGGTCAGCGAGTTCCCTTTGGATTTTGGCCACCTTTGCATCCCGAGAGACAACTGCCATCACGACTTCATCAAAAAGTCCATCTTTTTTCACTTGTTCGCCAATCTTTTCGACCATTGCCGTCTTACCAATCCCTCCTGTTCCTTATACCCCAATCACATTAACCTTGGAATCTGTTAATGCCTCCATGATCCTATCGAAAACCAATGCTCTTGAATGAAAACTCTCACGTACTCCCCTGTAGGAATTTTTGGGGGCAGCGGAAGCAAATAATAAAAACAAAAAGATGATTTTTGGGGATGTAGGGGCGGAGCCCTACAGAGCTCGTGCTCAACTATAACTTTACCAGAGAAAGACTTGATGGTAGAGAATATGATTGTAACGATCTATTTGATTGATTGACTGATTTAAACAATAACATAGAGTGTCCTTTTATAGGACTACATGGATGAATCTAGAGAATAAATCACTAGTCCCTAGATGACTTTTCATCTCCCAATGTGATAAAATTAAATATTATCATGTATCTACTAGAGATACATGCATCCCCAATTATTAAGAAAATTATGGACCCCCTAATTCATAATTTTTGCATCCTTTGCCTTTGTCTGGATTTTTGCAATTTCATCCTTAGAGCCTTGTTTTTTTGAAGTGCTTCGACCAACGTGAAGTCAACTTGTTCGAGATGTTAACGATACATCTCCTTGTCATGAAAGTTGAAATCATCAACTTCAAAATTGAACATATCCTTCAAGTGCTCAATAGCAATTTTAGCCGCCTCTTGCTCTGCATCAATCTTCTTTGTGTGAGAAGAGCTGTGAAGTATGATAGAACCGCCTTCAACAGCATTATCTCGAATCTCAACACGTGCCCGGAATTTTCTCCCTACAGTTTGGTAGGATTCCCACATTGGTGGTGCCATGTGGAATTTTTCCACAACCTCATTCAAGAGATTCTTGAAGGAAATCTTGACGACGACGGACATGTTTTGATTGTCCATGATCCTGAAAAAAAAAGGTTTAATATTTAGAACCTTTTGGCTTCTGCATTTGCGAGCCCTTTTCTTGTAGGAGATTTGCTCCCTTGGTCGTCGTTTGACAAACCCAATTTTGATTGCCTTTGCGGCATGCCAAAATTTTTGACTTTCCTTTCATGTTTTCTTTAAAAAACCTTTTGTAGCAATTTGCTACCACGTAAAAAATGATTTTTCTTCAAACCTTTTGCATTGGATCGTGGAAACAAATTTTTACAAAATTTTCAAAAACAACTGATGCGGGCAAAAAACATTTATGAGGCTGAGCACAAAAAGTAGAGGTAGAGGTAGGAATGTAATCACTTGGTTACGCCCAGATAATGAACACAACGGGCTCTGATACCATGTTGGAATTTTTGGGGGCAGCTGAAGCAATTAATAAAAACAGAAAGATGATTTTTGGAGGTGTAGGGGTGGAGCCTTACAGAGCTCCTGCGGTCAACTATAACTTTACCAGAGAAAGACTTGATGGAAGAGAATATGATTGTAATAATCTATTTGATTGATTGATTGATTTAAACAATAACATAGAGTGTCCTTTTATAGGACTACATTGATGAATCTAGAGAATGAATCACTAGACCCTAGATGACTTTACATCTCCCAATGTGATAAAACTAAATATTATCATGTATCTACTAGAGATACATGCATCCCCAATTATTAAGAAAATTATGGATTACAAGTTCCAACATCCCCGCTGGATGGAAATTAGAGTTCCGGAGGAGGTGTCGCAGGGCGTGAAATTGTACCAAAGTTGGCTTTCTCAATGTTTGTACCAAAGTTGGCTTTCCCAATGTGAACTTTCACATCACCCATCTTCTTTTCGGCTTCCTTGCTCAGCCTATACAGCGAAATGAAGTTAGGACATGAGAATTTAAAGCATTGAACGTTTTCCTCAACATTTTTTCCGTCCATAAACGTTTCAACTCCTTGTCTCAGCCCGTCAGCTTCATTTAGCCAATCTGAAACATTTTCAACAATAACCCCACCCCTAGTCTTGGCTTCATCAATTTGTCCTTCAATGGTTTCTCTCAGCTCCTGAAGCTTAATCATCTCAACTTCAAGATTCTTCATGTTCCGCTCGTAATGAAAAAGATAACCGAGATGATGCCCCACTGATTTGAATGCTATGTCAACGAGTTTGTCTACAATTTTGTCCAGTACAATTGTTGGGTCGTTACACATTTTCAATTCACTCTTGCTTCGTTTTCTCTGCATCGAGTCCCAACGTCAGTTGTCGAAGGATGAGATTTGATTTAATAAAAGGTAAAAGATATCATTTAAAAGAACGAAACTAAAAAAAAAAAGTAATTAAAGAGAATATAAAAGGGCGTACAATAAGACCAAATGTAAATACTGCATTATTCATATAGACAACCTTTTAACATGCAAAAGAAAAATGTTAAGATGTGCAACCTAGCATCTTTTCACCTCTTTGCTTTATGTTAGAAGAGTCTGTCCCATATTGGTTAACTATCACCTCCAAAATTAATATATGAGCCCCAATGACCTCTCCAGTCATGGTCAATGTTTTCGTGTTGGATGTTGTAACATGATATCAAAACTAGGCTTTTTGAGGCATTTGACAAGACTATATTCCGTTATTGGTCAATTCCCGTTGTCTGTGCTAAAAGTGCACTTAGTTTCATGGTGATCCATGTGTTATGAATTTTTTAATTTCTTTCTTCATGTGCGAGTCAAAGGCTGACCGTGCGGAGAGTGTTAAAGCGGTTGTGCCATGCAACAATGGCTAAAATTTCACCTCCAAAACTATTTTGTCTTGAGTTTGGTAGGCCTCTTCACTCAATACAAATTTATTTTTGTGTTGGATACTTTAACACTTTGCATTTAATTAGTACTATTTTTTTTACTTCTATTTTCTTTATCATATCCAATGCCAACTGGAAGATGTTTTACTTCTATATTCTTTATCCAATGCCAATTGGTTTTTGTACAAGCAAACAATGCATGATATAGAGTAACAAAACTATTAACAATTTCCTTATGGGGTATCTGTCACCTTAAACTCACGCTTCAAGCCATACTCTGCCTACGACGGTGGAATTACCTCACAGCGGGCTGTTACTCAATAAGTAAATCTTTTGTATAGGGTTTTATTTTGTAAAGCATCTGTTACCTCAAACTAGGAATGGCAAATTAAACCCAAATCCATTAATTAACCTAAACCCATCTACTAAAAAATAGACTAAACCCAGCTCATTTATTAGTTGGATCAGAATGGGTCCAACCCATCTAACCCATTTATTAATTGGGCTTAATCGAGTTTTAATTTGGTCAACTTAAATGACCCAATAAATCATGAATATGACCAAAAAAAACCCAGACGGAGAATTAAATGCCATTTACTTTCCTTTCACATGTCTGACTTCCCAAAGAATCCTCTCTCTCTCTCTCTCTCTGTCTCTCTCTCTCTCTTCTAGCCTCTTAGCATCGATCCCATGTTGAACCAGTCGAAGTGCAGGGCCGCCTTCTTTCTTCTCCAAGTAATAAATCACATGTCTTTTATAACACAAGACGAGCGTATCGATTGCAATATCTATCTATTCTAATATATAAAGGGAGAGCACCCTTTGGTATCTTCCATTTTGTGTCATGTATTTTACTTTTTCATAAGTATCCTCTTAAAAAAAACAAGAAGAAAAAACACACAAACCTACGTCCTCCCCACCCAAAGACCAAATGAGAAAAAGAAAACCGAAAAAACCCATACCAATAACTGACTTCTCCCACTTTTTAAACTTTCTCATGCAACTCATTCCTACTTTTTCCCTGCAACTTCTCCTCAGTACTTTTCCTCTTCTTCTACTCTATGAACTTTCACCATTTCCGTACACATAAAAAACAAAAAGCTGCCATCTATTTCTACGAAGCCAAAAGGGGAAGATTAACATACATACAATTGCTGACAAGGTAAGTCCATCACCACATCTTTGTCATGTATCTTCACTGTTTTTCCACATTCCCTCCCCTAATTAATTGTGTTTCGATTTTTTTGTTCTTCAGATTTTGAAAGCAAGAGGCTATGTTAACAACACCGAATTGCGTCATTGCTCAATTTGTTAGAACATTTGGATTCACTTCTCCATTCGCACGAAGTTTTAAAAAAAAAAAAAAAACTTTGGTTATAATTGACTGTCTTTTTAGAGACGAGGTTCAAAGGCGATGGAATAATTGTTGATCATGGGCCTGGCGAGGTTCAGAGGCGAGGGGTGTAAGTTGATTTTCTCTTCCCTGCGTTCGCTATTCAAAATCTGTGTTTTGTTTCCCGTATGCAGTAATTGGATTTTGGTTAGTTGGACAGTTACAATTGACTGTCTTTTTCGTGCTCGACAGAATGCTTCACTCATTCTTTATGTGCGAATTCATTTGGCAGGTTTAAGGTTTTGACAATTGAAAGTAATTCGGATCTCGCACCGCTCAGTTCTGCTAACCACTAGGTATGATTTCCTCTCTACTTCATATACCTGTCTTTCATTTTTGCTTCGGAAAATTTCAAAAAAAACACCTGACCTTTCGACCGTTTATCACATAAACACCTGGATTTCAAGAAATATCAATCTCACACCTGACCTTTGGTCTCCGTCATCAAATAACCCCCTCCTTCCATTTTCCGTCCAATACTTAACGGAACGTCCATTTTCCGTCCAATACTTAACGGAGAAGTAGCAAACGGCAACGTTTCGGTTAAAAAAAAATTCTTACCACCAATTTGCAATCCTATGGAGCAGAAACGTGATTATGGAAGTCCTAGAGACAAAATTTAATTATGTCACTTTAGAATAATATGATCAGAATAAAAAGATTTTCACACTCGTTCAAACGGATTAAAAATTGGAGCACTTAATTTTTTAACTATATATTTTTTAATATATAAACGGTCTAAAAAACTTAAGTACTCCAATTTTTAATCCGTTTGAACGGGTGTGAAGATTTTTTTATTCTGATCATATTATTCTAAAGCGACATAATTAAATTTTGTCTCTAGAACTCCCATAATCAGTTTCTGCTCCATATGGTCCTAAATAAAGAACATATACTTAATATGAGAGGCCTAGAGATAAAAATGAATTACGACCCTTTAGAATAATATGATAAGAATAACAAGATCTTTATACCGATACAAACGGAGTGAAAATTTGAGCACTTAAATTTTTTTTAGACTGTTTATATATTAAAAAATATGGTTAAAAAATTAAGTGCTTCAATTTTTAATCTGTTTGAATCGGTGCAAAGATCTATTTATCGGTTAAAAAAAATTCTTACCACCAATTTGCAATCCTATGGAGCAGAAACGTGATTATGGGAGCCCTAGAGACAAAATTTAATTATGTCACTTTAGAATAATATGATCAGAATAAAAAAAATTTCACACCCGTTCAAACGGATAAAAAATTGGAGCACTTAAGTTTTTTAGACCGTTTATATATTAAAAAATATGGTTAAAAAATTAAGTGCTCCAATTTTTAATCCGTTTGAACGGGTGTGAATATCTTTTTATTCTGATCATATTATTCTAAAGTGACATAATTAAATTTTGTCTCTAAGGCTCCCATAATCACGTTTCTGCTCCATAGGATTGCAAATTTGTGGTAAGAATTTTTTTTTTAACCCAAACGGCGCCGTTTTGCTACTTCTCCGTTAAGTATTGGACGGAAAATTGATGTTTCGTTAAGTATTGGACGGAAAATGAACGGAGGGGGTTATTTGATGACGGAGACCAAAGATCAGGTGTGGGATTGATATTTTTTGAAATCCAGGTGTTTATGTGATAAACGATCGAAAGGTCAGGTGTTTTTTTGAAATTTTCCCCTTTTGCTTTTTCGCATCCGGCCAGCTTTTTCTCCAAATTCTCATAGTATTGTCCATACATTATTTACACTTTCTGAAAGTAGGAATATAGAATAGAAATATATTTGAGCCTCACAAATCTCCATACTCCTATTCCTAATTTCCTTATTTTTTTACTTTTTAAAATAGTTAAAAAAAAAAACTGCTACCTTAGATGTGTTTTCCACCAAAAACCAAAAAACCCCCACGTTCAAGACTCGCAAGACAATTTCCTGGATTTTGTACTTTTTTAAAAACAGTAAAAAAAAAAAAAAACCACCCCTTTACACGTGTTGCACCACCCAAAACCAAAAATCCCACCTCCCACGTTTAAGACTTACATTACAGTTGCTTTCCTTTCCAACACAGCAGTTTCGATAAAAAACCGAAAACAAAACAGAGAAAAAAACATGCTAGAGGCCGGGGCACGCGGGATGCAGGTGCAAGTCGAATTTTCTCAATGTTTTTGTGAAAATGTTTCTCGGCCCACTTATTGTTTGATCAAATTTTCATAAATGTTGTGAAAATCCGACTTGCACACATATCACGTATGTCCCGGCCTCTAGTCAATTTCAAATTGGAGAAAACACTTGAGGAAATACAATGCTTGGGTTCTGAGTGTTTGGAGGTCTCAGTGTATCTCAACAGGGGGAAGGCTGACTCTTATCAACTCCAATACTGGTAATGTCCCTATTTACTTCATGTCTCTATTTAAAATGCCAGTTGCAGTAGCGAGGAAATTGGAGAAACTACAAAGACAATTCTTTTGGGGTGAATCAACCGACAAGAAGAAGATGCATTTGGTTAAATGGGAGGAGATAGTAAGGAAAAAAGATGATGGTGGGTTAGGGGTGAAAAGAATGTTGCAGCAAAACTTAGCACTCTTGGCTAAGTGGTGGTGGCGTTTTGGTAACAATAAAGAGTCTCTGTGGGCGAAAGTCATTAGGGGAAAATATGGGTTGGACGTAAATTGTTGGCTTCCATATAGCTACGGCTCAAACTCCACTTTGAAAATTTGGGCAGACATATGGTCCTTGGAGAACCCTTCATCCCATCTGGGGTACTCCATTCGCGAAGGCTTCAGAATTAAAGTAAACTCAGGGAATGCTACTTTGTTTTGGGAACACATATGGTTGGGTGATTGTAATACCCGTCCTTGATATTTAGTAATTTAAACTCTTATTTTACTTGAATTATGTGTTTACGGGGTTAATTCATATGTGGTGGGAAAATAACTAAAAGCAATTGGTCGGTTGCATAAGTGGAGGGCTGGTGTGGTTACACCATATATTTTTTCAAAGGGAGATATTTCTTAAATATCTCATTCCTTCCCCTTTTCCTGATATTTTCTTAAAGAGAGAGAGAGAGAGAGAGAGAGAGAGAGAGACGGATGAGAAGAGGAAAGGAGAAAGAAGAAGAAGAAACCAAGGTGCAGGGCTGTTCTTCCCGAAATTATTCAAGGTACCTAGAAATTTTCTAAATTCTTGAAATAAATCTTGAATGTTCATCTGTGAGTCTATTGCATCGAGTTAAATTTTCAGAAAATAACTCGAAGTGGTTTGGCCTACAAAATTCATGGACCGAACTGGTGTCTGGTTCGCGTCTGTGCTGGCAGCACAGACACGTGTTGGAAAAACGGGCATAACTTCTTGCTCGGGTATCGATTTTACGTACCGTTTCTTGATTCTGAAACTAGACTTACATGCCTTTCTGAATATGTAAGGTTCGTGCCTTGGTTCCTTCTAGGAAAAAATCAGTTTTTGCTCCGAAGTTGGTGATTTGTTATTCTGGAAGTCTGGACAGGTTTTTGAGCTATGTTCTTCATCGGTTTTGTCATAGTTAAATGTACTTACTGATTATGGGCTCCCATGAGTCTTAAACATTGATCAAATGGTGATGTTTTGGTGTTGGAATTGTTGGAAAAGAGTGAGTATGTGATTTTTAATGAGCTTTCGATCGCAAACTGTCCTCCTGAAATCGTAATCTTGTGTTTCTTGTTGTGTACTTTCAATTGGGCGTATCTTGGTCATTCAAACTCTATGTTGGGCAAATTTTATATCAAAATTCATGTACCGGAGGTGTACTTTCTAATGGTGGTAGTCTCATGACCTGGTTTTAAACCAATAAGAAGTTATGGTCGGAATACAACAGGATGGTCATGGTTTTCAAACCGATTTTAAGAGTTATGTCATATTCATACTTTTACATTTGATTGGGGGCACTTCTAAACCTTTGAGATGGACATGCTAGTATGTGTTAAGCATCTTCAATCTATATTAGGTGTTATAGATTGTTGTTAGGACTTGATTTTGACGTTTAAGCGTTCAATAAATTGATATGGTTAACTTGTGGTTAGGTGTCAAGCCGGTGAGTTGGGAGGTGCCGAAATCGTAAGTTTAGCATACCTCAGTTGATACCAAGGTGAGTGTGTCTGATATGGTCCTTCTCAATAAGATATTGATGTGGTGGTGAGTGTATATCTTGCTAATCGTATTTTAGCTTTTGATATGGTTATCTTTAATGAGATATTGCTGTAGTGTGGGGTATATCATGCTACAATTGTTTAGCTTTTGATATGTTGTGAATGTGTGTGTGTGAGGCACACCATGTCGTAAGCCATATCGTTTAATGGACGATGGTTGGGAGCATGGTGTGCGAGACACGAGATTTGGTTGTGATATGCGCGGTTGATGAATATTCATGCTGCTGAGTGATTGAACCGCCAAAGGTTAGCGTGTGAGGCATACCATGTCGTATGCCATGCCGGCTAATAGTCGGTAGATGGGAGCATGGTATGTGGGACACCTCGTCTTGGGTACATGCGAAGTGGCAAACGTGTCACTGCATGTGATGTAATTATATTCATGTTGTTGTGCATTGAATATTATTGCTTTGTTGGGTGGACAGGTTGGTTATAACTGTTGTATACATTTGAGTATTTAAGTTATATTGGTGGATTCATATTCATGTTGTTATTCGTTCGGGTATTGTGGTATTATGTTGAGCATTTCTATATCTCACACACTCTGGCTTTCCTTTTTGGTCTGCCAGGTAGCAGGTTGCTTAGAGTGGGTCCACTACTGGTCATCGTGTTGAGGAGTGTTTGGTCTAGCCTTGGATGTTGTGGAAGGTCGAGCTTGTTGTAGGTAGTTGAGGAAGAAGTTGTTTTGTTTAAGTTGTAATGAATTTGTTTGTGGACATGTTGAAGTATGAAATTTTCTAAAGTGTTGTAAATCGAGGTTGTAGTTGGTTGGTTGACACGTTGACTCATTTTATGTTTAGGTGATAAGTCTTCCGCTGGGTATTTACATTCTGACAGGTTGCGAGGTGTGGTTTGGTCTTCTGTGTGGAATGCCACGTGGCCGTGTCGGTTCGGGCCCACTTTGGGTGTCGTTTGCGGGGCGGGGCGTGACAGCTTGGTATCAGAGCTAGTACGTGCTAGTCTCTGTGTTGAGAGTCGATTGGGGGTTTTGGTAGTGGACCATAGGGTGTCGAGTGAGGTTAGTGGGTGACAAACGTGTGGCTATTTCATACTTGGCATTGTGGTTGTTGTTGGTGTTTTAAGTTGTTAAAACAGGTTATTGATATGACTCAGTTCATGGAGCAGCAAATGGTAATTATTTCATAGAAGATTATGCTTGGCACTGGCGGTGTCGTATGTGGACCGTGTTTTGTGTGTTAGAGGTAAAATGACAGAAGGGTTCATAGCGTTATGGAGGGTATGTGCTTATGCATGTCTAGAAACTCAGGTTTGACAGATATGGTGATAAGTATTTTCAATATTGACTGCCGTCAAGTATACATAACAGTAGATGTGTGGTTAAACTTAATTAATGTGTTAGCAATGCTTAATGTGCACTTAGAGTAATTACGTGTTTTTGTAAGATGGAGTTTATGTTGTAGTGAGACGGTTGTATTGTTATGTGGTATGTCAACCTTGTTATAGTGTAAGTTGGCGATGGGAAGATTCTTAAGAGTTGGAGAGCTACGCGCTAGAGAGGGTTCATGTTGAATTTGACATGTTAGCGTCAAAGTTATAGGTTTCGTAGTAAATTGGAAAGATATTGAAGGAAGTGTGATAATTTGTGGGGTGACGTGCATATGAGAATACCTAATAATCTTAAGTGGCCTGTATGGTATGGTGGATGTCGTGTGTGGTACGTTGTTTTTAAAATTGGAAGTATGTACAGAAGGGTTCGTATTCTTGAAAAACTTTTCAAAAACCACCTTAATCCATTTTTGGTGATGAAATGACCAAAATGATTAACAAGTCAATTTTTTTTAATTGATAACGAGAGTTTGGGAATGCAGAATTGGGACTTGCAAACATATTACTTTAAAGGGTGAGCAAGCATACGTCACTTACATTTTGTAGTGTGAATAGTATGTTATAGTGTTGCTAGTAGGTTAGCTTATGAGATGGAGTTTGAGGATGTGATTACGTGCATGTGAGTATGTAAGTACATGTGTTATGAGTTGATGATGTATGTGTAAAACATAATGGTTTAGTGTTACGAGAAGATGGTTGTATTGGTTTTATGTGAACTAGTATATGGTTTTGGTTATCTATCGAGTGATAGGTGTAGATGAGTATTTTTATAAGTTGTTAAGTGTATGAGTTGGAAGGGTTTGGTGAGTTAGTTATCGGATGTGGTGTTAATGGTAGAGATGGGTTGCCTAACGGTTAGAGTGGTGAGTTAGAAGGAGTTGGAAATCGTGTTTTGAGGGACTAAGGTCTGTTATTTGAGTACGGTTTGAATGGTACAAGTTGGAGAGGTGCAAGTTTGACTGGGATTTAAATGGATTATGAGGTTGGTAAGCAGTACGACAGAGCAGCGGCTACAAAACAGTTGCAAGAGTCAGATGAGAAATGGGTTAATTTCGTGGAAGTGAAACTGGGGCAGAGTGCTGGTATTCTTGAAAACCATTTTGAGAGAATGGAACAAGTATAAGTTTTATTTGTTGTTTGATTTAATAAATTGATCATGCATTGTGTTTATGTTGTCAAGGTCAGTCCAGTCGACTGGAGTGTCAGTGGTGTTGTGATGAAATGGGCAACGTGCCTATTAAATCACGACACGTCTTGCATATTGTCATATTCGCATGCCATCAATGATATTTATGTTGTGGACTAACCTTGTTTTGAAGGGACACGTTACAACAAGATTGAGTTCAGGCTTCTGAAACAGAATTCGGGGATGGTACTGAGTTGACAATGAGACGTGGAACAGTGTTGGGATCTTGGTTGTGATGGAGAAGGTGTTGGGGTCTGTGAGGGAGTGCATAGAGGAAGTAGATTAAGTGAACTATAGGTGATTGTTAAGGTTGGATGTGAAATTTTAAGTGATAATTGAGTTACAGTGGTAGCAAGTGTTATGGTGGATTGAAGGTTAGAAAGTTAGGTGGGTTGTCGATTCGAGTTAGTATGCGTTGGGTTGGATTGTATACTAGTATATACAAATGTCTTGAGGTGTTGTTTGTGTGTGACAGATGTGTTTCTTTCGGTATGCCTGAGTGATAAAATGGTCAGTGTAACATGATAAGATAATATACAAATAAGATTGTTTCAAGATTGGTGTTTGTTAGTATATCAAGTAATAATAATGTGTTGGATGATAGTATGAGATTAAAATTTACTTTTCCTAAGAGGTAATACTCATGTTTTGAGAGTACGTGGGGATATGGTGGTCGTGATGGTGTATTGAGTTAGTATTTTTTGGGACTAATATGGTTGTTTTTGTTGAGAGTTGTGAAATAAGGAAGTTTTTAAAGTATGAATCACATGGGGTGTTATTTGTATATGTTTTGTGTGTACAAAGGCATGATTAGAAAAGAGGAGAGAGTTCTGGTTGGGAAGTGAGGATGGGTGACAATGGTTACATGATGGTGTACTTGGAAGAGTAACTAAGTTCGTGGTTTTGGAAATATATTGTCTTTTGAAAGGTGCTGCACATATAAATGTGTTATGAAGAGGTGTAGTTAGCGATTTATTTGCTTATGATGATGATGTTGCTAGGATTGGTTGTGGGACAGGATTGTTTTGATAACATATTGGTTTTAGTTGTCGCAAGTGGCTTTAATTTCGGGGACGAAATTTTCTAAGGGGGGGAGAGTTGTAATACCCGTCCCGAATATTTAGTATTTTTAAACTCCTATTTTACTTGAATTATGTGTTTACGGGGTTAATTCATATGTGGTGGGAAAATAACTAAAAGCAATTGGTCGGTTGCATAAGTGGAGGGCTGGTGTGGTTACACCATATATTTTTTCAAAGGGAGATATTTCTTAAATATCTCATTCCTTCCCCTTTTCCTGATATTTTCTTAAAGAGAGAGAGAGAGAGAGAGAGACGGATGAGAAGAGGAAAGGAGAAAGAAGAAGAAGAAACCAAGGTGCAGGGCTGTTCTTCCCGAAATTATTCAAGGTACCTAGAAATTTTCTAAATTCTTGAAATAAATCTTGAATGTTCATCTGTGAGTCTATTGCATCGAGTTAAATTTTCAGAAAATAACTCGAAGTGGTTTGGCCTACAAAATTCATGGACCGAACTGGTGTCTGGTTCGCGTCTGTGCTGGCAGCACAGACACGTGTTGGAAAACGGGCATAACTTCTTGCTCGGGTCGATTTTACGTACCGTTTCTTGATTCTGAAACTAGACTTACATGCCTTTCTGAATATGTAAGGTTCGTGCCTTGGTTCCTTCTAGGAAAAAATCAGTTTTTGCTCCGAAGTTGGTGATTTGTTATTCTGGAAGTCTGGACAGGTTTTTGAGCTATGTTCTTCATCGGTTTTGTCATAGTTAAATGTACTTACTGATTATGGGCTCCCATGAGTCTTAAACATTGATCAAATGGTGATGTTTTGGTGTTGGAATTGTTGGAAAAGAGTGAGTATGTGATTTTTAATGAGCTTTCGATCGCAAACTGTCCTCCTGAAATCGTAATCTTGTGTTTCTTGTTGTGTACTTTCAATTGGGCGTATCTTGGTCATTCAAACTCTATGTTGGGCAAATTTTATATCAAAATTCATGTACCGGAGGTGTACTTTCTAATGGTGGTAGTCTCATGACCTGGTTTTAAACCAATAAGAAGTTATGGTCGGAATACAACAGGATGGTCATGGTTTTCAAACCGATTTTAAGAGTTATGTCATATTCATACTTTTACATTTGATTGGGGGCACTTCTAAACCTTTGAGATGGACATGCTAGTATGTGTTAAGCATCTTCAATCTATATTAGGTGTTATAGATTGTTGTTAGGACTTTATTTTGACGTTTAAGCGTTCAATAAATTGATATGGTTAACTTGTGGTTAGGTGTCAAACCGGTCAATTGGGAGGTGCCGAAATCGTAAGTTTAGCATATCTCGATCGATGCAAAGGTGAGTGTGTCTGATATGGTCCTTCTCAATAAGATATTGATGTGGTGGTGAGTGTATATCTTGCTAATCGTATTTTAGCTTTTGATATGGTTATCTTTAATGAGATATTGTTGTAGTGTGGGGTATATCATGCTACAATTGTTTAGCTTTTGATATGTTGTGAATGTGTGTGTGTGAGGCACACCATGTCGTAAGCCATATCGTTTAATGGACGATGGTTGGGAGCATGGTGTGCGAGACACGAGATTTGGTTGTGATATGCGCGGTTGATGAATATTCATGCTGCTGAGTGTTGATTGAACCGCCGAAGGTTAGCGTGTGAGCCATACCATGTCGTATGCCATGCCGGCTAATAGTCGGTGGATGGGAGCATGGTATGTGGGACACCTCGTCTTGGGTACATGCGAAGTGGCAAACGTGTCACTGCATGTGATGTAATTATATTCATGTTGTTGTGCATTGAATATTATTGCTTTGTTGGGTGGACAGGTTGGTTATAACTGTTGTATACATTTGAGTATTTAAGTTATATTGGTGGATTCATATTCATGTTGTTATTCGTTCGGGTATTGTGGTATTATGTTGAGCATTTCTATATCTCACACACTCTGGCTTTCCTTTTTGGTCTGCCAGGTAGCAGGTTGCTTAGAGTGGGTCCACTACTGGTCATCGTGTTGAGGAGTGTTTGGTCTAGCCTTGGATGTTGTGGAAGGTCGAGCTTGTTGTAGGTAGTTGAGGAAGAAGTTGTTTTGTTTAAGTTGTAATGAATTTGTTTGTGGACATGTTGAAGTATGAAATTTTCTAAAGTGTTGTAAATCGAGGTTGTAGTTGGTTGGTTGACACGTTGACTCATTTTATGTTTAGGTGATAAGTCTTCCGCTGGGTATTTACATTCTGACAGGTTGCGAGGTGTGGTTTGGTCTTCTGTGTGGAATGCCACGTGGTCGCACCGACTCGGGCCCACTTTGGGTGCCGTTTGCGGGGCGGGGCGTGACAGCTTGGTATCAGAGCTAGTACGTTCTAGTCTCTGTGTTGAGAGTCGATTGGGGGTTCTTGTAGTGGACCATAGGGTGTCGAGTGAGGGTTAGTGGGTGACAAACGTGTGGCTATTTCATACTTGGCATTGTGGTTGTTGTTGGTGTTTTAAGTTGTTAAAACAGGTTATTGATATGACTCAGTTCATGGAGCAGCAAATGGTAATTATTTCATAGAAGATTATGCTTGGCACTGGCGGTGTCGTATGTGGACCGTGTTTTGTGTGTTAGAGGTAAAATGACAGAAGGGTTCATAGCGTTATGGAGAGTATATGCTTATGCGTGTTAAAGAACTCTGGCTTTGCCGGATATGGTGATAGGTATTTTCAATATTGAATGACGTCGGGTATACATAACAGTAGATGTGTGGTTAAACTTAATTAATGTGTTAGCAATGCTTAATGTGCACTTAGAGTAATTACGTGTTTTTGTAAGATGGAGTTTATGTTGTAGTGAGACGGTTGTATTGTTATGTGGTATGTCAACCTTGTTATAGTGTAAGTTGGCGATGGGAAGATTCTTAAGAGTTGGAGAGCTACGCGCTAGAGAGGGTTCATGTTGAATTTGACATGTTAGCGTCAAAGTTATAGGTTTCGTAGTAAATTGGAAAGATATTGAAGGAAGTGTGATAATTTGTGGGGTGACGTGCATATGAGAATACCTAATAATCTTAAGTGGCCTGTATGGTATGGTGGATGTCGTGTGTGGTACGTTGTTTTTAAAATTGGAAGTATGTACAGAAGGGTTCGTATTCTTGAAAAACTTTTCAAAAACCACCTTAATCCATTTTTGGTGATGAAATGACCAAAATGATTAACAAGTCAATTTTTTTTTAATTGATAACGAGAGTTTGGGAATGCAGAATTGGGACTTGCAAACATATTACTTTAAAGGGTGAGCAAGCATACGTCACTTACATTTTGTAGTGTGAATAGTATGTTATAGTGTTGCTAGTAGGTTAGCTTATGAGATGGAGTTTGAGGATGTGATTACGTGCATGTGAGTATGTAAGTACATGTGTTATGAGTTGATGATGTATGTGTAAAACATAATGGTTTAGTGTTACGAGAAGATGGTTGTATTGGTTTTATGTGAACTAGTATATGGTTTTGGTTATCTATCGAGTGATAGGTGTAGATGAGTATTTTTATAAGTTGTTAAGTGTATGAGTTGGAAGGGTTTGGTGAGTTAGTTATCGGATGTGGTGTTAATGGTAGAGATGGGTTGCCTAACGGTTAGAGTGGTGAGTTAGAAGGAGTTGGAAATCGTGTTTTGAGGGACTAAGGTCTGTTATTTGAGTACGGTTTGAATGGTACAAGTTGGAGAGGTGCAAGTTTGACTGGGATTTAAATGGATTATGAGGTTGGTAAGCAGTACGACAGAGCAGGGGCTACAAAACAGTTGCAAGCGTCAGATGAGAAATGGGTTAATTTCGTGGAAGTGAAACTGGGGCAGAGTGCTGGTATTCTTGAAAACCATTTTGAGAGAATGGAACAGGTATAAGTTTTATTTGTTGTTTGATTTAATAAATTGATCATGCATTGTGTTTATGTTGTCAAGGTCAGTCCAGTCGACTGGAGTGTCAGTGGTGTTGTGATGAAATGGGCAACGTGCCTATTAAATCACGACACGTCTTGCATATTGTCATATTCGCATGCCATCAATGATATTTATGTTGTGGACTAACCTTGTTTTGAAGGGACACGTTACAACAAGATTGAGTTCAGGCTTCTGAAACAGAATTCGGGGATGGTACTGAGTTGACAATGAGACGTGGAACAGTGTTGGGATCTTGGTTGTGATGGAGAAGGTGTTGGGGTCTGTGAGGGAGTGCATAGAGGAAGTAGATTAAGTGAACTATAGGTGATTGTTAAGGTTGGATGTGAAATTTTAAGTGATAATTGAGTTACAGTGGTAGCAAGTGTTATGGTGGATTGAAGGTTAGAAAGTTAGGTGGGTTGTCGATTCGAGTTAGTATGCGTTGGGTTGGGTTGTATACTAGTATATACAAATGTCTTGAGGTGTTGTTTGTGTGTGACAGATGTGTTTCTTTCGGTATGCCTGAGTGATAAAATGGTTAAGTGTAACATGATAAGATAATATACAAATAAGATTGTTTCAAGATTGGTGTTTGTTAGTATATCAAGTAATAATAATGTGTTGGATGATAGTATGAGATTAAAATTTACTTTTCCTAAGAGGTAATACTCATGTTTTGAGAGTACGTGGGGATATGGTGGTCGTGATGGTGTATTGAGTTAGTATTTTTTGGGACTAATATGGTTGTTTTTGTTGAGAGTTGTGAAATAAGGAAGTTTTTAAAGTATGAATCACATGGGGTGTTATTTGTATATGTTTTGTGTGTACAAAGGCATGATTAGAAAAGAGGAGAGAGTTCTGGTTGGGAAGTGAGGATGGGTGACAATGGTTACATGATGGTGTACTTGGAAGAGTAACTAAGTTCGTGGTTTTGGAAATATATTATCTTTTGAACGGTGTTGCACATATCAATGTGTTATGAAGTGGTGTAGTTAGGGATTGATTTGCTTATGATGACGGTGTCGCTAGGATTGGTCGCGGGACAGGATTGTTTTGATAACCTATTGGTTTTGGTTGTCGCTAGTGGCTTTAATTTCGGGGACGAAATTTTCTAAGGAGGGGAGAGTTGTAATACCCGTCCTTGATATTTAGTAATTTAAACTCTTATTTTACTTGAATTATGTGTTTACGGGGTTAATTCATATGTGGTGGGAAAATAACTAAAAGCAATTGGTCGGTTGCATAAGTGGAGGGCTGGTGTGGTTACACCATATATTTTTTCAAAGGGAGATATTTCTTAAATATCTCATTCCTTCCCCTTTCCCTGATATTTTCTTAAAGAGAGAGAGAGAGAGAGAGAAAGAGACGGATGAGAAGAGGAAAGGAGAAAGAAGAAGAAGAAACCAAGGTGCAGGGCTGTTCTTCCCGAAATTATTCAAGGTACCTAGAAATTTTCTAAATTCTTGAAATAAATCTTGAATGTTCATCTGTGAGTCTATTGCATCGAGTTAAATTTTCAGAAAATAACTCGAAGTGGTTTGGCCTACAAAATTCATGGACCGAACTGGTGTCTGGTTCGCGTCTGTGCTGGCAGCACAGACACGTGTTGGAAAAACGGGCATAACTTCTTGCTCGGGTATCGATTTTACGTACCGTTTCTTGATTCTGAAACTAGACTTACATGCCTTTCTGAATATGTAAGGTTCGTGCCTTGGTTCCTTCTAGGAAAAATCAGTTTTGCTCCGAAGTTGGTGATTTGTTATTCTGGAAGTCTGGACAGGTTTTTGAGCTATGTTCTTCATCGGTTTTGTCATAGTTAAATGTACTTACTGATTATGGGCTCCCATGAGTCTTAAACATTGATCAAATGGTGATGTTTTGGTGTTGGAATTGTTGGAAAAGAGTGAGTATGTGATTTTTAATGAGCTTTCGATCGCAAACTGTCCTCCTGAAATCGTAATCTTGTGTTTCTTGTTGTGTACTTTCAATTGGGCGTATCTTGGTCATTCAAACTCTATGTTGGGCAAATTTTATATCAAAATTCATGTACCGGAGGTGTACTTTCTAATGGTGGTAGTCTCATGACCTGGTTTTAAACCAATAAGAAGTTATGGTCGGAATACAACAGGATGGTCATGGTTTTCAAACCGATTTTAAGAGTTATGTCATATTCATACTTTTACATTTGATTGGGGGCACTTCTAAACCTTTGAGATGGACATGCTAGTATGTGTTAAGCATCTTCAATCTATATTAGGTGTTATAGATTGTTGTTAGGACTTGATTTTGACGTTTAAGCGTTCAATAAATTGATATGGTTAACTTGTGGTTAGGTGTCAAGCCGGTGAGTTGGGAGGTGCCGAAATCGTAAGTTTAGCATACCTCGGTTGATACCAAGGTGAGTGTGTCTGATATGGTCCTTCTCAATAAGATATTGATGTGGTGGTGAGTGTATATCTTGCTAATCGTATTTTAGCTTTTGATATGGTTATCTTTAATGAGATATTGCTGTAGTGTGGGGTATATCATGCTACAATTGTTTAGCTTTTGATATGTTGTGAATGTGTGTGTGTGAGGCACACCATGTCGTAAGCCATATCGTTTAATGGACGATGGTTGGGAGCATGGTGTGCGAGACACGAGATTTGGTTGTGATATGCGCGGTTGATGAATATTCATGCTGCTGAGTGTTGATTGAACCGCCGAAGGTTAGCGTGTGAGGCATACCATGTCGTATGCCATGCCGGCTAATAGTCGGTGGATGGGAGCATGGTATGTGGGACACCTCGTCTTGGGTACATGCGAAGTGGCAAACGTGTCACTGCATGTGATGTAATTATATTCATGTTGTTGTGCATTGAATATTATTGCTTTGTTGGGTGGACAGGTTGGTTATAACTGTTGTATACATTTGAGTATTTAAGTTATATTGGTGGATTCATATTCATGTTGTTATTCGTTCGGGTATTGTGGTATTATGTTGAGCATTTCTATATCTCACACACTCTGGCTTTCCTTTTTGGTCTGCCAGGTAGCAGGTTGCTTAGAGTGGGTCCACTACTGGTCATCGTGTTGAGGAGTGTTTGGTCTAGCCTTGGATGTTGTGGAAGGTCGAGCTTGTTGTAGGTAGTTGAGGAAGAAGTTGTTTTGTTTAAGTTGTAATGAATTTGTTTGTGGACATGTTGAAGTATGAAATTTTCTAAAGTGTTGTAAATCGAGGTTGTAGTTGGTTGGTTGACACGTTGACTCATTTTATGTTTAGGTGATAAGTCTTCACTGAGTATTTACATTCTGACAGGTTGCGAGGTGTGGTTTGGTCTTCCTCAGGGAATGCTACTTTGTTTTGGGAACACATATGGTTGGGTGATCTACCGTTAAAAGAAGCTTATCCAAGATTGTTCCTATTATCTTCTCAACAAGGAGAAATGATCAGCAATATGAGGGGAGTTGATAATGGGGGCTCATGGGAGTTGTTGTTTAGAAGAAGGGCGTTTGGACGAGAGCGTCAAGAGCTGGATAATTTGATACAGAGAATTCGAGGAGTGACGTTAATTCCAACCAAATCTGACTATTTACAGTGGAGATGGTCGGAAGATGGGAACTTTAGTGTTAAATCGGCGTATGGGCAATGGGAACAGTCTGTTCATTCGAGTAACACTCTTCTGGGATCACTTTGGAAGAATTTGAGCCCCCCAAAGGTGGAAGTGTTCGCATGGATGGTTGTCAAGGAGAAAGCGGCAACCAGGTCAGTACTCTTGAGTAGAAATTTGATAACTGATATTCAACACGCCTTATGCCCTCTATGTTCCTTGTACCTGGAAACCCATAAGCATTTGTTCATTCAATGCCACTTCTCCTGGACTATATGGTCTGTAATCTTGGAGTGGTGGAATCTCAAATGGGCTTGCCCATCTTCTATTCCGGACTTGGCTAGTTGGTGGCTTGCTAATGGGTATAAAAATCTGGAAAAGCATATTTGGGAGTCGTGCTTCTACGCCACACTATGGTCTATTTGGCTAGTAAGAAATGACTACATTTTCAACAATTCAACAACTCAGGCATAGGAGGTGGGGGAGTTGGTCAAAACTGGGGTCGCAATGTGGATGAAGGTGAAGTTCGACATCAAAGTCTACTCAGTGGAGGATTTTTAAGTTTTTTCTAGATGGTATTCGAAAAGTAAGATTGTAATGTAGTTGAGGTGTGTTATCCAATTGTCTGTTGGATACATTTTCGTTTCTTTTGCATCTAAGTGCCCTGTGCCTAGATGCTTTTTCTCGATGTACCCATTTCGAGCTATAAAAAATGTTTCGTTTGCCGAGCAAAAAAATCCAAGGCTCGGTGAGTGAAGATGCTGAAGAAGATTGTTATTTTCTCCGTTTGAAATTGCAGCCGGAAAGGGGTTCTATGTGCGGAACAAACTTATCTGGTCGCGAATAGTAAAAAATAAAAATAAAAAGTAAGCTGCAATTTTGGTAGTTGTTCCGTATTTTCTCAGTTTCGGTTTTCGCTTTCCACATGACGTCGTTGTGTAAAAAGACGAGTGCCTTGTTATCTGCCGTTGGATTCCTTCATTTGTGAGGTGTCACTCTCTCATTAAAATCATCACACAATTCTCACAGAAGAATTCTCATAGAAGATCCAGATCCATTGCACACGTAGGGTTTACATTTGAAGATTCCTATTTGGACACTTTTTGTTATTGGTCATTTTAGTTGTTGAGGTATAGTATAGTAATTTTACAAGGGTATTTTAGTCATTTAAATTTACATAGATAATATGGTCATTTTAGTGTACATTGGTATTTAACTCATTTTGTAACGCCCCGCATTTTGAGAATGTTAAATAGACATTTTTATTGAAAACTTAAATAGAGTTTGGCTCATTATTATATCATAACTCTCATAAGACTGCTTTTATTACACAAAGGGAGGGGGACTAAGGTTCCTAACTACAGCTCCGCCTGCTCCTCCATCCTAGCTAGCTCTTCGGCTCTGGAAGCCTTCAAGGTGCACAGCTCACCCTGGTCATCTACAAAGTCTGACACATTATACCAGCGTCGCCACCAGTATAATATTTCAGGGTTACCAAAGGTAACACCATGAGCTATGAAAGCTCACTAGAGTAATCCTATACCCACTAACCCATAACTTACAAACAATAGGTCATAGAAATAGCATACAAGCTCATAGTTCTCAAATAGCACGTGCATATTCAATTAAGCAATTAACAATGACACATCCACATTTCCTAATCTAACATTGATGTCGGTGGTAATGTGTTTCTTCTACACGACTCATCGTAGACCGTGTCTCATTTTCATCTTTTACCAAATCAACATTTCGAAAAGTATTTTTAACACACTCAACCTCGGTTCTAGTTCCCGAGTATCCTCACAATGATTCAGCTGTTCCGAGTTTCCATTGGCACACAAAATTTGCATTGGCTCCTCTTTGCGGATAACCAAGCCACATCACCAATGAGGCTACCATGTCCAGCCCTATTGGCGATCTACATAATGGGCTACCACGTCCGACTACATTGCAATTTTCGAAAACATTTTCTTTCTTGGCTCTTCTACGCAGATAACCAAGTCACATTACCAATGAGACTACCAAGTCCGGCTCCATTGGCACTACACACAATGGGCTACCACGTCCAGTCACATTGCGGTTTTAAAAATACGCTCAATGGGCTACCTAGTCCGATCACATTACGGTTTTCAAAAACATATACACAATAAGCTACCAAATCCGGCCACATTGAGATTTTCAAAAGTATACACACAATGGGCTACCAAGTCCAGCCGGCCACATTGTAATTTTTCAAAAGCATACACACAATGGGCTACCAAGTCCGACCACATTGTGGTTTTTAAAATCATACATACAATGGGCTACCAAGTCCGGCCATGGGACTTTCAAAAACATACACACAATGAGCTACCAAGTCCAGCCACATTGCGGTTTTCTTGTCTTCTCTCCGCGGATAACCAAGTCACACCTCCAATGAGACTACCAAGTCTGGTCCCATTGGCAACACACACCACACATGGGCTACCAAGTCTGGCCACATTGTGGTTTCAAAATATTTTTCAAAACACGTCTTTTCATTAACCACACCATAAGTGTCATGTTTCTAAATTTTTAATTTATGTGTCTCATTTTCATGCATAGACTCCACGGCAGGACTTCCACACAAGTACATAAATCATTCATTGAAATATTGAAACTAAACTGGCAAGATAATCCGACTCTATAGTACTTAGCATGCTCATATTATCCCTAAGTTCACGTAATCATGCTCAAACGTTTAGTACATAACTTAAAGCATAGTGTCACATGGACGGACACTTTTGGAGTGGAAACCACTTATGCTTTATCACACATCAAGGCAAATAATCCAAGTAATCACGTATACCTGCTCATAACCATTTCAAGATCATAATACAAATACTTCCAATAAATTCTTTTTATTTCAAAATATGTTCTTTCTCCCTCTTGGGAAAGTTCAAAACAACATATATTTTTTCAGAAAATAAAGTCGAGTTATTCAACGTATTCATCTTTCTTTTCAAGCCTTTAGTAAAACACTTTACTAGTAATCATGCATTTCAAGCAATACAATCTAGGGAGAGAAGTTGGAAGGCTTGAAGGTGTGAGTTGAATGGCATGAGGGGGGGCTATTTATGGCAAAATCTTGGGCTCTCCCCTCTCTCTTGGCCGGCCACGCCTCTCTCTCTCTCATTTGTTTGCTCCATGGTCTTGTCCAAACAAGTCTTTTAGGCATGCCAAAGCCTTGTCAATCCAACTTAGGTGTAAGACTAGGTGATTATGGAGATCCTAATGCTTAAAAGAAGATCCTAGGTAATTATAGTCTAGGTTGCAAGTCTTACAAGTCTAAAGATATGAATGATTAGGCTGAAAGAATAGCCTTCCATGTTTAGCCAATCCTAGGCAAGGTTGTAAGTCAAGTTCTAGGATGATTAAAGGCTAGGTTGTAAGTAAATCTAGGATGATTAAGACTAGAATTTTATGTTTAAAGTAGTCTAAGGATGGGTTGTTGATGCAGACCGATTTTTAGAAATATAGGAAATTTGGTTTTTTAATTTGAAATTATTATTTTATTAGAAATCTTTGCGTTTTAGCATGAATTGCCTACAGTATTAGGTTTTCTTAATTAGGTTGATTCTATTACCTTTTTATTTGTTTCTTATTCTCCAAAACGCAGATTTAGTTTTGATTACTTTATTTTCCTTTTTAGTATTTTTAGGTTAGTATAAATAAAGATGTAAGTCTTAGGGCTAAAGGGTTGTTTTATGATTATTGAATTAATGAAAATTGAGAGTTTTTCTCATAATCGTTTGTTCGTAGAGAGAGTATCTCTAGTTGAAATTTATTCGTGATTGTTCTTGTTGCGCGTTCTTCTATTTTGACACGCCTCCCTGCATCAGTTGGTATCAGAGCTTGCGCTCGATTCCGAATCATGGCGCGATAAGGATTCTATTATGGTCGTTATGCTGTTGCTGAAGATGTGTATGAACGAAGTAAAGCTGCACAAGAAGCACGAATGGAGGCGCGGTTCCAACAACTAGAGCAACGTGTGATGGATGCGATTGGCATCCTAACCGATCAGGTGGCTGCCATGGGTGTTAGGGGAAACCGACCTTGCTGTCGTCCGGTTCAACCTCGGTTTCCGAAAGAGGAGGAGGTGTTGGATGATATTTCTATCACCAAACCTTTGGCTGGTAACCATCAGTTAAGGGAGAGGACAATGGTGGATGAAGTTACCATTGAGTGGCCATTCACATCAAATATTATTTCAAATCCAGTAGTGGATTGGAGTAAGCCACCAATTTTTGACTGAGAACTGGTGGAGAAAATTACAAAAAGAAAAAATGAAAAACATATTGCAAAAAAATTTGTTACGGTGTTGGCGTTGGTGGAAATTGAGTTTGTTGATCCATTTTGGGAATATATTGAAGGTTCTTTGAAGAAGAATTTTTGGATTGTGTTCTTAGAGCAAGTTGGGAAGGACATTATTGCTTTTATTTTTCAAGGCTCTTTTTTACAATTTGAATTTGAAAAAATTAATTTGAGGTACAAATTTTGATGCAGACAAGAAACAACTTATCAAATTATTTCAGGCTATGGAAACTCGAGGACGAGTTTTTTCAAGCAAGGGAGGATGATGCAGACCGATTTTTAGAAATACAGGAAATTCAGTTTTTGAATTTGAAATTATTATTTTATTAGAAATCTTTGTGTTTGAATTGCCTATAATATTGGGTTTTCTTAATTAGGTTGATTCTATTACCTTTTTATTTGTTTCTTATTCTCCAAGATGTAGATTTAGTTTTGATTATCTTATTTTCCTTTTTAGTATTTTTAGGTTAGTATACATAAAGATGTAAGCCTTAGGGCTAAAGGGTTGTTTTATGATTATTGAATTAATGAAAATTGAGAGTTTTTCTCATAATCGTTTGTTCGTACAGAGAGTATTTCTAGTTCAAACTTATTCGTGATTGTCCTTGTTGCGCATTCTTCTATTTTGACTGCATCAATTGTAAAGTAGTAATTAGGCTTAAGGCTAAATAGGTAGCTTGTGAAAGTGTACAAACACATGCACACACCTCTCTCTCTCTCTCTCTCTCTCTCTCTCTCTCTCTCTCTCTCTCTCTCTCATTACTATAGAACAGAGGACTTCTGGCTTGCTATAGATATATATATATATATATATATATATATATTTGTTTACGTGCTAAGTAATCTAGCGTTCTAAGTTTAGGAAAAAAGAGTAATGATTAAAGTTAGGCTTTCAAGTGTTATCCTATTGACCATTGGTTAAGGCTTTCCTAGAAAGGCTATATATGCATATAGATATGATTATGGTAGGCTTATATATATACATAGTCTGTCTCCCGTAAGGACCACCTCATTTTAATAAAATGCGGACCTCCCTTTCCCAATCGAATTTCGATGATCCGAGCCACTCAATGTATTTCGAAAGTGATTTTAAGGGTACACGCGAGAAATCGGCAAAAAAAAAGACCGGGAAAGGCTTCATCCGAGCAGTTTTTGTTTATTTTTTTATCACGTTCTGAACACATTGAGCAGCTCGAATCATCAAAATTCGATCGAAAAATGAGAGAAATGAGGAGGTCCGCATTTTAACTAAAATGAGGTGGTTCTCATAAGAGACTGACTCTGTGTGTGTGTGTGTGTGTGTGTGTGTGTGTGTATATATATATATATATATAGCCATGTGCACTTAGGTCGAAGTAGTCTTGCTAAGTCTATGGAAACGGTAATGTTTATGGTAAGGTTTTCAATGACAACACATTGTCCAATGGTTAAAACTTTCCCTAGAAAGTGCATATAGGTATATAGTCATGATTAGAGTAGGCTATTATGTATATATACCTATATATATGTATATATACCTATAGAAGAATCTAGGAAAGTAACTTTGGAGGGTAATTAGACTTAAGGCTATTAATCTTAGGCTTGCATGCATGAATACCTATAAAAAGTCTAGGAAAGTTATTCTTATGGGATAATTAGGTTTAAGTCTATTTTTTTGTAGGCTTGAATGACAAGTCTAGGAATACTACTTATAGAGCAAAATGATGGGATTTGGTTTTGATTAGTCTAGTCAAATTTAGGTACTCATTGGATTATGGCAAGTCTTACTCCTATTACTCAAAGGATAAAAATTACCCTACGAATTATTATTCAGTGGGTAAAGAGGTAATAATGAGGAAATATATACTTGGAAGAAGTAATGATGAGAAATAAAGACTTGAAATGATTAGTCAATAAAAAGTGAATGATTAAAGGGTTGACTTTGGCTTTTGAAAATGACTTGTCAATGTAAAAGAATGAATGAGGCTTCAAGTAACCTTTCTAGGGGATACTAGAGTTTAAAAAGGTTTGGAAGGTTCAAAAATGGTTAGGGAGGTTTAACTAGGCTTAGAATTCAATTGGTTTGGCTAACTAATTGGTTGGAATCAAATTATCATTGGAAGGGTAGGATTCCTAGCCAAAAAAGATGAAAATTTCAAGTATTTAACAAAATTTTTACTTTCTAAAAATCGGGGTCGTTACACATTTTAAATTTTAATATATAGTATATAATTTGGTTAATGGGCGGGTTGTGTTTATTTTAAATAAATGGGTTAGGTTGGGTATGAGTAATTGAGCTCATAATTAATAGGTCAATGACCCATTAAAGACCCAACCCATTTACAACTTACTTAATTTGGCCCAAACCCGCCCATTTGACACTCTACCTCAAACTCACCCTGGTTTGTACCTTACCCATGGCAGACATTAAGGCATTTAACTGCGGTTTGTATATTGGTTCTTAATTAATCAACAAAATCATTTAACTAATTCTTTCATTGGTTTGTACTTTTTACAAATACTAATACATTCTTTTCAATACAAGGACATTTCAAATTTCTAGGCGTACCCTAACTTTACCTGCACCCGCACCCTAGTTTTCTTAGTTTTGCTATACCATCGTATCCGAATCATACTAGTATCGGTACGCATACTTGCACCCGTGCTTCATAGATACTAAACTAGATTTGTTAGAACATGTGTGAACGTTGAGTCCCACATCAGATAAACAGAAAAAAGAGTTAGACGTTAATATACAACTAGATGGCTTACCACTTAAAAGGCTAAGATTTTTAAGTGGATATAGGTCATTCAATGTATATTGAGCCCAAGTAATGTGATGGATTCTTTGTCGTTACTCCCATACAAATTGGGCCTTGAGCATGCAATGGCAAGTCGATGCATCAGACGAACTCTCAACAAATGGTATCAGAGCCATCGATCTATGGGAAGACTTTCAGCGCACCATTGAATGGATTTGCACAGAAGACACTCGTGGATCGGTATAAAATCCAAAGGTGACTCCCGATGAAGCAAGGTGGCTTGACGTTGGAGTGTTGTATTGGATGGCTCATTGTCGATGGAGTTGACTCGTCGGGGAGCATGATGCTATTGAATTAATGAGCACATTGGCTCTCAGTGGAGTTCTCGTCGGGGAGCATAGTTCCGATGACTAGGCACGTTGGCTCCCAATTGATATGACTCTGAATCGATGGAGTGGGTGCAGAATAAGCCCAGTTTGGGAGTTAGGATTGAGAGTAGTAGATTAGAATCGAGAGGGAGCTTGGATGCAGAGAGAAGTTAAGGCCCAATGTTAGGTTCACACATGAGGAGGAGATTTGTTACAACATGTGTGAACGTTGAGTCCCACATCGGATAAATAGAAAAAGAGTTAGACCTTAATATACAATTGGATGGATCACCACTTACAAGGCTTATCCTTTTAAGTGGATATAGGTATTAGGCCCAAGTAATGTAGTGGACTCTTTGCCGTTACTCCTATGCAAATTGGGTCTTGAGCACGCAGAGGCGGGTCGATGCATCGGACGAACTCCCAACAATATGAAGGCTAAGTCGCAGACAAGATTAAGTCCTAATCTTCTGTTTCTCATGGAAACAAAATGTAGTGCTCGTAGTCTTGAAGGGTTCGCTCGAAAGCTGGGGTTCAAGTTTTGGGCTGGAACTGATGTGATTGGGCTAGCGGGAGGTATTTGGGCGGCATGGGATGATTGTTATTTTGTTGAGGTGGTTCGATGCCATTCGAGATTTATTCTTTACGCGTAACTGACGAGATGGGAAGATGCTGGTTGTTGGTCCTTTTATATGGTCATCCTTATTTGTGCCGTCGCAAAGATACTTTGGATTTTTTAGGTAAAGTTTTGGTTAGTTTTGATTTGCCGCTTATGATTGTGGGGGATTATAATCAAGTTCTTGATCCATCAAATAAGCTCAGTTCATGCTCTAGAGGAATAGTGGGTGTAGAGTGGCTACGAGAATTTGTGGAGAAATTTAATCTTGCGAATGTTCCGGAGTTTGGCGTTCATTTCACTTGGACCAATAATCGAAAAGGGAGGGATGTCACTTTTGAACGAATAGATCGCGCTATGGCTAATCCAATGTGGTTTAAGTCTTTTCCATCGGCTACCCTATTTGTTTATCCGATTCTTCATTCGGATCACAGTCCGTTGGTGGTGGATATGCATTGGGTGTCTCAGACGAGAGGTAGGGGACGGCTGAAAAGATTTGAAGAGAGGTGGTTGTTTGTGGATGAGGTGGGTCAGATTAAGCGCTGTGTTTGGGAGCAGTCGATTCAGGGGTCCGTCGCTTTCAGGGTGGTGCAAAAACATAAATGGTTGATGCTACATATGTCTAACTGGAATGAGCTTTCGTTTAGACACCTTCAGCGAAAGATAGAGGATGCTCAATTGGAATTGGAAGGTATTCAGAAAGCTTTGAGGGATGTGGGAGTACGAGAGTGGCAAGTGGTGGAGCAATTAGCAATTCGAGATCAGCTAATCGGCCGCCAAATTGACCAACTGTTGGAACAACAAGAGATGCATTGGGCGCAAAGGGCTAAGGAAAGATGGCTGACTCGGGGCATTCGGAACACAAATTTTTTTCATAAGGCAGCAACTGTTAGGATGAGAAGGAATCGGATTGTCTGTCTTAAAGAGAGTGATGGTTTTTTAAAGAGAGTGATGGTTTTTTTGTGCATGATCCGTAGGCTATTGAGCAATTATTCTTAACCCATTTTAAGGCCCTTTTTCAGTGTGAGGCATATGGCAGTTTTGGGGGTGGCTTAAATGAAGGACTCGTGAATTTAGAAGCTGCGCCGGATTGTTTTCAGCCTCTTTCAGTGTTAGGGGTGCACTTATCATCCGATCAAGTACGGGACTTGGAGGCTCCTTTTGTTGAGGCTGAGGTGCGGGAAGCTATGTTCCAGATGGGGAGTATGAAATCGCCGGGTCCGGATGGGTTTGTGGCAGGCTTTTATCAGAAGAATTGGGATTGTGTAGGCGGTGACGTTACTCAAATGGTCTTGGCGTTTCTCCATTCGGGTATTATGCTTAAAGAACTTAATCGCACTTTATTACTCTGATTCCAAAAGTTCCTAATCCTTCCTCCGTTAATGATTATAGACCCATCAGTCTGTGTAATGTTTTGTACAAAGTTATTGCTCGTGTCTTGGTTAATCGGCTTCGTCTTGTTCTCCAGTCTTTAATTTCTATCTTCCCGAATGCCTTTGTTCCGAGTTGCCTTATTACGGATCATATTTTGTTAGCTCATGAAACTATTGAATTCATTCGGAAAAAATATAAGGGTTAGTCTTGTTTTGCTTTGAAGCTCGATATGAGTAAAGCGTATGATCGGGTAAAGTGGTCTGCAGTTTTGGATGTGCTTTCCAATTTGGGTTTTACTCCTAAATGGGTTAACCTCATTTCTCAGCGTATTTCTTCAGAGTCTTTTTCGGTTCTCGTCAATGGTGTGCTTTCTGAGGTTTTTTCCCCTCATTGCGGTCTTCGTCAGGGTGATCCCTTATCTCCACATTTGTTTATTTTGGATAGTCAAGTGTTATCGGCCAATATGAGGTTTTTTGCGAATCAATCGGTTTGTAAGGGTGTGACTGTCAGTCGGCATTCGCCTCCAATTTCCCATTTACTTTTTGCAGATGATAGCTTCTTTTTTCTTAATTTTGATCTGGCTGAGGTGTGGTGCTTAAAGTGGTTACTTGATTCGTATTGTGAGTTTGAGGGGCAGCGGGTCAACAAAAGTAAGTTGAAAATTTTTGTTAGCCCAAATATGTTGGACTGGCAGAAGGATTTTCTTACAAGGGTGTTGGGCATTAAAATTGTGGCTAAACCGGATATTTATCTTGGGTCTAATTTGGATATTACAAGAAGGAAAGGTGATCTCTTTGGGAGGATTTTGGATCAGTTTCAGGGGCGGTTGGGTAGACTTAATATGCAGACTTTGGATTTTGGGGGTAGATTGATCCTCGCAAAACGTACTCTGTCTACTATTTCCATACCTCCATCCCAAAAAGAATGACAATTTTTGAAATACGTGTCTTTTTTCATCACTTATATCTTTCAATCTATAATGTTTTTCATGAGTTTGAAAATTTTGTATAATAGAATTAATCGAGAACTATCAAACAAGATCCATATTGCATATTTTTTGAGATCCGTATTAAAAGATATAAGGAGTTGAAATTGGCACGGATATTAAAAATTAACGTCCATTATTCATTTTTTGTGGGGTAAAGGGGATGGTGGTGGTGTTTGTTGGAAGAAGTGGGAGATTTTGTGCAAGCCGTTGTGTCATGGTGGGTTAGGGATAAGAGATTTGGGTTGTTTTAATCAAGCTTTGCTGGCGAAACAAGCTTGGAGGTTGATCTCTAACCCGCAATCCGTTGTTGCTAAGGTTTTGATGGGTAAGTATTGTAGGGGGAAGGATTTCTTAAAATGTAAGGCTCAGTCGGGTTGTTCTTAGGGGTGGCGAAGTATTTTGTGGGAGCGTGATCTTATTAGAGACAATATTGCTTGGCAGTTTGGCGATGGAAAAAGTATAACGGTTTTCGGTAATCAGTGGATTCCGGACAGTCATAATCCTTTTGTGGGTAGAACCCAGTTGGGTATTAATAATTTTAAAGTCAAGGGAGTTAATTAATTGGGACCATTTTGAGTGGAAAAAACCTTTGATTGAGGTGTTGTTTCTAAAGGAGGTAGTTCCTAAGATTTTATCTATGCATATTCCTAGAGTCAAAGATTTGGATGAGATGTATTGGACGGGGTCCAGGGAAGGGTACTTTAGTGTTAAGTCTGCTTACTTTTTAGCTGTTAATCGTAGATGGGGAGCCAATGGAAGTGGGGGTGATTGTGTGAACTGGAAGGGTATTTGGAGGAGGAATCCATTGAACACTTGTTTTTTAGTTGTGAGACAGCTAGGCGGTTGTGGAGAGCGTCCAATTTGGGGTTGGATTTCTCTATGGAAATCCTTTGCCTTTTAATGTGTGGTTTAATCAATGGTGGAGGGGTGCTCCTCATAAATCTGTTATTCTCGAGTCCATTATTATTATGTGGGCCATTTGGTGTAATCGAAATAATGTGCTTTTTGGTCGTACTCAGGTTTCGATCCAACAAAGTGTGGCAGAAGTGTATCACTCTCTGGTATTAGTAGAAAGAGCTATGGGTGGTTCTGGACTGAAGGATGGGATTCGGGGGCTGTGGAGTGTTGGATTGGGTTGTTCCTTGCAGAGAATTGTTTTGACGAGCAGTTTGGGCGAGGTTAATGCTGTCATATATGCGGCTGATTGTGGATGGGGCTTGGGATAAGCAATCCTGGGTAGGTGCGGTTGCGTGCTGTTTGGTAGGTGCAGATGATGAAGTCCGGAATGAAGGAAGAAGAGATGTTTTTGCCGGCTCGGCACTCATGGCGGAGGCTCTTGCCGTTTGGAATGCGTTAGTGTGGGCTTTCGATAGAGGTTGGTTATCCGTGGAAATTTACTCAGACTGTTTGGTTTTGGTGCAAGGTTTGCAGAAGCCCAATCGGGTTCATCCTTTGGTTAGGATTATTTTGTCTGATATTGTTCATTTGGCTTGTAAGTTTAATTATGTGTTGTGTCTAAGGTTCCTAGAACTAATGTTAGAGCAGCTCATACTTTAGCTAAAGATGTAAATTTTCAAGTTTAGTATGTTTAATGCTATGTTTGTGGTTTGATAAAAAAAAAAAAAAAAACAACAATATCAATCATTTGGAGATAAATGAGAAAACAAACTACTCAACAAGAGAGAATTCCTTGTTAGCGGTTTTCAAAATAGTTAACGAGTTTTGGTTTGAGATTTTTTGAAAAGATATTGAGAGGTTCTTTTGTCAAAAGGTTAGAGCATCCACAGTGGAATAAGCAAAACAAAAAATTGTTAAAGTTAGCAATGTTGGATCAAAAAAGTGCTCACATTGGAATAACCAAACCTAGTAACCTCTTAACAACTCATCAAATTTTGACTCTTGAATAATCAAAGCTAGCAATGTTTTGTCAATAACCAAATTTTATCTCTCAATCAAATACACCAACATTACACGAAAATCTTCTCTCTCTCTCTCTCTCTCTCAAAACAATGTTTTCAAAAAATAATTTTAAAAAACTGTAACTTTTAGATTTTTTTTCAGAAACTTTTTTTTACAGAAAACAAACTTTCAAAAAATTTAAAAACTGCAAGTAAATAAAGTGTGTTTTTCAAAAACTGTTTTTTACACAAAATCTGTTTTTAAAGAACTGTATTTATAGTTTTTAAAATTTCAAAACTATTTGTGTAAATACAATTCTTTCAAAAATTTCAAAATTGTATTTACAGTTTTTAAGTGAGCAAAGTGTGTGTTTTTTGAAAAACTGTTTTTTGTTTTGAAAAACTATATATTTTTTGAACTGTTTCTAACATAAATTGTTTTTTCTCTTCAAAAATCGCTTTTTCAAAAAATATGTATGAAATGAAGGAAAAAAGTTTGGAGGGCCCATTGGTTTTGATTATGGACAAAAAATAACCAGTGTGGAATTTGACATTGCTAACTTTAGCAACCTCTAAATGGATAATCAAAATCTAATGTGGCATATTTTGATTATTCACATTTGCTTATTCCACTACTGATGCTCTTACAACACCTTTTTATATGAGTTGTGATTTTATGATAGTTGTAACTCCCAATAAATTGGGATTTGCTTATTTGGAAGGGATGAAATAGGAAATTATGTGTTTATTTGGAAGAGATATGATTGTTAAAGTATTTACAATGGCTTAACCAAAACTAAAGGGTTGTTGAAACTAGCAATATCTGCTCAAAAAAAGTGCTCAAATTGGAATAACAAAATTTAATAGTCTCTTGAGCAATAATCAAAAATTAAATATTGGCCTTTGGATAATAACCAAATTTAATGGACCTAGAATATCCACAATCAAGTACACCCATCATCACACAAAAATCTTCTCTATCTCTCTCTCTCTCTGTCTCTCTCAACAATGTTTTCAAAAATTTATTTTAATGTTTCAAAAACTGTTTTCAAAATATTGTTTACTATTTTTAAAGTACGTTCTTCTACTTTCAAAAACAATTTTCCAAAAACTTTTTCTATTTTGTTTCTTTTGAAAAGTTTGAAAATGTGACGTGGCAAATTTTGGTCATCCAATTTTGATTATGCCCTTGTTGATCTGCGCATTATATATTAACTTTAGTAATTCTTTAAAAGAATAACCAAAAGGCGATCATGATAACTCTTAATTAAGTTAGTATCTACTAGATGAATGACTCTTCACACAAAGGTGCCTAAAACTTCTTAATTAATTGTCTTCAAAAGAGATTATCATTCCTAATGAGTATGTTAAAAAGACATGATCATTCCAAATATTTGTCTACTAAAGACATAATCTGTCACACAAGGGTGCCTATATGTCAATAAATAAGCTATTTATAAAGGCATTTCTTACAACGAAAATTCCATATTGGATTGCTCTCTCTCTCTCTCTCTCTCTCTCTCTCTCCACACTTTCCTAGAATTTTTTAGGCATATTGATTTTCTGTTGTTCTATCTGTCTTCATTTGTACAAAAACAGACAAAAAGAACTTTGAGTTCAGGTTTCGTTGTATTTTGAAGCACCGTACACACCATCTAATGGGGAAAATAGAGTCTTTAGGAAAGTGACTCAATAACGTGCCTCAAAGTGTTTTTTGTGTTTCAAATTTCGAAGAAGCGATGGTGCCATTTTCCAATTCTAGGATACCGATTTCCAACATTCCTAATCCAAGGACAAAAAAAAAAAAAAGAAAAAGAAAAGGAACGAAGGAGATTCAACTTGGGGAAAAAAAGAAGTAACCTGGTCACTTCCTTCTGTCAGTCCTTTTGGAGAGAAGCTTCAACCACGCTAGCTGCCGACCTCGTCAGACTAGAGTAACTCTTGAAATATCAATGAAAAAAAGCTTTGGTAACGCCATTAATTACTTGATGATAGGTTAATGATGTGCCACAGGATAGCAGTTGATACAAAAGAAAGCTATTTATAGCCCAGCTTCGAAAGCTATTTATAGCCCGCACTACTACGATCTCTATTATAAAAGAGTAGAGGTGTGGGAACAAGTTATTGGAACGGCTTATATTCATTTGATCCAAAAGCTGTAGTGCATGCTCCCACTTCTCGGTTAAGTGCATATGGTTTTCACCTAAATCACACAACTGTCATCCCCTTCCAACCAGGATGCGCAGTGCCGTAGGCACGGGTTAGCACTAGTAATTGTAAAAGACGACAGTTTAAAAGTGTCATTAAACGTGAAAGATGACAGTTTTGAAACCGTCATCTATGGAGCTGTCATTAAAAATCTAAATCTTAAAATGATGGTTGAAACTGTCATTAATATCTATAAAGATGATGCTTTATAAATGTAATTGAAAGTCAAAGACGACGCTTTCTAAACGTAATTGAAAAGAAAAGATGACAGTTGTGAAACATTATTAAAGTGATTTAAAACCGTCATCTTTTGTAACGACATGCTCCCGCCCTGTATAATATTGTCCGCTTTGAACACCAAACCCCATCATACCTCCCAGTGAGGTCACCCATCCCACAATTACTCCAGTGCGAGCACGCTTAACTATAAAGTTTCAATTGGTTTTGGCACCCTCATTGCTTTAATAGTCCTTGTACAAGATAGGATAACGATATATTATTTATAGCACATAACTTATACTTCACCAAGCAATGTGGGACTACCCTCGGTTGACCTTTCTGGTCACTGATCCAACAACCCCTCGCACGGGTCTCAACTGCCCTCGGGTCGATTGACCACTATCTGGAACTCCCCAGGGGCAGGGCGTCATAATCTCCCCCACTTAAGAACGCACGTCCTCATATGGGGTCGAGATTCCGTCTCATATTTCCGGTTGGTACAGGCTCTGATACCATGTGTAACGACCCGCTCCCGATTTTAAGACTTCAATGAAATGACACTCATAGATAGCGCCGTTTTCTCCAAAAATAAATTTTTGTTCTTTAATGTCACTTATAAGGAGAAACCGACATTAAAAAAAAAGAATAGTTATGTCACTATTTTACAAAGTGACATCATAAGCATATTATATCACAGTTTAGGAGAAACTAACATTAAAAAGAAAGAATAGTTATGTCATTATTTTAGAAAGTGACATCATAAATATTTTATATCACAGTTTTTTAGATGATTGACATTATTTATCTATTGCAATTTTTTCAAAAACTGACATTTTTTCACTTTTTCAAGCGTCATCTTTTAACAATATTGTAGTAGTGCCGGCTGACATTGATTAATAAAACTAGGAAAGTGTTCAGGCATACCTCTACTCTTTGTTCTCAAACAGATCAAATTGAGATGTCCCAGGTCCTCCAAACACCCTTTCGTCTTCAAGTTGAGTAAAAAAGAGGAAGTCGGGCGTAGAGGAGACAAATAGGAAAGAAACTCGAGTTTGGCAACAATGACCATCAAGTTTCCAATTCCTTCCAAAGTACAATTCCTATTACCAAAATGATGCTTTTAAGTACCAAGGAAGCAGCCAGGAAAATGATGTGCTTGTACAAATAAAATCGATATGGATACTGATCATACACAATAATGGGGCAACAACACTTTTTAAACTATGAACCATAGCCAATTGGGACTAGCTCAGTTGGCCAGGACTCTTGCATCTCATCCACAGGTCAAGAGTATGTCTTCCCTCCTGTGTGTGGATGTTCTTTTCTTTGTATTTGTTGGGTTATTTTCCCCTTTAATGGGACTTGAAGTTGAATTGGACTTATAGTGATTGTGGTCCCTTTGATGAGCTTATTTATCCTGTTAGACTTGGTTATTTCATGAACTCTCACACAATGTATGTAGTGTACCGTAATTTGTACTTTGTACTTCATACATAATGTAATGATCTCTCCTACTGATTGGCCAAAAAAAAATAAACTACGAACCATATTAGTTTGAAATACAGGGATCACAAAAGACTATTATCAATATATTTTTTTTTGTTTTGTCAATCGGTAGAAGAGACTCCCTAAGAGAGGAACACCCACACGCAAGTGGGTAGACTCAAATACAGGGATCACAAAAGACTATTATCAATTTTTTTTTGTCAATTGGTAGAAGTGTCTTCCATCCTGTGTGTTGGTGTTCTTTTCTTTGTATTGTTGGGTTATTTCTCCATTTTAATGGGACTTGTAGTTGAATTGGACTTATAGTGATTGTGGTCCCTTTAATGAGCTTATTTATCCTGTTAGACTTGGTTATTTCATAAACTCTCACACAATAGATGTGGTGTACCATAATTTGTACTTTGTACTTCATACATAATGTAATGATCTCTCCTACCGATTGACCAAAAAAAAAACTACGAAGCATATTAGTTTGAAATACAGGGATCACAAAAGACTATTATCAATTTTTTTTTTTCCATCGGTAGAAGAGACTCCCTAAGAGAAGAACACCGATCTCTAAGAGAAGAACACCGACACGCAAGTGGGTAGACTCAAACTCCTAATCTCCTAATGAGATGCAAGAATCATAACCAATTGAGCTAGTCCCAGTTGGTTATTCTATTATCATTCAATTACACATTTCATAATTTCCGTTTGACCAGAAAAAAAAAATTTACACATTTCATGGAATCACGTGATTTGCCAAAGCCCAAGACGTCGTTAAGCCTGTGGAGACGCCTTGCGGAGAGGTAATCTCGTTGCTGCTCGGAAATTCTTCCTCGATGATGCATTGGTATTGCCCTTAGGGGAATGCCTCCTTGCTGAGGGATAAGCACGTCGTCTTAGGCGTTGTGCGCCGGTCGGTGGATCTACATTGGCAATGGCACTGTCCCTTTGAAAAAGTTCCTCGATGATGCATTGGTTTGAAACCCTTCAACGTAGGCCCACCCTTGCGGAGCTCACTGCCTCTGAATAAATGGTCGCCTAATGTTGTGTCGCTTATAATTTCATGCTAAACGGTGCTTGCCTTGCTTCTCTTGGCTCTTTGCTTTTCGTTGGGCTTGTTGTCCTTCGAGGCGCAGTTGGTTGGAGGAGTCGATGCATAGTGTACGTAATGGCATTTGGGTGGTAATTGATTTTGTCGGGATTGGAGTTTTCTCTGCTTGCGCTGTGAAATTCCATCTCGAACAAGTCTCTTCAAAAATATGCATCAGAAGCATCGTGCTCCTTTTGCAAAATCTCGGGTTCCTGTGCCTCATACCCAATGCGAGGTGGAATTTTATCTTGAAAGTCCCTCATCTCGCTTTTCACCACCTTTGGTGGAGGTGAGCCTCAAAGTGCTGCTCGTGTCCCATGCAAATTGCACTTTATTGTGCGGTCATCACGGCCATTAGTTGCAACTCGTACTCTCGGATGCTGAAACTTATGTGGGTATACATCTTGAGATTGTTATTTACCCAAAAGCGTTCGTCGCTTGTTGCGGATGACTGCTGTGCCCATCCTTGCCTCTTTGATTTTTCAATAGGCATGGGAGGTGCTCACGCTAATTAGTCATGGTTAAGAATTGAAACACAAGTTTGATTGATTCTGAAGGAAATATCCTTATCTTGCTATTGGGAATTAAGGGCAAAGCTGCATCGGTTAATTTATTCCTATCATTTACTATTATTATGATACTAACTTATTACCAGAAATCGATTAAAACATCCTTGACCATTCATAGCGCGTAAGTCATCAATTTTTTAAGAGATACTATTTGATTTCTGATGTTAATTAATTAAAACTGTAGAGGTTAGTGACCATACAATATCCTTCACACTCTTGTCCAACTCCAACTAGTTGATTCTGTCGATCACATCATGTTGTTCTACGTAGGTTTTGTTTATTTAAATTTGATCTGACAACAAAGTGTTACCGTACATCCTCCTCAGCATTCTCATTTCCGTACTATTTCTGTCGATCACATCATATCATGTTGTTCTACGTAGGTTTTTGTTTATTTAAATTTGATCTAACAACAAAGTTTTACCGTACATCCTCCTCAGCATTCTCATTTCCGTACTATTTCTATCGATCACATCATATCATGTTGTTCTACGTAGGTTTTTGTTTATTTAAATTTGATCTGACAACAAAGTTTTACCGTACATCCTCCTCAGTATTCTCATTTCCGTACTATTTATCTTATTCGCATGTTTTTTCACTACACCAACAATTCTTTCCATATACGTCGTAAATTCCCGTATTCTGTTGTAATCAGTACAATGGCCGGTGTTGCTAATTTACTCTGAAGGGAGGGATTTAGGCTCCGTTTGTTTTGATGTAAAATGTTTTTCATGAAAATAAATTTCAAACTTTTATTTTCTGGTGTTGGCATTTGAAAATATTTTCAGAAATTGACAAAATAGTGTAGAAAGAGAGTCGGGAGGCTTAAACGGTAGAGAGATTTGAGAATATTGGAATTGAACGTGGGTCATGACTGATAATCGAGGAAACTGAGTAGTGAGAATTGTAGTAGAGGGTAGCGGGATCTCATTTCGAAAAATAACGTACAGAAGATTTAAGGGTAAGTCATTTTCACCCAATTAATTGAAAATATTTAACATGTAAAATGTTTGCCTCATTTTTTACACAACCAAACACCGAAAAATAGATAAAACATTTTATGCCCAAACAAACGGAGCGTTAGAATGGAATAAATTGCTTGGGACATTTGGAGAGTCATTAACCCAGAATTGAGGGACTACCTTGTTAATACAAAATTTTATTTTTGATTGGCAATTGAATAAAATAGAACACTTTTTTTTCTTTTTTTTTTTTTGCTGCAGTTCATACTATCGTCCATCGATATTTAATATTTAGTCAACGGGATTTCTTTAACAAGGAACAATAGTATATTCCTTGCTTATTTATTAAGCAACAACTACAGAATATCTGCCAGCTCAATTTTTTATTTCTATAACGATTATGAATATTGATAAATATTGTGGGGAAAAAATACATTATTTGAAAGCGTGTCAACCGTGTTGATTCAGCAGAACCAACAAGCGCGTAATGCAAAACGATTTTCCGTGAGCACCAAGAGACTTAATCGTTAGACTTCAAATATTTTTTCCAAACAAAAAAACTTCGAACACCATATATATTATTTATGATTTTGAATCAAATTTTCTGTGAAGCTCATCACAATATTTTAATGAACATGTTTCTAAACATGAGAAATTCTTGAATTCTTCAATACGTATATATACGTTCATAGCTCTTAACGTTTGCCGATTTAAAAAAAAAAAAAAAAAAACTCTTAATAACGTCAAAATATGTTTTGGGTTGTTTTAAAATTAATTATGGATTTTGACGGCTAAAAGGTCCATAGATCAGTAATGACCTTTGTTTACAGAAGAAAATTAGATCTAAAACCGAAGAAGATTTCATCCCTTATCTCCAAGTTACAAATAGCAAATTAATAAACGAGTAATGATACAAATAATATGTACTATTTAAATTCTATAAAACCAAAGAGAAAGTCATAAGTTGAAGAGAATTAATATAGAAAATTAATGTGACCACACAGTATAATCCTAGAATCCTGTAATACGTTTTTTTTAAAAGAAATGCAATGGGGTTTGTCAAACGGCCGGACGAATATAAATATTTTTAAGAAACAGGATTGGCCTTGAGGCAAAGGTGGGACATTTCCAACCAATTCTATATCTCCATATTTTAACCAAACAACGGAAAATAGGTTACGTCCAATCAAAAGGAGCCTTTGTCAAAGAGTAGTGTGAGAAACATAGGGTAATTTTTCCTACAACCAAGCTACACAATCAAAAGAGAATCAGTTTTTTGGAGCATACAATCAAAAGGGAAATTTTTGGAAACATTTATTTTGGTATTTACAGTCTGAAGAGAGACAGCATTTAGTACCAAAACTTCATTAAAATATATGGAAAACAAGTTTCTTCATTTGATGTAGGAGGCAATCCAGTGTAATCAAATTACAACTGCAGAGCAAATTAGACGTAACATCCCAAGGAGGGTTCAAGTCAGAGACACTGAGTTTGATGGCTAGCTGACTATCCGACTTAACTGCCACATGACTCTACCCGAAAGACGAGGCAATCCCACACGCAAACACTATCTGACTCAACCGTCACACGACTCAATCCCGGCCACGCACACGTTGGACCCGATCACTAATAGCAAATTAATAAACGAGTAATGGTACAAATAATATGTACTATTCAAAAATTCATCTTATTGACTTTTTTGGTCCCCAAACTATTTCAACTATGCCATTTTGGTCCCCAATATATCAATTGCAAATATTGCATTCCCAACGTATGCATTTCTTTTTCTTCTCTAATTTTTGTGTGCTCTGTTTTTTTCCCCTCCCATGGCAGGTGACGCACTTAATATGGGAGAGAGAGGGTATACTTCAGTGGTTTTGTCGGGAGTTTTTCCCCCCACTGTGAAGGGGAGGTAAAATATCAAGTTTGCCCTTGATTTTGACAGAGGGAAAGAACTGCATAAGCCTCAGTGACCATTTAAATATAAAATTGATACGTTGGCGATGTAATGTCTACAATTGGTATATTAAGAACCAAAATGACACAGAGAAAATAGTTTGGAGACCAAAAAAGTCAATAAACCACTCGGTTCAAATTCTATACAGCCAAAGAGAAAGTCATAAGTTGAAGAGAATTAATATAGAAAATTATTGTGACGACACAATATAATCATAGAATCCTGTAATATGTTTTTTTAAAGAAATGCAATGGGCTTTGAGGCAAAGTCAGACGGCCGGACGAATATAAATATTTTAAGAAACAGGATTGGCCTTGAGGCAAAGGTGGGACATTTCCATCCAACTCTATATCTTCATATTTTAACCAAACAACGAAAAATAGATTACGTCCAATCAAAAGGAGCCTTTTGTCAAAGAGCAGTGCAAGAAACATAGGGTAATTTTTCCTACAACCAAACTACACAATCAAAAGATAAGCAGTTCTTTGGAGCTTACACCGATTACTATTTTTTTTGTGAATTATCTCAATAAGGATGTTCTCGATAACGAGATTCTTCTAATTCCAAGATTCTGGAGACCTTGGGATATCCCCAATAACAAGATTCGCTTAATTATATCTCAATAACTAGGGATGGGTATGGTCCGGATTGGTTCGGTTTTATAGCAAACCAAAAATCAAACTAATATATACGGATTATGAATTTGAAGAACCAACCCAAGCCACAAAAGACATAAAACCAAACCAATCCAAACCATTAAAATACGGATTGGTTTTGGTTTTAAACCACAGTTTGTTTTGAACTAAGCTATCATTTTCAAAAAATATTTAAAGGACCTTAAAATTATGAAGATAAATTAAAATAAAACTTATATTAAAACTAATTCTATTCAAATTACCAAAACACACTAACATCAACCAACTAAGTAAGATTAGAATACGAACAATTGCCTCATGTCTTAAACTAAGAAAATAAAATACCAATAAGCCACTACAATGAACCAACTAAGAATACCAACTACTAAACATTTTAAGATAGTTTAACCAAATAAAAGGCCAAAGATAATTTCTAAAACTGTTGAATTGAAAAGAGGTAGCGAAAGGGCAGTAACATCAATATGGTAGCAACCAACTTGTGATGATCACTCCACAACAAGATTAATAATCATAGGAAATTAGGAATGAATTGTGAAATATAAAAGTTTAGTCTAAATTATTTTGGATGAAAAGAAAAACTAAATATTGCGGGAAATTTAATTTTATCAAAATATTAAGAAATTAGTTGACTAAGGCTCCCTTATTTATTTGGTGAATCATAATTAAATTTTATATGTATAAATGTATTATTCGGTTCGGATTGGTTTGAAACCATAAACGTAAACGTGAATCCACAAACCAAACCATATAACGCGGTTTTTAATTTTTTTAAACCATGACCAAACCATACAACTAAAAAACCGAACCAAACCTTTCGGTAAGGTTTGGATTGGTTTTGGAGTGGATTCGCGGTTTGACGGATTTTTTGCTCACCCCTATCAATAACCATCGAAGTATCATGATAGCAAGGTTCGTAACTCAAGGAAACAAATAGTGAAATGAATTACCAGTCTTGCGTATTCTTTTATCCCGATCTTAATCTAAGATTCCAGATTCCTATATTTTATTAATTCCCTTGTCTCCGTAATGAATAGCCTATTCTTTTCTATTAAAAAAAGAAGTCTGCAAATAAAATTGGATAGACTTGAAGGAGGAAAAAAACATAGCAGAAAATACTCTTTCTGTTCTTAATTGTTAGTCTATTATTTCATTTTGAAATATTGCAAAAATGTTAGTAGTTCTTTTCTGAAAGTGGAAGTAGAAATTTGATTTTTTTTTTTTATACAAAGTAGAAATTTAATTGATTTTCCGAAAGTATATCTCATAAGTGAATATAAGTGTTGGAAAGTTGGTAGAATATATAGGCAATAGTGAAAATGATGTCGGGATGACCAAGAATAAGAACCGTGGGAGTACTAATACTCTTCCAAAAGTTCTCCCAAAGGGAGATGACAAGAAGAGTACCTAGGTAGTCTTTCTGGGAAAACATGGAAAAAAGACAGAGATGCCATCCCACCACCTTCATTGCCAACGAAACCATCCCAAATAAAACATATGGCTACAGATTTATCTGAATTTCAATTGTTGTTGGAGCTGGTGTTGCGATGGTACCGGAAGCAAGATGGTGGTGGTGAGGCGTCAATTGTAAGCAAAACTCACTGAGTACTGTCTAGTTCAATTACATTTCTTGATTAGTTAGGCAATTAATCAGTTGTTTAGTTAGTCCAGCTGGCAATATAAATTGAAATTGGCCCCTCTTGATCTCGAGAAAGGTGTCAGGTGGGTACCACGTCACCTGGCTGACGTGGTGCCGAGCACCCACATCCGAGCCGTCCAAAAGTATTTTGAATGGCTCAGATTAAACCACTCTCTCTCCTCTCACCCACCACTAGGGGTGTAAACGAGCCGAGCCGAGCCGAGTATCGGCGAGCTCGAGCTCGGCTCGTTAACTTAACGAGCCCAAAACTCGAGCTCGAGCTCGGCTCGAGCCTTAACGAGCCGAGCCCTTAACGAGCCGAGCTTAGTAATTTACTTAACGAGCCTCTCTTTATCGAGCCGAGCCTCCCTTAACGAGCCGAGTTTTTGTCTAACGAGCCGAGCTCGGCTCGGCTCGTTTACTTAACGAGCCGGATACTCGAGCTCGAGCTCGGCTCGTTTACTAAACGAGTCGAGTCGAGCCGAGCCTTAACGAGCCGAGCCGAGCCGAGCTCGCGAGTAGCTCGGCTCACTTACAGCCCTACCCACCACTGTCTCTCCTCCTCCTCTCTCCTTTTCTCTCTCCAAACCCGAGCCGTCCAAAATCAAAATAGACGGTCCGGATGCACCGAGCGGGCATCACGTGATACCTGTTCTGCACTGAAATTTTTTCATCGAGCGGGCACCACGTGGTACCTGCTCGGCACTGAAATTTTATGGCGCAATTGGTTTGAGAAAGGAGAGAGAAGAGATGATGAATTGATGATGGTGTAATTGGAGTTTTTCTTTAAGGGAGGGTTTAGTAGAGTTTGGAAGCGTAATTGTCAGTGGATTTGAAGGGGTTGTTGTGCGGGCGTAGAAATTGGAGGTCTGGGGACGTCGACTGCGACGACGACGACGGACGACAGTGGGTGACAGAATTACATTCTCAAGTAGTAGTGGTCATCATTAGGTAGGAATCTAACACCCTATTTGTTTAAGGGTTTTCAATTTTGAATTTTAATTATTATTTTAATTATTTTTAATTATTACTCTCCTTTTTTCTCCCCATCTGTATTTTCAAATCATTACTTAATTTATTTTCACACTATTACCTACAAATTCAAATCCTAAATTTTAAATCCTAAAATGAATGGGATCAAGTTCTCAATACCGTACTGGCTTCTACTGGTATGGAGCATATTGATACTGGTTAGATATAGAATATCGTTTCAGTTCAGTAATTTTAGTATACAAGGGTATTTGGTCATTAAAATGTATATGGGTAATATGGCCATTTTAGTGTATATGGGCATTTTAGTCATTTTAAATTTTAATATATATGTAATTGGCCAGGTTAATAGACAGGTCGGATTTGATTTCAAATAAATGGGTTGGGTTGTGTATAGGTAATTGGGCTCATAACTAATTGGGTCTAAATGAGTCAATGACTTATTAAAGACTCAACCCACTAATAACTTATCCAATTTGGTCCAAATCTGCCCATTTGACACCTTGTAACTGTTTTTAAGAAAGTGGAGTCTCTGTATAAATTGGGCTTTTTTCATTATATCTCGTTTTCACCTTATTTTCTCTGCTTTTTCTAAAACATTATTCTCTATAATTAGAGAAATCATATTTATAGAAATGAATAATATGTGATGACATCAATACTATTAATTAACAGTTTTATTGTCGAGACAGTTGATGGAAAAACTTAAAATCTACCATCCATCTAATAAAACAGAAGAGTTGTCCTATGTGGCACCATTTATCTTACGTGGCATTCTCCACGCACATGCACACACGTTCACACACGTCAGCACACATGTTCACCGTTCATACATCAAAAATGTGTGCTAGGATCGGAACACACACACGCACGCGATATACGACAGTAAACAGTAAGAATCGACACAGAGATATACGTGGTTCCCCCAAACCGGGTACGTCCACGGGAGCGGAGAGAGAATCTGTTTATTGATCACAATACTTAGGGTTTTTACAATAGAGAGTATATATAGCCGCTACTTCTATTTCAACCCTAATAATTCTGTACCGTACCGCGGGGGGGCTAAAAACTCTTTGCTGGAAGAGTTTAACTCTTTCCGCGAAGAGTTTTTTTTTTTTAATCCAGACCGTCCAATACACTCTGGACGGGCGCGATTCAGCTCCATAAACCACTATTCACGAAAAGCTCCATAAAATAGTTTTTCTGTATAATCACACCAGATACAGTTCTTCACAGATTGGATTATTTCACAGTTTTGATTTGATTCTGAAGGAAATCCTTAATTATATTGCTACCAAAGCATTGGGAAGACCAACGCTACATCGATTGATTTATTAGAAAAACTTCCTTACGGAGCAACTCATAAATAAAATTTACGATGCTCAATCGCACGCTTGCAAAATGTGTTTTGGATCTCGCGAATAATTTTTTAAAATCCAGACCATTGATTGTCGAAATGGGCGTCTGAGATTGCACGAAACCGTGAATAAACATATTCATGGAGCAAAGTACAATTCTTTACTCTTTCACCACCTTTTCCAACTTTATAGCAAGATGTTGGGTATAATAAGCCAAATGGTTTTTTTTTTTTCATTATTCTAATTTTTTTTGTATTTGTTGGTTTTTCGTCAACTTTTTGTGAATTATCGCTTCTTCATGATGAAAGGAATATAAAAATTAAAAAAATTACAGTCAAAATCTAAATTTTTTTAATAAAGACAAAAATAAGCTTGTAAGACATTTTTTTTGTTTTTATTCAAAACAAATTGGGTTTCGATAATAATTTTAACAGCGGATCAATTTTTTTTTTTCAACTTTTTGGATTCCTTTTGTCGTAAAGAAGCAATACACCACAAAAAGTTGACGAAAAACTTATAAATACGAAAAAAATTGAATAAGAACTCAAAAAAAAAAAATCATTTGACTTATTAGGCGGAACAGCCTGACGAGTATTTGGTCATTGAATTTTTCAAGGAAAAACAAAAGCGACAAAAATACATACAAGTACACAACTTAAAAATGAAAAATCGTTTTAGCCGCACATAATTCTTGACATTGACTTCACATGTGTGTCTGTGTTTGGGAGAGGTAAGGTTGATTTGGCAAAAATTTGGATCAGACCGAGAGATTTGTCAAAGATCGAATAGATATATTTGGTCTTGAAAGTCGAAATTGGAAATCGCACGGCTGATTTCATGGGATTTGTTGTTCGATTTAGAGCTTGTATCATATATATATCCCTATATATATATATGTATGTGTACAAGTAAAAGTGTGGGAAGTAAGAAAAAGAGTTAAGAGCAGAAAGAGAGGAGAGAGACGTGGATTCCCCTTGGAGGGATATCCCCCACCAGATTGCTGGTGTGTGTTTGAAATTATGTTTTTTGATTAATAAAAGTGAGTTTTTAATTTGTTTAGTGCAAGGATTAATGCCGCGTCCGCTTTCTAACAGTGGTATCAGAGCGTCGGGAAGAGATACTAGGCAAACCAGACGACGACAAACACGGGTCAGAAACCAAAGTCTACAAAAATTGATTTTGATCCCCGAAGTAGATTTACCTTGACGAGACGAATTCAGCGGTGAAATTCCGACGACGAGACAACCCCGACGACGTTGCCCACATGTGCCGGGCAAACAATCGGAGTTGAAGAGGAGAAGCTGCGGTAAAGAAAAGAGAGAAGAAGAAGAAGAAGAAGAAGAAGAAGAAGAAGAAGAAGGTGGTGCTGCAGGACAGAAGAAGAAAGTGAAGCAGAGGCCCCACTATCAATTGCTGGTCTCCTGGGAAGACTTTGCAGTCAACGAAGGAATACACCTGGCATCAATTATTATTACTACCACGCAGGGAGAACCAGTGTCTGTGGTACCATTGAACGTATGGTCCAACCGTACATATGAACAGTGATATACGGAAGAATAGTACTGCCGTACAGGTGAAGAGTGCCGGATGATGCGTTGACGAGAAAATCATTCTCCAAGTGAGTTGTAGACGATGAAGTTTTGGCTACCACTTATCAAAAAAAAAAAAAGTTTCGGCTACTGAAAGCTAAAAGTGACGAGAATTAGACGATCGAAAGATGTGACGGAGCAAAACGGATTTCCCTCCAAAAACTTCCCCCGATTCTTTATCTTTCACCTCCAAAATTTCCCTCCAATACTTCCTCCTAACCCTTTTGATGAGATGGAAAAAACTGCCCCTCAACATTTCACCAACCAAACCTAGATTAATTGGTTGTAATTTTCGTCAGTCAAAAGCCAAATTAAAGCCCACTGAATTTTCAAAACCTCCCTCCAGACATATAGCAGGGGAAAACTTGATATAGTCAGGGAACACTTTGCAAGCCGGCATTGAATTCTTGAGGAGTAAATTCCACACCAAACATGTTGGGTGAAAAGTAATGCACGAAATTAATTTAGGGTTTTGTTTATATGTGCCCCCAAGGCACTTGTTAGGGTTCTATAAATGATGCCAACTAACTCCACTAGTATAGGAAATAGTGACAGTAATTGTAATATTGGGCAAAGTGAAAAACCTGTTCGATGAAACAAAAATACCCTTTACTTTCTATTGCATTTTCAACTTTTCTACGAACCTTTTCAAGTCTCACGGCAATTGCAAACATGCAACGAGAAGCTATTTTATTGTGTTTGATTTTTATTATTGGACGAATACATAAATATCATACTTAATTCGTTAATTGTATGATGAGTGAGTAAAGAAGGCAATTTTTTAACACTTGCCGTTGTATCTTTCACTGCCAAATTCTAATAACTCCTTACTCTAATTTCCTTCTTGGGAGATTTTTTTTGAACTGAGTTTCTTCGAGAATGGATCTCCTTTTTTTATTTGGGTCGTATTTGAATCCCTTCAATGATCCTCCACTTTATCGACGTGCCTATTATCAAGGTGAGTTCACACTTATTTTGAGTATTTTTCGTCATTCTTTTTGAATTTTTACTGAATTCATGTTTTATTTTTTAGATTAACCATCCGTCTCGAGATGAGTCTAAAAAATAAAAATTATGACAAAAAAGGTTAACTAAAAAAGACGGAAAATTGTATTTTTTGCTTACAATGTCGTCCTATATGAAAATTTTCAACTTCAATCCAAACGTTGAGAACAATAATTTAATTCAAAAATGACGATGAAAATCTAGACAAAAATTACAAAAAAAAAAAGAAACAGTTTTACAAAAAATTATAGTAGTTTTCATCGAGCGAAGGAATTGAATATTGTACTATCTTTGTATCTTGATAAGAAGGGAAAAAAGAAAAAAAAAAAAAAACAACTGTTCCCACGCACGGGTGTTCGATCGGGCTATTGTTGTCTAATGAATTATAGAGGGAAAAAAACATTTACCAAAAAAAAAATAGAGGGAAAAAAAATTGAAGGAATGGCAGTAGAAAGAAAAAGGATATTTTTGTCTCATTAAACAAGTTTTTCACTTTGCCCAATATTGCAATCATTGTCACTATTTCCGATACTAGTGTGGTTAGTTGGCTTCATTTGTAGTGTCCTAACAAATGCCTTAACATGTGCCTTAGGGGCACATATTAACAAAACCCATTAATTTATGTTGTTGGTAGTTAGGCCTGTCAACGGGCCGGATCGGATCCGGATCCGGTCCGGATCCGATAGATCCGAATCCGATAAGACTTGAATCCGATCCGAATCCGATAAGACTCAAATCCGATAGCGGAAATCCGGATCCGATCCGAAAAATTTGGATCCGATCCGAAAACTTTTTTACTCCAAAAATTTTAGCCAAAAAAAAATATTTTTTTATAAAAAAAATACAACTTTTTTTCAAAAAAAAATATTTTCCAAAAAAAAAATAAAAGAAAAAATTGAAAATAAAAATACAACTTCTTAAACATTTTTTTTTCAAAATAAAAAATTTACTGTATTTTTTTAAAAAAAATTTCAAAAATTTATAAAAAGTAAAAAAAAAAAAAGTTCGGATTCGGATTGATAACGGATTTAATCCGATCCGATCCGGATCCGATCCGAATCGGATCCGATCCGAATCCGATAACGTTACCGGATTCGGATTATCGGATTATCGGATCGACGTTATCGGATCCGGATCCGGATCGGATTTTTCGGGTCGAATCCGGATCGAATCCAGTCCATTGACAGGCCTATTGGTAGTTATAAAGAGAGAGGTGCGGGGTGGTTGGTAGTTATAAATAGCGAGGATATAAGTGGTTATAATTTGTTGTCAATAGATCAAAACGTTAAAATAGAGATGGGTCCTGCTATTGTCCGCGGCGGAGCTTTGTATTCCATTCTCGTAATACTGGAGTATTATTTTTTAGTTGTATCAGTCAGGAAAGCTACTGCTGGATCAGTTCTTTGTACTGTATGAGTAGGCCTGTCAATGGACCGGATTCGATCCAGATTCGATTCGAAAAATCCGACCCGGATCCGGATTCGAATCCGATAACGTCGATCCGATAATCCGAATCCGGTAACGTTATCGGATCCGGATCGGATCGGATTAAATCCGTTATCAATCCGAATCCGAACTTTATTTTTTTTTTTGACTTTTTATAAATTTTTGAAAATTTTTTTAAAAAAATACAGTAAATTTTTTATTTTGAAAAAAAAATGTTTAAGAAGTTGTATTTTTATTTTCAATTTTTTCTTTTATTTTTTTTTTTGGGAAATATTTTTTTTTGGAAAAAAGTTGTATTTTTTTTATAAAAAAAATATTTTTTTTGGCTAAAATTTTTGGAGTAAAAAAGTTTTCGGATCGGATTCGGATTTTCGGATCGGATCCGGATTTCCGCTATCGGATTTGAGTCTTATCGGATCGGATCCAAGTCTTATCGGATTCGGACCTATCGGATCCGGATCCGATCCGGCCCGTTGACAGGCCTAGTGGACGGGAACAAACTTGACGCCTGCATAGACCAGTTCTGATGCCGAAGGCATGCGTGCTACTTTTCCGCTACGTTTTTTTTCCTGTTTTCTTTGATTAAGAGGAAGGTAACTATCATGTAGGCTATGCAGGATATGATAGTACTTGGAAGTACGCTGATCATTAATATTACCACTTTGAACTTCTTCTTCTTCTTCTTCTTCTTCTTTTTCCTCCTGTCCCGCTGCTGTTTTTTTCTTTTTTGATAGGCCATCTTCTGGCGGTGTTGCAGAATCAAAAACCCAAAGGACACAGTCGCCGGGCGAAGACCAAGTTTTGGCTCTACTACCGTCGGTGGGTTTTCGTACGGACCTCATCTTATAGGTAAAGAAGTCCACATGTTCGGTGAGGGACCAATTCTCCACATATTTGGGACGATTAGGGATCTGACCCACAGTGAATGAGAACAATTTCTCGAGCACAAAGATAGGAATCTGGTTCTCCAGGAGTACCAAGTCGTTCGTCACGTTGTAAAAGTTCAAACTGTTGCCAAAAATAGGATCTGTGTCTTGTTCTCCCTGCTTTTCGAAATTCAAAATCATCAATTAAATTTGTATAACCTGGTTTTTTTGACTAATTATTTGGATTAATTTGAAATGCAAAATCATTAATCATTAGGTGAAAATACGTGCAGAAGGTTTATAAATTCAATACTTCAATTTTGCACTTCAAATACATGTTGGTATTGTGAATCATCGTTGTGTCTTAAACAAGAGGTCACAAGTTCAATCTTGAGCCCCAGTAAAGCAGGCATCGCATAGTTTTTTTCCATTAATTTGAAGATGTTTTTAGGGATGAAAATCATGTAAAATATTTTTTCGTATCTCTGTATGTGGGTAACTTTATTTTGCGACAAAAGTGATAGAATTGGCCACAAATTAATTTTTCAAAACACAGCGAGAGAAATATTTGCCGCTTATTGTGTCATAGTAAACAAGGAAAATATTTGTCGCTTATTTGTCATAAAAAGCGAGGCAGTAGAGGCGAAAAAATTGTTGGCGATTATATGTTTATTCGCAAGGATTGGTGACAAAATCTAACGATTTAGAAACAATATGTATTCATCGCTTGAGATCCGTTGGTAGGGGAATCTTCATCCTCTCAAGGTGAAAATAAAAAAAAAGCTTTACGAGAAGATAAAAATGTTAAAGGCTTCGAGGGCTTAAATAGTTGGGGCTTAGGTGGTTGAAGCTTGTCTTTTAGAGTTGTGTTGATTCTTTGCAATGTGTTTTGAGAGTCATCGGATATCACTTTTGCTTTGTTTAGTTTTTTTTTTAGCTTTGTATTTGCTTTTTTGTTTGCCTAGGGTATGCTCCTTGTAAACATGTACATTCGGTTATTCTTTTTTAATTTCAAGCTAATTTACCCAAAAAAATATATATGTATTCATCGCAACGGGACAATTTTCTTGTAGAGTAATTAGACCCTGTTCATCTGAAAATATATGTCGTAACATAAATGATGCTATAAATTTTAGGTACAAGAACTTCTGATAGAACAATGCTATAAATTTTAGGTACAAGAAAATATATGTCGTAACATAAATGTTTCGACAAAAGATAACATATATAGATTTTTACCCTTTTCCAAACTTTTAATTTCATGTTGACTAACGTGGTATATTCGTGTAACAGATGATGATAGGGGGTAAAAATCTATTTAGTATAGATTTTATAGAATTTTTTATTTTGCCATTTCAAAAAAAAAAAAAAACAGATGATGATTAAAAAAAATATCATGTAAGGGTATCCACAATGCTATAATCAAAAATGGATAATCAAAAATTGCCACATCAGCTTTTGATTATCCATTTAAGAGATTGCTAAGGTTAGCAATGTAAAGGTCCACAATAGCATAATCAAAATTGAATAATCAAAAGTTGCCACGACACCATTTTAAATTACAAAAAAAAACTAATAACTGTGAACATAGAAATAGTTTTTTCTAAAAATAATTTTGAGACTATGAAAAACTACTTATTAGAAATAGACAATAATTTTTGAACTTTTTTTGATTTAAAAAAAAAAAGAAAAACAACTTTTGTGTAATTACGATTTTTGAAAAAATAGATTTTATATAAGAAAATGTTTTAAACATTTTCTTGTACAAAATAATTTTTCAAAAAAAGAACAATTTGTTTGTATAAAAATGTTTTTTAAAAATAGTTAAATATAATTTTTGGGGGAAAACAGTTTTTTAAAAAAAAAAATTTAAGGTTATACTGTTTTTGAAAACATTGTTGAAAAAGAAAAAGAGAGGGGAAAAGGGAAGAGATAGAATGTGTTTTTTTTTTTTTTTTTTTAATGATGTGTGTATTTGATTGAGAATGTGATATTCATCAAATTTAGTTATTGACAAAAGGTTGTTAGTTTAGGTTATTGAAAGTTCAAAATTTGATTATTTCTAAAGAGGTTGCTAAGTTTGATTATAGCATTGTGAGCCATTTTTTGCACCAATATTGTTAATTTTAAAAACCTAACACTTTTAATTATGCTATTGTGGATACTCTAAGCATCCTCACCTTCCAGTTGACCAAGAAGAAAATAAAAATCTCTTGAATATTTTACGGTAACTATCGTCAAATAGTCTAGTAATACTAATACTTTTATATATAGAAAACAAATCATGAGGAATCTTAGGTTAGGACCCTTTTGAGCATCCACAGTGGAATAAGCAAAATAAAAGATGGTTAAATTTAACAATGTTTGTTCAAAAAAGTGCTCACATTGGAATAATCAAACTTAACAACATCTTAGCAACTCATTGGCTTTTGAATAATTAAAACTAGTAACTTTTTTCCAATAACCAAATTAGTAATCCCCACATTTTCTCAATCAAGTATACCATCATTACACAAAAATCTTATGTCTCTCTCTCTCAACAATGTCAAAAAATAATTATAAAAAACTATTCTTACTATTCTTTTCATAAACTTTTTCTATTTAAAAAAAAAACCGTCTTTATATGAACTTTTTTTTTAATTTTTTTTTTATAAAAATTGTTTCTTCAATTTTTTTAAAACTATTTTTCAAAAAAAAATTGTATTTACGCAAACTATTTTTTTACACATTTTTTTTTTCATAAACTATTTTCTTATCCAACTGTTTTTAACTTCAACTTTTTTTTCCTTCTAAAAACTGTTTAATGAACTTTTTTTTTTCAAGAACAAATATTTTTTTTTATAAAAACTGTATTTAACATAAACTAGTTTTTCAAAAGATTTATGTGAAATGAAGGGGAAAAGTTTGGAGAAACTCAGGAAAGGAAGCAATGGTCCCATTGGTTTTGATTATGAGCAAAAAATAATCAATGTGAGACTCACTACTACAATAAACCAAAAAGATCACAGCTATTGACTGTGATTGTAAGTTTTCAATCACACTCCTGCTACCGTGATGGATTTAGGTGTGATTGTAAATCACTCTCTTTTATCACAGTTTATAACCGTGATTGAAAGAGAGAAACAATCATGGCCAATAAGTGTGATCGTTTCTCTTTTATCACAGTTATAAACCGTGATCGTTTTTCTTGGCCATGATTGTTTCTCTTTTCTATGTGTGATTATAAGTCACTTTAGATCACGGTTTATAACCGTGATTGAAAGTTCAAAATGATCACACCCATAAACTGAGATGGAAAATCATTGGGCGTGATCTTTTCTTTGTATCTACTAGACCATCTTTTCTTGTCATTGCCAAGTTTCGAACCCACACACCATTGGTTGATTTCTCAAGCCCTTGCCACTAAAGTAGCCAAGATCTTTTGTTACATCATGAAAACCAAAATATTTATACTTACTTCCTAAAGTAAGAAAACTTTTTTTTCTTTAAAATTTGCTGAATTTTTTTGAAATGCAATTAACATGATATTAAAATATATAAAAATACATATATAAACATTGTTTAAAAAAATTTTAAAATATGACAACAGATCTTTTGCCAATCAAAATTAGTTGTTGATCACCAAAAGATTTTCTTGGGCGAAAAATTTGTTTTTAGCCAGTAAATTTAGTAGACAATAGTGTTTTTTGTTGTAGTGTGCGCTTTGTATTTTTATGAAAATTATCACAACCCGCAGATTGTAACATTATGGACAAATATTAGATTGTTTTCTTATAAACTAACCATTTCACATATATTTTGTGTTTATATTGAATTTCAATTTCAATGGTGGCTTTCCAATTGGATTTTAATCATTTTCAGATAAGGCTAAGCCATAATAATATAATTGTTTTTTTACCTAATGTGTCAAACACTTGGAAGACATTCGAAATAACAAAGTTTTACCACTACAATAAATCATAAAGATCACAGTTCGCCCACATGAAAATCGGGCACTAGTGGAACAGCTCGCCCGTCGTCGAAGAAACAACTGGGCATTGGTAGAACCCAATCGTGAGATTTGCCTTCTCTCTCTCTCTCTCTCTCTCTCTCTCTCTCTCTCTCTCTCTCTCTCTCTCTCTCTCTCTCTCGATCTTTTTGGGCGTGAAGATGAAGATGAAACGTAAAGATTTTTTGGGGTGAATGTAATTAAGGCTTATCTTCTTACATTTAAAAAAAAAAAACTTTTCGAAGTCCTCAAATGACATCGTTTCCCACACATAACTTTTCAAAACCCGCCTAAATGAGTATTAATCCGCCCACGTGAAAATTAAGACCGCCTAAATGGGTAGGCTTTTTATCTCACCGCAAGAGTAAGATAATTTATCTCAACTTTTTTTCGCGCTAATGTTTTTTATCACACCATAAGGGTGAGGCCTTTTCTCTTTTATCTCGGCACAAGAGCGAGATCTTTTATCTCATTTTTTTCCGCCCTCAAATCTTTTATCACACCACAAGGGTGAGATCTTTGCTCTTTTTTATCACGCCACAAGGGTGAGGTCTTTTATCTTTTATCTCACCATAAGAGCGAGATCTTTTATCTCATTCTTTTCAGACCTAAAATCTTTTATCACGCCGCAAGGGTGAGATTGTTTTTCTTTTATCTCGCCGCAAGAGTGAGGTCTTTTATTCCGCGCTAAAACTCACTTTTTATCTCAGCTTTGAACTTAACTGAGATAAAAAATTTAAGCACCACTTTTTATCACGCTTTCATTGAAAACCGTGATCTTTGTGAATCTCTTTAGTGTGATACATATCTATTATTGTAGTAGTGACTTGGCATTGCTAACTTTAATAACCTCTAAATAGATAATCAAAATCTAATGTGGCATGTTTTGATTATTCACTTTTGTTTATTTCACTGTGGATGCACTTAATGAGAAACATGTGCTATGTGATAAAAAGCCAATATATCAACTCAATTGTGTATGTTAAGGGTTTGTTATTATTAAATAATGACAAAAGATTACAAATAATAAAAAGAATGAGGGCACGTTGGCATCACGTCAATGATCCGAATGATGTTGCCACCAAATGCATGGACAAATCATATGTCACCCACACTCCGAAGGAGAATATTGTTATTTTTAATCTTCAAACATATAGCGCATGCACGCACTAATACTAGGAAGAGTATTTTAATTGAGCTACTTAAAAAGGATGCTAAAAGAAGCAATTGAGAGGGAAAAGGCAAGATTTTGTCAACTGATGAAATAGCTGATGCTTTAAGCTTCCTTACCTTTGGGGGGTCATCGACTAATCTGTAGAGAAATTCAAGGATGAAACAACCATCGACTAATCTGTAGAGAAATTCAAGGATGAAACAACCATCGACCAACAACATTTCCTCATTCAGTGTAACTTCTTCAGCGTAGAGTTTCTCTGCATCGTATACCACTGTCTTCATTGCCGCTAAACAGTCTTGTAGCACTGTGAACTTTGTCTGCTCTGCTTCCTCCATTCGAATCATTCCTGCGGTCAGTCGAGAGAGTAGGTAATTCGTGTACCTCATTTTGACGCATTCCAAGGGCGTTCGGAGGTGTTTGTCATTTCGGTGAAGAGGGCCAATAGCGATGAGACGAGGGGTGTAGGCGCTTTCCTTGAGCTTACGAATATATTCAGGCACCTTGTAAATGAAAGCTGAAGAGACTAAGGATTTATTTTTCTGGGCGCTGTCACCGATATTTTTTTTGATGGTTGATGTAAGGAGCTGAAGATCATTCTGCCCTTGAGTCATTTCAGTTGGGTGGATTGCCATTTGAACAACAAATCAAATGCAGGTGTGTTATATATACTGTGGTAGAGGTTTGGGTTTGAGCTAGCTGAAGACCGACCCTCTCTATATATAGAAGGCTCACACAGTTTTAATTAGTGGTGCACCCAATATTTTATCCTATTTTCAAAACTGCCCCAGAACTTGCAATCTTATGTGTAGGAGTAATAACTATTGAGAGAGAGAGAATCTTATGTGTAGGAGTAATAACTATTGAGAGAGAGAGAGAGAGAGAGAGAGAGAGAGAGAGAGAGGCGATGCATCCGAGCTTGTGCCCAGTACAACCGTAAGTGCCCCCTGAATTTCGACCTATATATTGATAAGCATACAACTTTTGGTTTCTATCCTTTTTTTCCCAATATTTTAAAATATATATAATGATGGTACTTCTTTATTAAGTAGGATTTCAGAAAATGGACAAACAAATGGGTTCAGATGCACAGTACGTATTAGTGAAATCAACTGTTATTTGTTAAACTATTGTGCGGTGTCAGGGCGCAGAAGCGCTAAATATTTTTTCTTGGTGAGACAGATAGAAAATTATCCTGGGGGGCAGAGAGAGAGAGAGAGAGAGGGAAAAAAAAATTCGAGTGCCGGGTACCACGTGGTGGCCGCTCGATGCATCCGGACCGTCCATTGCGGTTTTAGACGGCTCGGATTTGAAGAGAGAAAAAGGAGAGAGAGTGCTTTTATCCGGGCCGTCTAATACGCTTTTGGACAGCTCGAATATGCTCGCTCGGGCACCATATCAGTCGGGTAACGTTGTACCCACCCAGCACTGAAAATTTTCTTGAGAGAGAGAGAAAAGAACCGAGAGATTTTACCTACTGGGTACTTTTCATGTGGAACCACAAATGTAGTGTACTACTCCTATTTTCTTGATTTGCGGCACAAAGAATTTAATTACTGCTTGGCATGTCCAAATCCAAAAAATTACATGCACGAAGACAAATCAATGAATGATGGAAAACATAGATCATTTGCAACAACTGAAGCAAAAATATTGTTTATTATTGAGAGGAAACACTATTTACACGGCCTCTTTATACCATAGAAGAAATACAACAATAAATATATGGGTGAATCAAATTGCTCTCGCAATTCATGCATCCTTAGATTCAAGTCCTTTTTTTTTGTTTCAATTTTTCTGAAATTTACATCTGCACCGCTCGTCATATTTGGAATGATTTCTAACGATTCCTAATGAGAAACAAACCGCGCGTCAAGTTTGGAATAATTTCTAACTATTCCTGATTAAAGAGAGTGAACATTTCTTTATCGATTCCTAATTTGGAGAGGAAGGAAAAATATGTCCTCTTCAAAAAAAAAAATTTGCTCTTGCAATTTTTGTCCTGCTTTTCTTACCCCAAAGGTGTAGGTGAACTCTCATACTCCATGCATCTTTCAATTCAAGTCATTTTCTCTTGTTTCAAGTTTTCTAAAATTTACATCTAAACCGATCGTCAAGTTTGGAATGACTTCTAACAATTTTAGAATGTATTCTTAAAGAGAGAGAAAAGAAGAGTGGACAAATATTCACTATTAGATTCCTAATCTGGAAAGAGCTAAGGAAGGATAATTATGTCCGGATGTCTATTTTCATAGCACCATTCACCAGCAAATGGCTTAACCTAGAAATGGCAATCAATTACTCCCTCCACCCCAAAATGGTTGTACGGTCCACAAAACGGGATCTTAAAAATAATATAATTTTTGCAAGAAAAATTCAAAAGTTTTTCAACAATTTACTAGATATCAATGAATTCTTGTTGTGAAAAAAGTTTGAATTTTTTCTTCAAAAAAATACATTATTTTTAATGTATCGTTTTGCTGACCTGACAAACAATTTGGGACGGAGGGTGTAACTAGTAAAACCGACCAGTAAATGATATATATATAAAAAAAAAAAGGAAAGGAAGAAAAAGATGCATATATGTGAGATAAACCACATCTTCTGGCTGAAGTAGTGCACAAAGTAAAAGGCAAAGCCCCAATTGACTTTTCATCTAAGCCCATTCCCTCACTGTTACTTAACATACTAGAGACCACATACAACTGTTAGGCTGACAAAAGGAATAGAACTAGAAGAACCTCCAAACGAACAAGGCTGTTTCGTTGGGGAAAAGCGTATATATTAAAGAAAAATATGACTAAAATGTCGCAATTTGGTAATACCGAAAATCATCTAACTCAAGATACAGTACAAACATCACCGAGGTAACATCTATGACGTCTGTGTCGCAAAGTGAGAGGTCACCCGCGAACTATCACCAACCAATCCTTGAGAGGTATGTGCCAGATGTACCCCTGGCTCCGTCAACAACTTCTCGTTCAGTGTTACTTCTTTGGAAAGCATCTCCACCACTTGCTTCATTCCTGGTCTTTGATTACAGGCTGCTTGGGTACAAAATAGAGCAACTTTGATGAATCGAATTACCTCGTCCTCTGGGTATTCAGTTAGTTCCGGATCAACAATGTCTAGTAACCTGCCTTCCTCTCTCAGCTTCCATGCCTGCATCATTTTGTTACTCCAGTTCACATATCACTGAGATAATGGCTCATGAATTTCATGTCCAGCATATGCATACAAGTATATCTTCAGTTTCTGTTCTAGGTAGTGACTTATCAGCCTCTGAACTTTTAGAACATATTAAAACAAGTCCTCTTCAAAACTTTTTTTCTTTTGCAATTTTTGTCTTGCTTTTCTTACCCTAAAGGTGTAGGTGAACTCTCATAATTCATGCATCTTTTGTTTCAAATCCTTTTCTCTTGTTTCGAGTTTTGTGAAATTTACATCTAAACCGCTCAAGATCAAGTTTGCATCTTTTGTTTCAAATCCTTTTCTCTTGTTTCGAGTTTTGTGAAATTTACATCTAAACCGCTCAAGATCAAGTTTGGAATGATTTCTAACCATTCCTCGAGAGAAATAGACCACTCATCAAGTTTAGAATGTATTCCTAAAGAGAGAAGAAGAGAGTGAAAAAATATTCAATTCCCTGCTATATATTATTATATTCCTAATCTGGAAAGAGGAAGGATAATTTTGTCCGGATGCCGAAGGCACAATTCACCAGCAAATGGCTTAACCAACAAATGGCAACCAACTATTAAAACCGGACAGTAAAAGGCAAAGCCCCAAATGACTTTTCATCTTTAGCACATTCCCTCACTCTTACTTAACATATACCTCACTCTTACTTAACATATATTGCTTATTATTGAGATAAAACACTGTTTACACAGCCTCTTTATATTAAATAGAAGAAATGCAATGATAAAGGTGCGGGTGAACAAAACTGCTCTCGTAATTCATGCATCATTTGATTCCAATCCTTTCCTTTTGTTTCAAATTTTCTGAAATTTACATCTGGACTACTCGCCATATTTGGAATGATTTCTAACGATTCCTAAAGAGAAACAAACTGTTCATCAAGTTTTGAATAATTTCTAACTAAATTCCTAAAGAGAGTGAAGAACATTTCTTCATCGATTCCGAATTTGGAGAGGAAGGAAAAATATGTCCTCTTCAAAACTTTTTTTCTTTCGCAATTTTTTTCTTGCTTTTCTTACCCTAAAGGTGTAGATAAACTCTCATAATTCATGCATCTTTCGATTCAAATCATTTTCTCGTGTTTCAAGTTATGTGAAATTCACATCTAAACCGCTCATCAAGTTTGGAATGATTTCTAACCATTCCTCGAGAAATAGACCGCTCATCAAGTTTAGAATGTATTCCTACAAAGAGAAAAAAGAAGAGAGCGAAAAAATATTCACTACCATTAGATTCCAAATCTGGAAAGAGGAAGGATAATTTTGTCCGGATGTCTATCTTCGAAGGCACCATTCACCAGCAAATGGCTTAACCAACTATTAAAACCGGACAGTAGAGGCAAAGCCCCAAATGGCTTTTCATCTTTAGCCCATTCCCTCCCTCTTACTTAAACATATACTAAAGACCTTATAAAACTGTTAGGGTGACCAAAGGAATAGAACCAGATGAACCTCAAACGAACAAGGTTGTTTCGCTGGGGAAAAGCGTATATTAAAGAAAAAGACGACTAAAATGTCAATTTGGTAGTTCCGAAAATCATCTAACTCAAGATACTATACATACATTACCGAGGTACCATTTGTGACATCTGTGTCGTAAAGTGAGAGGTCACCCGTGAACCATCACCAACCAATCCTCGAGAGGTATGTGCCAGATGCACCCCTGGCTCCGTCAATAACTTCTCGTTGAGTATTACTTCTTTGGAAAGCATCTCCACCACTTGCTTCATTCCTGGTCTTTGATTACAGGCTGCTTGGGTACAAAATAGAGCAACTTTGATGAATCGAATTACCTCGTCCTCTGGGTATTCAGTTAGTAGCGGATCAACAATGTCTAATAACCTGCCTTCCTCTCTCAGCTTCCATGCCTGCATCATTTTGTCACTCCAGTTTACATATCACTGAGATAATGGCTCATGAATTTCATGTCCAGCATACGCATACAAGTGTATCTTCAGTTTCTGTTCTAGTTACTAGTTAGTGACTTATCAGCCTCTGAACATTTAGAAGTTCCAGGTCATAGTTATTACATAACCTATTTTATCTTTTCTGCACTTTTTCCAAAATTATTTCATGTTTCTCACTTTCCCGATGCTTCTCGTCTGGACAAATCGGTTTATGAAAACTTTTTGACCAAAATCTTGTAAAAAAATCATGGACAACAAAAATAAGCCCTTGCGAAGAGGTTGCTCCAAACGAGGTCTAATGCATCATCTGTCCGCCAGCATTTCAACTTGGAGAAAGGAACAAAAAGCAAATACTCATACTCCTAGAAAAGGCACGGGAAAACTGAAGCCCCTTTACTCAGCGTGGAAAAAACGTGCAGCAAATCAAGTTTCTTTGGATGGACACTAGGAATACATAAAGGTTGGAATCTTATAATGTAACTCCAATTCCCTATGCATTTTCAATGATATTCTTGACAACAATAAATGGAATAATACATGCTATGAACAATGGAGTATGCAATGGCAGAACCTACCCATTCCACCAGAACCAACAGATCCACTCCAAATGTCGATTTACTGCTACTTCTGCCACTTAATATTTCAAGTATAAGCACCCCAAAACTATATACGTCTGCTTTCTTAGTAAGCTGTCCTAACAACGCGTACTCGGGAGCGAGGTATCCCCTGCAAAAACGTAACTGATGAATAGTGAGATACAGAGAGAAAGCAAGGACTAGAAACAAAGACAGGGGACAGGACAACTCACCACAGATAATTATGATGTAAATAATTTTCCATGATGGCGTGGTGACGTCATGATAACTTGATAATAACATGACAAATAAGGAAAATAAAGAACCATGGAGAGTACCATCTACACTTGCTAGGCAGTCATTAAAAGTATCTAAAAATATCTTAAACTATTAGGTAAATCCTAACAAGTTACAAACTTTCCCATGGTTGCTTTTAGCAATAGAGTTGCTTAATCCGCAATTAGTTTCGAAGAATGCCAACACATGCAAATTTAAGCATTAATTGGATAATGCAGCACTTGTGTGCAGACTATGAATCTGCCGTCAACCTGATCTCATCCCACCATGCAAGCAACCACAATCTAAGTTTCAATACACCAAGTAGAACTGCTTTCGAATACCAAACTTGATGATGCATCAGACTACAATCTGTTCATAATTATATTTACCCATATAGACCATATGTCATCCTTAGTAATAACCCAGAGTGGCTACCTAATTCTTTTTCTACATCTTTTAATTACCAGATCAATACATATTCCTAGTAACTTCAACTACAATGTCTTGAGTCTACCATGAGAGGCCCACTTACGATAATTCAACAGGCAAATAATTCAGGTATCCCATTGGCATATAGTTATACAAAGGGAAAGTAAAGAAAGATAATGCTCACATTGTTCCTGCCACCCGAGTACTAACGTGAGTGACATTATCAGGAAACAGTTTTGCCAGCCCAAAATCTCCTATTTTAGAATGGAAGTTTCCATCAAGAAGTATATTGCTGGCCTTAATATCTCGGTGGACAATAGGTGGTTCGGCTTCCTCATGAAGAAATGCAAGACCAGAAGCCGTACCCATACAAATAGTGGCTCTCGTAGGCCAATCCAGAAAGATACCTTTACTCTTTGAACCTGCAATTAAAGACTTCAGAAATTAGTTTAGTCTAAAACTCAATAAGCCGTTATTCTATCATAGTGAACATATAAAGCAACAAATGTTCATGGCAGACAATTTCAAAAACTTAATCCAATCTAGTAATCTAAAAGCGCAGGTAAATACTGACAGATATCACAGATTCTTCTGGGAAGAGAGGAACAAAGAATGAAGGGAATGGAAGCTGGTGTCTTGCTTTCAAACACCCAAATTAAGTTCAATAAACACTAATGTCTTTCTTCTTTGACAAGGACTGATTACTTTACTACTATCCGCTCGCCAATTTCCAGAAAAAGGTTGGAGACAACTTGGAGTGAAAAAAGTCTCAAATTTATTAGTATGTTTTACTTTACAATTCCTTTTCCCTCATATTCACTCCAATTGAATTCAGAATAGCCTCGCATCTAATTTGGATTTTTTTGGAATTTACCAAGCAAAGCACTAGCAAGGCTGTTGTTCTCGAGATATTCGTAGACCAATATCCGATTGCAGCCCTCAATACAGCAACCAATTAGTTCAACAAGGTTTGGATGACGGATTTTTGAGATCATATTAATCTCTGTCAAAAATTCCTTGGTCCCTTGCTTTGACTCAGCGGACAGACGTTTGACGGCAATGCAAGTACCATCCCTTAAAACTCCCTGCAGTTACACAGAGTAAAGATGAATAAGCAGCAAATCCCAAAAATTGTGTGGAAGAAAGCCAGAACCAGGCTACAAGAGCATGTGAGCTATCGACAATTTTTCTCTCTTTCTCTCCCTTAGCAACTGATACAAAAGTTAAGTGACCATCAAAAAATCACATTGATCTTACCATATGTACAACTCCAAAACCACCACCGCCTATTTTGTTGGATGGATGGAAGTCCCTTGTTGCTGATCTCAGTGAATTATAGCTAAACAGCCTCACATTGCTGGTAACAATCTCTAACCATACAAAACCACATAAAATACACAAGTGTGTAAAGACGTGCAGAATATTGAGGACACAACGAAAAAGGAAAGGCAAACAAAAGGGGGATTAACGAACAAAACTAAAAGGAATATACAGGAAAGCCGTCCTAATTTCTTCTCAACATGCATAGCTAAATATTAGACAAGTTTTAGGGTCCATATACACTTAATGCTGACCTCTATGTATTTAGTGATTTCAAGTTGCAATTCTTGTTTATCAGACACCTTCAGTGGTTTTCAAAGACATGTAAGGTTTAGATAGAGCTCTTGAAGTTTTTTCCTTTCCCATCCAGCCTTCATGTGGATTTCAATGCGCACTGCCACGCTATTGGTATTATATTTCACTTAAACAAGAAGATCAGTGCAAACGTTAGTAGCATTCATTTGGTTTCTTGTGGGCGTAAAGTTAAGGCCATGATTATTAATTAGATAGGCATGAGACCACTCAACAGGCTCATTGTGTTGGCTTCTCCTAAAGGGCCAGTGAGGTGAGTCTCAAAACAAAGTTTTTGTGCCCAAAAAGCATTTGATAGGCATTACACTGCAGTGCACATGAATTTTTTATAATTTATACTTTGATAAACATAGGCTAAGTGGCTAACCACCACCAGTTAAAGTCTGAACTGGAACAGTTTACTAAGCTTGTTCTGATAATGGTACAGTTTAAGGGAGTGGACACACAAACAAAAGGATGAAAATGTTACGCCCATAAAGCTATATATTGAAGAACTATAACTCTGGTTAATGGTAAGCATTCCACGCGAACGCAATAACAGTGGATCACGCAATAACAGTGGATCACCTTCAAGAAGAGTATATTAAAAACCCATTCTCAAAGCAAAGATGAAGTAGGCACTCAAATTGGTTTTAGACACAGACGCATTCCAAAGATTATCCAGGACTCATAAGTTGTGTGCCAATCATATGTCTATCGAGCCATCACCTGAAATAACTTTTTGTCTTGAAAGTGCACAGCTTTTGTTTTCCGCTAATGGCAAAAACACAAACTCCATTTTGACTTTTGAAGCTGGAAAATTGAAAATTGCAGCAAATAAAAAAACTGGAAATGAGATTTTTGAAACACTCCATTTTGATAATTGTGGCTTCTGCTTTTGGACAAATAGCTTTTGCTATAAGATCAGCTTCAACAGCACCCACTAAGAATTGCCTAATTAAGTTCAAATTTCAGATTATCAAGAAAACAAACTTCAAACGAATCAGACCCATCTCTCTAGCTTAAAAAACAAGTTTCACAAATCAAACAATAAATTGTGCGTACCGATGCTCTGGACTATCAATGAAAGAAGCATGGTAATGTGCACAGAAATTGAATTGGGTCTCTAGGTTTGCCCTCTCTAATACCATTTGGCTTTGATTTGAGGACATGGCTATTCAGCAAAATAGGTACAGGGGCCTACTGTTTCAGTGGTATTGTGAGAGCAGCCACTTTGTGCATATTGCCAAAAGTTAGGTCTGTCTCCAATCTTCTCCCGCCCATACCCCCAATGATTGGGGACTACATGAGTTCTGATGTTGTTGTTCTGATGTTGTTGTTGTACAAACCAAACAATAAAAGAAAGCACCATGCTCCAACAAGTACGTGCTGAAGAATTTCAGCTAAAAATAGAGATGTTTCATGAAGCCTTTTGATTTTCTATGTAGGTATGCACAAGGTTCTCAAAACAGAATATATATTTAGTCATGTACCGTATTCGTTTCAAGTATGTAGGATTCGTTAGCAAATACCAAAAATATATAAAATAAATAAATACAGCCAAAGCTAAACGTATTGAATCATAGGATACATATCGCATAGAAAACAATAACTAAAATGTATAGAATGAATCATAGAGTACATATCACATATAAAATTATAACTAAAACGTATCGAATGAACCGTAGGATACATCTCGCGTATCATAGGATTTCGTCATCATGGGTATGCATATAGTCGCATAAAAAAAAAAAAAAAAAAACATGTTCATATCTTTACCTTCTGCTTGAGTCTCAGTCTTCCGCTTACGTGATCTGCATACTCCAAAGCCACAGTAATTCATCGCTTTGGCTCCCATAAACTTCAATTGGGCCTCCACAGATACAAAACCTGTAACAGAATCCTCTCTTCAATACAGAACTAACCCAACTCTTTTTATGGGTAATCTGCACTAACCCAACTTCCAATCGCACAAACAATTTTTGTTGTATGTATATATCAAGTCTCCGGGCCAACTTATGTGCAATTGGACTAATCGAGTGTTAACATCTATGCACAGAATTATTAGTAACCCAAAAAAGACAAACCCAATAACAAAAGAACTACAAATTAATTCAATCAAAATCAGAACCCAACCTGTGTTTGGAGCAATTTCGAAACCCAGGCAAAGGGAAAACCCAAGATTGTTTTGCGAGGGGAAGAACCCTAGACCCTTCGTTTGAGCAGAACTGGGGAAGACACATTTATCCAAAAGATATATAAGCACGTGTGAATGTGTACGTATAGTATATCACAAGATAGTGGGGTTTTTCTTCTGGATTTGGGAAGATTTTGATGGGTGGAGGACAAACGGGACAGCCACAGAGTTGGGCATTAACCCAAGGGTTGGGCAAAAGCGACTGGTGATGGTGACTTGGGTTTACTTAAATGTGAGATGGTGGTTGGTAACCCAAAAGCACGGCGATGGCGGCGGGAGAGAGACCAACCGTCTTCACACTGCTGGAGAGAAGAAATAGTAGTAAACGAAGAAAGTCGGCCCATAATATCTTACTTTTGTGCATGCGGTAAACGAAGAAACCTTGTTTAACATTTTATGTACAGATAACTGGCTAATTTTTGTTGATGTACACAATATTAGGGAAAAAAATGAGTCAAATTGAACCGAGTTTTGAAATGTTCATGTTTGTTGGGTAAATTTTTAGACGAACTCAAACTGAGGTCGAGCTCAATAAAAATTTGACGAGTCAATCTCGATCGAGTTTGCCTAGGTTTGACTTAAACTTGTCCACGAGTCAAAAAAACTTAGATATTTTATCCTCTTATACAGGTGTTGGACTGCAAACAAAATTTTATTTTGTAGTTTGTACATAAATAAATTCATCATATATAAAACCCTAAAAGAATATTATTATTTTATAATTAAGAAAAGTGCCACTTTCATTGGTTGTTTTCATGAGAGATCTTTTCTTTGGCTGTTCATTTCATTTTATTTTTAGGCTCTTGTTTCTTAGGTTGATATAGATATTGTGAACCCTCACATAGTTGATATTGTGTCTAATTTTTTATTTCTCATGACATATATGACATGTAATTCATACCTACCAAAATTTTGTCTCTCTTGAACTATTTTTGCAAATGAAATCTCTCTCTCATAGATTTTGGCGACTTGGGGTCAACCACATAACCCGTTCCGTTAAGGTTCTTATTTTTTAAGTACTTATTTTTCACTTTACGAGACAGATCATTCCATCACAATACATCACATTTAATTTGAAAAATAAGAACTTATTTTATTTTGTGAAACATACGCCCTCCGTCTGGATTTAATAGTCCTTTTTGGGAGTTCATGAAATATTTTTTCAATCAATTATATATTGTGATTTATAACGTTCTGTGTAATTTTGAAAATATTGTCTTATAGAACTAATTGAGATCTATCAAACAAGATCCATATTTGATATTAAATTCATTACCAATTTAAAGATATATACAGTAACTCATTTTTTATCCGGTTAGAATTGAACCAGAGATTATTAAGTCCGGACGGAGGGAGTACCTTGCAATAATGGACAGAATCAATTTGAATTTTTATGAAGACAACAAAAACAAATGTCTAAACGTTTAGCACAAGTTACTACTCGTTTTCAAAACCATTGACTGTCTGAAAACCTATGTGGCAACTAAAGGTTGGAAAGAGACTTAATTGGTAACCATTTCACGTATCAAAATTTCCTTACAGATCTCTCTGCTCAATCTTGAAATCATGAAAAGAAAATTGCGGGGGAAACGTGAAAGGAAACCAACATGGTTTGCAAAGAAACCCAAGCTATATTTTTCTAGGCGGTAGGTTGAAACGATCATTATTTTTTTGATACTATCAATGAACATGCTGCCCTATAGTAAACGGATCCGGGAGTGCTGCAGTGTATCCATGCACTAGATCAATCTGGCCATCCATCTCGGCAGTAGACGGCTCGAATTTGTAGAAGCTCGGATTGTGTCCAACCATTCGTTGTCAAGATCGATGGCTCGTGTGCGCCCTACAGAGTGTCTTGCAGGGTTTTGCACTACAGGATTTTCCAATCTATAATAAACGGATCAATGTTTGTGGACCACGGACTCTCCTAATGATGCTTCTTGGACCATTAGAAAAGTATTCACCGTAAGAAAAATTGGGCCAATAAATCTCGCTCTCTTTCTATTAGGCACCTTGAACTCCTATACATTTGACACGGATCAAACCTTACCAACTGCTACTAATAATGCTGACTTTCACAGGGGAAAAAACAAATTACCTTTCTATGGCTGGATAAGTTACGTCCATTAGGCCCCTACAAAATAAATTTGGTGATAGTACTATTAAACCCTTGGGTTTTCCAATGTCACTGAAACACCTGAATTTCACTTTATTTCAATTAAACACCTGAACTTTCAAAATTCCCAAATTGAAGCACCTGCCATTAGCTTTCATCCATTTCCTTCACAAATCGGCTGATGTAGCTCATTTTCTGGCGGTAAAGGGTCCCACTAGACATGTTAAAAAGTGAACTCAATGCACACAATCACAACCAAAAATGAGTTCACTTTCTAAATTTGTGCATTGAATTCATTTTCTAACATATCTAGTGGGGCCCTTTAACGCTAGAAATGAGCCATATCAGCCGATTTGTGAAGGAAATGGATGGAAGCTAACGGCAGGTGCCTCAATTTGGGAATTTTGAAAGTTCAGTTGTTTAATTGAAATAAAGTGAAGTTCAGGTGTTTCGGTGACATTTGAGTGAAAGTTTAGGTGCCATTTTGAAATTTTCCTTAAATTTGGTGATAGTGTTATAAAATCTTGGGTTTTCTTGGGTTGGGCCTGACCCACTTTGTTGGATTAGGTCTTTTAGGTGTTTGAGGCTTGTTCTTTCGGGTGTTTTCGGGTTTTGTGATCCCATCATGTGTATTTTTCCAACTTTTGGTTGGATCCTTCTTCTCCCTAGCTACTTGATGTACTATATCAAGTTTTTTCATAAAATGTTACTTTTACCGATTAAAAAAAAAAAACCCTTGGAATTGAAGGTCCTTCCATGCCATGGGAACTCAAGAGTCTCAGACTCTAATAAGACAGACTCCTTCACAACTTAATGCCTAAACATGATAATTAAGAAAGACTATGTTATGCATGTGCTACCGCATCCAAGTGGGAATACTTTGAACTCTGCTTGGAATGCTAGAAGGCACAAATTCGATACCTTTCAGAAATGGACTAATTAGGTGATATGGTTTACAAAAATGTCCAAAGGAGGGCCTTCGTCTTTTGGTCGATTGTGCAGCTAGCAAAGGTTAACTACTAGGGCCGGGCTTGAAAGTTGGGGAATGAGGGTGGATGCGTGAAGCTAGCTTGTTGGTTGCATAACAACGCGAAGGATTCTCATTGGCACCTTCTATTCGAATGTCCTTACTTAGAGAAGTCGAGAACTGTCTGGTAAGAAGTTCAGAGCAAAAACAGAAGCACAAGTGTTTCCTTAGCACTTGTTTCCCACGAAAAGTGTAAAAACCAAGTTGGCTAATGTAGCGGGCGTGTCAGGACTATTGCGCAGTTCAAACTGTATTTTGAGGCCTTCGTGTCCCGAAACCTGACTTCTATTGGACGATGGTGCTAGGCCCAAGGGGTGAGGCCTAGTGATGATTCGTTGCTTGCCTTGTCGGATATGGACTAATAAATTTCCTAGCCGTTGCTAGAAAATGGATAAAAGAAAAGGAAAGGACTGAAAGGAAATGAGGGAATGAAAACAAACTTTATTATTGCTTTAACAAAGTTTGAGTACGGGAAAACAAACAAAAATAATCTAGGCTGGGCTAGATCGAAAGGAAGTACAATGCTGAAAATAAATGAAAGACAAGCTGGATAAGCGCAGGGCTTTAATGGTGCTGGACCTTGCCAAGACCTGAAATTCTGGTATTTATAGCTAGGGGCTGTAGGCCTTGAGCTGCTTCCAAATACAACAATGGGAGGCTGCCACCTGCCCATATCTTGCCCTTCACTCCAAGAAATCGGCTGAAAAACTGAAAATCTTCCTTCTCTGCACAAAAACTATTGATAGCAAAAGGAATTTTCAGAAGTTGCAGAAATCCAGTCCTCTTGGCTTCCTTACTGGCTCTTGAGGTGCTTCCAGGGACCACTTGCTTCTTGCAGCATCCAAATACGCAAGAACAAGAAGAACAATTGCTAAGTTGCTTGTGTTGGCAGCTTGCATGCACTCCAAGTACCTCTGGCCTTTCTTCTTGATGAAGGAAGGCCTTGAGCTGCTTGAGATAATATCTTGCATGGTTGCCATGTGTCCCAGGCCTGCTTGAGTTGGCAGCTTTGCATGTATGCCAAGTACCCTTCTTTTCTCTTCATCTTTGAGAGCAAGATTTGAGCTGCTTCTATTCCAAGGCAGCTCAATTTGACGTTCACAGATTCTGCAGGCCCTTTGAGTAAGTATTCCATGCTCTTTGCCTCTCCATGTTCCCATTGAAAATACTCTAGCTAGTTCAAGTATATTCTAGACTACAAAATAATATGGAATGTGAAACTGGGCCTCTGAAGATTCAGGTCTAGGCCTGGAAAGAAGACTCTAACTGATTTGGACCTATTTTAAGGCCCAGAAACTGGTCCAAACCTGCAAAGCGAACTCCCGGGCCTCGGGACTCAGGAGCCCCAGTTGCTATCCTCTCAAGAACTAAAGGAAATTTAGGCCCAAGACGAGTTTGAATTGGTCTTTTGTAAACCCGAATTCTTGAGGATTAATCTGGCCCAACCGAATGGAGCTTTGGTGTGGCCCAATTGGTCCTTAACTGGCCGAAACAAAGGGAAGCCCATCTCTTGCCTTCTCCAAGGATTAAATATAATGGCTATCTTAACCATTAATTTTTTACTCAATTGTTTTTATAAATTTTGGCCAAAATTTGCTGTAAACAGCACTTTTCAGTGATATTATAGCCTGGTGTATACATGTGAAACCGGAAGGATTGAGAATCTCCTTAGCTTCTACAGTGTATTGCCTGTGGGTGTAGAGGAATCAGAGAGTGTTTCACAGCAAAGCTACTACTCCGTACAAAAGAGCATATATACACCACCTGTGGTACATGGTGGTCTGGTGGTCCACATGTTATTTGGTCGGATAAAAGGTCGTGGGTTCAAAGCGTGCTATCGACGGCCTCATAAATGCTGGGACGGTGGCCTCACGACTCGGGTCTTTAGAGAACTTTGAATTTTATTGAATAATTGACCCTCAGGCTTACACACTTATTTAGACTAGTAGAGAAATCCTAAATCCTATTTTATATAGGAATCTAATTAGACAATTTCTTGTTGATCAAGAAATTATAAAGAAAGAAAATAAAATTAAAGACTAATAAAAGCCTAAAAGGAAAGGAATTATTTTTTAAGCCGCTTGTTTTGTCATGATTTAGGATTTTTTTAAGAAATTTTATTTCCTTTCCTTTTAGGATTTTAATCCGTCTTTTATTTTATTTTCTTTATTTATAATTTCTTGACTAGCAAAAAATTGTCTTATTAGATTCCTACATAAAATAGGATTTCTCTACTAGTATAAATAAGAGTGTAGGCCTAAGGGTCATTTATTCAATTATTCAATCATTCGATCAATAAAATGCAGAGTTCTCTCTATTTTCCTTGTGCGCAAAGTGTGTTGTGCTCGTGGATTCAAGTGTTTATTTCGTTCGGATTAGTATGCAAATCTCTTTGTGTATTTCGTTTGGATTAGTACGCAAATCTCTTGTTTGGATTAGTATGCAAATCTCTTTGTGAATTCCGCTGCATCAATTAGTGTAAACACGCCCTGAGTTCTTCTTCTTTACCTTCACAGCAGGATATCTCTCTCTCTCTCTTGTTGTTTAGAGGGGGGGGGAAGTTGGATGGGGGGTTTGTTACTCATTTTATGAAATGAAATTCAAAATACAATGCTCAGTTACACAAAACGAAAAAACTAAGACTGCAATTGATTTTAGAAACTAGGCTCGTTAACCATATCAAAGATTTCTTGAGCATCCATAAGAGGGTGAAGCCTTCTCACTGCTTCTCAGTTGTCTCTGTGCTTGTTTGGGATTACCTAAGAAAAGTGTAATGAAAAGATAAATTTGCGAGAGAGTTTTGTTGTGTGGCCTTGATTGTGAGCAGATGTTTGTAATCTGGGAAGTGAAGTACTAGTTTAAAAAGAGAGAGAAACAAGATGCAGAATAATGCCGCGTTTTGGGCCGATTTTGTAGTTCAGATGCAGGAGAGCTATTGCGAAAACTTGTGAGTAGTGAGTGAGAATATCACAGTCCGGCAGCAAATATATGACGTTACAAGAACAATACAATAGGCGAACCAGAGGTTCCGCCACATCGAGTAAGGATCCTGGAAAAAAAAAAGTAGTGAAAAGACAACTTTCCATCAGGTTTTACTAAAACATAAGATGCCTCACTGGGGTCATTTCTTTCGTGGAGAAGATTATATCTCCCTTTCTTCCTGATTAATCTTCCGCATAACAGTAAGACAAGCAGACGTGGTCTGGGATCAAAGTGCGAGTTTATATATCCGAATGACTGATCTCATTGCCAAGATTAGTGTCTTCTACTTCTCTCTCACCTAAGCAATTAGAGCTGTTGTTGAAGCTTGACTCGGAACTGGCATTACTACTTGTTGCAAGAGGAGAGTCCCATGTTGTCCTGCTTTTTGAGGACCCTGATCCCACACTGGACACAGAAGAGTCTGAAATGTTTGTCACCACAGGGCTTAGATTACCTGGAATGCTTCGCCTTATATCCTGCTCAAAAAGACAAAGTATCAATTAGTACAAGATTTGCAACAGCACTATTGACCAGAACAAAACTTGATTCTTATTCAATAGAAATGCAGAAGTCCCAACCATGATAAGTATAACTTGCCCACAATACTTTCGCCTAGGCATGTGCAGTACCGCTCTAGTTTTATGATTTCCTTCTTCATTTTCTTAAAACACAAAAACTTTTTTGGAAAATTATTTTCATTTTCCGAAAGCAACCCATTTTTTCAGGAAACAACAAAATGATATTTCTGCCCAAAAATGTAAACGACATTAATTGCCTTGCAAGTAAACATAAATAATGTGCTATATGGGCACGGTTGGGTTGAGTTTCAACAATTGCAGTTCCTTGCCACTCGAGGAAAGAACAATGACGGGAAAAGCAATGACAAAATTTAGCTTCTTTCACTTCATTTTCATACCTTTTTTGTTTTATCTTTTCTTTCCATCCATAGATCACTTCATAAATCCATGATCCAAAAACAAAGTAAAAGTTAAGCATGCTGATGTACAGGGAAAAGCAGTACGTACCATATGCCTCAAAGCCATGTCTAGGGACGATCTTGAAAGCATTCTTCCGAAGCCAGATTTTTCTTGGGACGACAGAGACTTCTCTGAGGAATTATTCTTCTTAGAGGTACAGCCATCTTGGTTTGGCGGAGCTAGTTTCCTCATGTTCACCACTCTTTCAACCATCTTAGTGCCCATTACCACAGGGCTCACATCATCATTGCAAGTCGAATCAGCTCTACTCATGGCAACCACACGTATTCCATTGACGTATGCGATACCATTTGAAACCCGTCCTCTTGAAGACGATCGAGCACTAGGCGTAGGTGCCACTGGTCTGCTCTTAGAGGCTGAAACCGGCCTTTCTGGCAATGATGTCTTCAAATTTGTGGCACCAGACTTTGTTACTCTATTTTTCAATGTGGGTGTTGTAGATCTAGATGTGGGCTTGGAAGCTGCTAGTGCTGGTACCGAGGGTCTGGCAGTTGGTGTAGATGAGCGGGCCATAGGTCTGGTTGGAGTTGAAGATCTGACCACAGGCTTAATGAAAGGCTGTGTTGCTCGCGAAGTAGGGGTGGAAGATCTTGGCTTTGCTGTTGTGAGTAATATGGCTCTTGAAGTAGGTGTGGAAGCTCTTGAGGGCTTTGTTTTGGCAGGTAATGTAGATCGCCCAGTTGGTGTTGCAGATCTAGAAGGTGTTGCAGATCTAGAAGCAGCTGATTTTAGTCCCCCCGTTGAAGATGGTCGTTTATTTGCAGCCATGGAAGCGTTGGAACCAGTGGATAAACCTGGTTGACTGGATGCTTCATTTTTACTTGGAGCTGGTTCTGCAGGGGGATTAGCCAGCTGCAACACAAGAAATTGAGAATACCACCACATGAGTTTGCCAAATATGACACATAAATGATCGAGACACTCTACATTCTAAGTAAACTGGAAACAATCTCAGGCAAAAAAATTCAGAGAGTGATTCATCATGAGTCCTTACCTCAGGCTCTGGAACAGCATGATGACTTCCCGAAATACCAAACTCACCCATTCCAATTTTTTCCATTTCTGTCTCCAATGAGGGAAACATTGGGTTTCCAGATGCTGTAAGAAGCCTGAATACACAAAGACTTCAAGTAATCAGCAACCAGCAAAAGGTGATTTTGCCAGACTATACAAACATAAAAGAATCCGAAGCTGATGGAAAGCAATATTGATTGTATCATAACAGCTATCTTTGTGTGTTCAGGTCTCAGGCCATAAAAATCATATTGGCTTAGAAGGGAATGAAGTTGATGAGAAAAGAAGGCATCCACAACTTCAATGAAAATGCGGAACTCTACGTTGTTTGGGCAGCAGATTAGTAGACCATTTCTTGACTCGGTGACATGCATTGGAAATAATTCAATCAATTTGTTTCTGTTTCCTAAAAAATGTACTGCGAGAATCAAATGTGAAAAATTCATAGGAAATCAAAAAAAAAAAAAAAGAAGAAGAAGAAGCATCCTAAGCTGCGAGTATTGGCATATTTTTGATCATACAACAAAAGATTTTCCAACTCAATCGGAGAACATAATAGTCCATTTCAGGACCCACTTGCTAGGCAGCTTAATTTTCTCAGGTACTGCAGTGACAATCGCTGAGATACACAACCCAGAACTCATCATAGTCTTTTCGTTTTAGCGGAAGACGAGTGGCACAACATCCAACTAACCCTCCAAAGCGAGAAATCTACTTCTCCCAACAGGTTCATTCCGCATTATGATATGGTTTAACCAAATCTTTGGATGATATTAGGACTGCTCTCATATGATTCGATGTAAAATTTCCAATCTGAACTCATAAACAATGCCCACCCACGCGTGTAAGTACTGCATAACACGACTATTTCTCTCTCTCGCGATACTCGCCCCAGTCGCCGAGGAGGAAGATAGTTTCTAACCCATCAATACAAAGATCCAATCAAGATACAGGAAATCTGTGAATTACCACTCATAATCTGTTTTAACACTTTCGGAGCTCAGGAAATCATCAGCACCGCTCTTCCGTTCGAGCAATGTTGATGTTATACCTTGCGTCAAAGAGTTCTCCTGTATAGATCCTGCATCCAGAAAATACTAGTAACCCATCAATACCAACTCAAGAACAAGAAAAGAATATAAAACAAAAGTCTCTCCTTCTCAGGTTTGAAATCAGATTAGAGCCAATTCATGAGAAACTAACACAGGTGACCAAAAAGCAGTTGATTCTTCACAATACCATATTGATCACCCAAATCATTTGGATCCTGAAGAAAAATTTGGCTGGTCTCGTTCTTGTGGTTCCACAAGTCAAGGGAAAATTCCACATCATCATCCACATCCTTCATCACCATCCCAATGCTCCTACACTGTACGGATGCCTGCATTTGGGATTCCACAACTTCACAATTACTACTTCTAAATTTCTAATGACCGCATCGTAAAAACAGATTCCTACGCATTTTTTTACTGAATTCCAAACTAAACCAAAACAATGTTCTACCATATGAAAAAGAATGTATGTCAAATCCCTCTAGACTGGTACAACACCCCAAAACACACACACACCCAAACACAAACACAAAGAAGGGAATGACTTCGGTGTCCCCGGTCATTTTGGGGACACCATAACTTTTGGCATAACAAAACCATTATGAGCATAACCAAAACCCATTACAAGCATAACAATCACTCAAATACCCCAACCTCAGTGTATATCCCCTTACCAAATCACTATCTTTTCTGCTAAAATTCAGAGCTATGCAAAAAAAAAAAGGTATATATATAGTTGATAATTGGTATATATCCAAGAAAAGGGCTATGGCTAATCCCAAGTCTAATTTAATACAATCCTCCACAGATCTTCAGCCTTGCACACAAAACATGTGCTCAACAAATCCAAAGACATGATAGCATTTGAACACCAAAATAATTGTGAGATTTCTCCTTGGATCTGAATAAAATACCGAAACGATAAAGTTGCAATATTTGGTTGAACCATATCACCAATGAGATCCCTCCATCAGAGGCTACAAGAAATTAGATTTAAAGCAACACCCTTTTTCCAGGGATGATTCTTACATCAACATTTCTTTCAAACATGCGCACTGTATATCTACATAGGCCACAACGTTGTTCAAACTCGGCTCCAAAACTTAACGAGTTTACAAACAATGCATCAGAGAGATTGACTTGTTTTTTCGTTCGAGTCGATTTCGGATGAGCTCAAGTATGTAGCTCCTTTAGCAAACTTACACAAGCTAATATATACATACGTATACATCTATACATATAGAGAGAGAGGGAGGGAGGGAAAGAGAGAGAGAGAGATTTGAGTTGTGGGTTTGTGGTAGAACTTACAGCCATTGATGGGAAAAGCAGAGCTGATAAATGTAATCTGAGGTGCTCTGTACAGACGTTTGAATGTTTGGAGAGTGGGTTGAAGATGAACAGCAGCGATCTAGAGAGAGAGAGAGAGATGTGGGGGGGAAGGACGAGGAAGTTGATTGAATCTTTAATACTACTAACAGTCTGTTTCCTGTTTGTTTGGTTTTTTACCGATTCCTTTGACGAAGGCTTCTCTCTGTATGTTTCTGACAGTTTTCTTAAACACTGCGAAGATTTGAAATTTTTTTTACACCAACCTCCCTTGAGGTTTCTTGCTAATACCAAAGGCCCCAATCTTTCAACTAACTACACCGCCCGCACTTAATGCGAATAACGTAGATCAATTAGGTCCACTCCGTCAGTCTTTCGTTAGACTTGTGGAGTCCAAGCCAATGACCTTAAGAGAAAAAACCTTTGTGTAACTCCTATCTTGCCCTTAAGTTCCCCCTGGCCCGGGAAATTCATACAAAAGGAATTAAAGTTTTTTGGAAATAAAATGGTTGGAGGGTAAATTGATTTGATTGTAACTTTGACTTTTTAGGACCAAAGGAAATTATTTTATTGAGGACGACATGGGAGTGCAATGATTTATTGAAAAATTTACTAGCTACGCGAACCTCTTTTTCTTTTAAGATCATAACTTGAAATCCACAAATTTAACACAAGACTAAGGGAGGTCGGTGTAATTAGTTTAAAGGACAGGGGCGCAGTGTATTTGTCAAAAATCTCAGAGGAGGTCGGTGTAAATTGCCCTCTCTTTTTCATTTTTTATCGTCAACTTATGTCCCCAAAGGCCGAAACAAGAATATAATCCCCGAGGAGAATCAAAATATGTTACTTTATCCAATATGTTGGGTTTAATTTATTTACTTTAATACTACTTTAAATAAGTAAGTAAATAAGATAACTTTTGGCTTTATTACTTTATCTTTAAAAGTCGTATCATGCTTTGGATAAAAAAAAAATTACCCATTGCCGTCTAATGAGTTTGATTAAGACTGATGATTTTGTCGCTCTCTTTTTTGTTAACGTCGCTTTCCTGCAAGTGTATTTTTGCATAAAAAATACACTTGCAGGGGAATGACGTTAACAAAAAAAAAAAGAATGGCAAAATCATTTCCCTTGATTAACTACTTTTGAATTATTTTTGAAATTTTTACAAGTAAATGTACAATTGTCTCCAATGACAATTTTTTGTTTTTTTGAAAGGCACGATTAAAGATAGATAAACAAAGTATGACGAACTTATAACATGGATGTACATACATACATTTGTATTAGGGAATCGAAGAACCAATGTTTTGAATATCGAACCAGACCGGACAGTCCAACCGATTGGACCGTCGACCGGTCTATGTTCTGGTTCAAGTGAACCAGAGAACCGGTAAAATTTTAAAAACTGATGCGGTCCGCTCACCGGTCCAATTTTCAAAACAGTACTAGGAACTTTTGACATAGTACTATATATATGTATGTATATATTCCTTTCACCAACTTTTCACTTCCGAGGATTTTTTGTTATAAAAAATAAGGGAATAGATACCCATTGCCGTCGCTCAAGTTCAATTTAATATGCTCCAACTTTCTGCTGTTAACTTTTTTGGAAGGCTTTTTCAGTACATTTGTAATGGTGCTTAAAATTCAAAATCCAACATAGCCCAATACTATTTAAGTTACATCTGAAGTTCAAATTTCAAAATACTAGTGCAACATTAATAAACTTCTTTTCTGGTGACTACTTTTGTACAGTATATTCTTTAGTACGGAGGAGTATTAATCTAGGTTAATCGCGTGACACCACATAATTGGCGATTGTAAAATAAGTATTCACTCGGCTTTCAATTGGTTCCAACATCAACATATTATGCACAATTGTGGTAAGTACTGGGCTTTCTTGGAATGGAAATATGCAGCAAACCAACTGCCGTGAATCAGGAGTTGGCTAGTTTTGGATTATCATTCAAAGATGTCTGATGAATATAAATGTTTGTCAAAAGACAAGATTGAAAACAGATAAACAAAATACTGTATACAATAGAAAACATATATGAGGATCTTAAAAAAGTTTTTTACTTTATTTTCACCTTAATGTACCTAGGAGAGAGAAGAAGAAAAAAAAACCACTTAAACCAAACTGAAAATAAAAAAAACGGACCGAACCAGTGATTTGATTTGGTTTTTAAGGGTAAACGATTCGGTCCGGTTTTATTTTGAGCCAATCCCAAAAAAAAAAAAACAACCGAACCGTTTACACCCTTACCTCAATCGCTCTGTATTTTAAACCCGAGATTGGCAAGACCCATGGTTTAAATAGTCCCACGTAGATAACCAATTATTCTGGCTTGAGAGGAATTTAACCAGATTAAACAAATAATGGTCATGTATTTACCACGTACTGTCGTCCAAGACCTAAAGTGAAGTTCAATAATTTTTACTTTCTGATGTAGTAAGTTTTTTGAAAGGATTTAACAGATACATTTAATGGTATTGAATTCAAAATTCAAAATCCAACTTCAACATGCACATATCGCCCAAATAATTACACCTCAAAGTTCAATTTCAAAATTCAAAATACTGAAACATATACCTACTTCTAGTAACTACTCTCTGTGAAATTCTTTACTTAATCTTGGTTAGTTGCATATAGTGTGATGAAAAAAATGAGGAAATAAGAGAGCAAGTTCACCTACGCAACAATGTATACATAATTTGTGGACGTGACACTCGTGATTGGTGATTGTAAAATAATTATTCAGTTGATTGTCAATCAGTGCAGCGTCAACGTATCATAGAAACTTTTATGGTAGTAGACTTTCTCAGATTACAAATATGCAACAAATCAATCAGATCAACCTGATATCATACCCCATGATGAAGCACTTTGCATATTACAAGTTTAACCATCGTCTCTTGATTTTTTTTGGACTTTATCTTGACAAACCAATTATGCATTAATTCAAATCATAGCTCTACGCACAACCTGAGCAAGCTCAAGTGGTAGCAAGCTTGTGCCCCTCAATATTAGTGCTGATTCAAACCCACACCATCCCCCTCCCCTACACTAGGCCAGGCTAGAATAGAACCGCTTGTAATTTAAAAATAAAAAAATAAAAAAAATCTATAGCTCGATGCTTTAGAACCTGGTACCCAAATGTATGTGTACTTGCCGTTCAGAAAAATAGAAGCATGGACATGTTTGAAGGTGAGATTATAATCCCCCAATCCACATTACAAGGAAATATGTGGGCCACATATTTTCCAGGATTAGTTAGTCCCACGTTTGACGCGTGGAACTAAAGTTTAGAACTAGACTAGAGGTGGATTATGTGTACTCGGAATCTAGAGTAAACCCACTTTGGAAACTGAATTTTTGGAGAGAGAAAACAGAAAGAACACTTCGACCCATATCTTGGACTGAGAGAAAAATTTTACTACTAGTAAGTAAAACAATTAACCAATCCCAAGGGAGAACATGTTCATGCCTTTAATTCAAATTTCTTTCGACTTCTTTTTTTGCTTTTACTTTCAAAAGATGCCAGGCTCAAACGAAGAGTTGTTTCCATGTTTGAATCCTCGGGAAGGACGAGTCAATAATTTGAAAGCCAGGAGGCCTTTGAATTCGGACCTCACTTCCCTTTATGCATGTTTCAGTTCGATTTATGAGGGCATATATAAAAGGAGCAAATCGATGATTCGAGACATTCATTTTATAAGAATCGAAGGTGTGAAACATTAAATTGATAAGTAACGGTACTATGGTTTACGGTGGTTCTTTTTTTCCCATTTGTAACGGTGGCCGTTTGATCGATACACGTGTGTGTTTTCCAACGTTTGATCAACCTTCGATTTTCGAGATAAACGATTGGATCAACCGCTGAGCACTGCCACCGAACACTCCCGCTTTGCAGCATCTCCTAATCAATGATGAATCCGGTCATACATGTAACTTTGGAGTTCTCCGTGATCGGATTGGAAAAGGAAAAAGAGGAGAGAACGAGTCCCTTTTTTTTCCTTTTCTTTTTTGGGCAATTGGAAATATGAGCCAGAAAAGACAGAGTTGTCCACCTCTCTATGTATCCGATGAATATTTATTTGTGTATAATCAGGTGTTTGAGCCAGTTTGTTCATACCTCGACTAATCTCGTGACTCTAAAATTAATGATCGGAAAATCCTCCAACAGCCGCAAAGTGGTTGGTAACACTTGGGAGGTTTCAAACCCGAGACTTTAGGAGAGAGCAAAAAATTCCAAGCCGTTTTCTCATAAATTAGTTGGGACAAAGACTTGAGCACCATCGTGATACGAAAAAAGATGGTCCCCTTCTGCAAAGCCTGCTGTGTTTGGTTTAGTTTTTGAAAAGTTTTTTGAAAAATAGTAGGGATAATAAGTAGAGAGAGATAGAGAGAGAAATGATAGAAGTAGAAGGAATCTAGGGAGAATCTAGTAAGTATTTTTTGAAAAATACTTTTTAAAAAGTGAAATGAACAAGGAATGATAATGAATTTTCAAGAGAATTGATTTTAGTCCTCTACAAATTAATCTACACTCCAAAAGTGGGGAGTGAAAATCAATTGCATACAAGGATTGATTTTCACACTCCACTTTTGGAGTGCAAGATAGTTTTTTTCTTTTTTCTTTTTTTGCAACTGTGCAGATGCTGTAATAATTTGTGGAGAGCGAAAATTACTGTCCTTTTTTAATTATTCCAAAACCACACTCAACTGAACATCGGACAAGAAAATTTCAATTTTGGCACTGTTTGTGAGGCTATTTTGTGGTTGCCTAGCAAGTAGCACTGCTGCAGTCCAATGCACAATATTATGCTGGGCATGAGTGCTAGGGAAAGAAACTGCAAACTAAACCACCACTGAATAAGAGACCCCGACCATGTCCCGATACTGCAGCGAAAAGAATTGGATGTACACAATCTTACGCCCCAAACGGAGAGACTATTCGACTCGAACTCGTGACCACCAGGTCACAATGGGGTAACAACCAGGAAATAGAAACCAAGACTCATCATCCAAACATAAGACGACTCATAGAAATCATTGGAAAATCTACCTGAACAAGAATATTGAGAGGCAATTCTACCAATCTAAGAAAATCTTGCATAAGAGAAGCCACTAATTGAGCTTTGCGAACTGGTAAAAATACCAAAAACAAGATCTAAACTAGGGGTGTAAAACAAAAATGGGAAGGTGCAGAGAATGTACAGTTTGATCAACTCATGAATTGGGAGTGGTTAATCTAAAAAAAAGTCCAATCAAGGATCATCAACATCGCTTCCACCCGCCTGAGCTTCGGGGCTGAGTATATAGAGGCTTCCATCGGGACCTAAGACTTTGAACCTGTAAAAGAAAAGCAGCAGAAAGAGCTCAACAAAAATGGCAATGTACAGTGTAAAATTATAGAATCAGTTTCCAACAGCAAGTTTCCAAAAACACAACTTCGAAAACATAAACACTCACTAATTTTGATTTTTGTATATATTGTTAAGTGAAAACGATGTTGAAGAATGTGAAATTATGTAATCAGTGTTTTCTCTAGGCAAAAAGGGTTCTTTCACCAAAAATTCCTTTAAAATATGGTGTGATTCTCCCAGTAAAACAAGTTTTCTAAGAAAGCGTAAAGAAAAACAAATAGGCACAAATCATTTTTGCACCTCTCAATAATGAATTTCCCTTCCTTGTACTTTTGGCTCTTCTCGTAAGCAGCCTCCTAAAGGTCACAAACAGATACATAAGGCAATAGAACAAAGAGACCAAAAGCTGCATCAAAAAACAAATGCAGTCTTACATATTTCCACCCCACGATTGAGCCACATCCAACACAGAATATGTCAACGACGGTATGCATTCCAGTCATCATCATCCTCTCTTCTTTCTCTCCAACATTGACATTCACACTATCAAAATTGAGAAAAATCATTTGATGCCTTTTATAACAATATAACCACTTGACTGCAAGGAATTCTAGCAACTATGAGGGCGTTGAAATTTTGACAAGCAAAAACAGATCACATAAAACTATCCATTCATGCGCTGCAGATGCAAGTACACAATCATTAGACATCAAAATGCAAGAAGGTCCAAGTTTATGTTACATGAGTCCTTCAAATTTTAGAAGTACAAGTGTCTGACACTCGGATAAGGGTAAGAAATCCATGTCGGACGTGTTTAGTTGGATTATAAATTGGGGAACATATTTTCCAAGTCAAACTCTAACTAGAAATGCACATAACTCCTGTAATATGAATGAAAAGGTCCAAGTAGCTAAGTAAACACCCATTTCGGACAAAAGTAGACATTATATACTAATGATATACCAGTGTGTCCCCATATCCATAAAATAAAACTTAGATGAATCCGATACTTGGACCATACCACACCTGACATCCGTTCCTGAGTCCATGTAACATTGGCCCTAGTTACCAGTAATCTACGAGTTATAGGCGCAGTATTAATTGAACACGGAGCACTGGAATCAAAGGACACTTACACATTATTGAAGAGATAAGCCTTTCCATACCTGCAGTGGAATGACTGGAAGCACAGAAAGCACTAGGTTAGGATTTGTGCCCATCAAGTTACAAGAAGTACTAACAGGCCTCATTACTCATAAGGACCACCAACAGCATCTTGAAGATGAACAAATTTATACAGATCCCAAAGTTTCTATGGAAATAAGTTGAACATATAGGAAGCAAAAACATCCTGCTGTACACGGAAGCATTCTTACATTACCTAAAAAGGAAGGAAATAACAATGAACAGAACATAAGCTGGTCCACAGTGCGCCAATGATTGCCGAATGGATCTCCCCAGGTGATACTTGAATTGCAATATTCATTGGCCGTGTTAGTTTGTCAGGATTAAAACATGGATTTGGACTTTGGAGTAACTAGACTAAATTCAATAGGACAAATATCTCCTGTACGGCCAAAACTTTTGCGTCTAGAACTAAACATCCCAATATCCCACGAAATACGAGATATACAATACCTTTGGCATGTGGCATTATTAATCCCCTCACAAATATTTCAATAGGGTTAGTTATTAGCCTATTAATCCCCTCCATCTTTGGATATTGGGATGTCCCAAAACATGTGTCCACTTTAACAAGTCGAAGCCAAAACCTGTGTAGCTTCTCAATAAATATCTTTCACGAATTTGTATGAGCACTTTGAAAACTTGGGATAAAGGGACAATTTTGAATACTTCTTTATTTGACTTTTGGGGCATCAAATGCAGGTCCTCCTAAAAATTCAGAACTCCCAAAGAGAACTAAAATTGTGTATCAAAGGGATTATGCAAAAAGCCTCATAAGGAGACTAATGCATTTCATGTCAACATTCCAACTCGTAGTAAAATAGGAATTAACATCTGACACAATGGACGACAGGAGAAACACGAGGGAAGTATTAGATGCAAAAATAACAATAGGTAAAACCAATATGACTATATGGTTTCAAAGGCATTCAAATTAGAACAAATTACTTAGGGTGAGCATAGAAACACGCGTAGAGGCACACACAGAGACACCAATATCATAGTCATGGTAATCCGAGTGTTACTCATTACCTGCACCAGGAAGTTTCTTGATGAAGTTAGGAAAATGATATTGCTTTTAATGGGTATTGATCAAAGGCATCTCAGATTCTGTTCAACAGGTTTGCAATGTTAACATCTCCAAATTTGAAGCAAAGATGGAGATGCTCAAAGTGGCCTAATCAAATTGCAGAACTGAAGACGATCACCATAATCGTCGAAACGAAATTAAACCACAGAAAGGAATCCAGAAAGACAATGTAAAGTGTAGATTCAACCTTAGTGTAATACGGGTAATTATCCTTGTTCAAAAAAGTAATAGGGCTCATAATCCAACTCAAAGTGAATCTGATGATCTGATCCATACATTTAGCTTTATTGACCATTTTACGTAACTTAATTCTAAACTTAAGAGTCTGACTCTGAAAAACTGTGTTTTTCTTTTTCCTGAAAATATCACCCAAGGAACAATTGTTACCTGGAGTACGATATTTTAATCTGGATAGGATCCTACTCCAATCCCATTTTCATTTTATTTCTCAATTTTAATAGTAATGGGTTAAAAACTCAAACGGTAATGGACACTGGCACAGGCATAGATATGTGAGTTATAAGTTATAACACATTACACACACACACACACACACACACACACACACACACACAGAGATGCGGGAACCTTAGAAAGGATGTCCTCCGAGAGAGCGAAATGGGTCTGGCAGTGCTTGCAGCTATATATGTTCCCTTCAAGCTTGATCAGAAAAGGTCTACCCATGTCCAGAATCAAACACTCTCTTCAAAAAACAAAAAGAACAGAAAACGATCTCCTCATCAGAAAATTTACAGATACACGAATATGTGATTAAGAATTAACCCACCTAACGTAAGAGTGAAATTACCGATCAGATCAAGCAAAAACAACAATCGATAACCAAAACAACGCATACCCATTACAAATAAGGATTAATCATGTAGAAAAAGATGAGATACGAGAGATATAACGAGATGATTTCAGATTCTATGATGGGCTTACCAGGAGTTTAATAAGAGAGTAAAGAGAGAGAGAAAGGAGCACAAACCGGCTATCATCATCACAAACCGCCTGAAACCCGCGTCTATTTATAAGAGAGAGAGAGAGAGAGAGAGAGAGAGAGAGAGAGAAGTTCTGGTTAAACATGACTCCCACGTTTTGCGCCAAAATGTTGCACTTCTATTTCCACTTACGTTCCTTCTCCGCTAAGGCGTCCGTTCCGATTTCTTGAAAAAGACTTTTAGAAAAAGATAGTAATTTCAAGTTTAAAAATTATATATTTATGTAAATAATTTTTTTATCAATTTAGATGTTATTTAATAGATCTCATTGAGATCTTTTAAATGATGAAAAAAAAATTAAAAAGAAAGCAGAACAGAGCCTAACACTTTTTCTCTTGTACTTTTTCAAAGATAGGAAATAAGCTTTCTTGTATGTACGTATTTAAAAACAATCACAATTCGATTAACGACACAGATTTTATGCATAAATCCGAAGACAAATGTACTTATATAGAGTAATTGTTTAATCCAAGTAGATCTTACGACATAATAAGGAGATTACGCGTATCTCAAATAATTTCTGACATATTTGTGTTTGAATACCTAGTGTTACTCTTCGATAATTTGATCAGATTTCGTCACAGCTCATCCCTTACAATTTGTTTGCAATCAAGAAGCAATGATCAGAAGAAAAGTGGGAAAATCATATACGTGCTTTATTTGGAACATAGGAAAAGAAAGAAAATAATTTTTTTGATCGGCAAAAAAAAAAAAAAAATTTGGAACCTCAAGAAAGCAAGAGAAGAAAATAACCATAATCTTCAACTTTCTCTGCATTTTCTCTGATAATTAATTATCTTCCTCTTCTTTTCTTTTTTTCCACACCTTCCAAACAATGTTGAATGAAATCAAGACAATAAGTACTTATGTTAGGTCTATGAAAACAAGGAGATTATACAGATTTCAACAAATTACCATAATTAAACAACCTCCCATATGGTTTCTAAAACTACAGTATCACCAATGTGAAGTTCCAATTCCAGTTTTTTCAACTTCTGCTGTAATGTCATGTCAACGCCGCACCTGCAAAGATGCTCCCCCTGCTCTTCTCCCTCCATCCATGGTAACTCACAGCCCTCAGATAGTTTTGAACAGATCAGCCGTAACGTTGACAGTTGCCCGAGGGGGTTGGAGAGCTGATTGCAGTGGCAGCGGTTTGGCAAGTTTACACTTCCGCAATTCGCAAAATATCACAAATTCGGCCACAACAAACAACATAAACTTGAAGGGAGTAAAAACGAATTCAACAATAAATAAATAAAGAAGCACTTGGAAATATTCGGTTCATATAAAAGAATCCACATATGCATCCACGAGTGTCGAAGAGATAATGAATCATGTCAAAATTCAGAGATGGCTGCCATAAGCTTAACATCATGGTCTAAAGGTACAGAAGGAAAACTCAGAGACGAAACAAATTAAGCTTGGTACAACCAAAAATGGCACCTCTAGCAAATACTCAGAATAAAAATCAATCAAGTAAAAATTTCTTGACGAAGAGAAACCTGCCATTGAAAAATAGTTCTACAAGGGAAGTCTGTCTTGAGGAACTCTAGTCGCCACTTTCCCAACTCTGTGGGGAGGCCAGACAATGTGGGTAACCCGGCCTTGAACCAAACCCAAAGGAATCTGCCAATATGATAACATCAGCAACTGCTCATGTTAAAAATAAAAACTGCATAAAATTAGCTGCATACATTGATATAAAGGAGAAACTGTTCTACCAACACCAAAGATTTGAAGCTTTATCTTTTCCAATTCTAGCTTGTCACAAATCCCTTCTCCTTGTGCAGAGAATGCTGGATCATCCAGCCTGGATGTCCATTATATATATTATATAAAAGACAACGTATTTGGCAATCTTCATACACTGAATTGTCTCATGTATTTCACAAACTATATACTGCCCTTAAATGATACTAATTATAACTTATGCACAAAAGGGGCTTGAGCGGAAATGAATGTCAGATCTTCAGGTACTCTTACATACTAGCAAGTTAAGCAATCACCACTTCTCTAAACGACCTCATCAAGCTTACTTTAGCTTATTACAATATGCAGAGTTTACCTATATTGCTCCACAAATACCATCCAATATCTGTAAACTATAGGGCTATCAGACTTACACATTCATAACAAGGTAAATATGTAAAATACATATGTCTATTACCACAAATGGGAATAACCTCGGTTAACCGATACTAGAATAAGAGAGGGGTAACATACTGAGCCAAAGGATCTTGAATCCATGCTGGAAGCCAAATTATCTCCCTCAACCCAACAATGGCCTTCTGGAACCCTTTGACCATCATCTGAATATGGACTTGACATCCAGTCACCTGGCAAGGCAACTATTCTCTTTACGTGTTTCTCCTTGTGGTCACTAGGAGAGCTGCAAAAGATATCACGACATCGCAATAAATACTAACATTGAAGTTTGCATAAGTAGCATATCTCATGCATACAGAGAAAATCAAGTACCAAAACTTGCTGCCGATCACACAAACCAAAAAGGTACAAACTAGAGACCTGTCGGATAGGGAGAAGGGTGCATTATATGCGCATGTCCATACAAAGTATATTATAAGCTTTGTGACTCTCACATACGTCAACCCTAGTAATGATGAACGTTTGATGTCAGTAATTGATACAAGTCACAGGGGATTAATGGTACGCATGAACTTTTACAAGCACATGCAGCTCTGTTAGAAAATGAGTGCACTAATTTTTTAAGCAACCTGACTAGCATACCCAGACCACCACTTAACAAAAATTACTTTCACAAAGAAACTGGGATTCTACTCGGCAAAAAACTCTGAATACAAGTTAACAACCATAGAAGTTATGTACTTCATACCCTAAAGATGACACCAAAAATGCACAAGAGCTATCAAACAGAAGCAAGTAAAACTTACCAGAAAACTACCACATCACCATGAAAAAATTGGTACTTTTGAAGGCAAAATTTCTCCACCAAAACTCTGTCATCTGCAGCCATGAATCCATAATAGATGTAACAAATTATGCTTTGTAGTAAGAAACTCGGTCAGAGTGTTAAAATGTTACCAATTGACACCATAGAAGAGCTGCTATGGGGATTGAAGGTGGGAGACATAGAGACACCTCGAACAGGAACGATACTGGCATGACGATCTGAAATTGTAAGTGCTACAAGCCCACACGTGAAGCACTTCTTAGCAAAACTCCACAGAAGATTTTGGGTTCCCATATCAATATTTGAACAAAAAAGTGTGTCGTGCAAAGAAGTAACTCATCTGCATAAAAGATGTCAAAATATAAATTATAAGAGCAGTTATTTGGAGTGTTTTGTTTCATAGTGAAATGTCATATCAGTTGTTTACTTGTATGAAACAAAAATGTGCATTTCTTAACCAGTCAAGAAACTCATTAGTTTCTTATTGACTGCAACCTATAGCTATTTCGAAACTTATTTCAAGCAAACCTGCATTCTCTACTTAGATGAGAAAGCCATACCTAGAAAGTCAAATCTTCTCGGAGTATTATGTGGCCCATTTGGGTGTAAAGATCTTGGGCAGTTGGGCCATATATGGAATAGGATAATATTTCTCTGGATAGGATTCGGTATTGTATCCAGCTGATACAAATGTTTCCTCTAATCCTGCCCCACTTTTGGACCAGAGATTTGTGAAGACAAGTGTTTACGGAAATTACTTAACAGAAGTTCTACCAACCAGTTGGTTTGCAGCGAAAATTTTACATTCTGGAACATACAGAAACTCTGAAACATCTTTGACGATAGTCTATGCTTTAAAACATGAGCAGTACCCAAACCAAATTTCCAATAAAATAACATATACCATTTTGGTCAAAATTATGACACCTTTAACAAGCCCAAATTTTCCAATCATAAACCCCTAATATCCTATTTGAAGATGGAGAATAGATTAGTAAGCATCAATTTGAATAAATAAGAGAGAGGGGCAAAGAAGTAGAACGCTAGAAAATTGCCATATTCATTCTCCCCCCCTTTAAAAAACAAAGTGTACTGCTATTTCCTCCACTGGATATAGGAGGCATGCAAAATATTTTGATTCCCTCCCTTGTGTACTATATTGGCCATATAAACTTCCAACATACAAACGGACATTTGAATATGGAACCAACATTCCGAAAACAATGCCTACGTCTTTCTGATACACCCAACATGAGCAATGACATGGAAAATTCTTCGAGTTCAATCTTATTCCAAGTGTCTTTCTTTCTAAATTACTCCTATATAGCAAGAACATAGAAGTCCCCTTCCAAGATTTTTTGTACTTCTATAGGCTTTACCCTTTATTGTCCAAATACAATGGGTATGACTGAGGTCATACAGATTTTACAATTTCAAGAAAAAAAAAGATATTTTTCAAGAGAAATGTTCAGTTTATGATGATCGATTTTAGCAATGCAGTTGCTCTTTCATAAAACCCACCAAATTTTTTGCTACATACAGACATACATATTTTCTATCAACATCGATACTAACATAGAAAGGGGTACACCAATGGCGTGACCAAATCTTCAAAACTGTGTCACGAAAAGTGATTTCCAACATTGTCCTGATAAAAAAAAACAGAATTTTACAATTACTTTTATCATTACATGAATCAAACTATCAATGAAGGAAGCATGGTAATGTGCACATAAATTGGATTAAGTCTCTAGGCCTGCCCTCTCTGATGCCTTTCGGTTTTGATTTGTGGGCATAGTTCCGCAGCAAAACAGGTATTGGGAGCCACTGTTTCAGTGGTATTTTGAGAGCAGTCACTTTGTGCATATTGCCAAAGCAATCCTCCCCGCCCATACCCCCAATGATTGGGGACATGGGTTCTGTTGTTGTTGTTGTTGTGTTGATCACATGAATCAAACTGTTAGGGCAAAGCAGTAAAACCACTCAAGCTCAACTACCCGCACCCAGACCCCACGTATTCACACACAGCGTGTGTGCCCAATTTCTCGTATGTACTTAAACTGATATTAATATATGGTAATTACATACGTGCCGGTGGCTGCAACTTCATTCATTCAAAGACTAGATCCAACTGAACTTCAAAACAAACTATTTCCTCTGAGTTATAAACCAGGCGCAACACAAGTGCAGTCATTGATTAAGAGAGACAGTCCAGATCATATGGAAAGAGTAGTGCGAGAACTTACGGGTAACAGAGGCAGTGCTACGACGGCCCTACTGACGCAGCTGTGTTGAAACGACAACCGGAGAGAGAGAGAGCGTCGAGGACTTTTCAATAGACGGCTGTAGTGAGGAATGGGGGCGGCGATGACTGGTGGCAGGCAGTGGCTCTGAGAGAGAGCAACGGAGAGAAGTTCTAATTAGGCTCAAGGGAAGGATGAGATGGAAGAAGGGTAAAATATGATTCTGGTCCTTCGAGTATACATTGTTTTCAATGTGGTCACCAACGTACCGACTTGCACAATTTTGTACCCATTTATCCGATTTCTTATAGCTCATCATGTCTCGACAAATTTACGTGCATCTCATAGTAATTGAGAACCTAATCCTATAAGGGCCTGTTTGGATGGGGTATTGTAAAGGGGTGTTGTGTTATACCCCCTTTTAATACCTGGTACCCACCATTATACCCTGTTTGGCAGTCAAAAGGGGAGGGGGTATTCCCTTCACCGGTGTTCCACTACACCACCTAATACCGCCTGAGGGGGTGTTGGCGATGGGCTCCCTCAGACCAGTCGCTGTGTAATCCCCCCAAATCTCCCTCTTTTTCGGACAAATCTACCCCTCCTAATCCCCCTTTTCCACCCCGAGGTACCATTTTCCTGTCTCAACTCACCACACTGGTTCTTCGAAGAGACAAGAGGGTTGTGGCGATTTTGGGTGGTTTTCGATTTCAGTTCGATTTGTGAGGTATGGGTTCGATTTTTTTGTGACTTTTTCGGCTTATTCTTCCCAAACACATAGGGAGAGCTAGAGAGAGAGAGAGAGTTGGATGATTACAGTGAGAGAGAGCAGAGCGTCGTTGGAGATTAGATCGCCGGAGAGAGTAGGACGTCGTCGGATTTTTCTTCACCGGACGGATGAGGCGGCAGAGGGCTTAATTCCTCTGGGACTTGCAGATCTAAAGAAAAGAAAAGAGAGATCGAGATGGTCGTCGATAATAACAATGAGAAAATTATCCAGTGCTTTGCACCTAGGAAATCAAGGCAATCCAACAGTTCAATGTTGATTGTGAACAAATTATCCGGTGCTTTGCACCTAAAAAATGATTTTTTATTTTTTAATTATCAAATTAATTAATATATTGCGGATCAAAAAATAAAATTTTAATTATTATATTAGTTAAGGAATTTATTATTGGTTAATAGTGAAAAAATATTTAATTATATTGGATTTCGTAATTATATATTTAATAAAATGAATAATCTAATTCTAACACTGCATAAGGGCAAATAAGTCATTTGACACCTTTTTACATCATCCACCCTTTCTTATACCCCTTCTCTAATATCCAATCCAAACAACCTACTATTTAATAACCCCTCCATAAACATCGGCCATCCCTTATTAACCAATCCCCCTACTATCCAATCCCCCCTTATTACATAACACCTCCAAACTTAATCCCGCATCCAAACGAGCCCTAACTCACTAGTGGAGGCTCATTTAAAATTGGGATAAAACCTTATATGGGCTAGGTCTCTACGAATTGATAACACCTAGAAGTTTTTGAACTTGAAACTTCGAAGGGAGCAACCCTTATGTCTCAAATCTTGTCCTCGATGCTACCCATTGAGATTCCTTGTATTTGATTTCGTTCAAGTGGTCCAATCAATAAGAGTATCAACCCATCTCCATAAATCCATTTTGACGAATCAAGCCTCTTTAATCCAACTCCATTTTAGAAACTCAATTTTCATTCTCAACTAGGTCCTGCCTCGTGCAAGGCATGAAAATCATGCCCGTTGAAAAGGATTTGTTGTAGGGTAGAGATTGATGTTGGGTGAGTATGCAGGAATGCAGTAAAAAAAACAGTTGACAGCTACAAAGAATTAAGGAGTAGCAATGGCAAAACTTGAGCAGTGTATTTTTTTTGATCGAGTGAAAGCATGTTTGTGAGATGGTAGGTTAGGGATGATCACAGCTATGAAATTTGCATGTATAAGCTGGAATCAGGATTAGAGAATAACTTCATAGTCCTTTGAAATGTTGGGATGTAACAAGAAGGAAAAAGCGAAGGACAGCTCTCTAGTCATCCATGAAGTTGGAGTTCACAAGAGAACAAATGTGCAAGGATAGTGTATGAGAGGAGCATGAGTTGTACATCAGCCCGAACATTAAATAATGACAAATGGCATGGACCTAAGAAAGTGTAAGGCTAGGAAAGACAAGCCATTCAAGCTCTAATCTTAACAGCAGGAAGACACATAATATTCTGGTAGCGCTTCACAGAAGTTTGAGTTGATAAGAGTAAGGTCCATGGATTAACATCAGCACGCATGGATTAACAGCAGCACAATCACAAGACACCACCAGTAGAAAGTGTGGACTTTAGGTTTATATGTACAATATGAAAAGACTTGCTACCATAGCAAAGTCTATGTAAGCTAGGCAAAGCAAAAGTATGTGAGTATAGTCTGAAAGTGGCTAGCAAGCAAATCATGCACACCAAAAGACTTGCTATGGTACATAGGTAGATGGTTCAAAAGTTCATGAGACTGTCTTGAGTTCAGGTGACTAAGTTTCTTCAGTACTGTGCTGCTTGTTTTGTTTTTTTTGTTGCAGCAACTTCTGGCGAAGTTTCAGATGGTGATGCTGTGTCCGGGTTTTCCCTTTTGGTTGGTGAGGCTGGAGGCAGAGCAAGGGGTTTTGTTGCACTGTTGATCTGTTCTGGTGCGATTGTGGGGTATATTGAATGCACGTTGAACCTCAATTGAGTGATTCCAGCATAGGTGTACACTATGTAGCACAGATACGGACATGGACACGAATACGGACACGGGACATGGCAATTCTAAAAAAATGAGGATACGGACACGGCGGAGACACATCACGTGTATAAATAAATAAAACATTATCATTCATAAAAAAAAATTTTATGAACCATCATTGTATATGAATAATTTCCCTAATTGTATAATTTTTTTTAAAGGCATAATTACAGTTGACTCCATTTTTTTGAATAATTTCATGTTAACCCCCCAAAAATTTAAAATATTACATTTTGACCCCAGTCGTGTCCCCGCTGTGTCCCCTATCAAAAAATAATAAAAATTATTGGACACGCCTTGTGGCATGTCCAATATGTGTTCCCGTGTCCAATACGTGGATACGTCGTCCTTTTGGAGTGTCGGTGCTTCATATGGTGTACATATAAGCTTTGAGTGTAATACTGCTTTGGAATAATAATACGTAAATAAACAAATGAGCATGTGTATTCAGTATTCTGCAGAACAAGGAGGTCAATCTCGTCACGACAACTGAGCCAAAAAAGTAATGCTTTGTTTGGATTGATATTTGAAAAGTTTTTTGAAAAATAATAGGAGTAATAAGTGGAGAGAGATAGAGAGAGAAATGTTGGAAGTAGGAGAATCTAGGTGGAATGTAGGGGGTATTTTTTGAAAAATTCTTTTTAAGTTGTAAAGAGAACAAAGCATAAATGTTGATAACTACACCCAACACACACACACATGGACGTACGCATATCAGCTTATTTGATAACACAGTTCAGTGTTTCAAATTGATGAGATGCAGTGGCTGTTCTTTAATTACATAATAGTTCAATTGTGAAAAGACAAAACTCAGTTAAAATTACAATCTACATGTTTCTCATGATGTAGAAATATTAAAAGTAGAAGAGGGTATTGTTGGGAAAAGGTAGCAAAAGCAAGTGATCTCAAAAAAACTACTATAAGAAATGGATCTTTCTGTGACAAATTTCCCACTTGAGATGCATCTCTGCCTTTAGGTCCTTATATTAGTAAGTAAAGGACACTTTTGTAACAAAAGTGGGATAATAAATCTCTCCCCACATTTCCCCTTTTCCACATATCTTATGGAGATTTAAACCAGGGCTTGACAACACACTAATGAGATTTCATCCTCCGGCTGCAAACAAGCCAGCACTAAATCTCCCACCTACTTTAACGAAACGGTGTAGTTCGACAAAGGGAATGCACATTAACGAATTCTGTCATTGCATTTTCAATCATGTCAAGTTAGCAATTTGCTAATGACTTAATGGAAATGTGTTACGTTCCTTACGCTCACACATGACGTTCAAGACTATATTTCCACCAACTCTATATTAATGCGCTAGCTATTTGTGTTTTTGCATGCTCATTTGAACTAATCCTAGATACTCTACTTCTCAAAAGCATGATTCTCCCTTCCTAACAGAATCCTCTCAACCAAACCAAACCAATCCGAGCCTTATGTCCCAATCACTTGAGGTCGGCTACATGAATCTGTTTTCTCCATTGAGTTCTGTCGAGGGCCCTTTGTTCGCACAAACATATTAGACTCAAATCTTTGCACACCACAGCGTCTAATGTCAATTTAAGTCTACCCCTCCCCGTAGCATTGCTACCCAAAGCTATCCTATCCGCTCTCTTTACTATTGCATCTCCTGGTCTACGGTAGACATGCCCAAACCACCAACAGAATCCTCTCAACCACATTTACTAAATGAACAAATGTTCTTATTTCCACACTGTTCTCCATACGCAACAATAATGTTTAAAGTTTCCCCTTCTAGTGCCTAGTACACACACAAGACTTCAAAATCACATATATTCCAATAAGAATATCCTGTTTGACATCATTCTCTTGATGGATAAATATGCTAAGATAATCAAGTCACGCTTCCCATGAATCCCATTGTTCTTAAGATTCAAAAAGCTTTACTAGCCTAAACAATCATTACACTACCCTTCATTAACCAGCATTGTTGAACAAAGATTCAGTTGCAAAAGATGAGAAATAAGATTATTGGAAAATGGAAACCTCAAACTTATCCTACATGATTGACCTTCTCTTACAGTTCCATCAAATCATACGCAGGATGGAAATGGAATGATTAATAGTTACATAACGTACATTAGTTTAGGTGGACTATTCATGTACGGCCTACGAAAAGTGATGAAGAGTTCATATTAGAGGAGCTTGGCAGACAGTATGCAATATTAAGTATCATAGAACTACACATGCTACACTCCGGTCAAAAAAAAAAAAAAAAGAAAAACACTACACATGCTACATATGCCATAGCCAATAACCCAGGATTTAGTTAAATTGAGTTGCTTTATTTGAAGGAACGTTCAACGCTTATACGTGGAACGGATACCACAAGGATAAATAACTTGCATGATGCCATACAAATTACGTGGATTATAGGGTACACAAGACATTGTAAATTTGTAATTAGAAAACAGAAGCTTGAATATAGTGTATAATACATGTGCACTCTTAAAAGAAAACTTACCTTGTTTTTGGTTAATGGATTTGCAGAATGATATACCTAGGGAAAGCAAGATCACAGGAAAAAGAAACAAAGAATTTAGAGTCTTCACTTTCATTATCTTGTCATCTTTTCCTTCATGATTTACTTTCCGTCCATTAATCCGTCCACAAATGCATCATCAATACATAGCCTTAAAGAATCGGCAACTGGATATGCTATTCATAAGCCATGCAATAGGGTTCTGGTCCCAAGCCATTGTCTCATTGATATTCATTATTCAACCATGAGACCTGAGGTCTAAAATCAGAAAGAAATAGCATAGACAAGAACCTGGAGTAGCAGGAATATATCTCCACTGTAGATCTATCCTCTATTACTCTTGACGCTGGCAAAAGATCTGATGAAGAATCAGCTTAGAAGAACTAACTTCAATGTTCAAGTCCTCCGAGTGCTCAGTATTTCCCAAATTTAACCTATAAAATCTGTAAAAAAAAAAAACTGAGCTTACCTTGCAAAAATCCAAATCAGATGACACCCAAGCAACCCATAAACTAAGAAATATTATACCCACGACCTCCTAACCAACCCACCAACTAATGAAACCAGATAAGTCAAACCATTCCACAAATTCAATAACTTAAAGCAAGTACAACAACCTACAACTTTTAGCTAAAATAGAGAGCCATTCTCAAATAGATACCGATAGCAGAATAGCCATACTCCTTGACACTTTATTCTTGCTACACTAACTCGCTAGATGAGTTAAGCCACCGTAGCAAGGCTTAAATTAAAAAAATGGCTGTGACTCGAGAGACATGCAACAGTCACTTCAAACCGAAGCTCCTGTGTTACTTCAAACCCTGTTCTGGAATCTCATTCCTCTTCTTCTCCTTACCCTCTTTTGCAACATCACCCAAGCTCTGCGACTCGAGAGACATGCAACAGTTATGCAATCGAAACACAACCACAGATTGAATTGTGTTACTGTCTCTGTGATCTGAGTCGCAATCCCTAGAGATTTCTCTTCACTGCTCTGGCTGACATTGCATGCCTTCTAGATACATCTGTTTGGTGTTGAAGCCCAAGAGTTAGATTCTAAGATGAAATTGGTTAGCCCAGGGTTGCCACCGACAAGGACCAGTATCCATATTCCATTCAAATCCAACGGTGCTTGATCTATATAGGGCAGTTGGAGCTTGTCCCATATTGATTAAATATAACCTTCAAATCTAGTATATGAGGCTAGGCGGCCTCTCCACTCAATATCAATTGATATTGAATTGAATGCTTTAACAAGGCTACGAAAGTACGCTTCCGAGTTCTGTTAGTTGTTGTACGTGCTCTTAGTCAGCTATAGATCCCACTATGAGCTGAGGAATAGTTAATATGAATTGAAGAGATTGAGATGGCTAACGAGATTCGATGAAGAATCAGATTACAAAAGACAACTTCACTCTATATCCTCATTAAATGCAACACCCAAACATAGGCACTTTAAGTTCTACTACTTTCAAACACACGAGCGTATTTACGATAATTGTGGACACATATTTTAGATAATAGCTACACATTCTTCTGAAAGCAGATGACCGAGTTTACTATAGCTGTGACGATAAAACTGGTACTGTTTCCTCATCAGCTTTTAGAAGACTTAGGAGGGTGCGTTTCCGCTATATTATTGGACTACAAGCTAATGGCAATCTCAAGTTGTTTCCTTTCCACTAAATGGTATTTTAGTTGATGTATGTGAGAAGAATGACCAGCTAGTCTAGAGTTAGAAACTTAGAATTCGACTTTTTTCCAACTTCCAATCCCTAGTATCCCAAAATCTGTAGATAAATTTTCAAATCGGCCCATGTCTCTCGCCACAGCATAACCAGAAACCACAACCAACACGCACCCAACCAACGCTAAGGCACGCAGCCCGACCACAAACAGCAACCAAAATCTACCCAATACACAAGACCACAAACGCTCCAAAAAAACCACACCGCAGACGGCGCGAAGCAAGGCGACAAAGACCTAAACCAGATCCGGAAGAACTTACCTCCGACAACGACGAAACACGCAGAAATCGACGACGACGAAAGGCGCAGGAGAAGACACCAGAAGCACTCCAGCAAAAACCACCTTCAGCCCACAGTACCCGGAGATCCAGTACCCGCTAGCAGCGTAATAAAGCAAACCAGCAGAAAATCTCAGATGGCTGTTCGTGCGGAAGGCGTTGAGGACGTCGGGGTGGCGGAGGGCGGTGGATTGGACGATGGAGAGCAGCTGGCCGTGGGCTAGGAGGGAGAGGGCGTCGTCGGGGATGAGTTGGGAGCGGCGGCGAGGAGGTCGGGTTGTTGGCTGTTGTAATTTGCTCAGTGCCGTTGTTGTTGTCCCTTCAGGGCTTGTGGAAGGGGTTGGAGTTTGTAATCGAGAATTTGGCAGCCCTGGGCAATCCGTAAAATGGGGGAAATTAAAGGGTAAATTGGTCCTAAATTGAAAATTGGGCATCCGAATGACTCCCTCTTTTTAGATCACGGTTGGAGATAATGAGACTCTTCCACTATTACCGTTTGGATGGAGGATTTGTTTTAGGTGGATATGTAATAAGGGTGGATTTGAAGATAAATATGTAATGAGGGGTGATATATTAAGAATGGTAGATTTGTAATGAGGTGTTTGGATGATTTTTTAAAAATGTTGATATAGAAGGTGGATATGATGGGATTAGATATCAAATGACTGAATTACCCCCACTTAGATTTTTAAATGATCAATATCCGTTGACTTAATTAAAATTAAAGTAAATTCATATTTGTCATTAATTGTAAGATAAAATAAATTCATTTTATTTTACAAATGTTTAAACCATATTATTTATTAGAAAAAAATAGTATTTTCCGGAATATTTAAAAAAAATTAATTGGAAGGTGAAATTTATATATATATATATAAAAACAATTCACTTACTCAATTATGGCTAAAAAAAGTAAAAATACACAGTTATGACTAAAAAAACAATTCACATATACCCCATCTGTATATTTGAGATATACATAGCCCCATGGCCACTATCCTCGTTTCTATCGTTTCCTCCGAAAAAATAAAAAACCCCATCACAGAGGTACCACTCCTCCTTGGACGCCGACATGACCGACGACGGGGTACACCTTCTTCTTCGACCCCGACGTGCTCTGTGAGGTACCACTTCTCCTCCTCTCTCTCTCTCTTCTCTTCCGTCGGTCTCTCTCTCTCTTTCTCATCTCTTGATGCCGTGAACAGATCTTTACTGATTCCGTCCACTTCTCCAGCAACGAGGGCGACTCCGGCGATGATGGGTACAGCACTTCGTCTCACAGACAGTACTTCTCTCTCTCTCTCTCTCTCTCTCTCTCTCTCTCTCTCTTCGTTGGTCTGGGTAAAAGGATAACCGAAAGGAGGATTTGGAGGGGTAAAACTGTCCAAAATCCCCCGGATTTGCCAACGACGGGGTCTGATCTGGGAGTCACAAATCCCCCTTCAACCGAAGATGGATCCGCTACAGTATTCATCTCCCCCTTCCAAAAATCTGAACCAAACACCGAATTTGGGGAGAGCCGGAGTACATATCGGGGGGGGGCTGACATATCCCCTTCATCTCCTCCATCCAAACAGGGGCTAAATGTAACCTATCTCCATTGCTGTTTTCCTTTTTCCGAAATCACCATTATAGTAAATTTATCGTTTGATATCAAATTGTAATACCAATGGCAATAATATGTTTCTTACATTATTAGTTACATCTTTGTCTAAAATTAATGTCCTAGATTCGGTTTTGCAAAATTGGTATTATTGAGAAGATATGGATAATACGTTTATACCTAGTCTAATATTGAATGCATTTGCTAAAACTTTACTCAAGGAATTGACAGAAAATTTGGAGAAAATGTTTTGGAGATGAAAATAGAGAATGTAAATCGGAGTTGTGTGTAGATAGTTGCATTCTCTAAACTTATTTTTTGAAAATATAAAAAATGTCATTTTGAGTCTCGAAAACGGAGACTGTGTGAGAGATGGATTCGAAATGCTCTAAAAGCCACCTTGAAGATCCCGTGCCCATATAAATCTATTTGTATTTGCACTGGGAGTCCCATAAAGTACAGAGCATGAGAAAAATATGGAGGGGATGAAAGTAGACAATTAGAAAAAACCCAAAGTACACTTAAAATTTATGAAACTTCTAGTGAGAAATAGAGTATTCTTATTCGACTTTTGGCCATTAAACTTTCACTCAGGACTAATTAAACGAATTAAGGTACTCAAGTTTGAGTTCATATGAAAAGCTCATTCCCAATTAGTAAGAGTACCTCGCATAACCAAATCCAATTTGAACATTAACCATTTTTGCGCGTAATTGAAATATCTATATCTATATATTATAATAAAACAGAGCAATTTTCGTCTACGTATGATTGAAATATCAAGACAATCATTTGACATGATCGGAATTTCTCATAACATTAGGAGATTAATTACATCCGATATAGCTTTCACATAACCCAACAAACTACCGAAGACATGGTTCCTTGCCCGGTCCCTAGTACAGAGGAATACACAATACAAGGCAATAGAAAGCGTTAAACCGTTAAAATTTCACAGTTTTTACAAGTAGGGGACTAGAGAGACAACAGATTTCATACAAAGCAAAAGGAGCTCAAGAGAAAAACCCCAAGGTGTCAAAAATGGTAGTGTGGAGCGGGTCACTCAGATGGGTCGCCCAGTTGTTGAGCGGGCCTTTCCCGGTGGCCGCGGCCTGGACAGCAAACCCGAGGAACCCGACCATGGCGAGGCGGGCGTGCTTGATTTCGGCAAGCTGGAGGGTGGCCTTCTTCTCCGGGTCGGCCGCCAGGCCGAGCGGGTCGAAGAAGCTGCCACCCGGGTACAGCCTCTTTTCCGGGTCGAGCTCCGCGTTCCTCTGGAACTCGATGTAGCCGATGACCAGGACCTCGATCCAGATCAACGTGGTGATGGAAAATGGAAGTGGCTGGCCCAGGTAGGATGATCCGTCAATCAGCTCCACCTGAATAGTTAAAACACCATCAGCAGGTCTTTTCAACTGCTTACTTTTAACAAAGTGGCCACTGGCTAGTGTGCATTTTAGTAGTAACTTGTATCCGGTCTAATAGGCCGACTAATTTGAATTATTAAATTTTAGACAGCCGCAGATATTGAACTTTAATACCTTCATTGCTGATTAACTCTATCTACTTCCCGGATTCAACGGCAAATCATAATTCACCAGCAGAAGTTCAATTAAAGCCGAAACAAAATTTAGTACGATAGCACGCAATAATATTCAATGCAAGTATATGTAACCAAAATGGCACGGTGTGCAACACGAATGCAGCAAGCAGTTATGAGTGTGTGTATCTGACATTGTGTCGAATCGGAATCGGAACTAGAGACATACATCCAACAACTGCGACATGGTACGATTATTAAAATCGATCGTTTTTTGCACATATAGCGATCTTGTATATATAGTCCAATCTGATACTCATATCGTCGAATAACATGTATAACTAACTATGAAAGCATGGATACGTACCTTTCCAGCATCTTGCCAAGTGACACCGGTGAGCCACTCGACGGTGAGAGCGCCAAGCGTAGCCAACATGGCCCACCGTCCATGGATCAGCTCACACTCCCTGAACCTCTGGAGCCCAAACACCTCACTGTACGGCTGAAACGGCGTCGACTTCACGTCCGAAGTCTCGAACCGGGTCCCTATGACATCCCCGGCCAAGTTCTTAGCCAAGTTCTGGTCCAACGAGTCCAAATCAAACTGCAAGTACTCCGCCGGCTTTCCCAGCCCGAACGGGTCAAACCCGTAATCCCCAACCAGACTCCCGTCCAGGTACTCAGGGGCCTTGGCCCCAGGAAACCATAGCGGGCGATCTGTATCTTTCGATACGGACCGCTTTGGTGGGGCTTTCTTTTTGCCGAATCCGAACCGGGCTTGTATCCGAGCTGATGCCCGGATCCTGCCCGAGTTGTTGGGTTGTTTTACGTCGGGGAGGCGTGTTCCGAGGAAAGATGACGTGGGGGCAGCGGAGGTGGTGGTGGCCATGGTTGCGGACTAATGTGCGCTACTGAGGGGGGAAGATAGGGCGAATTGGAGTGTGTGAGTTTGGCGATTTTTGGCTTTGGGTTATAGTAGGGGGACATTATCTGGGGTGTGGAAACAGTGGCCGTTGGATTTTGGAGCGTATCCATCTGACGGATGTGGGAGTCTCGGCCTTATCCACTGCCTTATCTGGTTTGTGGATGCTGGAAAATATGTTCCTTTCGTGATGTTGTGGTTGACATTGCAGAATGCAGATATTCTCTCTCTCTCTCTCTCTAACAAGGATTTAAATATCGGCCCACCACGTAGCGTATCGGCCGTTGTTTAGCGATGTTTTCGTTCTTTCGGTATCGTTACACTCTTGCTATAAAGGAGCTAAAAAAAAAAATTCACACACGTCTCGGCCACTTTAGGTGCTTCCGCGCCTAAAATAATTTCTAAAAATTCACAGTCACGACACCCGATTTCCACTACGTATCATTTGATACTCTTACTGTTACCGTATGCAGTCCGCTATCGTTATTTCAAACCCCTCTCTCTCCCTCTTTCGGGCCCATAATGGGAGATGTGTTTTGCTAAACTTCTACTGGACTTCCATCTTGTATAGAGCCTTGTGTAGCTAGTAAACTTAAAGGCCCGCAATCAAAATTGGGGCATGAAGCATACAGAAAGAGAGTATGTTTTTACGATTGAACAAGCTGGTCTAGAAAATCTCCTCCTAATAAATGGGTGTCGGGGTGAAATTGCGCAAACGATCGATCTTCAGGTCTTGAAACTTACCCATTGTACAAATTTCTAGTGACTCTGAAACTTTCTGACACAGATAAATCTTGTAGTAAGTTTCAGTGTTGTGTTTTTTTTTGATAGGCACAATTAATTCTAGGATTCATCCCGAAAATACAAAAAAAAAAAATCAGTATAATACAGTAGGAAAATAAAAGTATTGAGCAACTTCTTCTTGCGAGATCTTAACCTACTATTTCACCCCTCAATATTAATAAAAATCCTGTTAGCAAGAAACCAACAAAATTACTCCTAATGTTAGATTTGAAGGCACTTTTAGTTAGCCCACCTCTTCCTTTTTCTCCATTTGAATCTTTAACTTCTCATTTTAGGTAGCAAAAGGTGGTCTCGATTATATATAATCATTTTTTGTTGTTGTATCTGTTGCTACTTGCCTACAACGTTATAGAGAGAGAGAGAGAGAGAGAGAGAGAGAGAGAGCTAATGGAAAGGCAAAGAGGGTCAGGGGATAAGTGTCTTGATTCACAAAAAAGACAATAAAAAAGATATATGGCTTTGTTTATTTTGACGTAAAATATTTTATTATAAAATAATTTTTAAACAAATAATTTTCGTGTAAAGTATTTTTTAATGTTTGGTTCACAGATAAATTTACTATAACCAAACATAAAAGGAGAAATAGGATAATGGTTCACAAATAAATTTACTACAACAAAACAAAAAAGGAGAAATAGGATAAGAAATGATAAGAGCAAGTACACCAACACTAGGTAAATTTGAGCAAAAGTTGCTAGTGAATAGTGCATATTTTGCTATCCATTATTGTCAACACTACACCTATACTATCCAATTTACCTATCATCCATTAAAATATTATTTTTTTGGTTTTTCAAATCGGAAAGGAAGAACTGATCAAAAAAAAAAAATCGTCACTCACACACACCAGTCGGACACCCCCACTCATCAACGGCCCATATCCTTCCGGACCACAAACCACCTCTTCAATCCACCTTTTATTTCCAAAAGATCCCCAATCTACTTGTTCCTGGTTTTCAACCGATCAAACCAAACCCAGCATATTAAAAAAAAAAAAAACCAAACCCAGCGAGGAGGAGTTGGATGAATCTCTCTTGAAGCTTTGAGACATCGTAATTTCCTCCAAAATCATCACAAGTCTCTCAAACCCAGCAAGAAGGAGTTAGATGAAGCTCTTCTCATGGCGGATTGTAGAAAGAAGATCAGAGAAGTCAGTGGTTGTGCCTGATTTTCTGGATTGTGCAACGTCAACAGTGGTCAACGATTCAGTGCCATTGGAGAGAGAGAGAGAGAGAGAGAGAGAGAATTAAATAATCAAAAAATGGTATTCCGCATGAACAGTACCTCGGTATTAATACCGAGGTTTGAGAGCAGATGTATTTTGCCTTTGTGTTTGCCGACTCTGCTGCACCTTCTATTTTTGGTTTTGGTGAGGTAAAATAGCTACAAAGTGGGTTTTGCCGAGACTGATGTACTTGCCCTAAGGGAGGAAGGGGAACATAGCCAATGATCTCTGCTTATAGACTTTACATGTATGTAGACATATTCTCATGATTGATGAAAGGAAGAAAAAAAAAAAAAGCAAAAAAAATCATATTTACAAAAGAGAAGACCATGGTCATGGATACAACCGAAAGCTCTAGGCTATAGATTAACTGCCATGTTTCCCTCCTCCTCTCTCTCATCCTCATGTTCTCTTCCTCTCTCATTATTCAAGGTTAATAATCTCTTCAGACTTTAATTATTAAGAGACTAGGAGTGAAGAAAGCGACAGAGAAAATCGGCGTCTAAAGAGATAAAAATGACTTACAGGCAATTTAAGAGGAGAACATTTTTAGTCATATAAAGTAAAATATTTTGTGAAAAATATTTTCTATTATTTTTTCCCACCCAAACAAAGAAAAATAAATAAAATATTTCACATCGAAACAAACGAAATCATAAAAAGAAAAGAGAGCAAAAAGTATAGAAGAGAGAGAAAACGGTCAAAGTACATGCATGTGTCCCTCAATACAAAAATGGGCTCTGTGGTTGAGCTTGCCTTGGAGCCCCTTCATCTACCCTATCAACACTTCAAATTTTGTTTTTCCGAATAGACATAGTAGCGGATCAAAAAAAAAAAAAGAATAGACGTAGTAGTATATTTTTGAATTTTGTTTTTTAACATTTTTGTAATAAAATAAAAAGGTCCTGCTAAAAATACTCACTTGCCAAACTAGAAATGTGGCGGATCAAAAAAAAAACTAGAAATGTGAGAAAATGATTTTCACATTTTTTTTTTTTTACTATGGCACTCTTTTTCTTGTTTTTTAATGAAAAAATGCATAAAAAAACTTTACGGAAAAACAATAAATAAAGTGCAATAATTATAATTATAAAAAAAAAGGTGTGAAAATCATTTCTGTAACTCAGTAATCATTTTCCGACCACAGAATTCGAAGTCAAACTTCAACGAAAAGTCGCCTGCAGTGTCCACACGTGTCAACGCAATTGGCACGAACATTATCACTTTTGTCAGTAGCCCAAACCAAACTTGTTGGTACCCGGTCACACCCTTTTCTTTCCGGTGCAAAAGATCACTCCGGAGTCCCCTGTGAGGCAGTAGCATAATCCTTCAAAATGAAAGGCTTGTTGCTCTAAATTCTCATTTTGCGCTCGTACTTTTTATTTTCACTCTTGCAAATTTAAGTAGGAGTAGTTTGGAATGTATTTCCGGAAGGCTTTCACTCACGCACACGCATGCAAATTACGCAACCACTTAGACCCAAAATTAAAGCATCTCCAATGTGCCTGACCCATAGCGTTCTAGGCGCATTACTGGCTTTTTGCACTCAAATCCAAAATTTTAAAGTAAAGTCACTTAAAATTCATCTGCAATGCATACCCTTTTTAAATTCTACCCTCTTACCCAAATAAGAGCATCCGCACCAGGCTCAGCAAATTTTGGACCAAATTAGAGAGCAAAAAGCCACTTTATTACTTTAGCTATCCACTTTTAAAATGTTCACTGCATCAGGTTCTCTACTCACACTCTCTTTTCAATTAAATATTCATATTTTTGTATTTCCTTTTTAATTAAAAAAAAACCATTTGGAGCCTTGAAATAGAGAAGATAGAGGGTTTTATTCTTTGCCGAAATAATATTCTATTCAAAAACGAGGGAATAGTGCCTCGTTTTTCTTACCGAGACACTGTAGCTATACTAAATTAACCCAGATGATGACGAGGTTGATGCCATGCAATTTCTCACTTTTGGCTCGTTAGAACAGCCTAAAGGGCCAAGTGGCGAGGGTGATAAAGATGCTCTAAGGGAGACCCAAATCGGTACTTTTTTTAAAAAAAATACCTCATATCACTTTCTTAGTATTGACAAATGTGAATTTGAACCAAATTTTAAAGAAAAAACCTTAAAAAATTACTCTCTCATCTCTATGTAAGAGAAACTTTTATGTATACCGGGTATACCAACTCCTTGGTATCCCCTTTCGGTCCGTTTCTTATTTTTCGGTCATTTTTCGATGACATTTGGATGATCGGCTCCATTCATTTTGTAGAGTTCGGCGAGAACCTTAATCATACTAAAAATCTTGTTCATCGAATTTTATTAGGTACATGATCGGCACACGTGAAAATTGAAGAAAACTAAAACTGGATCCAAAAAACACACTGAATCGGAACCCAGTTTTGGTTTTTTTTCCATTTTCACGTGTCCCGTTCATGTATCAAATAAAGTCCAATAAACACGATTTTTGGTATGATTAAGGTTCTCGTCGAACTCTACAAATGAACGGAGCCGATCATCCAAATGTGATCGGAAAATAGCCGGAAAATGAGAAACGGACCGGAAGGGGATACCAAGGGGATTGGTATACCCGGTATACATAAAAGTTTTCTACGGTTTTGCGTGCGTTTTTAATGACTTTTATCTCTCGACATATATGATGTTTTATGTTTTTGAAATCATTATCTTATAAAAAAATTAAGATCTATCAAACAAGATTCATAATATATGTTTTTGAAATCATTGTCTTATAGAAAAAATTAAAATCTATCAAACAAGATTCATATTTTATATTTTTAAAAATAAATATTGAAAGATATAAAACATTGAAAATATATACAAAATCGTAATGGGCAATTAAATAGCGACGGTGGGGTAGGTTTAAAGAAAATGAGCTTAGAGTATCCACAATGGCATAACCAAAAGTGCTAGGTTTTTAAAGTTAATAATGTTAGTGCAAAAAATGGCTCACAATGTTATAATCAAACTTAGCAACCTCCTTATAAATAATCAAAATTTTGACTTTCAATAACCAAAACTAACAACCTTTTGTCAATAACCAAATTTAATGAATCTCACATTCTCAATCAAATACACACATCATTACAAAAAAAAAAAAAAAACCACATTCTATCTCTTCTCTTTTCCCCCCTCTTTTTCTTTTTCAACAATGTTTTCAAAAACAGTATTATACTTAAATTTTTTAAAAAAAAACTGTTTTCCCCCAAAAATTATATTTTAACTATTTTTAAAAAACATTTTTATACAATAAAATTGTTCTTTTTTTGAAAAATTATTTTGTACAAGAAAATGTATTTTTTAAAACCTTTTCTTATATATAAACTATTTTTTCAAAAATCGTAATTACACAAAAACTGTTTTTCTTTTTTTAAAAAAATCAAAAAAAGTTCAAAAATTATTGCCTATTTCTAATTAATAGTTTTTCATAGTCTCAAAATTATTTTTAGAAAAAACTATTTCTATGTTCACAGTTATTAGTTTTTTTTTTTTTTGTAATTTAAAATGGTGTCGTGGCAACTTTTGATTATGCTATTGTGGACCTTTAAACCTTAACAATTTCTTAAATGAATAATCAAAAACTGATGTGATAATTTTAGTTATCCATTTTTAATTATAGCATTGTGGATACCCTTAGCATTGGAGATTGAAACAAGGCTTTTGAACCATATTTTTGGGTTAAAAACGGGATAGGCCTGAAGATGCTCTTTTTAGGTGTGGAACTGTAAAGCGTTTACCGGTTGGAATCGGTCACTTTAATCCAGTTCATTTCTCACTCCACTCACTCGGTCGTCTCTCTCTCTCTCTCTCCACTCTCTCTCTAGGTTTCCTCCATCTGTTGTTTTGTTCTTCGCATCTCATTTCTGCTCTGTTCCTTACACCCTGATCGGCGATCTTCAAGGTATTTCTTCTCTTTAGATCCGTTTCTTTCTTCAAGTTTTGATACTTATGCATCTGTATATCGTTGTATAGTATAGTTTTATCCTTACCCAAAACAAACAAAAAAAGCTTTTTGGCCTTTTTTCCTTCTCTTTTCAGAATTTTTTCCTATATATTGTTTCAATTTCCGTTTCCTCTAAAAAGTGATTTGCAAAAAAAAAAAGAAAAGAAAATAAAAGAAAATAACTTTTTTAAACAAAAGTAAGTCAATTACGGAAAAAATAAAGCTTGAATTTTCAAACTTGGCCTAATTATGATGTCATGTGAGCTGCAGGTCTGTAATTTTGTTGCTTTAATTTCTGGACCACTGTTTTTTTTTTTTGCCTGAAACATTTTCTAGGATAAATCACTGATTTGTTTTCCTCGGTTTCGTTTGTTTTTTGATTGGTTTTGTTCGATTTGGTTAACTCAATTCCTTTCCTTGTTCAGTTGTTAGCATTTCTAGGATAGCTGGTTACTTTGAATTATTTTGAAATTTAGTTCTGTTAAAATTGTGTGTTTTCGATGCTCTGGACTGTGAATGAGGGTATCATGGTTATATGCACATAAATTGATTTTGGTCTCTAGGCCTGCCCTCTCTAAAAAATGGGGGCATGGTTGTGCAGCAGCACGTCCGTTTAGCTCCTCTGTTCTTGGAGGTATAGGGGTCACTGTTTTGGTGGTAATCTGCTAGCAGTCACTTTATGCATATATTGCCAAAGGTTAGGTCGGGCTACAATCCTCTCCCACCGATTACCCCAATGATTGGGTACTTGATGGTTTCTGTAATCATTATTTTTTGTGTTTCTGTTAAAAATGCTTCATTTTGTCTAACGATGAATAGTTGGCTTTGAAAGCTCTTTTGTTGCATAGTTCTAGCTATGTTCTTGAACAAATCACTGTGTTGATTTAGCACTCTTGTTTCATACTGTATTTGTTAAAATTTAAGGAATTCGCTTGTAGTAATGAAGCCTGTCAAAGGTAAGGCAGCGGTGAACAAAGTCTCAAAGGATTCGTTGAAGACCGTCAACGACAGGTTAGCTATGTTTTAGGCATGAATTTTCGTACTTATGCATGGAGATTTTAAGGGTATTCAGTTTTTATGGATATGAATTATTTTGTTTATGTAAGGTTATTGGCAAACGGTTTTGAGTTAAGTCCATTGAGTTCTATTGACATTTAAACTGTATTTTCGATTGTGGATACAGTGGTGACGGGAATGTCATAATGATGGATGGTATCTGTGTCTCTTCTTTTTCAGAAAGGTTGGGAAGAGTAGCAAACCAACATCTAAGAAGGCCGGGGCAGCCAAGAAAGACCCCAACAAGCCCAAAAGGCCTCCCAGCGCCTTTTTTGTTTTCCTGTATGAATTGATTCTCCTTTTGCAGTATTAGTAAAAATTACATTGTGCGTTTTCTACATAGTTGAGAAATATCCTTTGATTTGAGTCTGTAATGTTTCAGGGAGGAGTTTAGAAAGACCTTCAAGGAAAAACATCCTAATGTGAAGGGTGTTGCAGCTGTAAGTTTTTTACGGGCATAAGTTTTTGCACTCTGTCGTACAATCTATTGCGTAGATCAGCTTGAAGAATAAGATACTAATTTCATATGTATATCGTGTGCTTGAAGGTTGGCAAAGCTGGTGGAGAGAAGTGGAAATCCATGTCCAAATCTGTAAGTGCTAAAAAGCTTATCATAAATTGAATAGGAGCTGTTTGGATGTATTGTTAAAGTGAGATACGAGCTTTTTAGTGATTAGCTTTGACTTAAATTTCCTATAGATTTTTTCATATGAAAGCTTGAAAGGTCACTGTTGATAACCCAATTTGATCTGCCCATACCCCAAATGATTGGAGATTACATGGGTTCTGTTGTTGTTGTATATGTATTATTGTAAGTCCAATTTGTTGTCTTATTCACAGTGGTTTCGAGGGTTTAATGAATTTAGGTATTGTTCAGTTTTATTCTTATCTAGGAGTCAGACATCTGTGATCTGTGGCTACAAGTTAATTGTGGTTAAATAAGGCTAATTGCTTTGCATATTATTGATCTTGTGTGCTCTATATGGTTTTGGCAGGAAAAAGCTCCCTATGAAGCCAAAGCTGCCAAAAAGAAGACAGAGTATGAAAAGGTTATGACTGCTTATAACAAGAAGCAGGTGAACATAAGTTGCAATAGCATGCTGACATTGTAATTTATATGGTCAATGTAGTCCGTTAGATCCCTTACTTTTTTGTTATTTTCCTATATTTTCTGCCAGGCAAGCAGGACTGATGATGCTGATGAGGAATCTGAGAAGTCAAAATCTGAGGTTCATGATGATGACGAGGAAAGCGGGGAGGTAATTCCTGCTAGTATTGCATATGTTGTCTCATGGTATAGAATTTCTATATTGAAGAAGTCAATGATAGTAGAGTACGGTCATGGATTAGCTGAATAATTTAACCTGTGATGTGACCAAAGAAACAACATAGGGACAGGTATGAACTGTTTTAATGAAGCGATGAAAACATATTCCTTGCAACTTCCAGTGGCACCAACCAAAGACGTAGTTTCCCGCATAGCAAATTTTTACAGAAAAGGGTTTCCTTGCAAGTATAGTTTTGTGACTGGGGCTTTTCTCAACTTTGCATTCTGATGGCCATGAAACTACAAAATCCTCTACATCAGATGGTTTATATGTCATGCCTTAGAAATCTTACCGTCAGGTTCACTGGAGAGAACCTCCCGTGTTGCAATGTAAAACCACTTTCTTGCTTCAGATCACAATGTTGAAAATAAGAGACTAACACGAATTTTTGGAACCATATGTTTTCTTGCTCCCTTTTGCTAATTTGAGTTAACCAATTCCAACTTACACGGCTTGACTTTCTGTAGGAGGATGATGAAGACGAGGAAGACGACGAGGATGAGGATGATGACTGAAAATCGATGTTTCCTGACTTGTATGTGTAAGGCTCATCCAGGGCATACATGATTTGTATGCTCATATTATCTGGTAACAAGTGGTTTCTGGAATGGTTGAACATGAAGAACATACTTTGTGCATTGTTGTATTATCACGTAAGATTTCTGGTTATCTCGGGTGAAAGTATTTCTTAGCACGTCTTTTAGTTCTCACCGTCACTCTTTAGCCTGCTTTACATTACATGGTGTTGCGAGCATGTTAGTACCATATTTTCCGAGTAAGAACTATGTTGAAATGCTGGTTTCGCTAGGACTAGAATCAGCTTGTTGTCGAGCGTCTAATTTATCTTTTGCTGACATTCTTCAGTTCCCGCTAGATCCAAAGATCTTTCACTAGATATGATCAGGATGACTAATGAGCAACCTTGTGGTTTGGTCGTTAAAGAAACGTTGCCTGTCTGGTGTATCAAAATGTTGTATTCTCGTCTTTTCTTTTCTTTTCTTTTTGATGGGCTAATGTTTCATTGAAATTGTCCATTCGTATGAAAAATGGGTCACAGAATTGTTTCACCACAAATTAGCACCTGCCAATTCTGGGATTACAACAATACAAAGAAAGGAGCAGTTAGATGATTTACAAGTAGGACAGTATTTAGGCTCTATTTGTTTCAGCATCTCGATTTAGAGGAGCAGTTAGTCTTGAGTCTGCGCGCACAACATCTGCTGGCTGTCGGCTGTGGTCCATTGTTTGGTTCTGTGGCCATGGTGGACAAGAAGGTATTCAGAAATGGTGGTTGAAGAGAATGAGCGGTGAAAATTTTGAAAATTGGATTACTGATTTGTTGGGTTAAGTCATTCTACTTCAATTTTGGGAAAATGAATGGACCTGTACAATGTTTTTCTCGAAGTTATGGGCAACCATAAGCACACAATTTGGAATATTCGGTTCAAACAGAGCTTTAAGTAGGAGTTCTGCCCAATTTTTCAAGAGCTTCTTGATGGCTTTTTGGTTGCTTTCTTGATCTTTACAAGATTCGAGTATATTTTTTATATCATATTTTGTCTCGACAAGTAAAATTGACAAAAGTATAAAATAAAAATAGCCCAAAGTTAAAATATACTCCGTATTACATTTAAGATGACGAACAAGATCCAAAAATTGATTTTTTTCAGACTTTTTGGGTCTTTTTGTCTTCTTACGTGTGTGACATACATGATTGGACGCCAATCGAAGCTCGTGGTAACCTAGCTTATTACATCAAACTATCTTGTTTATGCAAATAAAATAATTAACGAACCCTCAAAATGGTCAATAAATAATGCACTGAAGGTTCAGAAAAAGCTCTCCAAACCAACTTTTTCTTTTTCTTTTTCTTTTTTTATCATCATTTGAGGTCACCCATTTTCTTCCCAAAGGAAGCCGTGAATCAAGCTAATTGAACCATTACACAATTGCCTAATTTGCTGTTCTTTTTCCCACAAAGTAGTCACGGCCTGTAAATTCGGCCGGATCGAACCGATTTCATTCGCAACAGATAGTAGGTACTAATAGTAGGTACTTTGACCGTATGCAAGGGGCATGTATCTCATGAAATGAGCTAATTTTAAAGAATTTGAAGAAATAAAAGCTGAAGAAAGTGGGCAATAAAGAATTTCTTCTATATTCAAATGGAATAAAATACAGTTCCAACACCAAGTAGAGCCTGCTGACAATGGCCAACATGTATGCACAGGTTAACAAATGAGTGTCTAAAAAAGAGGAACAAACAGAAAACTTATGTACAACAAACCATCTAAATTTACAAAACATTCCAGCTACTGAAGAAGCCCTACTCACCGGTAACGGGGATCGTAAGCCACGAGCATTGGATCCGGAACGACAAGAGGCAACTTCTCAACGTACATCACCAGCCTCTCCAAATTTTCCTTTGCGATTGAAGTCAGGTCAACATAATCGCAGCCACTGGTGTAGATCCAAAGGTCACCGGAGTTCACTCTTTTGAGACTATCTCGACAGAAGGGGCACGACTGAGATCGAGCGCGCCTGAAGCCAATATTTGGTACAATGTTAACAGAGTATATTATTTGAAAGCAGGAAATCCAATTCTACAGGAATTGAAAATTCGACAAAGTTCACAAACTAAACAGCCAAAAGGGTGTCCTAAAATTCAGCTAGGGATGTGCAGCACATGTAAATCTATAAAGATCATATCAACACCTTAAGTACTGCACTATCGGCAATTGAAATAGGGTAGTGATTTCCAAAACATAGGGTAGTGATTATTTTCTTACTCCTTTCTGTAAATCTACACTTATTCTTCGCATTATCAATGTAAATAAATAACGCCCTTTCCATCGATCACATTTTCACAGAGACAATGTATGCATACACGTGAAAGAAGAAAATAATTGCGAAAATCAATTCCCATGAAACCTTTTTGAGACTTTGGCATTGAAGCCTTTGAGTTGGAATGATAGATTCAGCATCTTCTGGTATTGATTTTGAACATGGATACGATATCTGTAAAATGGTTTAAAAAATCCATGCTCAATCCCAAAGACCATCTTGCTTAAAAGCTAGTATAACCAATCTTTTTCACATGGCAGCTTAAAATGGCAGCCAAAAGTTTAGGCATTGAAAATTTTGCATGCATTGCCTTTTAAGAAGAGAGCATACAAAATATTAGACATACACGAACAAGTAAAGAAAGAAAGTTCGAAAAATAATGGTATGCCGACCAGCGGAAAATCGTCAACACCACAATTAGCTCACCAATTTCTGTAGCACTTCATACACATGGAATGATTGCATTTGGGGAAGACAACCTTGCCGTTTACCTCCAGGCATATGCCACATTCTTCTTCTCTCTCTATCTCAATCTCGGACAGCTTACCCTTGTCCATCTCATCTCTTCTTTGGTACTTGGCTGCACAAAGCTCTCTCTGTTTCCTATCTTCAACATCGGTGATTCCTCTCTGAAGTTGCAATAAAGAGGGGAATATCACACCTGCCCACAGGGTGAGTTCATGAGGTTGTGAATTAGTCTTTCAACCTTGGTCAGGGATGAATTCCCACAGAAAATGGGATTGATGCTATAATGAGGGACGGTGTGTTTTCAATCACCCACTATTAGTCCAGTCAAATAAACAAGCTCGAGTACCTGTTCTTATATGAAGAAAATCATAATGCAACCATGAATAAATGCAAACGAAGAGACCTAACATCTGAGACCTCCCTAAAACGACCGCTTTGTTGACATGATCTTAAGTCACCAATTATCCGAAAAGCTTCAATGGTCAGGGAATTGGTCTAACAGTACCAACAACAAAGAGAGTACGAGTACCATTGTAAATTTGTAATACAAAGTCCACTCACCGTAGAAATCTCTAATACTAGCTTTTCTTTCGTGTAATGACATGGTTGTCTTGCCATCATCGTAAGCCTGCAAATTCCCATCATGTTAATGGGGTTCAATCCCAGTCAGCAGGAAAATATTCGAAGTTACGGAGAAAAAATCATAAGTTTTGGATCATTGTCACAACAACAGAAGCTGCATAGAAAATGTAAATGACCTTATAAATAAGGATTCTAAGAAATCCGAGGGCACCAGCAAGGTTACAATCACTCCATCGCACAAGAAAGAGAAATAATCTTGCGCAAGGACTGTAAGATAATCTCATCTGAAGGCAAGCACCATCATATTCTTGTGGATAATCAGAAGCCCTGTATCTCAAGAGAAAATACTCAAGTCAAACAAAGAAAAAAAGACCATTAAGCCCTGACTATAGAACCACTACAATCCTTTGCCTACGGATAAAAAATTATCCGTCGGCAGCAAATTTCTAAAATATTTTAGTCCAACCATCAAATAAGAAGCCCATGAACTGTCAATACTGATGCCAATAAAATCAACTTTGTGCCACCGTATCTGGCCTAATGAACCGACTGATTCGGAAAGCAAAGCAATCCCATCATCCCGGCCGAAATTAAAGTCGGGGAAAAGCTCCGTATCGACTGACCCAACATAGAGATTGATGGCACAAGGATCGGAGTCGAACCTAGACCACGAAGCAACACCAAAAAGAATTTTATACCGGGGGTTTCGGCAGAACCTTCGAAACTAACACGTAGGAAGGCAAAAGTTTCCAAGTTTGGTGGAAAATTGGTCTATTAGTAAATTCATAAGCAATCATGAGATCTCCACCAATTGAATTTATACAAGCCTTATTATTCACAAGACAAATACTGAAAAAGATAAGAGCAGACATCAGATTTTTGCACTGTGGCTAATTCGAACCTTTCAGCTTCAATTGTTCATTCTGATCAGAAGGGGAAAAAGGGAAAAGAAAAAAAAAAAAAAAATCCTCATACCGACAAGCACCAGTTTGCTTCTGTTATTAACAAATATATTCTGTGCACCAAAAATCATGATGTCATAAAAAAAGAGAGCTTTTTCTCCATGGATCTCCAATTTTGATCGAAATTTACTGCTGGTCACACAGAGAGAGAGAGAGAGAGAGAGAGAGAGAGAGAGAGAGAGAGAGGATTTACAGGGTATTAGCATGATGAATATCAGCTTGAAGAGCTTTAAGGGAATCTTTGAAAGACTTTCTCATGGCCCTCCCTCCAAATTCCCAATTCCCATCCAACAAAAACCCCAACCACAAATCTCAAAATCCCTCCCCCCCTCTCTCTCTCTCTCCTCTTCAAAAACCCAAATAGCAATCTTTACACCAAAAACCAACAAAAACCCACATCAAGAAATTCCTAAAAATTGCCCCTTTTTTAACCGGTCTCTTCTTGTAGTGGAACAAAACCCAGAAAAAGGTAAGAGTGACACCCAATTCACTGAATCTGTTCCTCTCTCTCTAATAACAAAAAGAAAGAGAGGCTGCGATTTTCTCTCTCTACAACTCTACTTATAAATACTTATAAAAACAGGTGTAGGTGTCTCCGTCTAGAAAACACTGGAGGGATGATGCATCTTGGTTTGTATTTCGGGGTTGCGTTGGCAATGGAAACTCTCTCCCAACACCGAGGCTGATGAGGTGGGGCCCTCCACTTTCCTCTTTCCCCCACAATTTTCGCTTGGCGCGCACGTCATCCATAGTAGTAGTATAGTATTATCTGCTTCTACTGGAGAGTATTAAGACTCTACGATGATTACCTGAGTAACATTTGCGATTGACAATAAATTCTTTTACACTACCGATGTAAAAGTCTATTTTTCAACCACCGCATATTGTGGGTTTTACCGTGCATACATTATTGTAAATTGATTAGTTTATCTTGTAGAACTCGCATAATAATATATTTTAATGAAAAATCAACTTAATCAGACATTCGTAAGTATATAAAAATTTGAATTTCTATTTATAAAATGAACGATCTGATTCTGCTCATAATTTTAAAGTCAAACTATCCATTACCGTTCTTTTTACAAAAAAAGAATTCAAAATTTGATATATCGATTTCCGAACAAGATGATCTTTTTTTTTAATGGATAAGCTACACTGTAGGTCCTGTCAGATGAATGGTTCAGATTAACAGTAATACACAGTTGAGCTCACAATAACGGTGGTGGAAAAGTGAACTTTCCACCGGCACCGTAAAGAATTTATTCTCCTTGCAATTTCCCCCCTTTTATTGAAATGCCCTTTAGTTGATCGATCGGTCATCGGTATCGCCAAGTGATACCTCATGTTCCTTAACACCACACCTGTAAACAATATTCGTATGTAGTAACTCTAGAGCACCTATTAAATTTTTTTTATTTAATTTTTTTAATTAAATAAAATTCAAATCCTATTTGTGACGTGGCAATAACTCAAGAGCACCTAAAAAATTTCTTTTCAATTGAATACCCAAGTGAATACTGGAGAGAGTAATTTGGATGCTGCTAGTCTACTTGTGTTGGTAGTCCTCAAAAGTAGTGCTAACTAACTAATAATGACCTATTGTTGTGATTAATTTAGCTCTCCACTAGCGTACAGTACAATTAATTTCACAATAATTAGTTGAAATACACGTAAATTAACAAATTATCAACAAAATATATTTGCGCACGATCTATTTTTTATTGACCCAGACCGCAGGTTAATTTGATTTTGTCATTTTACATGGCAGTAACTCATAGTAATAAACACGAGCACCTCTCTCTAACCCTAAAACAACCGTCACACTTTCTCTTCTCCTTACCCTCCTTTTCCCTTGGGTTTATACCCAATTATGGGCGGCGGGAGGGGAGGGATCAATTCTTGTCTTCAGATCTGGTTTCCCTTCCCCATTCTCCACCAAAACCGTTTTCCGTTCGCCGTTGCACCGCTTCTGGGTTTGCAGTCGCCGGTGGCTTTATGGGTCGCCGACTTAGGAGCTTGATTGGTAGGGAGCTAAGCAAGAGAAGGGATGTTTAATGATGAAGGGAAGTGTAATTTTTTTTGTTACTTTATTTTATTTTTCATCCGGATTTAGCCCGGTGGTTTGTTTAGTCATGGGTTTGGTATTAGTTTTATTATCTGTGAACCTGATCTCGCTAGGCGAGTTTAAAATAAGACTGCACATATTGTGTTCTGATTGCGAGCCCTCTCTAATGGTGTGTCTGGTCTGTGGACACTCATTTGCCACCATGAGATTTGTCTTTGATGTGTAGGCTTCTGCCTCAAAGTTGATTATAAATTCTCACATTTGAAAAAAAAAAACTCGTAGTAATAACTTTATCGACTAACTCAAAATATGGTCCGATACGATCACAGTAAAGTCACAAAAAGCATTCCTCAGAGCCTCTTTTGTTTTTTTTGTTATTGTGGTCTCCACTGGGCCCGAGGCAGGGCTGCTATGAGGTCGGATTGATCTCTCACAATAAATTTTTGGGTGTTGGGTGGGTACCACGTCGCCCGACTGATGTGGTGCCGAGCACTCATATCCAAACCGTTTAAAAATACGTTGAACGGCTAAGATAAAAGTGTGTTGAATTGATCCTAATTTCAGACTAGTCTGCGCGTATGATCGGACCCCTATAATTTAAAATTTTGAACTAGTTATCATTTCAAGAATGAATTGTAACATAGACCTAAAAATGGTACTACTATAGTTATCGAACAGGGCCATCCTTGCGCATGATATTGTGACTGTTCTTGCATTCTCAATCTTTGCTCTTATAAATTTTACTACAGAGTAGTAATTTAGGTTGTGTTTCAATTACGTTTTTCCTCGCGTATACAAATTATGTGACTTAGGTACAGACACCTGCTTAGGGGCTGTTTGATAAAACTGAAAACTGAAACTAAAGGCTGAAAAATTAAGTACTAAAAGCTAAATACTGAATTTTTTAAGCTGAAAAGTTGTTTGATAAATAAATTAAGTACTAAATTAAAAAATGTTGAATTAATTTTAGTTCTGATTCTGTCTTAATTTACTAATAGTCACAAAATACTTACGGTAATATTGGACTGTTGATTGTGCTGGTGGTGATGGAGCGAGGGTGGTGGAGTGGTGATGGTGAGGATGGAGTGAGAGTGGTGGTGGTGGTGGTGGTGGTGGTGTTGGAGTGGGGTGGTGGTGGAGTGATGGTGGTGTAATGGTGGCAGAGTGGTGGCGGTGGAGTGGTGGTTGTGCAATGGTGGTGTTATTATTGTCACGGTGGCGGCGGCGTGGTAGTGGTGGTGGTGGTGATGAGTGGTGGTAGCGGCGGCGGTGTGGTAGTGGTGGTGGTGGTGGGTTTGAATGGTAATCGTGTTGGTGGTGAGTGGTGGCGGCGGCGTGGTGGTGGCCTGGAGCGGTAGTGGTGGTGGTGGAGTGGTGGTGGTCGATGATGGTGGTGAAGTGGTGGTGGTAGTGGTGGAGTTGTAGGAGTGGTGGTGGTTGGAGTGGTTGTGGTGGTGGCATGGTGGTTGAATGCAAGTACACAAAAATTCAGCCAGAATTAAGTAGCTCAAACTATTTAATTTTTTTCAATTTTTTAACCTACATTTTAAATAACACTTAATTTATTAAGTAATGTAAAATGTGGTTATCAAACCTACTGAATCACTTATTACTTAATTGATTCAATTTTAAATACTGAATTCGGGTTATCAAACAACCCCAAACTGTATCAAACAAAATTTGGCCGACACATAATTGCCGAACGTACACGAGAAATGTGAGTGCTAAGACATTCACGTCATTTGGACTGATTTCGGGTGGGAATCAAGTGGGTGCCCACGTGGTGTCCGAGCAGCTCATTCGGATCATTCAAAAATGTGTTGGACGGCACGTATTGAAATTCTTTCTCATCTTTCTCTCTTTTTCCCTCTCTTCAAATCGAACCATTCAAAACCGAAATAGACAACCCGAATGCAACGAATGAAAACCACGTGGTACCCACCCAGCATCCAAAAAAATTTCGATTTTTGGCTCCGGAGTATGTTTGAGAAAGACATGACAGCATGTTTCACTAATTGCTGTGTGGCAACAACTCAACAGAGCCGGGTGTGGTCGTGAGCAAAGACAAACCAACCACAGACCACCTAGGAAAGGTGATGACTTGTCTCATAAACTGACCGACACGTGACACACATGCAAAACTGATTTTCGAATCCAAGCGCCACTTGAATGAGCTCTAGCCGAGTTGGTATATCTTGGTCTTTCTTGCGTGGAAGGCCAGGGTTTGAGTCCCATCGCGGGTATTTTGGAATTCAGAGTTATAGATAGTCACTGAAACCCACCGTGAACTAACGTACTAATGTGAGAGTCCATAAAGGGCTACAGTCCCACATCGGGAAAATTGTAAAGAATTAAATGGAATATAAAGGAATCCGACCAGGTTCCACGTCGGGAAAATTGTAAAGAATTAAATGGAATATAAAGGAATCCGATCAATTACTATATAACTTGAGGTTAACTTTTTGAGTCACGTAGCTAAGCGAATAGTTAGCAGACAGCTGAATCGGATCGTTACAACAACTAACTCCTCTCTAACCCCGCTGATGTTTACAAACTACTATTTGGGGGAAAAAAAAAAAAAATCATTCCAAGCGTGACATTATATTGAACTAGTTTGGACATGTGTTTTAATAATTGTACCTTACGTACCATGTTAGGTGATACGTAACAGTTTGTGCGCCTTTTGATAGTCCGGAGACAATGTGAGATGCATGTGTACCAATCGGTTCCCGTTACGTAGTGGTCTGTTTTCCATTCACGGATCGGTTTACGGCCGACTGTTATTGATCATTTAGGCCCCGTTTCAGAAACCTTCTTAAAAAATAAGCAGTTTATTTCACATTTTCAAACTAAAAAAATAATGTAAATGAAAAATAATTTTTTTTAATTTTTTTTTGCACCGTATTAAAGATCTTGATGAGATCTATCAAACAAGATCCATAGTGGTAAGAAAATTATTTGCGTAAACACATTATTTTTGAGCTTGAAATTGCCTTCTTAAAAAATAAGGAGCTTATTCCCGTTCTGGAACGGGACCTTAGACATCTTAATATTTTTTTTTTCCCAATCAATGATTTTAAAAACTCAAGATTTTTACGACGACCGACATTTGTTACGTCTCACTCTGGACTCCCGAAACTGTTACAACGCGACATGTAAACGTGTACCGGGGACCGTTAATTAATCCCTTGCTGGTTCGGTGATTACAACCACTACAATATCACTTCTATTTCCTTAGGCTAGTGATTTTGCCACACCCTTATTTGTTAATGTCACATCCTGCAAGTGTATTTTTCATTTTTTTGGTACAAAAATACACTTGCAGGGTGTGGCATTAACAAAAAATGGTGTGGCAAAATCATTTCCCTTTTCCTTATTGTGTTGGAAGATAAGAGTGGTTGAAATATTTTTTCCCTTTCTTATTTTATTAATTAATATAAAAATACGTACAAGTATCGTGTGAATTACGTCAAATTGAACAGTTACAAATAGGAGAAAGTTACTTAAAAAAACAAATTGCCCTTGTTCGTTTTCTATATTTATTTTGTTTTAATTTTGTTTTTCAATCATTACCCTACACTTTTTTTCAATTATTACCTTATTTCTCCAATTATTAATTTCATTTATCTCTCTATATCTCTCTACTCATTAGCAGGCAGCAGATGCCTTTTTTTGGGTCTGAAGTGTCGTCTTACATAAATTTTTTCCAACATCGGTTCATGTTTTTATACTTTTCCGATTTGTCTCGTCGAGACGAACGATTATTATTCTGAAATATTATGACAAAAAACTAAATAGAAAATTACAAAAAATAAAAAAAAATACCAAAATAACTTCTGGACAAATAAATTTACAAGAACGGAATTAGTAAGTTTTTAATCCATGAAAGTTCGAGAAAAAATGCCTTACACATTTATTTAATTGGGGATCGCCTATTCGCCTCCTCCAAATCTCTTTATTAAAGCATCACCAATCACTTATTAGAAGTCTCGAAAATTTACACGTGTGCATAAATACCAGAAAAAACAAAAATGAGTATATGAATTTGGCACCTGCTCCTGTTGGGTCCCTTTGTGAGCTCTTTTTTGAGTCCCACTATGGAACAGAAACCGTTTACTTTTTTGAGCTCGTTCAAGATACCATGCATGTCAAAAATCTTGTGCATCATGTATCGGTTGATATGCTTTGGGAAATACTATTTCATGTTGAAAAAAAAATATAAAAAAAACCACAAAATACCGAATTGGAACGCATTCATTTAGTACTACAAAGGCGTTTCGAAACACATACCAAACCGTAATTGATATGGAGTATAGATCATATGACTTTTTTGGCATGGTCGATGATCTCGTCATCTCGACAATCTTTAAAATAAACGGTACGTTACCACAATGCGCTGAACAGGATCCTCTCCAACTGTTCCAATAAATTTACGTTAGGTTCTCACATCATAGCATAAAAAAGTCAAGCTTCTTACCTATTTGAAAATACTATGTTCATCTAATAGCGATTAAGAAATCTCATCAATCGAAGCCATCTAACGATAAAATCACACATTAATTAGGTTCTTGATGATCACCGTGATCATTTAAATGATGTGGGTTAATTCTGGTAAACATTCGTAATCGGGCATTTATCTTGGAGAGATACTCTAACCACGCCCAAAATTACACACCCTCTCACAAAACACAAAGGTTTCACATACACTGCACACATAGTGTGTGTGGGACCCTTGTATTTAGTGTGTGTGGAACCTTTGTGTTTCGTGAGAAGATGTGTATTTGGGTGTGTAATTTTGGATGTGGTTGTAGAACATTTGTTTATCTTAGGTGGTGTTCCACTTTTAGAAAAGGGAAAATGACGGCCTAGGACGTGTTTTGATAATTAATACACGTCCTAGGCCGTCATTTTCCCTTTAGAAAATTAGTCTTAGGTCCATTATGCGAACTTCATAAGCCCATAAGTACATTTATTAATTTTGTTAGGTCTCAAGTCCATTTTAGGATACCCTGAGGTTTAGATACTTTTATAAGATTTTAGGATACATTTTTTTTTTATCATAGGATAGGGTACCTTAGGGTTTAGACACTTTTATAGGGTTTTAGGGTACACTTTCCTATTATACAGTTTTAGTAGTTTAGACACTTTTATAGGGTTTAGGATTTTAGGCCCTTTCGTAGGGTACCTTAGGGTTTAGGTTGTGTGGACTTGTGGTTTTACAAAACTATTTGGTGGACTTGTGGACTTATTATGAAATGTCTATAATTCATCTATCACTAAATCTCCCACTTTCCCTTCTTAAAAAATAAGTACTTATTTTCAATTTTCAACTTTAAAAATAATGTATTCATGAAAATATTTTTTTACTTTTTTTTATATTGTTCAAACGATTTCGTCGAGATCTATCAAATAAAATCCATATTACTTATCTTTTGATTTCACTAAAGCACATTATTTTTAAGCTTTAAAATAAGTTCTTAAAAAATAAGTACTTATTTTGGAAACCCCCAAAATAAGGAATTGGATCCTCCAATGCTTAATTAATTTGGACTGGACGTGATAAGCAAAATACGGATTGTCCGAGTCCGGCTCCTCTCCAATCCATAGAGAATTGGAGGATCCTCCAATTCATAGAGAATTGGAGGATCCTCCAATTCCAATTTAATGGTCAAGATTATTCTAGTAACTCGAGCCTCAAAAAAGCTCATATGGTATTCTACAGATACCCAATTACTCCCCAAAATATTTCTCAATTATATAAGTGCATGTCTTCCCTCTCCGTTTTTTTTGAACGGCGAAAAAAATTCATTAATCTTCGAAGTTGTTACAAAAAATTCATTAATTTTTTTTAACGGCGTCTTGTCTTCTCTCCCTGTTAGACCTACCTCTAAAAAACTTTTTTTATATTGCTCATGAGGATTTTTTTCGACCGATATCATATAGCTCATGAGAAATTTTTAGCATGATTTTTTTCATTGATAATATCTTATTATGTAGCTCATGAGATTTTTTTTTATGAATACTAGTGTATTTTCACGTGTGCTTCGCACTGTGTCATGTGCTCATTGATGTAGTTGTTCTTGTATACAAGAAAGTTGAAATTAAGATTCAGTTATGAAAATTAGAAAGAAATCGTAAGAGTAATTAAGTAATTGAAACGTAAGATAATGTTACAAAAAATTGTTTTAGAAGAAATGTAAAAGGAGTTCTTTGATTAACTCTGTGAATCTGAGTGTTATTTGAACCTGTTATTAAAGTTACGATATGAAATTTTACTAATGTTTGGAATTTCGTAAATTGGTGCCTGGGATGTGACAACTGGAGAATATTTGGAAAATAATTGGATGCGCATAAACTATCATATGAGTTTTGGGGCTCGAGATAGTAGTGTGATCCTGACTATTGAATTGGAATTGAAGGATCCTCCAATTTCCTATGAATTGGAGAGGAGCTGGATTCGGATTGTCCATTACTGCAATTAAAGGTTCGAATCTGTTCAGAGATTTTTACCGTTGAGAGTATGCGCAAATCCCAATCATTGATTATCCCGATGTATGGTGATATGGTCTAGATTTGGAGTCTTTTGCTTTGGGATCTCAAAACTCTTAGGAATGGTTTTCTAATAAATTTTCTCTATCTCTCTCTCTCTCTACTCATTACCCTAAAAAATCTTTCTCAAAATCCAAACCGAACAAGATTGACCAAAACTTGGACCGGAGAGTATCCGAACCCCAAAAATAAATACTACACCTACAAACATACATTTTTCGTATTATTTCTCTCATCAAATCCTTGATACTCCATTCACAACAAATAACAAGTTCGATCGAGTTTTACAAGGGAAATGATTTTCAGTACTCCCTTTTTTTAGGATTTGGAAATTCTGTAGTGCAAGGTCCTGCAAGGCATCCTGTAGGGCGTACACAAGCCATCGATCTTGACAATGAATAGTTGGATATAATCCGAATTTCTACAAATCCTACTCGTCCATTATTTGGATGAAAATCCGAGTCGTTCACTGCCGAGATGGACGGCTGGATTGGTCGCACTACACTTGTAGTGCGGGAGGTGCACTACAGACCCCCAGGTCCCATTTTTTTTTATTTTATTATGACACTCTATTTTGTTGGCTTTTAGTGAATCTTTCATATGCATTTTTTTCACTTAAATACAAGAAAAAAAAGTGTCATAACAAAAAAAAAAGAGTGGAAATCATTTTCCATTTATAAATGTGGAACTGTGCTAAATTTTTAATACATGCACCTGTTTCTTGGACTTTCTACAACATGCACCTATTTCTTGGACTTTCTACAACCAGCAACTTCACTTGCTCGTGGAATTTTTCAAAAGCTGACAAGAGGAAACTCAACAAATAGCTTCTTTTTTTATTTTTTTTGGCAAGTAAATTTTTTTTTTTTCTCGGCAAACGAAGATTTTTATTAAGCTCGAAGGGGTACATCGAGGAAAAAAGAGAACACAAGGTGCATTTCAAAAAGACAGAACGAAAAAACAAACACCATAGTAAATTTTATATAACACCAAAAAGAACGAAGCTACAAGAAGAAAAAAAACTACTCCGTATTCACAATTATTCAAGAGGAAATTTTTTGAACTAATTACGGAGCCAACTGTCGCATAATCCTTTATTTTCCGCGGTGAGCTCCACAACAAAACAACAAAATAGAATATATATGTGTCCACTTCCTGCTCATTTTTCTAATTATAAAACAAACAAAGATTTTTTATTTTTTAAATATTATACTAGTAGATCCAGCCCAACATTCAAACTGATGTGAAGAAGAAATGAAAGGTGAGAGTAAAAGCTTATCCTTCAAGCAAATGGCAATTACTACTGTACAAGTTTCTTAAAAATCCATTTACCAAATAGAATAAAATAAGGATAATTAATTGCCCCTGATATTATTATTGGTTACCCATGATAATGACTTGCCAACCTCTGAAAAAACCAACAATGATAATTCGGCGTCATTTGTAGAGTGGGACGCAACCATTTGCTTCCAAAAACACACACGTCAACTTAATTATAAGACAACAAAAAGGCTAAACTAAACAAAGACGGCAAATCTAATTTTTTACATCGAGAATAAATTCTATCCACTGCCGGTGTAAAATCTCATTTTTCTACCACCGCCAATTATGGGTCCTACCGAGTGTTTATTGTTTTGATATAACTGTTCATGTTTTAAGACACGCAATATATAGTATTGCCATGCAAAAAAAAAAAAAATCAACTTGATCGGAAGTCGATAGATGTATCAAAATTCGGATTTCAGTTTATAAAAATGGACGATCTGATTTCTGTCAATAATAATAAAGACAAACTATCCATTTTTACAAAAAGCAAAATTTAATTTTTTATACTCCTATCGATGTCCGATCAAGTTTATTTTTTGCATGGATACACTAATATGTGGGGTGTACGAGATGAACGGTTCAGATAAACAATAAACACGTAGGACCGAAAAAGGTGATGGTAGAAAAGTGGGATTTTCCACCGTCGGTGTAAAGAATTTAATCTCATTTACATCTCTATCATTACACAAGAGAGATACTCCTACTACATGACAACTAGGGTTCGATTATTCAGGTGATGCCGCAAGAAAGAAATCTTTTATGAATCTCCTAGTTCAGGCGTTGATAATGTGCTTTTGACTTGATCGGAAAAAGAATAAGTAAATTAAATTACAGATAGGCTAACCTGGACACCCCTAACCCTGCGCCATAAAAAATAGATGCTACTACTAAGTTCTAAGGGCACAATAATGGGGTTTCAATTCATAGGGACCCAAACCTTAAAAAGAGGCCTCATTTGTTAAAGTGTCGTTTGTTTAACCAAATATGTGGAAGGAGTGAACCACCAATCAAAAGAGGCCAGATATTATAATGTTTTGTTCATGACCTAGATTAAACTAGCATTGGATATACAGTCTGAATATCTTACAAATAAAAAACACGTAGGGTATGATACACAACGCCATAAGAATTGTCGGTACTATTAATCTCATCACTATAAATTTCGATGGAATTTATAAATCCTATGAAATCATATGACCTCTCACTATTTGGTTTTGTCAAACAAATAAACTCTAAGAACTAATATGGCCCTTCACTATTAGTCTTGTTAAACAAGCGTACTCTAGAATTCGTTTGTAAAAAGATTTGTGAGATTTCAATCCAACATATTCATTCCTGACCAGAAAAAAAACTTCAACTAAATGTAGAAAATATAGTTCCCTTCGACTTGTAGTCCTTGCAATTTTGTTTACGAACGTTACCCTCTTTAATTTTGTTCACGAACGTTACCCTCCTTCCTATTGGTTGAAATGATGTGGATCCCACCACAAAGTGATATCATGCTTACCAGGTAATACACTTTTAGTAAGCATGACATCACTTTATAGTGTGATCCACACCATTTCAACCTATAGGGAGGAAGGTAATGTTCACCCTCTTAAGTGGAGGGTGAACAAAACTCAACTCCCAAATCTGATGTTCAAATTCGAAAAAAGAAACTGAACCTAGTAAGACCCAATAATCTCATCCCATCCCATCCCATCCCAATAATTCGTGAACCCCACTTATCCTCTCTATTATGCCTATTCTCCATCCCATCCTATCCAATCCTTCTTAGAAAATAATCTGACAAGAGTCTTAAGATTCACCCACTTTTTAACTTGAATCACAATGGAATATTGGTATTTCCATGACTTGTGGTGGGCACCATCTTTATCCAGTCATCTTACACGCAAAGCAAGGTTTGGCTCAGCTTGCGGGAATGAAACAACTGTGTCAGGCCAATCACCCCACATTTCTGACTTGCAGTTGCTCAAAACTCATTGAGTTTATTCAATGAAAGGAACATATTGTAAGCAAACCAATGCAGGGAAAACAAAAGAAAAAGCAAATTAACTGCATTTCTGGAATTGTTATAATCTACCAACAATCTCAAAAATAATCGACTGTCGAACACCTCCGTATTTCTGATGAGCAAGTATTATGTACAATTAATAAAATGAGGCACAAGATAACAAGAACCAAGAAGAAGATGAAGAAGAAATAGAATGGACCGACGGTTGAACCTTCCGATATCAATTTGTAGAGTAAACTAGGACTAACCCTTTGTTTGTTGTATCTTCAAACTGGTGCTCAAAAAGTACACGGAGGCTTTTCATGTTGAGAAAAAGAGTTGTACCAAAATTATGAATCTGTAACCGTATAGAATCGGGACTTTAATTTTTCCAGATAACTTTCTGATTTCTGATGGACTCCTTCCAATAGCTATTCTTGATTGATGGACATGTGAATTTTTGCAAGATATCCTCACGGGCCATTCTGAAGCAATCTTCAATCTGTGCATCAACCCTGATGCTGAGTAGTAGTGAATTTCCAGACCCCAGGTATTTCAAGCGCAATATTATCTTATTCCCACCCAGAAGACCTTCGTTTGTAAGGAATCAGAAATTGCCTGATAGACTCCTTTTAGCTGTGAGTCTGTGACATCTCATTTGGACACCGAATTGTTTCTCTCTCCAAAAAATTACTGATTCCAGAGCAACCAAAAGTTAATGCTCCTTCAGTTCGATTCCAAATGCACCTGCTGTTATGTCAATCTCTGTACTCTGGTTGCACAATAACAAGAAAGGTTGGTATATATGGTAGGTATTGTTATTCAAGAATCTCGCTCACCATATCGTCTCTGCCTTTGCTGAAAGGATCGTAAAGCCATTACAAATTCGGTTTCTCCAAAATCAGGCCAATGCGATTGAGTGAAGTACAACTCAGTATATGCCAACTGCCACAGCAAAAAGTTGCTAACTCTAAGCTCGCCACTAGTTCGTATAAGTAGATCAGGGTTTGGAATCTCTGCACAGTTTGTTTGCAATTCCTGCTCTATTAGAAACTCATTAATGTCTTCAGGTTCAATAACACCGTCTTTAACTTTCAAAGCAATGCTTTGACATGCTTGCACAATGTCATATTTGCCACTGTAGCTAACTGCTACGATCAATTGGAGTCCTGAATTATGCTTTGTCCTCTCCTCAGCATAGGTTATCAGTTCCTTTACTGGATCCGGGAGCTTCGATGTATCCCCGATACAAGAAAACCGAATATTATCCCTGCTGAAAAACATCAGATTAGCTGCTTTTTTAAGCATATATAGCAAAATTATCAGGTATATCCATTTGAATGTTAAAAAAGGTGAAGGCATCCAAGTAGAAAGAAATGAGAACACTAAGAATGAGAATAATGATATGAGGATCATAATTTTGAGTACCATCTAATGTGCCATCGTTGATGGCACCAATCACGTCACCCGCAGAGCTTTCTGAAATTTAATGATAAATTCTCAGTGATGACCAATAGAAATGATCACGGAGGAGATTTTTCAACTTGAAATGGCTGACTTAAATGAAGTCCCAATCCACAGAAAATCGACAGAGTTAAAATCAAGACTAAAATTACGTAAATTGGTGCCTCCTCAGGAAACCTGGAAATAAATGCTAGTATGTTCACCAAGAGATTTTGGCATGAGCAATTTCTGAACAGATGCTATTCTTGGTTATGTTGTCCACCTATGGTGCTTCACAATCAAGCTTTAACAAGAAGAATGCAAACCTCCAAAGACAAAAATGAGGGAGTAGCTGATGACACATTGACGATGCCATTTACATGAAGGACAATTCAGCCACATAACTAACATTTTGGCATGAGCAATTTCTTAATAGATGCTATTCTCAGTGATGTTGTCCACCTATGGTGCTTCACAAACAAGCTTTAACGAGAAGAATGCAAACCTCCAAAGACAAAAATGAGGGAGTAACTGATGATACATTGACGATGCCATTTACATGACGGACAATTCAGCCACATAACTAACATGAACACGAAAACCAGTGAGACTTCCACCTCCAAATACGTTAAATTTCAGTACATTTTGTACAAGAATGGACACAGGAAAGGAATAACACGAACATAGTTATGGCTATGACAATGCAAGATGTTTTCGCTCAAGGAGAATCTGATTTTTGCTCTTAGATTATACTAAGTTGTATCACCATAGGCTTGTTCGTGAAAAGAAATCATTTGAATCAGTGGGACTTAAATTAAAATAGCTTTTTCTTGATATTATATCTTAACTAAAATCTAACACACAACAACAACAACATAACATAACCCATTTAGTCCCCAATCATTGGGGGTATGGGCGGGGGATGATTGAAGACAGACCTAACCTTTGGCAATATATGCACAAAGTGGCTGCTCTCAGAATACTACTGAAACAGTGGCCCCCCTAAACCTCCAAGAACCGAGGAGCTACAGGGACGTTTTGTTGAAGAACCCTGCCCCCAAATCAGAGCCAAATGGCATCAGAGAGGGCAGGCCTAGAGACCCAAATCAATTTATGTGCACATTACCATGCTTCCTTCATTGATAGTCCAGAGCATCAGTATGCACAACTATGAATAAAAAAAATTGAACTAAACTTTATTTGACTTAAAAGAAAACGTACCTCATGAAATTGTTTACTTCATCCTTCATTCCTCTTTCAAGTAACCTCATCAAGAACCCTACTTCTACCTGCAAAACCCCAACAGAAACAGACCACCGTCAAAGAAATTTCACAATAAGAGTGCTACATACCCAGAACCAGATGCAACGTTTAATATGGGTCCCATACAATGCACCTAAGAGCCACACACATCGAACAACTCCAGGTCCAAAGACTCAAATGTCTGCGCACAAACTTGTCAGGAAGCGTTCAATAAAGTGGGTCGCATACGATCCACTTAAGATTCACAAATATCCAACCGCTCTGTAATCGGATCCGTGTCTGGCAGTAAACATACACAAAGTTATAGTTCATGTAGAGTTCATACATACATACGTTATAAAATTTTCATCACGTACATTGTGTTCATATATATAATTTCAGATACATACAAGTTATACATCTTTATTCGTATTAAAGTTATACATGAAATTTTCATAATCAATTTACAGCACATGTATGTAGAGTTCATACAAACACACAAGTTATAAAATTTTAATTACGTACATATATAATATCATAATACAAGTTATACATGTTTATACATATTCAAGTTATACATGAAATTTTCATTATACAAATATACTCTAGGTTATTGAGCTCATCAAGCCAAATACCGTCAGCTCGGCTAATTTATTAAGCGAGCCTAAAATCGAGGGTCAAGTTCCGTTCGCATAACATACCAATCAAACTCGAAAGAGCATTTACCGAGCTGAGCCTCTAACAGTTAGCGAGCGGCTCGGTTAATCATTCGCAGCCCTACAATCTCACACACAGAGGCACAGAAATGCATACGAAATTCACACTCAATCAAATACGCAAAGTTAAAAATCTGACCTTGGGTCGAAGCCAGTTATCAGAAGAGAAAGCGAAGACGGTAAGAACCCTAATCCTCCACCTACAACACAGCTCCACCATCTCCTTCAGCGCCCTCAACCCCGCTTCGTAACCCGCCACGGCCGGCAACCCCCTCGTCCGGGCCCACCTCCTGTTCCCGTCCATGATCACCGCAACGTGTTCCGGCATCGCCTCCCTCCTCATCCCCGCCGGCAGCCTGACGACGTCGTCGATTGCAACATTCTGGGCGGTGGAGCAGAGGAGGCGGGAGACGGTGCGGTGGTGGAGGCGGAGGAGGAGGGGTGGGGGAGGAGAGAGAGTGGGAGTGGGAGTGGTGGCGAGGGGAGGAGAGAGAGGGAAGTAGGTTAGTGAGAGCATAGTAGACTAGTGCTAGGGTTTTGGTAAAGAAGGAGAGCAGGGGATGCAATTGACGCGGGAGAGAGTTTGACTATCTTTTTTGATCCTTAGTTGGACCATCTGATACGATAGAAACGAATGGTCAGAGACCTTGGACTTCCGGCATGCGACGTCGTTTCATGAATCATCAGGGGTGAACAAAAAACCGACCGAACCGAACTGAGTTCAAGAACCGAACCGAACCGAACCGGTTCATTTTTCCTGTTTTTTCATTATCCGGTTCGGTTCGGTTCTCGGTTTTTGAAAATTTTTGCGAACCGAATCAAACCGGTTTTTAATATATATTTAAAAATATTTTAATATATATATATATTAAATATTTTTAAAATTTTCGGCTAACCGAACAGACCATCAAAACTCGGTTTCGGTTCCTTCTACTCCCTGAACCGGTTTCATTCGGTTTCGTCAAAATCCCCACTGAACCGAACCGAACCGGTTACACCCCTATCATCAGTAAGCCACCTCATTCAAAAAGTCTCCGAACGCAATTTTAAAACGGCCACCGCTATTTGCAACCACAAATTTTCTGAATGTACCCTGTTTAAACTATGGTATACAATTCATATGCATATGATAACAGACTACGTTTAAAAAATTTGTGGTTACAAATAGCGATGCCCTTTTAAAACACAGCTGTATCTCGAACCTCTTTTCAATGTAAGAGCATGTACACAAGACTAGTTAAACTCCCAATCTTAAGTACTTTACCTATGCAAAGTGAGAAAACTAGGGTACAACAGACTAGGTAAAAAAAAAGGTAAAATACATTTGGTAATTTTGCTCTGTATTTTTGGCAATGCAGTGGCGATGTACTGCAGCACAGGTATAAGAAAAATACTATTGTTTCTCCCTCCTCTCCCTCTCTCTCTCTCCCTCCCCCTGTGACTAGGTAGGCAGCGGTGGTGTGCAGTGTGGGTAGGTAAAATAGGAAGACTGCTGCCGCAGTTAGAGGTGTCAAACGGGTCGTGTCGACCCACGACACGACCAGTTTGACACGGACACGGTGTGATACAGGACACGAAAAAGACACGGTATGGCCGGACACGACACGATACGGACACGGTATAGTTGGGCACGGACACGGCACGAACATGAAAGCGAGCGGACACGACACGGTATTTGTTGACACGTGACACGGCACGGACACGAAAGTAAGGATACACGACACGGACTCGACACGGTTCGAGTATGATCTCGACCGCGGGCACGACACGGCACAAGCCTGAGCGGCCGCGACCACGGACCGCGATCACGGTTGAGGGCACGCACGCGGTAATGAGCGAGACCACGACACGCACGGTAATGAGCGAGACCACGACCACGGCAGACGCAACGATTGTGTTGCACGATACGACACGACACGACACGGGCACGACACGGGACGGGGCACGGGCACGACACGACAATGGCACGGGCAGAACACGGCACGGGACACAGGCACGGGCCCACGGCACAGCACGGCACGGCACGATTACGAGCCTTTATTAAATGAAATTTCAAGAAAAATGATGATGAAATTTAGTAATATTTTAAAAATAAATAGCAAGATATAGAAAATAAAAAATAATGTACAAAAATAATTTCAAAAATAATGTTACTAAACAATTAATTTTAATAAGATATAGAAAATAAAATTATCAAAGCCGTCATTTGCAACATGCAAGCCATGTAAAAAATGGTTTGACGACGTCGATCACTCGATTATGTATTTAATAAATGAAGGAGTAGCTATTTATTCCTAAATCCTATTGAATTTCTCATCAAATTTTACCATAGATGATTTTAAAAAAACAAAATGGGTTCATTTTATTAATAAATTTTTGAAAATAATTTGATTAAACCAAAATTCCAAAAAATAGAAGAAAACATTCGCCACCAAACACACACTTATCAATGGATTCAATGCACACATTAAACTGGATAAAGCACTTGTAACTTGTAAGAATGAATTGAACGATTACAACAAAAAAAATTGTATTTTTTAAATACAGTCCCCCTCTTATTATTTTCAAAATAATTTGACAACGGAAAAAATAATTTGATTAAATGAAATTTCAAAAAAAAAAGTGATAAAAAATATAATTTTAATTTTTGTTGAAGAAAATTTTGACTAATTAATTGTAGAAGGAATTAAAAATGAATTTTAGTATTTAAAAATAAATAGTGACATATTAAAAAATAATAATTAATTTTATTAAAAATTAAACCATTAAATTTATTACAATAAATTTAAAATTTTGAAATAATTTTATTAAATGAGATTTTTACTGTGTTTAAAATGTATTTAAAGTCAAATATATTGAAATTTCAAAGAGATCTCGCTCCGTGCATGATATTGATTTTCTAATTCTCATAGTTCGTGATTGAATTTTGATGATCGGGACCGTTGAAAGTTTTTAAAAGGTGCTTTCCAAGGGCTACATAAGAAATTGGGGAAAAAATTACTGCAAAGGGCTTGATTCAAGCAATTTTCAATAAAAAAACTATACTTTTCTAACTTTTTTGCAATTGCGATAAAGGGGTTTCTTATAGCCGATCGAGCCAAAAATTTGTACAAATCATTTATTAAACAAGCACAACAACATCAACGATATGGATCGTCGTGATCTTTTATTGGTAGTTTAGTCACTATACATTGAATAAATGCACGAGATTCGGTTTAATATTAATTACATCCCGATGAAGGCACTAAGTAAAATCGATCGGCCCAATTTTTTACGTGAATGATGTAATCAATATCCATAATCAAATCAACGGTTCAGATTGATTGTTATTAAAAAAATCAATAATAAGTATTAGAATCTATACGTTTAACTTATTCTAAATGAAACTATATTTTGTGCTATAGTTGAATATACAGTAGCCATCAGACCGCGACAAAATTACGACGATCGAGACCGTTGATTTGATCACGCATGTTGATTACATCATTCATGTAAAAAATTGTATTGATTGAGTTTATGTAGCGCCCTCATCGGGATGCAAATTTTATAAACCAAACGTATTGCATTTATTCAATATAAAGTAACCATACTGCCGATAAACAATAACAACGATCCATATCGTTGATGTTGTTGTGCCTTTATAATAAACAATACTTTCAAAATTTGGGCTCGATCGGGTATAAGAAACCCTTCCATCGCACTACTACTTTATTACGAAAATGCTATTTCTCATCCGATCAACTCTTTAATGAACACATGATTAACATGTATGAATGATCTGAATCGTTCAAATGACAAAATTACTCAAATTCTTTTGATTTTATTAGGTATTTTCTCCGGAAACCATTTTCGTGCACTGTAATTTCGATAAGGCGAACATCCATAAATTGTTCGAAATAAACAATTTCAAACAAAAAAATAAAAATAAAAAGGAAAAATAGAGGGCCAGTGAGATGTAATAAAGAAGGGCATGAGGGGTATTATTGTATTTATGTGTAGCCGTTTGGGGGTATTTTGGTCTTTTTGAATTCTAGGGCACCGCACCACATAGGCACATATAGAGGTCAGGTCAGGTGAGTAGGTGACTGTGTCTTCTACTCTTCTAGTCGCCACTCTTCTTCTTCCAGTCATTCTCATCTCTCTCTCTCTCTCGCTCTCTCTCTCTCTCTACCGTGAACAGAAACGGCTAGTCCTAGGCAACTCTACCACCGGCGGTCCGGCACAAATCAAAAGCTCATTCTCATCTCTCTCTCTGTGACTCTGTCTCTTTGAGCTATCTCTCTCTCTCGATCTACCAAACCACGACCACCACACGGCACAACCTGTCAAACGGATCACTGATCTCTCTCTCTCTCTCTCTACTCTCTGGCGGCCTCTGCGATAAACACGTACGGTTGCTCGGTGTTTTCGTTTTCCCCTTTCACTGTAAATTACTGTTTTCTCGTCTGCCATTTCGGATCTGTCCGACACCTGTAGCGTGTGAATCGTGTTATTTTTAGGGTTTTGTTTGGAGCTAGACTCGGTCCAGCCCTTCCTGCAAAATAGCACGTGAAATCGACTCTTGATCGCGTGTTTTTTTGGCCAATATATTTTGATTGTTTCTCGGTTTTTTTTCGTTGATATTTTTTTTTTTGTTTTCTGCTCAAAGCCTATGATCTGTTTGGTGTCTATGAATACTATCAGAAGGTGAGAGAAGTGATTGTACTCAAACTCACCACTGCACCACCGATCTCAAACACAAACCCCAGTTCACTTCTAATCTCAAACCCCAGTCCACTTTCATTTGTGGTTTTTTTTTTTTGAACAGCCCTTCATTTGTGGTAAAATATATCTGATTTAGTTTAAACTAAAGTTATATTAACTTGTTATCTGAATGCTCTTTATCTGAATACAGGAACAGGGTGTAAATGGACCCGGACAATATCCATATGGATTTTGCCAGAGCACAATCTTACTCTGAGTCTTCTGATGAGGGTCATGAAGCACATGCAAGTGGAAACAGTGTTGGTGAAGGTGCTTCCAACAGTGTTCCAGCGAATCCAGCCTCTACTTCTATAGGTAGTCGAGGTAAAAAAAGGGCAAAAAGGACTAACACATCTTGGGTGTGGAATCATATGTCTAAACGTAAAAATGTGATTAATGCTAAGGGTGTAAACATAGGAAATAGATCATGCTGCAATTATTGTGATAAGAATTATTCTCCTAATAGTAATTATGGCACTGGTAGTATGATAAAACACCTCACTAAACATCATCAAGATAAAATTGAAAACGAACACCGTAAAAATTTCTCTAATTTTATATACTCGAAAGCTGAAATGAGAAAGGGGTTAGCCCGTTATGTAGCTGCAGCAGAGCAACCTTTTACTTTTGGTGATGATATTAGGTTTGAACATTTTGTCCAACAAAAACTTAATCTTGTTTTTAAAAAAGTTTCTAGAAATACAACTAGAGCTGATACGCTTGCTGAATTTAAACTCGATAAAGAACAGTTTATAAATGAAGAAATTGCTGGATTTCCTCGTGGTACTTCTGTGTCTTTTACTTCTGATATGTGGAGTGGTGGAAATAATCGTGGTTACATGGCCTTGACTACTCACTATATAGACTCTAGTTGGAAATTGAATAAAAGGATTATTGCATTCCGTTTAGTGGAGTATCCTCATAATAGCACTACTATTTTTCAAACTGTGTATGGTATTTTTACGGAGTACAATCTTGCTGATAAAGTTTTTAGCATTACTTTTGATAACCATTCTGCTAATACTGCTTCTATTGATATGTTCTTGGATAATTTAAGTCCTATTCATGGTGGTAAGTTATTCCATATGCGATGTGTGTGTCATATCATTAACTTGGTAGTGCAAGATGGTTTGAAAACAATTTCTCTAGAGTTGTCGAAAATTAAAGATGCTATTCATTCTATTACTTCCTCCCCATCTAGGCAACAAGAGTTTGATGCGTTTTGTGCAAGTTTGAGTCTTAAACCAGAAGTTTTTAATACTGATATTAGAACTCGTTGGAATTCGACATACATTATGTTAAAATCTTGTAAAAACTATTACAAGGCAATATCTGATTTTGTTAATCCTAGGTTCGGTGGTGGCTTTTTGTTAAGTATAGCGGATTGGAACCTTGCATTTGAGTTTATGAAGTTTTTGAAAGTATTTTATACTGCTACGTGTGCTTGTTCGGGTGTTCGTTATCCTACTTCTTGTATTGTGCTTCACCAATTGTTTAATATCAGTGTCTTTTTTCGTAGCTATAGATTGTGAGAAAATTTTGTAGGTCCTTTGGTGAATATGGAAGACAAATTCAAAAAATATTTTGAAGCAATGCCAAAAATTTTTGTTTTTGCTGCTGTTATGGACCCAAGGATTAAATTGTGTGGTGTTGACAGGCTTTTAAAAGGGCTTTCTAATAATATGGGTGTTTTATTTTATTTGATCGCAACTGTGAAAAAGGATTTGATTGATTTATATGATTTATATGAGTCTAAGTATGCATCCACTAATGTTGCAAGTACTTGTCCGGATCCATGTTTACCACGTCTAAGTGTTGATGACCTAGGTTGGAGTTTGATGTCAGATGATGCTTCTGATATTTTTGATTTTGATACTGATACTGCTGATACCTCTGCTCGGTCTGAACTTTCTATATATTTAGAGACAGAACGTATTAAGATAACCAACAACCAACAAAACTTTGATATATTAGGCTGGTGGCAACAACATGCTCCAACATTTCCTGTTCTTAACATAATGGCACGTGATCTATTAACCCCTCCTGTTTCTTCGGTGCCATCCGAATCGGCTTTTAGTGCAGGTGAAAGAGTGTTGGATGATAAGCGCAGCAGACTAGCTCCAGATATTCTGGATTGTCTGATGTGCTTGAAAGATTGGGAGGATACACGTCTTGGAATTCATCCACGCGCAGCCAAAGATGAGTTACGAGACTATTTTGCAGACTCGGACATAGATGATGAGTAATATTGCTGTATTTGGTTTCAGTTTTCTACATTTAGTTGGTAAATTTGATGCCAATTGTTGGGGTTGTGTTGGCACTTGGCTGCATTTGTGTTGGCTGCCTTTGGTTTCAGTTTTCTGCATTGGTTTCATTTGGAGATGCATTACTGCTGCTATAGTGCTATTGGTAGTGCGTTGGCTGCTGGGGTTTCGTTTTGCTTCATTTGGTTTCAGTTTTCTGCATTTGGTTTCCTTAAATAAGTCTTGCATTTGAGTTTTTCGGGCTTTTTGTATGCAGTTTTAGGTAGTTTGAGTTGCCTTCTAGGGAATTTGAGAGGGGTGTGTGTGTGTGTTTGTGTGTGTGTGTTACCAAATTCCCAAAAAAGAGTAACCAAATAACCATTAAACTGTAAGCAAAAGCCCAGTTTGAGCTGAAGTGTGATTGTGTTGCAACTTATGAAGACCTTAACGGCAACTTAATGTTGACATGATCCATTTTAGTTTTTGGCTATGATGATAAAAAAAAAACCTAATATCTGAGCCGAGACTTGCCAAATGCAGCAGAAAACTGAAACCAAATGCACCCAACTGCCAACCATGTCCCAAGGTTATGATGTTTTTCTGAGCCAAATCTTGTCCTAGGCTATGATGTTTTTCTGAGCCAAATTCTGTCCAAGGCTATGATGTTTTCTGAGCCTAATTTGTATGATCCATAGCAATGATGAAGCAATTAAATTCTTATTAAGGTAGATACCTTGGCGGGGTAACGGTAGTTGCAGCCATGAGTACACTCCTGATGGATTTATATTGTCGGAGCCCATGGAAGGCTATGAAGAAATTTTTCTGAGCCTCTATCCACTTTCTAGCATTAATAGGGCAATGATGAATGAATACATTAGTTGTCATTAACGTAAAAACATTGGCGGGGTAACAAAAGTTGCAGCCATGACTACCTTTGTGATTACAAATACATGATCTGAGCCCTATCATAACTCCAATGCAGTGCATGAAGTGCTGGAAATTCAGTTTAAATGGCAAATATGTTGCCTGCTCTGATCTGCCAGTATTGACCATGTTGTTTCTGTGTGTGATCTGTCCAGTTTTCACCCTGCTCTTACCATTCGGAACTGAGATTTTGAGTTTCCAAGCTATTTTGTGCAGTTTCTGGTGTGGTATGATGGTTTGTGGACCAAGCTCAGATTTTGTGGACCATAACTTCTGTGGGGAGCTGGATCAGTTTTTGTTTTGAGTTGGATTGTGTGGGGAGCTGGATCAGCCTTATTTGTTGGTATTCTTCTGTTAATCCCAGAGAACAACTGTAAACCCCCCCAAAAATCAACTATTACTTGAATACAGAACATGCAAACCAGAAAACAGTAGATTATGCCATTTTTTGGTTAGGGTTTCCTGATATTGAGCATCAACTGGTTTTGCAATAGATACTCCTTATTTCTTAGTTTTACTGTCACCATTGCATTGCATGTATATCGTTGATAACTTTGTTCCCATTGTAGTTTTCCTGTCATTTTGACAAAAATTGTTAGTATTTATTAATGGTAACATTCTGCATTGGAAAACATATTAAAGAAAATTTTGGATATGGTTAGTAGTGTCTTTTTGTCATTGTCAACTTATATTTGCTGAGCTCTCACCATTTTTTAGTTGTGCTTGCTGGCAACTAGACAGTGTGTGTGTGTGTGTGATTGCAGTGCAGTGTAAAGTGCAAGTGTCACATGTTTTACTTTGCACTAGACACCATGCTAAACGCCTAAACTACAGAAAACAACATGCCAAACCCAAAAATCAACTACATGAAGCCATGAGTACCCTTATCTGGGCAATGATGAATGAATTCAATGAATAATTAAGGTAGATACCTTGGCGGGGTATAATTAAATGCAGCCATGAGTACCCTTATGATTCCTAACTTATATTTTCTGAGCCCAAACAGCAGGTTAGTTGGTCAAATTTGTGGATTGGCTGTGATGATATGTGTTCTGAGCCTAAGGACATGTGGTTTGACATATATTGGTGGATATGGTCTGGCCATGACTAGCTTAGCTTTTTGTTTATGCTGCTGCTGCTGGTGTTTCAATTGCTATGTTAAGTGAGTGTGTGTTACAGGTGGCTATGATGTCGTAAAAGCTGAGCCAAATTTGATTGGCAATGCTATTTTCTGCTGTTACAATGCTATTCTGTTCTGTTTGAGGGCAGTTTTCTGTTATTACCATGCTATTCTGTTCTATCCTTTTACTGTTGGAATCATAAACTGAGTTTTTGATCTCTGTTTGGCTTGCGTGTACTAACCTTTTGTTATAGTCTTATCAATATGATATTATTGTGTTTCGGATACTCCAGTTGCTATCTTTTTTTCCTGTTCGTGTAAGCTTATTCTTGAGCAGGTCATGTGTTCTATTTCTAGCAGTAGATGATGGAAATATTTCTTCAACAGCTTGGTATCTGGGTAACCTTTTAGTTTTGCCTCTCTCTCTCTTTCTCTCCACAGCTAACTGAATGCTTGTCTTTTAAATTTATTTGCAGTTACTTGGGTTTTTTGGAGGAGTCCATTTGGCCATTCTCAGCGCATTTATTTGTCGAAGATACTCGAATGCCAGATTGAGTGGTTTGATTTCAAGTTTCTTTGGGACGTTTATTTTGTGAGACAACAGACTTGGCTACAACCTAGTGTTCTTATTGTAGTTGTATGAAATGTATGATACTTTTGTGTATTGAAGTTAGTTTTGGAGGATATGTAATGCCAATGACTGTATGAGGAGCATTTATATGCTTTGTTCTCATTAAGTTTTATGTGCAACTAATGTTGTGATTTCTGTTTACAAGAATGAAAAAGTGGATATATTTCTTCCTTTTTCTTAGTCTGCCGAATTGTGCCTTGTGAGCTTGACAGATTCTTGTGCTTGACCAATTCCAATCTCCTCCATCTATAAATAAGAAAAATGTACCTGAACACCCATCATTCACAAACCAATATCAATCTACTCTTTTGAAAAACAACTTTTCTTCCTCAAAATTGTTTCAAAAGACTAATGCTAATGGGTAGCTCTCCATTTCCCAAGTGGCTTATTTTATGTGTTTAAAAAAAAAACGATTTATATTTTTAATATTATTTTCAAGTGTGATGAAGTAGAGATGCTTTTGGGATTCCCCAAGAATCATACAAGAGGAGGTGGTATAAGTAGGACTGATAGATACAAGTCACTTGGAAATTCATTCCAGGTGAGCATCTTATTTATTGTTTCCTTTCCTTTCCTTGTCGCATACTACCTCTATCCAACATTCTTCAATATTCTTGGTCCTTTTCACTATTGATTCTGGACACCTGAAAAGATCATCTGTATGTTTCATTTTGTCCTCTTTACTTAATTTTCGAAACTTTGTATGTCATCATAACTTTGTACCTATCTTAATTCTTATTAATTAACTTTCAAAACTTTGGTACTTTTTTTTTTCTTTACGCTTTGATTGGAGGGCACTAATGCCCAAGAAGGATGGATTATTTTGTCATTCTGTTGATGGGGTAAATTTCTTTCAGGTTGATACAGTGGCCTGTCACCTCTCTGTATTGAAGGACTTGTTCCCAGGAGGCATCAATATGTTGTCGCTTTTTTCGGGTATTGGCGGTGTTGAAGTTGCTCTTCATAAGCTTGTCGTCCCTTTCAAAACAGTTGTGTCTGTTGAGAAATCGGAAGTCAACAGGAATATAGTCCGGGGTTGGTGGGAACAAACCAATCAAAAGGGTACCCTTATCGACTTTGATGATGTGCCGCGGGTGGATGGTGACCAACTTCAGCAGCTCATTAGTAACATTGGTGGTTTTGACCTTGTGATTGGTGGATGCCCTTGCAACAACCTTGCAGGAAGCAACCGCCACCACAGGGACGGACTGGAGGGTAAGGAGTTCTCCCTTTTTTATGATTACTTTCGCATTCCGGACTTGGTGAAGTGTATTATGGCGAAACCAAATTGAAAGTTAGGAAGAAGGGCCTTTTTTTGCCCGGATACATTTGGGCTTAATTCAAACTTTTATTTAGGCCTTTTATGTAGGCAGTGCTCACCTAGTTCCTTCTGTTTTACAAATGCCGTTTTATTTTCGTCAACAAATTCCGGGAATACTATTACCGGCATTAATTTGGTCTTTACTGGCATTTATAAAATGCCGCAAAAAGCCTAATTTGGCGTAGTGCCGTTTGATACCTCTACACCCGCTTTAATTAAGGCACGACCCGACCCGACTCCCGACCCGAATTATAAAGGCACGGCACGGCACGATAGCACGACACGATCCGTTTTAAATAAGGCATGACCCAATCCGACACGAATTCTATCGGCAAGTCACGAAAGCACGGAACAACCCGATTTCAATAAGGCACGACCATGATCCGACACGATCAAATTAAGAAAATGGGCCCGCACGGCACGACCCGATTGCAATCGACACGACACGAACACGACCCGATTTAGTAAATGGACACGACACGTCACGACCCGATAAAGAAAATGACACGGTTGACACGGCACAGTATGACACGGACACGGAAATGGACACGGTCCGATTCGACCCGACACGACCCGACACGGAATTTTTTTGACATGACACGACCCACCCGTTTGACACCTCTAGCCGCAGTGTGGGAGGAGAAGATGAATAGGAAAAGTAAGTATTTGGTACTATTCATAGGCATTTTTGCTCACAACTGGTGTACATGCGCTAAGTGGATCCATATGTATCAAATGGCTTCAGACGCAATTTTTTTAAAAATTTGCATCGATACCAATGATCATTGTAACACCCCGATATTTTAAATGAATACCGGCAACATTATTTATTATTTTTCAAAAAAAATTCTTTACTCAACCAAATATACACGGATGCTCTAACATAGGGGTTTCTTTGTTTCAACCCAAATTGAAAATACTAAGCTTTTATTCAAAAGTAAACATTGTGCTGACTCCTCTTGGAAGATAGTAACCCGATAAAAAAAAATACTTAATTAACAAAATCTGACATTTTATTGAAATAAATTTAGAGCGACTCTAGTCTTAATACAGATTCCAAGCTTACTCGGTCTCCGCCCCTAGTATTCCTCCTGTGTCAAACTGCTCCGCCATTGAATCCTGCACACTCTGACAAATTGATCGCCGAAGCAACCGATTTACCAGAATACAAACGTATTCGTGAGTGATAATTCACTCAGTAGAATAATCCTAACCCTACCAACCCCTTACTTTACAACTAAGCAGTTTTATCACAATTCATGTGAAAATAATAGAACGACAAGTATTAAATAAGTAAATCCATTAGCAAGTCTTTGAATCTCACATTTCATAATCATTTCTGCACATCCATCGCCTTATGAACTCAGTATTTCATTGAACATATTTTAAACGCCCTGCTACCTTAAATATCACGAGATACAAGTAAACTATCCTCACAATTCTAGGTCCATTAGGCTGCCCTCAAGGTCCTGCTAGGCTACCCTCAATTAACACAAGGTTCTGTCAAGCCACCCCTGCGGTCCTGCTAAGCTTACAACCTTTCATCTGTTTTCCTTTTCCATTAACCATAACATTAACTGCATAATTTCTCTCATCGTAAACAACCCAGTGCACGTGCACCTAAATCCGATTGAGCACATACAATGTTATTCATCAAGAAAAACTAACTCAGAGCATAATACATTTTTATGAGATAACAAGTAAATCAATTAATAATGTGTGAGTAATAACTCGCATAATATTTTATGAATGGCCAATGCATTTACGTTATTAAAATGCGTGAGTAATTATTTAAACACATAAGCTATCAATTTTGTAATCTTGGTAGTATTTTTTACAACACTAATCATGACTCATTTTTATGGTTACACCAGAAATAATTCACTCATGTATATATTTAGCTATATCCAATTTTACAATTGAATATAATCATAATATCTTTTTTTTTTGTTAACCCTAATAACTATTTGAATGCCTACATTAAAATAATGATAGTAACATACGATGATGGGCCGAATCATGATCGGTTAATAAACCAAAGACTAATTGTAATAAGTAATTAGTTCTTTTGGGTCAAAATTACATGTTAAATAACCTCAGGGGTGTAACTGTAATAACAGTACCTTTTTGTCAAAATCGTAACTTTCATGTACAGTGGGTATTAAAAAAAAAAAAAAAAACAGGGGAGAGTGGTATCCAAAAAAAACAAACAGGGGAGAAAGACGTCTGCCACTCCGGGATCGCTTTCTTTCGCTCCGGAACGTTGGAAGCCAATACATATAACATTTATTATATTTAGGAGAGAGTAAGGGAAGCATTTAATCTACCTCGAATTCGGTTGGAAAGCGAGAAGCGTGTTCCTGAAGGTTTCGAAAAAATTGGAGGAGATGACGGAGCACGGGACGCCGCCGAGGCTGACTTCGGGTGATTGGAACTAGGCTTCGTGATGCCGAGGCTCGGGTTAGGAGTGGTGTAGGTCGAATTCGCGTTCGAAGTGCGGGTCCACGGGACCACGACCCTCTTCGTTTTCTCTCTCTAGATTTTCACCATGGACGAATTTCCTTTCTCTTCTACTGTTGGCAGTGGTGGTGTTTTTGGTGTGTGTTCTTGGAGAGGGAGAGGAGGTATTTATAGGGGTGGGGGAGGGGTTTATACTTGGAGTGGGGACAGGGCCGGCTCCGGGGTAAGCCCCGCAAATTCGCGGGCTTGGGCAACCTCCCGGGCTGGCATCCAAAAAAAATTAATTAATTTAGGTATAAATATAAACAAGTTTCCCATATCTTCGCAAAGCAACTGCTTGGCATCATGGCAACAGCACTCTGGTAAGGTTTCAGTGATCCAGGTTTGATCCTTTGGCGTGTCACGTCACCTCCCCCTTTATTCTTTATGCTTCCATTTTTGTTCAGTGATCCAAGTTCGATCCACCGCACTTTTTTTTTTTCCTTTTTTCATTTTTGTTCTACCACTTTTTGTTTTCTTCCCAACCCACAATTTTATGAAGAAAAAAATACTAAATTAATTTTTTGGAAATTTTAAACTTAACAAACACAATAGTGGAGTAATGTATAAGTGATATGTTCTTATATTTGAATAAAAAAAATCATAGGTAAAATAAAATCAAGTGAGTTAAGACGGGTTTTTTTTTTTTTTTTTCCCTTCGAACTACCATTTCACAAGTGAGATCGATTAAATAGATTGGTTATGATCTCAATTGAATTGAGGCATTGTTATGATGCTTGTAGTTTCTTTCCTTTTAACCTCTGGTTATAAATTTTCTTCGCCGTTAAAAAAAAAAATTTGAGGCATCATTCCATTAAAAGCATTTTTGGGACTTGTTAACTTTTTATTCTTTTCAAGACTGGTAATTCTTATATCAACTAAAAAGCACAAAAAGCCAAATAACCAAAAGTTAGTAGAACAGACTTCGAATTCTTGGATAAATAAAGTACGATGACTCAATTGACAAATTTTGCTTTAAAAAATGTAAGAAAAAGTTTTTTTATTTGAATCGCATCGTGCCAATGTCGGGGTTACATTTTGATGTTGGTTTTTTTTATATTAATCAAGCTAAAGGAACAACATGTAAGTTTGATGGTTTTTTTTTTGTATGTGTAGTTGTATGTTTTTTTTTTTTTTTTGTATGACTTAATAGTAGGTGGACAACAAAGTATGAGGTTGGGTTTGGACAACTCAAATGTCGGGGCCGGCACTGAGTGGGGAGAAAGAAAAGAAGTAAAGAGAGAAGGAGATGGATGGAGGTGAAAGGGGAACAGAAAATGGCCAAGAGGGGAACAAAACCCTCCTTCTTATTGGCCAAGAGGGGAGGGGGGACCACACTTAACTCAACCCACCTCAACTCAGGTTAGTCCTTGCTGAATAATTGCAAAAAAGCCCCTGATCCAACTCTCTCTCTCCCCCTCCCCTCTTCAACTCTCTCTCTCTCCCTCCCCTCTTGGCCAATAAGAAGGAGGGTTTTGTTCACCCTCTTTTAGAGAGGGTGAACAAAATTGCTCTTGATGAGGGGAGCCCAATCTGTTCTATTGAATGAAGGTGGAGGAAAAATGTTATGGTGCATTTGGCACACCAATGTATAAATACAATTATACACATATACATGTTCTTCTAATTATTACTCTAGTTAATTCTAATAACTAATAAAATTTGGAACAACAATATTATTATTATTATTATATATATATATGGGGGCGGTTCCGGGGACAACAAATTTGAAAACAAAAAAAACAACACATAGTTCTTGATCAAATTTTAATGACTTGAGCCGCTCAATGTGATCAGAAAGTGATTTTAAGGATACCCACGAAAAATCAGCAAAAAAAAAAAGACCGGAAAGGGTTTGATCTAAGCAGTTTTTAGCTTAGATTTATGAACGGTTCAATTAAAAACCGTTCAAAACAAACACTTTCCGGTCATATTTTTTGCTAATTTCTTGTGGGTACCTATAAAATCACATTCTGCACACATTGAACGGTTCGGATCATAAAAATTTGATCGGGAACTATGAGATTGAGATTTGTGTTGTTTTTTTTGTTGTCAAATTTGTTGTCTCCGGAACCGGCCCCTATATAATAGTATATATATATATATATATATATATATATATATATATTCTTTCCCGAAAAAAATAGCACCAAAAATTCGGATCGTTACAATCATAGCCTCATAGGAGAAATACGTCATCCAAGTATATGAGGTGCCATATCAAAATAGAAATAATAAAATGTACTACGTGAGGCTCTGTTTGATAAAACTGAAACGGAAAAATATCAAGTATATTGAAATTGAATGCTGAAGTTGTTAAATTGAAAAAATTTTTGGGCAAAGTATAGATTAACTCCATATGGTTTGAGCATTTGACATATGACCTCCCTGAGTTTTATTAATGAGTAGTTTGCCTCTCTATGGTTTTAGAGTGAAGTGCTACCGTCACATTTTCCATCCAAACTGACGGGAGGTATTGAACACGCACCTATTCTGAGGCTGGGACTGAAAAAAGTGAATTAAATAAAGTGAACTTTGGTGTAAAATGGCAGTACTACCCTTCTCCATCATGTTCTTCAACATTATCCTCCCAAACAACACAGCCCTCCTTACGTCCTCTCTACCCCATCGTCCAGTCAAGAAATCACCCCCGGCTGTCCAGGTCCTCCATATCCACCCACCGTCGCATCCCGTCGACGCTTTTTTCAGCAGCCCTTCCACTCTCCACCGTCCCACCCCCCATCTGCCTCACCGTCACGACTCACGACCCGTCGACGCCGCCTCCAAAAAAAATCAATATAATTCGAAATAATCAGAGAACAAAACGTTGGAGGTCACTAGATTTAAGTTCTATCCCCACCCTTTAGATCTTCTAGTCGCGTAATCTCCTGCCCTCTCTCTCTCTCTCTCTCACACACACACACATCGGGCTTTGGGTTCGGAAGTCTGTCAGATCGTGGAGGGTCGGTAAGGGATCAACCTCTGTGTGGTTTGTGTCTGTTGTGTGGTTTCATGTTTGGGGAATTTAATCGTGAAATTTGGAAGAGTTCGAATGGGAATTTTTTGTTAAATGAAAACCAGCCGCTCATCAGTGTGACTCAAATGCAAAAAACTGACCTCACAGGGCTAGAGTCCATACGTATTTATGTAGTTGATTTACAATCGCTGAACTTTTATAATTTTGGTTTGGGTCTTAGATTAAGGTATGCTGCAAAGGGACGTCCAATTGAAATTGAGTGTCAAATTCTCTCTCTTTCTCTCTCTCTGCTTTCAAATCTTTTTTTTTTCCCAAGTGCATCCTTTTTCATGTATAATTTGTAATTGTAAAAATTGCAAAAATTAAAACAATAAATTAACAATTAGGCAAAAATAATTAAGAAAAAAAATCAATTTTAATTTTTTTTTTTTTTGCGGATTTACGTTTTCTAAGTAGGGAGAGGGAGAGGGAGAGGGAGAAGAGAAGACATAGATATATTTAACCTACGTCAAAGTACAGGGATATCAAAGTCATTTAACATTTTCTGTTAACAGAGTTAGAGATGCAGTTTACTCCAAAACCATAGGGAGGCAAACTGCTCATTAATAAAACTCAGGGTGGTCATCTGTCAAATGCTCAAACCATAGGGAGTTAATCCGTACTTTGCCCAAAATTTTTTTTGATAGACATACTAAGAGGTCAAATGATTTTAATCATTTGATTACTAAGTTAGTGTCAATAATTTTATATTTATAATAATTGCTCTCTTTTAATTTTTATAATTGGTCGTCATGTGTTACGCAGGCGGTAGAGATACGGTGACTCAATTGGTGGTGTGGTTTGCTATGGTGGTGATGTTGGTCGTGAATCATGATCATGGTATGTGTTGGTCGTAGCTAGGGTGAAACGAAAACGGAAAAGGAAACCCAGATCAAAATGGTGTTTGGTTTCATTTTTAGAGGTAATCGGTTCGGTTTGATTTGAGAACGGTAACGGACTATACTACAATGTATAAAACTGTAACGGATTCGTGCAATCACAAACAAAATCGATTTTAATTTACGTAATCAAATACTAACAAACTCACAATCTGCCGAAATTCAATACGTTGCAGAAAGAAAACTTGATGATATATGTCGGAGAAACATGTCGTGACCAAGGCGACAAGGCCAGGGTTGTCATTTTTCCGCAAAGTTGGAATTTGCCCTCGCCCGGTACTTGCCATTGTCAAGCGTCTGCCCCCTGGGATACGATCACCACGTATAGAGAAGAAACACTGACAGTCTCCACACAGAGCAAACCAACTCGTCTTTGCAGTTCCTAGCACAAAGTCCGAATATTGGCAAAAATCGGCAACTGTTCGGACAACGGAAAGGGTATGGGTCGCGACTGTTCGTAGCCGGGAAGACACGGCCCACACGAGTGCAACTATTCATAGACACACCATTTCAGGAAAGAAGCAAGGCACACACCTGCTTGTTGGGGTAACGCACACACCTATTCGGGTAAAAACCAAATTTGTATTACAATAAATGATAAGTTGAAAAAAAAATTGGCCCAAAAGGATATTATTGTAGGCCCAAGCCCAATGAGAGCCCTCATGATCTATGGGCTAAAGCCCACTTTGTCCATGCCCTCCCTCCTCACAAATTTGGAAAAATAACGATCAATGACGTGTTTTGATAATTAATACCCGTCATTTTCCCTACGAATCTCAGGTGCCAAAGGCCCAACGTTTTAGCTCATACCTAGAGTATATACTATATATACGCACAAGGATTCACGTAACTTTCCTGCATGAGACTCAATTCACTCAAGTTCCTTTATCCATGTTTAAGTAGGCCATTGATCAAAGCTTTAAAATATTGATTCTATTATTAAAAAGGGTGAATGTGTCAGTATGAGCGAGCTACTTTTGGCTAATTCCATCACGTGTTTGTGTTAATTGTCGGTGGTTGGCTGTCGGTGAAATAAACATTAAAATCATAAGGGGTGCATTGTTATTTCTTATACCTGACGGCGTATCTATTATTAAGGCAAACCTCAAGTGGTGTGCGTGAAATTTACTCTTTATCTTTAAGAACAAACCAACCACAGATCCCATAAAAAAAATAATAATAATAATCCAACCACAAATCCCGTGGCAGATGGTATCCGAACTACATCAGAGGAAGAACACAAAAATATTAATGGCTTTTTTTGTCAGAGATATTAATGATTTTAGTGATCCGGCTATAGGCTGTTCCTCGGTTAAAAGATTGGGGGCTGCTGTCAAGCGAGGGTGCTTGGCAGCGGTGCTGAGCGGCCGATCTGGCCGTTCATGTCGGCACTAACGGCTCGGATCTAATCCGTGTACATCAATGGCGTGATTGACCGCTCGATACCGTTGCCAAGCACCCTCGGTTGGTAGTATCTTCGGATCTGCAAATTAAATGTATACTAAAAAAATAAACATGTATTGCAATATAAATAATCATCGACTGTAAGAAAAATTAAAATAACATAATAAAAATTATAATAAATGATGTTTGTCGTTTGCATATAGATTACGAAAAAGACTAATATAGTTTTAGAATACTATTTTGGGTCTCATTTCTTCAAAAAATAGAGGATTTAGGACTATTATATAGGAAAAAATAAGGAAAAAAAATCTAGCGGTGGTGAGTTTACATAAGTCGGGGATAACTTTTTTTTTTACATATAATAATTGCATTTTCTAAAATTCTTGTCGTGGTGACCGTCTCTACTATCTCCCATCTGGCTCTATCCTTGTGGACTGTTACTTTAAAAAGGAGAAGATATTAATGGAACTTTGCAAATGTTGCAGAAAAAAAACGATCAAACTAGAATACACACACACCAAACAAACACAAACACAGAATATGTTATATATTTTGGCACTTTCCGGGGTTGTCCAAAACCTTCATTGGTGTCTTTGTTATATCAACTCCGTTTAATTATAATAGGTAGGTTTTTAGGGGGTAGTTGCTCGCTCGATACTCCTCCCATTTTCTTCGCCAAGTTGACCGTTGGGAAGTCGATCTTTTGTGTTTCAGGTAAACACATTGCACAGGACGTCATGCATATGATTGAATTTTGTTACCAAGATTAGATCTCCGAAAAATTTGTTTATATGAAAAAGATTTCCTTTTCATAATATATTTTTGGCCGGGGGCTAGGAAAATACTTTTTCCATAGGGGAAATTTCAAAATGACACTTGAACTTTGCATCAAATGTCACAGAGACATCTGAACTTAAGTTTATTTCAATTAAACACATGTACTAACAAAATCACCAAATTTAGACACCTAAACTTAAGTTTATTTCAATTAAACACTTGTACTAACAAAATTTCCAAATTTAGACCCCCGCCATTATACTCTGTCCCAAAAATTGCTGACATGGCATCTCCAACCCGTTTAAGTTGTCCCATTGCATATATTTCCAACAAAGGACGATGCACCCAAGCGAAATCCATAGGTAGACTTCAAGTGTAAGGTTGAAGTGAGGGAGATGGTGAAACAATAGGCGGACTTCTGGAGAGAGAAATGGAACGAAATTAATTAGGTTAAGTTCATTTTCCCTCCAAACCATATTTTTTTGCCCAAACCCAGTTCTTCTTTCTGCTCGGCAGACTTCTAATGATGGGTTTCGCTTGGGTGCATCGTCCCCTATAGGAAACATATGCAATGGGGCAACTTAAACAGGTTGGAGATGTCATGTCAGCAATTTTTGGGACGGAGTATAACGGCGGTGGTCTAAATTTTTGGATTTTGTTAGTACAGGTGTTTAATTGAAATAAACTTAAGTTCAGGTATGTAAATTTGGGAATTTTGTTAATACATGTGTTTAATTGAAATAAATTTAAGTTCAAATGTCTCTGTGACATTTGGTGCAAAATTCAGGTGTCACTTTGAAATTTTCCCTTTTCCATATGTAGAGATCATAAAACGATTTCCTTTTTTGAATATATAAAAAGGGTCTCATAAACCATTAGGGATGAGGCTGCCGAGAAGATTTTTGTTTTTATTTTAGCAGCAACCCTTGTTTTGTTTTCTTCCTGAGAGCTTTTGAAAAAGAAAGAAAGGGGTGCACGGCTTCGAGGGAGTTATTGTGCCACAGCCCGTATTCCGGTTTTGGTTTTTGTTCTTGCCTCTTGCATCTTCGAAACCCGTTAAGTTTGTCGAGATTACGATTCTCATCATATCATTCATTCATTCATAGTTCGTGGTTTTTGGTGCCGTTTTCTGCTGAGGCCGAATCTTTTGGAAATTGATTCGAAGCCGGTTGAATCCGGAAATCGGGCGTGAAGTCCGCGGTGCATCTATTGGATCTTGAAAAAGCTCAGGGAGCATCGGAGATTGGTGAGAATAGATAAGGGCTTGGGTAAGGTTTTTACTATTTCTTTGTAATATGTACTTCTTTTTTATTAATAGAATATATCAGTAGTGTCACTACTACAAAAATAAATAAAGATCTCGGTCATTTGGTGTGATCTTTCACTTTTAATCTCACATTCAAAACCATGGTCTTTCAAGGTGTAACTAAAAGTCTCTATCTTTTAACCACATGATAAAAACTCATTAAAACCGTGACTAAAAACATAAAAACTATGATTAAAATGATAAAACTGTGACCTTTAATGGCTTAACATCTCAGTTTTATTATAGCTTAACAACTTTCCTTTAAGGGCGTGGTTTTGACTTAGGGTTATTTAGGACCCTTAGTTTTTTCGCGTAAATCGTGCGTATCCTGTCTCAATTTTTATTCTACTGCACTACTTGATTTTTGGTTTGGATTAATCGAGATAATCAACCCGTTCATCTATATTAATTTTTAAATCAAAAATTACTGATTTTTTTTAATCAAAACTCCTATTCACCCCCCTCTAGGAGTAAATTGAATGCTTCTGCATAATTTCAGAATATACGTGATTCTCCAAAATCGGGTACATGTATGGAGGTAACAAAGATATAGAGATAAACTTTGGAGCAATATTCTGATGTAGAGATAAGTTTTACAACGGAGTTCTCTCTCAAACTCACTACACTCTCTCTAATCTCTACATTGCTAGCCTCTCAAAGATCTTTCATACTGAGATACAAAACCCAAAGCAGAGGACTCCAATTTATAGCCAAAACTTGGAGCCCTGTTCATGAGCCACAAGAGGCTCAAGGGCCTGTTTGGGTGGGGGCTACCGAAGGGGTATTAGTAATACCCCCTCCTAAAATCGTGAGTCCATGGTTAAGCCATGGTTTGAGAACACATTTTGTCAGGGGTATTAGCTAAGTCTTGAATTCTCTTGTACCCCCTAATACACCCGGCGGAGGAATTTTTTATGAAAAGATTTTGGAGTGTTATTACATAATACCCCCAGATAATACCTCCTCTTTCTTCCATTTCAATTATAAAACAATCTTATCCTCTATTTTATTCATCATCCAAATCAAGTACAGTATTATTTAATTCTTTCTTCACATCAATATGAGTTCACATTTCTTACATAATCTCCCATACTATCTTATCATCTTCATAACTAATACCCTCAATCTTTATCCTGCTTCCAAATGGGCGTTACTGCAATCCCACGCCTGGAATTTCCAGATTTGGGCGTGGCTTGAGAAGTCTACAAAGGCTGCCACCTCTATCCAATCTTTGACCAAGGAGAGAATTGGAGCCACACTTCACCAGCCCATGTGCTGAATTTAACAGAAATTTCTATCAAAATGGATAGAAAACGTGACGGCAGCAAATTCTGTCAAATTAGATAGAAAACGTGACGGCACGGATTTATGTTATGATAAACGACGATCACATCGACCAAACCACATGCAGTTTAACTGAAGTTTGCCCTTTGCCCCTTTCTGTTATATATCTCCATCCACTGCTCCCTGCTCTCTAACACCACTCACAGCTCTGGCTACATAGATAACAGAAAAGCTAGCTAGTACATAGAAATGGTGAGCATACCTGAGATTCAGATACCACTTTCAGTACTGGGTTCAACGGCCAAAAGTAATAGTATTCCTCTACTAGGCTTTGGAACAGCTTCGTGGCCCTTCGGTGAATCAGAAGAAATAACGAAGGGATCCATTTTAACAGCTATCAAGCTCGGATACCGCCATTTCGACGCCGCTTCAGTGTACCAGTCCGAGCAGTGTCTCGGCGAAGCAATCTCACAAGCTGTCGAACTCGGGCTGATCGTATCTCGCGGGGAGTTGTTCATCACGTCCAAGCTCTGGTGCTCTGATGTGCACCCCCACCGCGTCCTCCCCGCGCTTAAGGATGCGCTGCAGTAAGTTTCCGTGATTCGTTAACCGGGGTTGATCTCTGTCCCAAATTGCTCGTTCTTTTTTGGCAGTCCTGTCACTTAAAAAAGTCTCTCTTGCACAATTTAGATTTGTCCATCTAAGAGCAACTCTAACTCATCTCTAAAACTCCAAAATAAAAAATAGGTGTGACATATTAAGGAGAGATTTTGTAATTTATTTCCTTTTTTTACACTTTATGAAAGAATCTAAGAGGGATCCATTGTACTTTCTAGAGATTTGGGTCTCCAAATCGCTTTTGATTCTCAAAAAATGGAGACTCTGCTCTGGAGACAAAATCTCTGAAAAATACCGTGTAAGTGGGAATAAGTTACAAAATTTCCCTCAAACATCCATTCTCCATTTTAGAGTTTTAGAGATGGATTGGAATTACTCTAAGGGTAAAGATTCAAGAGTAAATCGTCTATCTTTCAAGGAAAGTTGATCTTAGTTTTTCACTTGTTGTACGTGTACAGGAAACTTGGGTTGGAGTATTTGGATCTGTATCTAATTCACTTTCCGGTAAGCATGAAGCCAGCGGGAGGCTATGTGGTGCCTTTCAACCAGAGTGATCTTGTTCCCATGGATTTCAAGTCTGTTTGGGAAGCCATGGAAGAATGTCATAAACTAGGACTCACTAAGAATATTGGAGTGAGCAATTTCTCTGTCAGGAAGCTTCAACAGTTGCTTCTAACGGCAAAGATCCCTCCAGCTGTTAATCAAGTCAGTTTTTTTTTAAAAAAAATTTATTACTACTTTAATTACAGGCAACAATAATAGAATACAAGAATCTGAATTACATCATGGACGTAAGCGAGTAATTAGTCAACGCTCGTGGTACTCCTAATTATTTACATAGCGTAATCTAAACCTACTTGCATGTGCTTACCATTATACTTGGGGTTTTGAATCATGCAAGGTGGAGATAAGCCCACTCTGGCAGCAAAAGAAACTGAGGAAGTTCTGTGAGGAAAAGGGCATCCATGTCACTGCATACTCACCCTTAGGTGCTAAAGGAACACTTTGGGGAACCGACCGAGTCATGGAGTGTGAGATACTCAAAGAAATTGCTAAGGCCAAGGGGAAGACTCTTGCTCAGGTAACTAACCTCATGTTCAATCCTACGGATTAGTCCAGTTGGTTGGTTGGTGGATTTTTTTGCTTCCCACATAGTAGTTAATCAGGGTCCGATTGTTGGGATAAGACTGCAAAAAATTTCTTGTTCATGCATTCCCTAATCCCGGCATGGATGGTCTGTCAGCTGCCTTTTGACCGAACCGGAAGGGAATTTAGTTAAGGTGCGTATCTGGCTCAAATACCTCTGACTGTTGAACCAAAAAAAAAAAACTCTTGTTCTCAGTTGGTTCTCCGATCTACTAGTAATGGTATTTGGACACGTAGTCCGATATCTGTGATACAACGATATGGATGGAGCAATAAATTTGTAGATATGCACGTAGTACTACTATAAGTTAAGAATTTAGAACCTCGTTCGTTTAAGAGTTTTAGAGTTTGGATTCTAATTATTACCATATTCCTCTCAAATTATTCCTCTCATTTTTCCAATTATTACCTTTATTTTTAATCATTACTCTATTTTTCTCTATATTCATTAGCTATAAATCCAAATTAAAATTCCCAAAACCAACGGAATCTGGGTAACTAAAAGTACCCGTTCTATGCATGAGGAAGGGAGAGAAGAAAAATTAAGGTGAAGCACTAGCCAGTAGTTGTATTTGGAGTGAACTTTTCTTATCTTTTAAAAAAAAAAAATCAAGAAAAAAATGTAGCTTAGCACATGGACTACACTTCTATATTATTACTAGTATATAGTAGAGTTCGATTGTAGAATGTGTCAACTTTTTCCTCTCTCTTTTGTTCTGACGGGTGTTCGGGCAGTCTGGCCAACCTACGTTTACCTAACTAATTCCTTCCCTCGGTTCATTCAGAATCAGATCATTCATGTCGGGATCGGGACGGAAATTTACAAGATTACTTTTTTACGGCATGACTCCAAGGGCTTGTTCTTTTTGAGTATTCAAAACTCCTAAGCATGATTCTCAATAAATTTTTTTATCTTTATCTCTTTTCATTCATTACTCTCTAAAACCTCCCTCAAAATCCAAAACGAACAAGCTCCAAGAGTTCAAGAGTAGGGTATGGTCTATCACGTTGATGTGTACTTTACATGATTTACATCAATGTACTTCTAGATAGTTTGATTAGTACATTACATCATTGAAGAAGGAGATCACACGGATCATTTACGTTGATGTGTACATTACATCATTGAAGAAGGAGATCACACGGATCATTTACTTTGATGTGTACATTACATCAAGGCTACTGATTTTATCACTCTCTTTTTTTGTTAACGGTACTCCCCTACAAGTGTATTTGCCGTTAACAAAAAAAGGAGTGGCAAAATCATTTCCCTACATCAACTTTTTGTTTGTTCGAGTGGAGGGGACCAGCCTTTCAGAAATTAGTGGGGGAATGTAATTGCCTCGTTCATCCTAATTTATAAATAAAAAAAAAAGGAAATTGATTTTCACATTCAATGCAAAGTAGAGCGCCTCTGTGTACATTTTTGAAACGCTAAAATCAGTGTCCAAAAAAAAAAGGGGGTTTGGTTTCTCCGTAGTGTGGTGTTGAACTGAAGAGAGCTATTTGTGTGATTCTAGCTATTTGAAAGAATTTTTTATGGCCTAAATTAAAAAATATATATATCTATATAAAAACTCTTTCTCAGAAGAGTAGTTTCTTCCCGAGAAGAGTCTCCTTAAACTCTAGTCGTTAAATGCAAAGATGAACGGTTGGAATGTAACGAGAGCTCTCAAAAGTTGGATCGCAGGAAAGCCAGGGTGGGTCCTATATAAAAGGGTCATATAACCAATCCAATATATGTTGATGAATAACACCCTTGGGAGCAGGGAAATTGAATAAGGTCTCAAGGCTTGCCTTTTCTAATTCCTTCCGATTTTGATTTGGGACATGGTTCGACGGCATTATTCCTCTTGAGTTCCCCGATCTTTACAGGTTTAGGTGGCGTTAATTTAATAGTAAAACTTTCTAAGAACACTCACTTTGCGCGCGCGCACACACATACACAAATTAATTATGTCTCCGGTTCTCCCCGCCCCTACCCCTGATTTGGGGATTATATGAAGCCTGTTATTAGGTTGATATTTTGTTTGATAGTTAGTTTATAAGCCCAGTCTATCTGTAAGGCAGCATACACAATGAACAGACTTATGTACACAGATTCTTTGCCCGTGAAGTGTTAACCGGGCCGTCTATTCGGCAATCCAACGGTCCAATCTCATCTTGACATACCATGTAGTATCTGAGCCGTTCATTATTGAGATAAAATTTGAATCATTGAATTGCTGAACGAACGGCTCGAATGGTGCACAGCACCGTGCATGCCCCCTGGGTTCGTGAAGTCCTTATCTGGGTCTGAGTTTGTGCAAATAAGTCAATGCGCATAGGCTTTCCAACCCCCAATTCATTGTTGTTTGTTTGTGCGTGAAAAGGTTTGCTTGAGATGGGTTTACGAGCAGGGAGCAAGCGTACTGGTAAAGAGCTTCAATGAGGAGAGGATGAAAGAAAATCTCGACATATTCGGCTGGAAGCTAAGCTCAGAAGAGTCTCAAAAGATCGATCAAATTCCACAACGAAAGGCGTATCCTGGACTCGAGTTCATATCCTATGGTGGCCCTTTCAAATCTGTTGAGGAGCTCTGGGATGGAGAAATTTGAATGTTACTGAGTAATCCAGTAGTAGAATCTATTGATTATGAATAAGTTGGAGGATTTGGTTGCGACTAATGATTATATCTGCTACGTTTGTTATTTGTCGCATCGTGTTGAGCTTAGACAAGGCTCAAAGTTTGTTGTTACAGTATTTTTTTGGTTTCTTTGTCGTTCCTTTTTGACTCACTTCAATGAAGATGAAACCTAGTAAAAAACGGACCCTAGCTTTGCTAACTTATGGACCCCACACTATTAAGATGATCATGTTTGCTGGAAAGTAATGTGCAGGCAATACTCAAACCTGTCCGGGAACCTGCACAGGATATTATTATGCTTCAAACAAACATTGATGGGCAATGCCACCAAATTCGGATGTGAAAGGAGATCGAGATGATCCGTAGTTCAGAAAAAAGCTATATAATGCCACATGCGACACCACCGGCGGAAATTGAGAGACAGAGAGACAGAGACGGAGAGTTCTTCCACACATGTATAATCAAGATCCTCGGTACCACGGATATTAATGACTATTCAATAAACTCATATCAAGGTTCTCAGTGCGATAATGCTGTTGGGAAAATTTCGGCAGTCACGAAAATCCAGAGAACAATTTCCATTATCAAAATGTAACAATTACATGATTGAACTAAACATATTACAAAAACCAGTAAGCAGATTACAGAGAATGAGAAAACCGAGATACAAACAGAATCTTGGATTGAAACCGAGTCCTGTGCAGAGCCACAGTCTCCTTAAGAAAGATTCGCCCCTACCGTGGGTGTTGTAGGTTGCTTCGGCGACTTTCTCCCAGGGTTAGCTCGGTTGAACCGCTAGCCGTCGGAACACCACCGATGACCGCCTTGGCGAACTGACTACCGCCTGCCTCTCTCTCTCAAGAACGAATGTAAGAATGAGCTGGAAAGCTGTGTGTTTGCTGGTGCTTTCTCCAAATCCGTGAGCCCCCTTTTATAGAGTGAGGGTGGCCAATGAGATGAATGCTGCCATAATGCTGATATGAATTCAGCCATAATGCTGAGATTAAATCTGCCATTTGAATGAGGGAGGTTACCAGAATCAATACTCCATCATGGTGAGTTATAGGAGTTACGAAATCCACACATCAATAGGTCTATTGATTGTGGTGCGTTCGGATACAACGAACCCGGTACCGGTTGCCTCGGGAGACCCTCCAAAAGTCCCGGTTTCATTCATCCGAATTTCGTAGACTTCCAACAAATGCACCAGTTATGTATCGACTTACTGCCGATCAGAACAAAAGTCTACAACACTACCTTACCCACTCCCAGGGTTCCTTTAACAAAAGCACTTCAACAACAAAAGAAATCAGGGAAGGCAAAACTTTCAAGCATTCTACAAAACTCGGCCTAGAAATGAATCCACAACATTAAGTCCAAACTTACATTATTCCCGTGACTCCAAACATGCCTTCAACCATCAAACTCCTCATAAAGCCACCATCTGCTTGTTGGCGAATTCAATGCCCTTATCAATACTAGCCTTCAGTTCCGGCTTGAGGGCTTCCAGAGCCTTCTGCTCATACTCACTCGATCCCTGGAGGTCAGAAGAAATGACTGCCTCAACTCCTTTCTTCCCAAGCTTCACCCTCGATGCAAAGAATGGAAGATCTGCAATTTCAGACTCTATAAAACAACACTCGTTGCTATCTCCGTCAAGAGTGCGGAGTGACGATTCAACGAATCTCGCCGCTGCATAAGCCATCGCCACGGTAGCAGACCCCGTCCCAGCCTTAGCCTCCACAACCTCAGTCCCCGCATTTTGAATCCTGACGGTTAGCTGTTGAATTTCCTCATCCGTAAAACTGACCGAAGGTTTTGTTTTTGACAGCAGAGGCAAAATAGTAATCCCGGCATGTCCTCCGATCACCGGGACGTCAACGGCAATAATCCTCAAGTTCTTCTTCTGGGCAACAAATGTGTTTGCCCTAACCACATCAAGAGTTGTGACACCAAAGAACTTTTTCGGATCATACACCCCTTCGGCTTCAAAACCTCCGCTGCAATGGGAACCGTTGAGTTAGGGCAAATACATCTGTAATTATCAGAGAATAGATAAGAGTAGCATCTCCTCATTTTTGTTGTAATTATTAGAGAATTATCATTAGAGATTGATGGTCATGTTCTTGCCACTCTATACAACAGCTAGCATGCAAAGACTTATCAAAATCAATTCAGTGTCATTATCATAGAATAGAACTAGTTAGAAAAATTTTACAATAAGACTCCATGCATAAAACAGCACTGACTTGATAATGTCTCTTGTAGTTGATATTTATTGGCAATTTCGTATCCGTCTCCATCAATTTTTGTGTATAATGTGGAACTTGGCTTATTAAAAAATATTGCAATGAGTACTATTTATTCACTACTACTGACATGTCGCGCAGGGGAGGCGAGCTATATTTCTTGAGAAGGGCAAGACTATATATTTCGATAATAAGTTTTTTTTCAATGTAATAATAGTATTTTTTTTATTAGAATCATAGGGGGGTGACCGCCCCTGCTAGCCCCCTCTGGTTCCATCCTTTAAAAAAAAATTAATGGCACATTGCGAATTCTGTCAAAATAGATGGAAAACGTGACCACATGGGTTTATGTTATGATAAACGACGATCAGAATCCATCCACACATCGACCAAACCACATGCATCGACCAAACCACGTTGATCGACCAAACCACATGCAGTTTAAATGAAGTTTGCCCTTTGCCCCTTTCTGTTATATATCTACATCCACTGCTCGCTACTCTCTACACCATTCACAGCTCTGGCTACATAGATAACAGAAAAAGCTAGCTAGTACATAGAAATGGTGAGCATTCCTGAGATTCAGATACCACTGTCAGTACTGGCCCACTGGGTTCATCGAGGAATTTTTCAGTGCCGAGCAGTTATTGTCCACGTGGCATCCGCTCGGCGCATCCGAGCTGTCCGACACACTTTTGGACGGCTCAGATTAAAACTCCCCCTCTCTTCTCACCCCAACACTTTCTCTCCCCTTTTCTCTCTCCAAATCTGAGCCGTTCGAATATGAAATGGACTGGTCAGATGCGCGAGCGCGGGCACCATGTGGTACCCACTCGGCACTGAAAAAATTTTCGGGTTCATCGGCCAATGCTAGTACTCACAGTACTAGTATTCCTCTAGGGCTCGATTGGATGCCGTATAAGTTTTGGGTGTATTATTTATGAAGGGGGATAAGATAGTAAGGGGGTATTAGTTAAGAAGGGATGGCCCACATTGATGTGACATTTATGGAGGGGGGATAAAATAATACTTGGTTTGGATGAAGGATAAATTGGTAGTATAAGGAAATGTGTATGATGTAAAAAGTTGTTAAATGACTCATTTGCCCTTATGCAATATGAAATTATATTATTCATTATATAATAACAAAATTCAATAAATTAATTACTTTTCACAATTTAAGGAATAATAATTTGGTTTACAAATAAAAATAATTAATTTAATATTTATAAATAATAAAAATTCCATTTCAAATTCAATTTGTGGTTTGTTTAATATGAAATGTACAAATGTTAAGTTGAATTAATTTTTGGTATAAGTTATTTTATTTGTCAATTATTAGTATTATTATTTTCATAATTAAGCAATACTCCCACATGCACCAAATCATTTTTCTCTTCTTTGTTTTTCACATGGTCACAGTGTCACACGACTCACCAAATAATTTTTCCTTCTTCTCTTCTTTGTTTTTATCGCCTTTTAAGAGAGAGAGAGGAAAAAAAAAAAGAACGGCAGACGAGAGTGAGAGAGAGAAAGAACGGCAGAAGAGGGAAGAAGAAGAAGAAGCTGCTGCTGCTGCTACTCTCCGATCATGGTGAGCATCCCTCCCTCTCTCTCTCTCTCTCTCTCCGATCTGTTGTTGATGTTCGTCTTCTTCTTCTTGCTTCGTTTCACTGTTCATCTCTCTGAAATTTAGGGTTTGAAATTCGAAATTGGGGGTTTGTGGTGGTGGCGGTTTGTGGTGGTTCTGATGGTTTGAGTGTGTGTTTTTGTGTAGGTGTGGTGGTGATCTCTTCTTCTTCTTCTTCTTCTCTTTTTTTTTCGATCCGTTTTCTTCTTCTCTGTTAACAGAGAAAGAGAGCCGTTGGGGAGGGGTGTTTTAGTAAAATAACAGGTGTATCCGGCCGGATAAAATTATGGAGAGCTCAAGGGGTGGCAATAATTTAACACCCCATACACCGGATTGAGGTGTATACGCGAAGAAGGGGGAGAGTCCAGTACAGGTGGAAATTGGGTTGCCAAAGCAAGCTAAATCAGTCCCATCAGCCCTTATCCGGGTGTATTGTGGAATACACCCAGTTAAAACAGCATCCAATCGGGCCCCTACTGGGCTATGGAACAGCTTCGTGGCCTTTCGGGGAATCAGAAGAAATAATGAAGGGATCCATTCTAACGGCTATCAAGCTTGGCTACCGCCATTTCGACGCCGCTTCAGTGTACCAGTCCGAGCAGTGCCTCGGTGAAGCGATCTCACGAGCTCTCGAACTCGGACTGATCGAATCTCGTGGCGAGTTGTTCGTCACGTCCAAGCTCTGGTGCTTCGACGTGCACCCCCACCGCGTCCTCCCTGCGCTTCAGCAGGGATGGAGCCAGGGAGGGGCCAGTAGGGGCGGTCGCCCCTGCAAGAAAAAAAAAAACCTCTATTTATTATATGTAAAATAAAAATTTCCTATGAAAGTATAGAGGCTCGCCCCCCTCTAGTATTTTTGGAGAAAAAAAAAATCAAATGATAGTAAGTAGTTAGTAACCTTTGAAGTACAAGATACCAACGTTAATTTCTAAACATTACGTGTTAAATATAACAAAACATAAAATTTGAGGGTTAACATAGTGAGTACTCAATTATTTAATTCTCAGTTTTTACCCACAAAAATCTCCAATCGTTAAGAGGATTTTACACAGTTTCTTCTCTCTGCTTAAAAAATCTCCATGGCACACCAGACCCCTCTCTCTCTCTCTCTCAGCACAAAAATTCCACATCGTCAAGACTTCGAAGGCAGTTTCGAGAAAATAAGAACACTAGGAGAAGAGATTTGGAAAACTTTAAGTGATCTTGGTGAAATCTAAGTTGTAACTATGAAATGTGTAAATATTAAACACCGCAATACGATGGGGGATAAACTTTTAGCATGTTTCTAAATCACTTACATAGAGAAGGATATTGCGAAAATGTTTGATATTGATTCTATCATCAATGCTTTTAATGACATGAAAGAGCGTGAGTGCAATTGAAGATGCCTAGTTTTACTAAATAGATTTGAGGTAAGTCGTTAATGCTTTTGCAATATGTTAATTTATGAAAAGCATAATTAAGTTTGGAGTGTTACTATTTTGTACATTTTTGAGTTTTAATGTATTCACGTTGTTATGAACGTTTCTCTTTATTTTTTTGTCTCGCGTACATAGTCGCCCCCGTGTAGTGAAATTTCTGGCTCCGTCCCTGCTGAAGCGGCGTCGAAATGGCGGTACCCGAGCTTGATAGCCGTTAGAATGGATCCCTTCATTATTTCTTCTGATTCCCCGAAAGGCCACGAAGCTGTTCCATAGCCCAGTAGAGGAATACTAGTACTGTGAGTACTAGCATTGGCCGATGAACCCAGTACTGACAGTGGTATCCGAATCTCAGGTATACTCGCCATTTCTATGCACTGGCTAGCTTCTCTGTTATCTATGTAGCCAGAGCTGTGAATTAATGGTGTAGAGAGCAGCGAGCAGTGGGTGGAGATATATATCAGAAAGGGGAAAAGGCAAACTTTAAAGTGCACGTGGTTTGGTCGATGTGCGGATGGATTCTGACCGTCGTTTATCATAACATTGGGGCTCACTCCGGGTCTCACTCAGATGATCGGGATCGTTCACTTTGTAGAGCTCGTCGAGTAGAACAACCATGCAAAAAATTAGCTTAATTGGATATCATTAAGTGCCTGATCGAAACCTTTTTATCTTGAGAAGAATGGATCCGAAACACTGGATCAAATCCACTTGAACCCATGGACCGAGAGTTACCGAGAGTTATATGGGTTTCAATCAGGCACTTAATGATATCCAATTAAGCTGATTTTTTGCATTATTGTTCTACTCGACGAGTTCTACAAAATGAACGATCCCGATCATCTGAGCGAGACCCGGAGTGGGCCCCACTCCGGGCGGAGCAGGAAGGGGGGGAGCGGGACCCCGCCTCCATCAGGAGAGTATGTTCTCTCCGCTAGACGTGGAAACCCATGGTTTCCACTTCTGTTTATGGGCCCCATAAGATTTTTTTTTGTTCTAATTTGAACCGTTCATCTTGTAGGGTATACAAAATAGTATGTCCAAGAAAAAAATCAGTTTGATTGGTTATCGATAGATATATCAAAAATTAAATTTTGGTTTACAGAATGGACAGTCATAGATTTTGAAGTTAAACTATCCATGACTGTCCATTTCCTAAATCGAAAGTAGATTTTTAATATACCTATTGACGTCCGATAAATCTCAGTTTTTGCGTGGATATACTATTCTACGGATCCTACAAAATGGACGGTTCAGATTATAAAAAAAATGTCTTGTGGGGCCCGTAATGGGCACCACCGGTGGAAAGAATTTTATCTCCATATATCAGGAAGGGGAAAGGGCAAACTTTAGTTAAAGTGTACGTGGTGTGGTCGACGTGGGGATGGATTCTAACCGTCGTTTATCATAACATAAACCTTGACAGAATTTCGCAAAGTGCCATTAGTTTTTTTTTTTATTTTTAAAGTGACGGACAAGAATGGAGCCCGAGAGAGGCTAGTAGGGACGGTAGCCCCCCTATGATTCTCTAAAAAAAAAATACTTTATTAGTCTCGCCCCTCCTCAGAAATATAGCTCGCCTCCCTTGCGCACCATGTCAATAATAGTGAATACATAATACTCATTGCAAGATTTTTTAATGAGCCAAGTTCCACATTATACACTAAAATTGATGGAGACGGATACGAAATCGCCAATAAATATCAACTACAAGAGATGTTACCAAGTCTGTACTGCTTTATGCATGGAGTCTGATTGCAAAATTTTTCTAACAAGTTCTATTTTATGGTAATGACACTGAATTGGCTTTGACAAGTCTTTGCATGCTGGCTGTTGTATAGAGTGGCAAGAACATGACCATCGATCCCTAATGATAATTCTCTATAATAATTACAAGAAAGATGAGGAGATGATATTCTTATCTATTCTTTGATAATTGCAGATGTATTTTCCAAGTCTTCACAGCTTTATGGAATCCAAGAAATATGCCATGAGTGATTGAAAGATTTTTTGAATGAGTCAAGCTCACATTGTTTTACAAACGGAACCAATACGGAAAGATGAGGAAATACTCTTCTCATCAATTCTATGATAATGACATGTGACTTTGCCAAGTTTTTATTGCTTTATGGAGTTCTAGTACGTGTTTGTTAGTGATTGAAAGATTTTTATAGTAGAGTCAAGACTCAAGACCCATCTAACAAATATGGACAGAGAATGGAAGATTTCTATCGAAATTGATAACTCTGGCATGTTACCTTGCTAAGTTATTGTCAAAATAAAAACTCTGGCAGAATGAGTTTGCTCATTTTGCTTAAGGAGAGGAGAAAGTAAAAAAGTGGTCCAGAGGAGCTTTTTGCATTATTGGATTATTCAATGTTCAGTTAGATTACGAAAATACCCACACTGATCATGTGTTAGAACTAGCGGTACAATGTACGTGTTTTTTTTTTCCTTCAATTGGTACTTCTAATTGTTTCATAATATTAAAGTTTGTGTGCTTTTTTTTTTTTGTTGTTGTTAATTTTATTATTATTTTAGTGATTCCTTAACTTAATCGTTCTCTTATTTCTATGAAACTATTTACATGGTAATATTTAATTATTTTGAATTACCAAATAAAAAATTCAAGACTGGAAAATTTTAGTTCCCAAAAAGTATATAAATTTAAATTTAAATTAGTAAAAAAAATTATTTATAATAATTTTAAGTAATAATAAAGAACCAAGGGCAACATGGTAAAAAACCAACCCATAATTCATATTCATCATATATCTCCCAAACAGTACTCATATTACAAAATAAATTCTGCACGTATTCATCCAAACGCTACCAAATTCAAAATATATTCTGACCATAATCCAAAAAGCCAAAAAGACAAAAAATTAAAAGCGAAAAAGTAGGCTTCCAAACACTCTACCAGATTCAAACTACATTATGACCAAAAAGTCAAAAACTTGCAACATTGCTTGACCTACCGCGGATGTGACTCCCAAACTCAACTCTGCATAGATTTGTGAACTTCCACTTATTTGCAAATGAGAATGTTTTCATAGTGCCAATCGATAGGGGTAGTTGGTGCATTAAATTGGACAATCAATTACATGGGAAAGTCCAACCACACAAACGACAAACTACACGATCAGCCCAACATTCAACCACATAGGAGGAAGAAAAACCACATGAAGAGTTCATAATGAACAAGAAATGATCAATAATTGCCTTTTGGCGAGGGCTGGGCCCCAACAATCCAAGTATACAAGGGTGACCAATTGGGTTGATGGAGTTGGTTGATATTGTTAGAAATTGGTATTGAGAAAATATGAATGAATTCACATTAATTAAAATGAAATACCGATACAACAATTATATACATGTCGGAATCTACACTTAAGGAAATAAGGTAAAATCTGCATATGGAATCAATTATGAAATCCTTGATTTATTGTCCATATTAGCACCTTGATTTATGTCCATATTAGCTCCTTGATATCAGCTAAGATATCCTCCAAATATACTCCAATACTCCCCCTCAAGTTGGAGCATGAATGTCAATTAAGCCCAACTTGCATAATAGGTTGTGAAACGATTCGCAACCCAAAGGCTTGGTGAAGATATCTGCTAGCTGAGTTGATGAGGGAAGATAGGCAGTGCGAATCAGGCCTTGTTGAATTTTCTCTCGAACAAAGTGACAATCGATTTCGATGTGCTTCGTTCGTTCATGAAAAACAGGATTGGCGGAGATGTGGAGGGCTGCTTGATTATCACAATATAAAATTGTTGGCTGGGAATGGGGAATACCCAAATCGTGCAGCAAAGTGAGAAGCCATTGAATTTCACAAGCCGCTTGAGCCATGGCACGGTACTCGGCCTCAGCAGAGGATCGAGAAACTGTTCTTTGTTTCTTTGTTTTCCAAGAGAGAGGGCTAGAGCCAAGGAGAGCACAATAACCACTTGTCGAACGTCGTGTCATTGGACAACTCGCCCAATCAGAATCGGCGAAGACGCGAAGTTGAAGAGAACTTGTGGAAGATAGCAAAATGCCTTTGCTGGGACTACCTTTGAGGTAACGAAGAAGCCGAATGGCAGCCTCAAGATGCGGAGAACGAGGCGATTGCATGAACTGGCTTAGGATGTGCACGGCAAAGACGATATCAGGCCTTGTGATCGTCAAGTAGATGAGACGACCAATAAGACGACGATATTGAGAAGGATCAGAAAGAGGATCACCATCCATATCATTAAGCTTTAAATGTTGTTCCATCGGAAAATTGGCTGCTCAACAGCCCATCATACCCATGTCATTTAAAATATCAAGCACGTACTTGCGCTGGCAGAGAAAAATTCCTTGAGTAGAACGAGCAATTTCAATACCAAGGAAATATCGAAGAGGACCTAGATCCTTGATGTGAAACCGTTGAGCAAGGTAGCTTTTCAATTGTTCAATACCAGGAGAATCATCACCAGTAATTAAGATGTCATCAACGTAGACAAGAACAAAAATGGAGCCGCGACTAGATGTCTTGAAAAATAATGAATAGTCAGCCTTGGATTGAGAGAAGCCATATTCGAATAAAGCACTAGAGAATTTAGCAAACCAGTTTCGACTTGCTTGTTTGAGACCATAAAGAGATTTGTTCAAGCGGCAAACATGATTCTCCCCCTTGCGACAATAACCAGGTGGAATAGTCATATAAATTTCTTCGTCCAGATCACCAAGGAGAAAAGCATTGTGGACGTCAAGCTGATGAATATACCAATGTTTTATGGACGCAACAGCAAGAAGGCACCGAACAGTGACAAGTTTTGCCACGGGTGCAAAAGTTTCATGGTAGTCAAGACCTTCGGTTTGGGTAAAACCTTTCGCTACAAGTCGGGCCTTGTAGCGTTCGATAGTGCCATCAGCTCGATACTTAGTTTGATGGGCTTGCTTACATTCATATAGCGATCTTTTGAGTTGGTAGATCTTGGTACCATTTGGCTGGGAGAAACGTTCTTTAAGATCATTCCAAATATCGAGTGCCGACTCGGAGTAGATAATGCTTGAAGAGAGCTCGGGCATAATAGAATGCAAAATCCATGAGCAGATCATGTCATTCACTCGTTCCCATTGGGAATAAATGTCAGAAGAAGGATCTGGCTTTGGGATTGATCCATCGACAAAACCCATTTTATTCTTGGCTCGAAGTGCCATTCTCATGGCACGAAACCATAAATTATAGTTGTCTCCATTCAGAGGTGGAGAAACAAGAACAGCCGTACGACTGTCAGAATGATGAAGAAAATAAGGATTTTCATACGGATCTGTCAATGGTGGAGCTTGAGCAGAATCTGTAGATTTAGAGGATGATTTAGGGGATGGACTCTCCATGACAACAAGAGAAAAAAAATCAAGCCCTGGGCTTTGATACCATGTTAGAAATTGGTATTGAGAAAATATGAATGAATTCACATTAATTAAAATGAAATACCGATACAACAATTATATACATGTCGGAATCTACACTTAAGGAAATAAGGTAAAATCTGCATATGGAATCAATTATGAAATCCTTGATTTATTGTCCATATTAGCACCTTGATTTATGTCCATATTAGCTCCTTGATATCAGCTAAGATATCCTCCAAATATACTCCAATAGATATCAAATGTGAACGTAGGCTTTAGTTTTACTACCCCGACTCAGTAGTCGGTAAAAGTTCAGCAACTTGTGCAATTCTGATGGTTCCTTTGTAACACCTTAATGCCCATTTGGAGCCTCAATCTGCAATCGAAGGCCTGGGGTGTGAGGTTCAGTCCCCAGAACAGTCTTTAAGAGTTTCTCCGGCCTCAAAACGGCAACAGGGTCATCATTGTGGGGGAAGGCCCAGAAACAAAACCAGACATCAGGGCAAACCTTTCGACCCCATGCTTCTTACAAAGTAGCAATTCTTGGAGCAGCTGGTGGGATTGGTCAACCACTAGCGCTTTTGATCAAGATGTCCCCATTGGTTTCAGCACTCCACCTTTACGATATAGCAAATGTCAAGGGAGTCGCTGCTGACCTCAGCCACTGCAACACTCCCTCCCAAACATTGGACTTCACTGGAGCTTCTGAACTGGGCAGTTGTCTAAAAGGCGTCGATGTTGTTGTTATCCCAGCAGGAGTTCCAAGAAAACCGGGTATGACTCGCGACGACCTATTCAACATAAATGCCAACATAGTGAAGACCTTGGTTGAGGCTGTAGCGGATAACCGTCCGGATGCCTTCATCCACATTATAAGCAACCCAGTTAACTCAACGGTTCCCATTGCGGCGGAGGTTTAGAAGGAGGAGGTCAATAACACAACTGGTGCATAATGGCACTGAGACCCATGATATGAGTTTAAGTACTTAATAATATCTGTGGTACCGAAGGTCTTGATTATACCTGTATGGAAGAACTCTCTGTCTCTGTCTCTCAATTTCCGCAGGTGTGATCATCCCAATCTACTCTCACATCCGAATTTGGTGGCATTGCCCATCAATGTTTGTTTGTAGCATAATATCCTGTGCAGGTTCCCGGACAGGTTTGAGTATTGCCTGCACATTACTTTCCAGCAAACCAGATCATCTCAATAGTGTGGTGTGCCTAAGTTAGCAAAGCGAGGGTCTGTTTTTTTACTAGTTTTCATCTTCATTGGAGTTGAAGTCAATATTGTGTTCACGCGGAATCTGAAACCATGCCAGCGTCCTCCCTGCACAACTTTAGCAAAGAGTCTCCAACCAGACGAGAATTGACTTCCTCTGTATTTTTTAAATCGCTTCAGTTTCCAGATTTTCCCCCCAATAAGAAATCCACACAAGGTCGTCGTGCTTGTGGCAATGCACGTTCTGCGCACCCACAGTTCCTAGCCGTGCCGGCTTTGAGTTTTTTGGGGTCGGATGCGAACTTTATATTTGAGGCCCATTATATAATACAAAAAAAAAAAAAAAGACTAAAAGAATTAAAAACAATGATAACACAAAACTCAATAATCATTATATACTTTAATCCAAAATATATTATTTCAACATCACCCTTTTCGCATGTTTTGCAGCAAAAGTAGTAATTAAGCTATTATAATCAAGTTTCGACACCATATCTTTTTCAATGGATAACATAGCTAATCCATTTAACCTTTCTTGAGACATAAAAACTAGGCCCTCAAGGTTAATGAATATTATAGATGTATACATATACCTAAGGGTATAAAATATATAAGGACCCACAAAATTCGTGAAAATTTGGGGGCCAGATGCGGCCGCATCACTGGCGTATGTCCAAAGCCGGCTCTGGTTCCTAGGTGTGAGTAGAATTCAACTCCATAATGCACCTTCTATAGTTTCCCTCATGCTTATATATCGCAAGGGAATTCCTTGTCCAGACTATGCGCGACTTTCCTTCACGGGCATAGAATCTGTGCACATAAGTCTGTTCATTGTGTATGTTGCCTAACAGATAGACTGGGCTTATGAATTAACTATCAAACTACTCCCTCCGTCCGGATTTAATTATTCCTAGTTCTATTCTAACCGGCTAAAAAACAGGTTATATCTTGGAATCCGTAATGAATTTCATATCGAATATGGATTTTGTTTGATAGATCTCGATTAGTTCTATAATACTGTGTTTTTAAAATCACGTAAAACATTATAAATCGCAAGATATAATCGATTGAAAAATGGCAAGAACTCCAAAAAAAGACAATTAAATCCGAACGGAGGGAGTAATAACAGGCTTCATATAATCCCCAACTGTGGGGTATGGGAGGGGAGAATCGAAGACAGATCTAATTCGTACTACTATGTGCAAAATGGCTATTCTTAGAAAGTTTTTCTATTAAACTAATGCCTCCTAAACCTGTAAAAATCGGGGAATTCAAGAGGAGTAACGCCGTCAAGTCATGTCCCAAATCAAAATTGGAAGGAATTAGAAAAGGCAGGTCTAGAGACCTTATTCAATTTCCGTGCTCATTTTCTTGTTTCCTTCATTGAAAATGCACAAGTGCAAATATCAAAAAATATTCACTCTTTTTCTACTTTTTACTACTATTCGATAGGAATGTCTGAACTTCACCCTTGGCATTATTCATCAACATATTCTGGAGTGGTTAGATAAAAGTCATATGACCCTTTTATATAGGACCCGGCTTTCCTGCGATCCAATTGCTTTGAGCTTTCGTTACATTTCAATCGTTCATATTTGCATTCAACGACTAGATTTTAAAGACTCTTCTCCGGAAGAAACTATTCTTCCCGGAAAGAGTTTTTTATTTTATTTTATTAAATTTAGGCCTTAAAAAAATCTTGGGCGCCGCTATTCGCAGCCCTCTATTTTCTCTCGTAGCCCGTTAAAAATTTCCATATGTTTCGACAATTAGTTACCGAAATTGAGATACATTTTCGACAGTTAATTATCGAAATTGAAATACATTTTCAGCATCTAATTACCGAAATATATGTCTCTTGTGCATTTCCGACATGTAGTTACCGAAATATAATCTTGTTTTCAACAGCTACTTACCGAAATGTATGTTCGGCAGTTGTTTACCGAATGTTGAACATATTTTCGACATGTAATTGCCGAAATATAATTTTCGAAAATTTTTAACGGGCTACGGAAAAAAATAGAGGGCTACGAATAGTCGCCCCCCAAATCTTTTGTATAGCTAGAATCAGATAACTTTCTGCAATTCAACACCACACTACAGAGAAACCAAATTCTTTTTTTATAAATTAGGATGAACGGGGCATTTACGTTCCCCCAACTAATCTCTGAAACAGGAACGTCCTGGAGGCTAAATGGTCCCCTCCATTTGAACAAACAAAATGTTGATGTAATGTACGCATCAAAGTTCAAGATCCACGAGATCTCCTTCCTCAATGATGTAATGTACTCATCAATGTGATAGGTCATACTCATACCCCACTCTTGAACTCTCGGAGTCATGCTGAAAAAAACGTAATCTTGTCAAATTCCCGTCTCGGTGTGGATGATCTACTTCTAAACTAATCGAGGGAAGGAGTTAGTTGAAGTGAACGTAAGTTGGCCAGATTGTCTGAACACCCTTAACCGTCAGAAGAACAAAAAAGAGAGCAAAAAGTTAACACATTCTACAATCGAACTCTACACTTAAGTGTTTGGGTGCCCCAATCCAAAACCCATTTTAGGAGAATGAGTTCTTCATTTTCATGTTTTTTAAAAAAAAAAGAAGAGAGAAAGGAGCATTTTGACTTTTCATTTTTTACTTTTTCCTTTTCGTTAACAAAAAGACTTACAGAATATATTTTACACATATTTCCTAAACACTAAAAATACATTCTGCTCATATCTCCCAAACACTTTACCAGATTCAAAACACATTCTGACCATAATTTAAATAGCCAATAAGGTAATAAGTAAAATGCAAAAAGTCAAAAATTGAGGCTCCTAAAACACCCTAGTATATTATAGAATTGCATTCCATGTGCTAAGCTACTTTTTTCTTGAAAATTTTTTTTTTTTAACTCAAAGATAAGAAAGAACTCAAGTTCACTTCAAATATAACTAGTGCTTCACCTTAATTTTTCTTCTCTCCCTTCCTCATGCATGGAACGGGTACTTTTAATTACCTAGACTCTTAATACTAATATCTACATATTTATTGCTCCGTCCATAGCTGTATCACAGATATCGGAGTACGTACCCAAATACCATTACTAGTAGATCGGAGAACCAAAACAAGAGTTTTTTTTTTTTGGTTTGATGGTCAGAGGTGTTTGAGGCAAATCATATGCACCTCAACTAATCTCCCTCCGGTTCGGTCAAAAGGCAGCCGGCAGAACATCCAAGCCAGGACTAGGAACAGGGCCGGCTCAAGATATTTGGATGCCCTAAGCCAAATGATGAAAAAGTGCCCTACATAAATTTTCTAATTTAAAAATAATAAACAGAAATACTTATCTATATATCATTTTCGTTCATACTACTAAAGATGGTAAATATTCCGGCCTTAATGACTTGTGCGATTGCAATAATATTTAGTGTACTCAGGTTAGAATCACACTAGCCCCCAATTTGTGTGCCAAGAGATTTTTTTTTTGGGCAAAAAGACACTTCAATTAGTGTGACAAGAGAATTTTTTTTTTTTGGCAAAAAGACACTTAAAAAAGTATCTTATCAAGACTTGAACCCCAAGTACCTTACAGGGAAAGACAAACACTTTGTCACTGAACCACCAAAGGAGTTTGTATTATAATTGCACACAGAAAATATATATACTTATCTAAGAAAGGGGTGCCCCATTTTTGGCCCAAAATGTGAAGGCCCAAGGCGGTGGCCTCTTGGGCCTCCCCATTGGGCCGGCCCTGACTAGGAATTCACAAGAAATTTCTTGCAGTCTGATCCAAAAAATTGAACACTGATTAATTACGTGGGAAGCAAAAAAATCCACCAACCAATTACTGGACAAATAACCCTTAGGACTGAACATGAGGTTAGTTACCTGAGCCAGAGTCTTCCCCTTGGCCTTAGCAATTTCTTTGAGTATCCCACACTCCATGACTTGGTCGGTTCCCCAAAATGTTCTTTTTGCACCCAAAGGTGAGTATGCAGTGACATGGATGCCCTTTTCCTCACAGAACATCCTCAGTTTCTTTTGCTGCCAAACTGGGCTCATCTCCACCTTGCATATATGATTCAAAACCCCAAATATAATGGTAAGCTCATGCAAGTAGGTTTAGTGATCGCATAAAAAAAAATACATGCATTTTCAAAGGGAAGGTCGATCGGTCAATCCTAGCTAGCTATGAGCGAAAATTGATTAATTTCTTTCTGAAATGGGGATTATTACTAATTAATTGTATGTTTACTTAATTGTACCCTTAATGGGGCTATGAGTTAGGCTTTAGTGTGAGTGTTGTACGCTTAAGTCAAGGCCAATTATTGGGTATTCCCAGGGAACCATGTAACATTTTTTTTGATCGGCGATCATCATGTGACATTATCATGTGGTACTTCCCACAAAAATCATTATTTCCCGACCACCCAACAGAAGCGAATTTGTCCCTACGTAAATAATTATGAGTACCACGAGCATTGACTAATTACTCGCTGATGTCCATGATGCAATTCAGATTATTGTATTCTGTTGTCGCTTGTAATACTAATAAATTTAAAAAAAGAAAAAAAATCACTGACTTGATTAACAGCTGGAGGGATCTTTGCGTCAGAAGCAACTGTTGAAGCTTCTTGACAGAGAAATTGCTCACTCCAATATTCTTAGTGAGTCCTAGTTTATGACATCCTTCCATGGCTTCCCAAACAGACTTGAAATCCATGGGAAGAAGATCACTCTTGTTGAAAGGCAACACGTAGCTCCCCGCTGGCTTCATGCTTACTGGATGGTGAATTAGATACAGATCCAAATACTCCAACCCAAGTTTCCTGTACACGTACAACAAGTGAAAAACTAAGATTAACTTTCCTTGAAAGATAGAGACGATTTACTCTTAGAGCAATTTCAATCCATCTCTAAAACTCTAAAATAGAGAATGGATGTTTGAGGGAGATTTTACAATTTATTCCTATTTTTTGCACTTTATGAGAGAATTTAGGAAAAAAAAGGAGTAAAGTCTCCATTTTAGAGAACCAATGGGCAATTTAAAGATCCAAATCTCTAAAAAGCACGATATGTTCCTCATAGATTCTGTCATAAAGTACAAAAATAGAGAAATAAATTATAAAATCTTCTCTCAATATGTCACATCCATTTTCTATTTTGGAGTCTTAGAAATGGGTTAGAGTTGCCCTTGGATGGACAAATCTAGATCGCAAAAGAGAGAATTTTGGACAAATCTAGATCGCAAAAGAGAGAATGTTTTAATGACATGACTGCCCAAAAAAGAACGAGCAATTCAGGACAGAGATTGACAACGGTAACGAATCATTGAACTTACTGCAGCGTATCCTGAAGCGCAGGGAGGACGCGGTGGGGGTGCACGTCGGAGCACCAGAGCTTGGACGTGACGAACAAATAAAGAGAAACGTTCATAACAACGTGAATACATTAAAACTCAAAAATGTACAAAATAGTAACACTCCAAACTTAATTATGCTTTTCATAAATTAACATATTGCAAAAGCATTAACGACTTACCTCAAATCTATTTAGTAAAACTAGGCATCTTCAATTGCACTCACGCTCTTTCATGTCATTAAAAGCATTGATGATAGAATCAATATCAAACATTTTCGCAATATCCTTCTCTATGTAAGTGATTTAGAAACATGCTAAAGGTTTATCCCCCATCGTATTGCGGTGTCTAATATTTACACATTTCATAGTTACAACTTAGATTTCACCAAGATCACTTAAAGTTTTCCAAATCTCTTCTCCTAGTGTTCTTATTTTCTCGAAACTGCCTTCGAAGTCTTGACGATGTGGGATTTTTGTGCTGAGAGAGAGAGAGAAAGAGAGAGAGAGAGAGGGGTCTGGTGTGCCATGGAGATTTTTAAGCCAAAGAGAAGAAACTGTGTAAAATCCTCTTAACGATTGGAGATTTTTGTGGGTAAAAACTGAGAATTAAATAATTGAGTACTCACTATGTTAACCCTCAAATTTTATGTTTTGTTATATTTAACACGTAATGTTTAGAAATTAACGTTGGTATCTTGTACTTCAAAGGTTACTAACTACTTACTATCATTTGATTTTTTTTTTCTCCAAAAATACTAGAGGGGGGCGAGCCTCTATACTTTCATAGGAAATTTTTATTTTACATATAATAAATAGAGGTTTTTTTTTTTTCTTGCAGGGGCGACCGCCCCTACTGGCCCCTCCCTGGCTCCATCCCTGCGCTTCAGTGTACCAGTCGGAGCAGTGTCTCGGTGAAGCGATTTCACGAGCTCTCGAACTCGGACTGATCGAATCTCGTGGCGAGTTGTTCGTCACGTCCAAGCTCTGGTGCTCCGACGTGCACCCCCACCGCGTCCTCCCTGCGCTTCAGGATACGCTGCAGTAAGTTTGATGATTCGTTACCGTAGTCGATCTCTGTCCCGAATTGCTCGTTCTTTTTTGGGCAGTCGAGTCACTTAAAAAATTCTCTCTTTCACGATCTAGATTTGCCCATCCAAGGGCAACTCTAACCCAATTCTAAGACTCCAAAATAGAGAATGCGCGTGACATATTGAGGAAAGATTTTATAATTTATATCCTCTTATTGTATTTTTTAGAGATTTGGGTCTCTAAATTGTCTTTGGTTCTCCAAAAATAGAGACTCTACTCCAATTTTGGAGACAAAAATCTCTAAAAGGAAGATATGTCTCTCCTAAATTACAAAACCTGCCTCAAACATCCATTCTCCATTTTGGAGTTTTAGAGATGGATTGGAATTGCTCTGAGAGTAAAGATTCAAGAGTAAATTGTCTATCTTTCAAGGAAAGTTGATCTTAGCTTTTCACTTGTTGTACGTGTACAGGAAACTTGGGTTGGAGTATTTGGATCTGTATCTAATACACCATCCAGTAAGCATGAAGCCAGCAGGGAGCTTTGTGTTGCCTTTCAACAAGAGTGATCTTCTTCCCATGGATTTCAAGTCTGTTTGGGAAGCGATGGAAGAATGTCATAAACTAGGACTCACTAAGAATATTGGAGTGAGCAATTTCTCTGTCAAGAAGCTTCAACAGTTGCTTCTGACGGCAAAGATCCATCCAGCTGTTAATCAAGTCAGTGTTTTTATTTATTTATTTATTTATTTATTACTATTACAGGCGACAATAGAATACAATAATCTGAATTGCATCATGGACCTCGGTGAGTAATTAGTCACTCGTGGTACTCATAATTATTTCACGTAGCGACAAATTCGCTTTTGTTGGGTGATGGAGAAATAATGATAGTTGCGGAGAGTACCACATGATAATTTCACATGATGATCGCCGATCAAAAAAAAAGTTACATAGTTTCCTGGGAATACCCAATAATTGGCCTTGACTTAAGCATACACCACTCACACTAAAGCCTAACTCATAGCCCCATTAAGGGTACAATTAAGTAAACATACAATTAATTAGTAATAATCCCCATTTCAGAAAGAAATTAATCAATTTTCGCTCATAGCTAGCTAGGATTGACCGCTCGACCTTCCCTTTGAAAGTGTACAAATTTTCTAGTAATTTTTCACTTTTCTAGTTTGTGCTTTTATTTTGCATGCGATATTACTGAACCTACTTGAATGTGCTTGCCATTATATTTGGGGTTTTGAATCATGCAAGGTGAAGATGAGCCCACTTTGGCAGCAAAAGAAACTGAGGAAGTTCTGTGAGGAAAAGGGCATCCATGTCACTGCATACTCACCTCTAGGTGCTAAAGGAACACTTTGGGGAACCGACCAAGTCATGGAGTGTGAGATACTCAAAGAAATTGCTAAGGCCAAGGGGAAGACTCTTGCTCAGGTAACTAACCTCATGTTCAGTCCCAAGGGTTATTTGTCCAGCAATTGGTTGGTCATATGACTTTTATCTAACCACTCCAGTATATGTTGATGAATAACGCCAAGGGTGAAGTTCAGACATTCCTATTGAATAGTAGTAAAAAGTAGAAAAAGTGAATATTTTTGACATTTGCACTTGTGCATTACTGATGCTCTGGATTTTCAATGAAGGAAATAAGGAAATGAGCACGAAAATTGAATAAAGTCTCTAGGCCTGCCTTTTCTAATTCCTTCCGATTTTGATTTGGGACATGATTCGACGGCATTACTCCTCTTGAGTTCCCCGATGTTTACAGGTTTAGGGGGTATTAGTTTAATACAAAAACTTTTTTTAAGAACTGCCATTTTGCACATAGTAGTACGAATTAGATCTGTCTCCCCTCACATACCCCATCAGCTGGGGATTATATGAAGCCTGTTATTAGTTTGATAGTTAATTCATAAGCCCAGTCTATCTGTTAGGCAGCATACACAATGAACAGACTTATGTACACAGATCCTTTGCCCGTGAAGTCTGAACCGGGCTATCTATTCGGCAATCCAACGGTCCAATCTCATCTCAGCACACCATGTAGTATTTGAGCTATTCATTTTTGAGATAAAATCTGAACCATTGAATTGCTAAACAGACGGCTCGAATGGTGCACAGCACCGTGCAGGCCCCCCGGTCCATGAAGTCCTTATCTGGGTCTGAGTTTGTGCACATAAGTCAATGCACATAGGCTTTCCAACCCCCCAATTCATTGTTTGTTTGTGTGTGAAAAGGTTTGCTTGAGATGGGTTTACGAGCAGGGAGTGAGCGTACTGGTAAAGAGCTTCAACGAGGAGAGGATGAGAGAAAATCTCGACATATTCGGCTGGAAGCTAAGCTCAGAAGAGTCTCAAAAGATTGATCAAATTCCACAACGAAGGGCGTATGTTGGACTCGTGTTCGTATCCGATGCTGGCCCTTTCAAATCTGTCGAGGAGCTCTGGGATGGAGAAATTTGAATGTTACTGAGTAATTTAGTAGTAGTAGAATCTATTAACTACGAATAAGTTGGATTTGGTTACGACTAACGGTTATAACTGCGACGTTTGTTATTTGTTCTTTTAAAATAACGCTTGTTTGGTAATTTCAAGACCGATCCCACCAACTGCAATCTAAGGTCGCGTGTCACCCCGTAAACCAGAGCCTCCTTTCACAGCTATATCACACGAGTTTTATTTTGTTTTGACAAGGCAAAGAAATTTTATTACCAAATGGAATTCAGGCAAAGTATATATATCCAAAACGAAGTTGGAGGAAGCAGGAAGGTTTCACTAAGCTCCTACTCTACAACTCAAAACCCAACCCAAATCACCCATACGAAAGATGATTTCATTCAATAAGATACACCCAATCCAAATTGAAATATCCATAATCAAACACCCACAATTCCTTGCACAAAATAGTCAAGATGGTGTACCTGACCTGCACGAGACATCATCTGAACCAAAATAACGTGAGTTGTGCATGAGGGAGGGTGTGAAGGAAAGTCGAACATAGTCTGGACAAGGAATTCCCTTGCAATATATAAGCATGAGGGAAACTACAGAAGGTGCATTCTGGAGCTGAATTCTACTCAAACCTCGTAAATGTGGGTGCACGGAACTTGCATTGCCACAAACAAACGTGGTTTCAGATTCCGCGTGAACAGAATTTTGACTTCGACTCCAATGAAGATGAAAACTAGTAAAAAAGCAGACCCTCGCTTTGCTAACTTATGCACACCACACTATTGAGATGATCTGGTTTGCTGGAAAGTAATGTGCATACTCAAACCTGTCCGAGAACCTGCACAGGATATTATGCTACAAACAAACATTGATGGGCAATGCCACCAAATTCAGATGTGAGAGTAGATTGAGATGATCACACCTGCAGAAATTGAAAGACAGAGACAGAGAGTTCTTCCATACAGGTATAATCAAGACCTTTGGTACCACAGATATTATTAACTACTTAAACTCATATCAAGGTTCTCAGTGACATAATGCACCAGTTGTGTTATGGACCTACTGCCGATCAGAACAAAAGTCTACAACACTACTTTACCCACTCCCGGGGTTTCCTTTAACAAAAGCACTTCAACACAAAAAAAATCAGGAAAGACAAAACTTTCAAGCATTCTGCAAAACTCGGCCTAGAAATGAATCCACAACATTAAGTCCAAACTTGCATTGTTCCCGTGCCTCCAAGCATGCCTTCAGCCATCAAACTCCTCATGCAGCCACCGTCTGCTTGTTGGCGAATTCAATGCCCTTATCAATACTAGCCTTCAGTTCCGGCTTGAGGGCTTCCAGAGCCTTCTGCTCATACTCACTCAATCCCTGGAGGTCAGAAGAAATGACTGCCTCAACTCCTTTCTTCCCAAGCTTCACCCTCGATGCAAAGAATGGAAGATCAGTGATTTCAGACTCTACAAAACAACACTCATAGACATCGCTATCTCCATCAAGAGCGCGGAGAGACGATTCGACAAATCTCGCCGCTGCGTAAGCCATCGACAGGGTCGCAGATCCCGCCCCAGCCTTCGCCTCCACAACCTCAGTCCCCGCATTTTGAATCCTGACGGTTAGCTGTTGAATTTCCTCATCCGTAAAACTAACCGAAGGTTTCGTTTTTGACAGCAGAGGCAAAATAGTAATCCCGGCATGTCCTCCAATCACCGGGACGTCAACGTCAATAATCCTCAAGTTCTTCTTCTGGGCAACAAATGTGTTTGCCCTAACCACGTCAAGAGTCGTGACACCAAAGAGCTTTTTCGGATCATACACCCCCTTCTTCTTCAAAACCTCCGCTGCAATGGGAACCGTTGAGTTAACTGGGTTGCTTATAATGTGGATGAAGGCATCCGGACAGTTATCCGCTACAGCCTCAACCAAGGTCTTCACTATGTTGGCGTTTATGTTGAATAGGTCATCACGAGTCATACCCGGTTTTCTTGGAACTCCTGCTGGGATAACAACAACATCAACGCCTTTTAGACAACTGCCCAGTTCAGAAGCTCCAGTGAAGTCCAATGTTTGGGAGGGAGTGTTGCAGTGGCTGAGGTCAGCAGCGACTCCCTTGACATTTGCTATGTCGTAAAGGTGGAGTGCTGAAACCAATGGGGACATCTTGATCAAAAGCGCTAGTGGTTGACCAATCCCACCAGCTGCTCCAAGAATTGCTACTTTGTAAGAAGCCTGGGGTCGAAAGGTTTGCCCTGATGTCTGGTTTTGTTTCTGGGCCTTCCCCAACAATGACGACCCTTTTGCCGTCTTGAGGCCGGAGAAACTCTTAAGACTGTTCTGGGGATTGAACCTCACACCCCAGGCCTTCGATTGCGGATTGAAGCTCATTTTGGGGCCAAAGGATGCGGTTGAGCCAATTGAAAAGGTTGTCGCTGATGTAGCTTCCATCTTGTACCCTGTCGGGCAATAAGAATATCAGGGGCTTGCATCTAAGGTGTTTGACCACATAAAGTAGCTCATCCACTGAAAAAAACCCCCTAACAATGACAAAATTCTAAGCATGTATAAACATGCATTCTACTGATTCGAAGTTTTACGTAATGCTAAACTAGGAAGTGGAAATCTTTTCCTACTCAACCAATAAACAAAGATGGATTGCCAGTCAAAGAAAACAAAAAAACAAAGATGCATTTATACCTCCAAATGGGCATTAAGGTGTTACAAAGGAACCATCAGAATTGCACAAGATGCTGAACTTTTACCTACTGAGTCGAGGTAGTAAAACTAAAGCCTACGTTCACATTTGATATCAACCAACTCCATCAACCCAATTGGTCACCCTTGTATACTTGGATTGTTGGGGCCCAACCCTCGCCAAAAGGCAATTATTGATCATTTCTTGTTCATTATGAACTCTTCATGTGGTTTTTCTTCCTCCTATGTGGTTTAATGTTGGGCTGATTGTGTAGTTTGTCGTTTTGTGTGGTTGGACTTTCACATGTAGTTGATTGTCCAATTTAATGCACCAACTAAATATTCCCCTATCGACTGGCACTATGAAAACATTCCCATTTGCAAATAAGTGGAAGTTCACAAATCTATGCACAGTTGAGTTTGGGAGTCACATCCGCGGTAGGTCAAGCAATGTTGCAAGTTTTCAATCACAAGATGTCTCAACCCTTCCAAAGGTAGCAAAAAGATTCTAAATCTATGGAACCAAACAAATGCTCTTTGACTCCGCAACAAAAAAATCTGGTTTACCAATTAGACTGAAGAGAAACATAATCTGCACGAATAACTATACAACTCAAGAATAAAGACCATTGTATATTTAAACCAGATACAGAAGTCAGAGACAGGAGTCAAAGAGACAAGGATTAGTTACATCTGAAAAGACTTAGTGACAGACAGTTGGGTTGACAGCTTGTTGAAATCTTGTAGGTTAAAGTGGGGATGAGACAGATACATAGCACACAAGTTTGACTTCGGCTGCAGCTAGGACAATAAGAGAGCAGTGAATGAAATGGGCACAAATAAGAGTAAAGGAGTTCACGGTGTCAAAGCCATCACATAACAGTAGAAGAGATGGGATTGCCTAGCTTTCCTTATTTCAGTTAAAATCTTTTACAAACCTAAATCAAAAGCTCTTATGGTCAAACTAATCTCAGGGAGAGAAAAAATATCCACTACTTCCACTAAAACTGAACCACAGGGAACCTTAAACCTCTATAGCTTTCTACGGAGTATAAGTAGATATGATGAATAATACTATTAGTCTTCACTCTTCAGTCTTGGCAAATATCTGTATGGTGTATTTTCATGTTATGAAGGTGTGAACATTATTTTCTTTGTTGAGACTCTCCACTCGTAAATTTTGAAACCAAATTAGAAAACTTCTAATTGAGGAAGAACACACCGGACAACACATTTCCACATCAACCAGATGAAACAGTATGGTAATAAGTAATCCAAAGTTGCAATAGCTTATGGTCAGGTTAGTGAAGCTTGACTCAGTCTTGGTCTATCACTTTGTTGACTATTTCGGGGTTCAACCTTTTTTACAGTAATTGATGACAAAAACCTTAATGTATACTAATAAGAGTTGCAGCAGCTGATCTAACTCTGGCATTCCCTTAATTCAATGCACAGTGAAAAGTGGCGTGAGCCATGGACATACCGAATTGCACATTTGGAAACCTAACTCGCCTATTCTCTTCATGAGATACATACTGAAAACTCCTGTGAGCCACGAATGTACCCAATTGCACCTTTGGGATAAATATCTGCGTCTTGCATTCTTTGTTCCTACTTAGATAGTTCATCTTTGCGCGCCGTTTGTGTTGAGATTTGGCCGATTTTTGAGCATGTTATTCGGGGAAAAGAAAAAGTGACATGCTAATTTTCTTTTACAAATTGAAAGGTTTTTTAACTCACTTTTTTCTTTTCCCAAATGACTAGCGTAACATATTAACTTCATAAATTTATTATTCAATTTAGTGAAATGCTTAAAAAAGATAAGAAAACTGTAAAGGAGGGCAGAAACCGAGACTTGACACATGTACCTACGCATTGTTGGTCAGAAAATAGCGAGTTCAATCGCAAACCAAACCAACACAAAACTCACGAATATCCGAAGCTACAAATCCACAAGCCTGGGAAAAAAAATACAAACTTTCCAAATTTATCATGTCCTTAGGATATCCGACTGAGCTGATCTTTTATAGGGATTCTTAAGAAATAATCTGAAAAAAATTGAGCAGCTCCAATCATTTGTGTGGAACCTCGAGGTGGGTCCCACACAACGCGGTGTGCAAATGGTGTACCCCAATTGGAGTACCCATAGAAGTACTCTAAGTCAATCGACAAACCAAGCCAACACAAACTCACGAATCTCCAAAGCTACAAATCTACAAGCCTGTGGAAACAAAAATAAAAAACTCTCCAAATCTAGCATCGAATTCATACCAACGGACGGATCCAAACAAATTCATCAATAACAAACCCAACCTCAATCAAAATGTAATTACTGTGGAGCACAAAACAATCAGTTATTGAAGCAAACACGAGCTCGCTAATCTTCAAAGCCTTAAAAAATTCACAAGAATCTGTATGACACCGAACACGTCTTCCAAGCAAATACGAAGAAGATTTTAGAAGCTCAAAAAAATTACTGTAGAAGATTGAATAGGAACGAATGCGATTACCTTAAGAGATAATAGCGAAGAATCGAAATCAAGGGATTTAGGTAGTAGGAGTAGAAGCGGAGAGAAATGGTTAACCTAATCCAGGTGGGAAGTGTGGGAATTAATCGGGGCCCTCTGTTTTGGTTTGGTATCTCCGCCGTTTGGCCTCGAGAAAAACTATGAGAGAGAGAGAGAGAGAGGGAGAGGGAGAGGGAGAGATGAACAAACAGCCGTTGTTTGGGACACGAGAAAGAAAAGGAGAAATAAACACGGTAGAGAAACTTTTAGGTGTACCGGAGATACAAAGTTTTATGGTATTTATTTTGGTTTATTTTTTATTTTTTGGCCATTTTTCGATCATATTTGGATGATCGATTTCATTCATTTTGTAGAATTCGACAAGAACCATTATCATATCAAAAATTGTGTTTATCGGACTTTATTTGATATACAATCGGCGCACGTGAAAATTAAAGAAAATCAAAATTGAGTCCAGAAACACACTAAATCAAATCTCAGTTTTAGTTTTTTTTTTTTGTGATTTTCACGTGTGCCGATAATGTATTAAATAAACTCTAATGAATACAATTTTTTTAAAACTTGAGGTCCTCGCTGAACGCTATAAAATGAACGGAGCCAATCATCCAAATGTGATCAGAAAAATGAGAAACGAAACGAAAGAAATTCCATGGGGTTAGTATCCCCAATATATATATACCTAAAAGTTTCTCAACATGGTATGGGTCACCGAATCTCCCAGGGGAATCGAATCGTTCGATTCTTTCTGTTGAGAGATCTTGATCGTAGGTTCGTTTGACGGCTGTGATTCAATGTTGAGAAACATGATTTTGGCTCTTTTGACCTTTTGTTTTTAGTACCAAAAAAATCATGGAATAAATTACGGAGTATATATATATATATATATATATATATTAATTATTGTAATTTATAATGAACAAGAAATGATCAGTAATTGCCTTTTGGCGAGGGCTGGGCCCCAACAATCCAAGTATACAAGGGTGAATTGGGTTGATGGAGTTGGTTCATTATCAAATGTGAACGTAGGCTTTAGTTTATTTGATCTTGCGTTTAAAAAAATCCTTTATTTTTTTTGAAACAGGAAAAATCTAAAAAGCCCTAATCCGTGGAGATCGAGAGAGAGATCGACAGAAAAAGAGTGAGAGATAGAGAGTGAGAGAGATACCTTGGTGTGTTCATCGTCGTCGTCGTGTGTCGGGCGGATTTTCGTTCGTCGTTCTGAGTCGTTCTTCTGAAATTGCCTCCTCTTCTCTCTCCCTCTCTCTTTACGCATTTGAAGAAAAATGAGAAAGGTATTTGATCCGACGCGTGGGTGTTTGGAAATACCCGACCCATTCCCTTTAGAGACCCGCGAGTTCCATTTCTATTTCTCAGCTATTGGATTAAATCCAACGGCTTAGATGGGAGGTGGAGACCGGAGCTTCGATCAGGTCTCCCTGACCTGATCCGGACTGATATATATACATACATACATATCTATCGGTTTATTCAATTGTATCCTGTGAAATTTTATAAGAATTAGCTGAATGAATCAATCAAGTTCTTACTGATATCAAAATGAATTGATTTCTTACGAAAGCTCTTAAAAATATGTTTTAAATAAATTGAATTACTCCAATTATTTGTTGGGTACTACGCAAACATTGTGTCATGTGTTGTATCAAATGTTTTGTGAGCGAAGCTGGCCCCATATATAAATAGAAATAGAAATAGAGATTCTTTATCGTGACTTGTCTTCTTTTTTATTTTTTAAGGAAATAGAAATACCATTAAAAAGGACCCATCTTTTTATCCACCCATCTTTTAATAGGTTTATTTGTCGTAATTTTGATAAATTCATGTTAAATTTTTTAAATTAATCATTGGTGTTGACCGGTGAAATCTACAAATCATATAATCATTATCAAAAAAAAAACTTTACAAAAATGACAAATACCACCCAAAAAAATACCAACTAATCAACTATCATAAAATTGATTAATTTAACCAAAAGAAAAATTCTACAACCACAAATATTCACACAAATATTTTACACGCTCACTCACATTTATGACACACTCACATTCCTGAATGTGAACGTGTATGTAAAGCGTTTGTGCGAATATTTGCAATCGTAGTAGAATTCTTAACCTAAACCCAAGCAAAGTTGGATACAATCACATAGCTGACCTATCCAGCCTATGGGCAGCCACCCGCATCAGTCTAAACACCTTAGTAACAACTACTAGAGCAATATCATTGCACAATAGCCTGAAATCTAACAATAAACTATGACAAAAAGAAAAGAAATAAAAACGTCACTTTCTTGCTCTTACGTGTTCAAGACATGCCTTAAAATTGTCTTCAAGCAGTGACAAAGAGAGGTGATCGATTAACCTCCTATGTACGATTTTTATAGTAGCTAATCAAATCGTACTTTTATTGTGTCTGATTCACCTATGTAACGATTTTTATAGTAGCTAATCAAGTCGTACTTTTATTGTGTCTGACTCATAACTTGAAATGTGACTTCAAGCTGTCACTATCCTTTGAATCTTCAAGTAACCTGAAAAGACACTAGCCTTTCTCCAAGTATTGTTAACGGGACTCGAACTTATGTCCTCCTAGTCGTCAAATTATACAAGAATGTAACTTTTAACCACCAGATCACCGACCACACACTTCAAAGCACGCTTTAAACCGGTTCAATTCAAATCACGAATAACGATAAAATGATTAATGCCCATACCTGGTCAGGTGTCCATGAGTAAAATGAGAGTAACAGAAGTACATATTACAGATAACGCACGTTTCAAAATGTGGTACTCGTCTGTTTCTGAACCCTGTTCTTCTTCCTTCACCAACAACCTCCGAGGCAGTACAAGCTTTTTGGTCAGGACCGAATGCAACCAAATTGACAGCCATCTGTGCATCAGTCATACCGAACAGCTCCTCTCCTATCTGGAGAAGCACCACATGCATCCATGTGGCCGTGCCACCTGCACTTCAATCGTTACGGATGCACTTTCCGAGGCACGATGGAGATGGCTCCAATCATGATAATCATGAATCAGGGTCAGATGGTGATCAAACAGCACCAATTTCTTCAATGGAATGTTCCTTGGGGACCTTCAGGCTTATTTTCTGTGTATCCCATCCGGATACTTTCAACTGTTCCATGAAATTCTGAAACCTATCTTCCAATTTCGCTAAGCTTTGCCCAATCTGATCATAGCAATCAGCATCACTATTGTAATACAGATGGAGCCAATATGCCTGCCACACGCTTCGCAAAACCGCTTGACTTGTGGCTCCAACCTGTACCATGTATAATGTCTTTTACGTCAAACAGATTAGGAGTTTAGTACCATAGGCCCATAATTGCTCACAGGTGCGGAGTGCATACCTTGAAGGTCACAAACACCTCAAAATCTATTTTGTTCTGTTTGTTCACGACGAGGACATATTTCTCCTTCACAAATAATTTCAGAAGCATCTTCGCCTGTACCAACCAGATAAAATTCAAGAGTCCATCACTGTCAGCCTGAGAGCTACTTCATTTCAGATAAATGGCTCTCGTGAAAATGATAAATCATCTAATACACGAAATTCAGCACATCAAGAGCTTTTATGTGGCAGTAGATCAAGTTGTCTTCTTTCCTTAATGGCAAGGATCAGTGTCTTTGTACTAGAATGTGATCATAAGATATGTTCAAGTCATTGATTGCTTAATGCATCCGTAAAAATCTTGTATGCCAGGAAAAAAAAAACACATGTTAAGGGAGTAGCCCAAATGTCATTTCATAAAAAGGAGTCAGCAAGGATTCTTAAGCATAAATTAGAAAGTCATATTTGGCACCACTTATGCACCTCAACATCCAGCATGGCACGTTTGAGACATGCCCAAAGTCCAGAACTTATCTGCATCACTAGCCTAAGTAGCCATGCCATCAAACCAACCGTACATCCAGAGCTATAATAACAGCCTTTGCCAATTCGCAGCTAAGCAAACTCCAGAAAACCTTCGGAAGTGTTTTGCGTACAAATAAATGACTTAAAACAGACTTCTTCAGAAGATAATTTCATTCTAATGATCCAAGTACTACAATTTTCATAAAACAGAATTTCAAACTCCAGTCCTCCGAGAGGATCAATCTGAAATGGATCTAGTGAACTCATATGGCCATTTCATTTCACGTTCAAACATTAGTGAGCCCAGATCAAGATGGCCTTTCTATCTCACTTGATGAGGTAAAAATCACATGATAGTATCAGATACCTACAACAAATTTGTCGAGAATACAAGTGGGAAACGAGGCAATACCTTGGAAACACATATATCCTCACCAAGCATCTCTTTCAAGCAAACTCCAAAGATGATTCGTGGTGTTAAAAATCTTTCCAATGATAAGATATTTTCCCGTCTGTTGCAATCAGCACATCCTGATTCAAAAATACTAGAAATTTCCTTATTGTTTGTCGAATGAAATAACTAGAATGTGACAGCAACCACCCATAATACTACCTGGGACAGAAGAGTGTTTAACATGCGATTCTACCAGCATTCGAGCACGCTTGAGATTTATCTGCAGAAAAGGCGAGTATTAAATATGGTTAACTAAAGTAAACCTTCACACAAATATATTGCTTTCACTTCATCTGAACTTCTACTCTCCAGCTCAGCAATGTGTACGAAAGATTGATCCAAATAGAGAACAACAAAACTTAAGGCTGCAAACAAACAGAGTCGAGCCAGGATTCCAGTGTTTGAGCTTGACTGATGAAAATTAGTTGAACTCGAGCTTGAGTCAAGCTTATATTTTCAAGCCGACCCAATTTCAAAATAAAAATCAACGCTAAACTAAAGTACCATTAAGGATTAAATAAAGAAATGATTTAAAATTAATGTGCGTATCTCCATAAATAGGATTTAACTAGTGTAAAGCTGTGCTATGAGCCTACCAACGCCGAGCAAGGGATATACTCGAGCTCAGCTAGTTAGCAAACGAGCCTAACGTTTGGCTCGAGCTAGTTCGCTAAGAAAAAATACTGAACTTCAACAAGCTTTTAACAAACCAGCTCGAGCTGTTCATGAACAACTCAATAGTCTCAATTTGTTTGCTGCCCTACTAAAACTCACTCCTTTCTGCTCTACCTATGAAGGGTTGGCCCCCAACTTACATCCAAATGAGAGAGAGAGAGAGAGAGAGAGAGAGAGCATATAGGATGTCTTACACTGTTAAATTGAAGAACCGAAAGAGATTGATAACGTAACCAAAGGTGTAGAAGCCGCATGGTCATCCATGTCACCACTAACACTGGATAAGAGGTTGAAAGACCAGGTGCATCCTGCATTTATGTTTTGCAAAGTGAGAAGCATTGTCACATAACCTGATTGCTCGTATTGTCAGAGCACATAATGTACCAAAAGCAAGATGCCGAGACCAAGGCCAAGCAACTGTGCAGCAACTTCCCAAACTTCCTCCTACCATGTGACCAAAAAAGTTTTTGGAAGAATCTAATCAAGGATAAGCTACATGACCTTGTATGATGCACCAGAGAATCGTAGTTCAAGTAATTATAGTACGAATTAATAAAATCATAGTTGAGACAAGTACAGATACCAAACCTTAGCTGCTACTTCTCCCAGATTTCCTGAGATTGCAAAATGGTTTTGAATCACACGAAATGAAGGATCCTTTAGTCCCCTTGCGACAGCCTGCTCAAATTATTGGGTAAACGTGAAATCGTGATTGTTTTTATAAATCAAGACATTATGCACTTCAAGATTGACAGATTTGCAAAAAAAAAAAAACAAAAAAATTTTATCAGCAAGCACACACAACAAAATTCCTGTTAAGGTAATGCTAGAGGGTGGAGACCTACATTAACATTTCATTGCATGTAGTCGTTAAAAAAGCCTATGCATATCTATGCATTTACAAGATCTAACTAAACATATAACTACAGACAGAGTGGAATGGCCAAAAAGATGCATCCGGCATACCCCTATCCAATGGGAAAGAAGGCTTAGTAGGGTATATGTCGTTTGGCATATGACAAAATACTAAATTTCAAAAACGCATTGGGCTAGCGGTAAACAAAGGGTTAATTCCACGCATCCCCCTTCCATCTCCAAAAAGGAAAATTTTGAACACAAAAAAGCGTACAAAGTGATATATAGCAGGTAGTCCTCAACTGATCCATTTAAACTACTCACAAAGTGGGTAGTGTATGGTGCCATATGCTAAACTAAGAAATGGTGTATCGAGGTAAGGTTCCACAATACCTTGGTAAGATTCCCAAGAGATGCCAGGGGTAGAAAATACACAGGGTATAACTGTGTAGTAAGATCAAAGATACTGCAAAAAGAAGTGACAAATTCAATGGCTTTAACTAGCAGGAATAAGAAAGACTTGATTAGTTCACAACCAAAAGCATATTACAATGACCTGCCTGCACTGCCAATGAAATCTGCATACATGCGCCACTGTTTAGGATCATCATCAAATAGATTTCCAAACCGGCCACCTGAAAAAGATAGGCGATAGCTATAGTTACACATTCAGCAAAGCTCTTTCTGTCCCTCACTTAATTGACAATTTCCACACCGATGAATAACCGCCCAACAGCACCGATGCCATCCTTGGATACCCATCTGCAGACAAATTCAAGTACCTTTAATTCAGATTCAGACTATGTTCCAAGATTAACAGAGCGGCTCTCTCTTCCATTGAACTATTGCAATTGCAAATGCACATGCAGCAATTCATATAAAGGGAACAACTTGTGAAGATCTTTTTGCCTATAACTTAAAGCCATGCCACGCTCTCTCTCCAGTGTCCTATACACACCACTACTTGCAACTAAACATTTGAAAAGGCACAGGTGACAGAGACTGTAGAGCCCAAAATATAAAAAGTCACCTAATCGCAGCAGCAGAAGCAGCTGCAGTAGTTCCAGAGAAGCCTACCCCAACAGCCTGCATAGAGAGTCAACTAAATTCATAGCCAAATGGAACCATCTTAAATCTGCAAATCTACAACTAATCAGCAACAAATGAATAAACATGCATGGTACAGACATGAAGTGCCTGAATACAGTATAAATAACAGATCTAAAATATGGTGACATAGTAGAACATCATTTCTGAATATTTGAGAATAGACAAGTCACAGATGTAATCACCACCCAACTAAAATGAAGCTTTATTGAACAAGAGTCAGGACCATAAGAGAACAGATTAAAGGTACTCAGCACCTTTTCACGCTATTCCAATCCTATGGGAAAGTCAAAATTTTATGTACTACATGAGAATTTTCCAAAAAATCGAACGGACATATAATATCTCGATTCTCAAGCAAAAGACATAATGTTGAAAAAACTGATCTCCTATACCATTCGGGTGAATTTCAATTTCAAACGAATACATGGGAGACTAAACATGTTAGAGGATACAATTAAGGCTAGTAGGCAAATTTAGCAACATGTCAGAGCTTGTAGGTTCATAACTCACATACCAAAGTGGAATTAATGACCTGGGTTAGATTGACGTACCTTTAAGAGACTTGAAGTCACCAAAGCATGACAAATCCATGCAGTAACATTGGTAGGGAACTGTAACAACATGTATTCCAAGTACTCATCTGACACTGATCCTGCATTAGATGTGAACAGAGGGTTCGGAGAAAATGTGAAAAGCAGAATATAAGCGAAAAATAGCAGGGTAGCAAACAAAACGTCCTCAGCAACCAAGTCCTACAGGCTACAACTAGATATGCTTTGTTTGTATTTCCCAACACTCGTGACAACATTGCCCCAACTGAGGTAGTAACCACCTTGTTCACAGTGACAAAATTAGGACAGCTAAATGCAGACAACAACTAAACTGATCCAACATAATCCATTTGAGTATAAATACATCTTTACCATCCTTCACAGGATTTCTGTTTTGATAGATAGAAAAGATCCTTGATTTGGATTGTTTCTCGTGTTCCAAGTCACATATACCCATAAACAGAAACGTTCAAACAAGGAGACTATTAGGGAAATTTCCTGCAATTGTATGCCTATATGTGTATGTTTATGAATATGACTTAAAGTATAAAACAAAGCAGTTAGGGTATGGGTACCTGGGAAACCTGCCGGTAGAATAAAATCTCTGACAATAACCGGCAACCAAGACAATTCCACAATGGCAAGATGTGAACCTTGGAACCCATTAGTTTCAACCCCTTTTTCCTCGGAAAAAATGCTTACTTGCAAGTCATTGTCAAATATGTACCTGTTAGCAGAACAAATCAAAAGAAGCAACCCACTACTCACCATCCAAAAAACCATAAGACCATTCACATGAATGCTTTAAGCATGCTAATTTAACTCAGTACACAGACAAGAGTGAGTTCAACTACCATCAATCCGCACAACATCACCAAAGAGGCAAAGACCATTTTGAAGGGTCATTCTCACATTCACTAGCATTAAAAGGAATAGAAGGCATGCAAAATACCTTTTCGAAATGCCATTTGCATATCTTTCCATTATAATCACATTTGGTTCTGCATGCCCTCTGCAACAGACAACCCAAGGAAGCAGTAAAGCATTTTATGGCAGTAATCCTGGACAAATGTAAGAATGCAACCACCAGGTAAGAGTACAAATCCACCAACCCTTGAAGGCTCCATTTGGGCAGATAAGAATTTCCAAATGAAGGGATGTGACAACATCATTCAATGAAAATAGAAATTCATGTCGATTGACTTTGACAACTTCATCACGATGGATTTGAAATAACCACTTAACACGAGTGATTGGATAAACCTAAAATGAATACCTTCTACCACCAATTCATCCTTAACACTTGTTTCACAATCCTACACCTACAATTCTCAAACTTTTGTCAAAACTGAACATTAAATTCCTGCATTCAAAATCCACAACTATTCACACAGAGCACAAGAATGAAATAAATAAATAAAAAATCAACTTTTTGCTCCTTATTTGTACTTGTTTCTATGATGCCGTGAATCTTAAAGGCAGATTTAATAGCTTTTCTCGTGGTCAGTATGCCTATTATTTTATATCCCTTCGAGCGAAAGTAGTCTAACTTCTAGAACTCTAGTTATACAAGTATACCAATTAAACACATCTTCATCACCTCTAATTCACCTTTTCTACTTTTCCACGAGCCACTTAATATTATTGCATTTTCTTCAAAGCTGAAGATTCCTTCAAGTGCAATCCACATCTACCCCCAAAATAGCACAGGAGGAAAACCACAAATTCGAACTTTTTGCTCCATTTATTTATTTATTTTTATTGGCAAAGAAAGATAATAAATTAGATTAATCTTTTAACTTTTTGCTCCATATTGTACTTGTCTCTCATTGTCCTGAGCCTTAAAGGGAGATTCAATTGTTTTTTCTCGTAGTGATTATGCATATGAACCATAAAAAATGCAATGGACTTGTATTTAGATTATTGTTTCGTTTTTTTCCAAACGACCAAATGGAGATTTTTTTCTGGAATACCTCGCATTTTCAGAATCTTTAGGGTTTCCACTGGATGGCTCAGCGGAAGGGGGAGAAGAGCAGTGAACCCGATTACGATGATGCCGAAATTTCGGTCTTTCTATCAGCTTTTTGGAGGATTCGAATGCAAATGTTGGGGAGCTGAATCGAACGGTGCACGCCATAGAGAACTTAGGTAATTCCTTCTCTCGGATTGAGTTTAGGGTTTCAGCAAAAAGAATTGCAGACTTCTTCAAAGAAGATGATTATGGCGCGATTGCTTTCTATCGTATCGTGGCACCATTCTTTACCAGCAAAATAAGGAGTCGATTCAGCTCCAGTTTTTTTTGGCTCCAGTTCGGTCCAGTTTGGGCCCGTTGTGGGCCCCTTCCGGGTCCCGTCAAAAATTAGCTTCACCGAACATCAATAGGTACATGGATGAACCAGATTTGTACATGAAAAAAGCGATGACAAAAATTAAGTTAAAATTAATAATTGCCCATTTTTTTCATGTACAAATCTGTTTCATCCATGTACCTATTGATGTTCGATGAAGCTAATTTTTGGCGTGGATGACATATTCGACGAGCTCTATAAAATGAACGATTCCGATCATTGTTGTGGACCCGGGAGGGGCCCACAACGGGCCCAAACTGGATCGGACTGGAGCCTCCAAAAAACTGGAGCTGAATCGACCCCGCAAAATAAACTCAGGAGCCAATTATTGTTTAAATTCTAAAAAAAAATAGGGTAAACTATAGTTAACCAACTCTGACTAAGCCTCGCATGCACTTTGCCCCCTCTAACTTTTTTTTTGGCACTCAATCCTCTCTAACTAATTGAAATTCAAACGGTCATAAGTTCTTCGTCCGAATTAAGTCAACTTTCTAATGACACCAAAATCACATCACAATTCAAAGCACACAGAAAGATATGATCAAAAGAGTAAGGGCTGGTAGACAGAAAGACCGTTTTGATCATAACTTTCTGTGTGCTTTGAATCGTGATGTGATTTTGGTGTCATTAGAAAGCTGACTTCAAGACCTCCAAATCGATATATAATTTGCATGTTTTCGATTTTGGACGAAGAAGTTATGGCCATTTGAATTTCAGTTAGTTAGAGGGTGTTGAGTGCCAAAAAAAAAGTTATAGGGGGTAAAGTGCACGTGAAGCTTAGTTAGAGGGGGTTAACTATAGTTTACCCAAAAAAATAAGCCAATAAGTCAGATTTTTTGTTTTATTAAAAAATGAGTTTCAATTATCATTTTTTATTTTTTAGATTTCTCGCGTGAAGCAATAATTTTATAAAAAAAAATTGACGAAAAAACAAACAAATGAGAAAAAAATTAATAAGTGACAAAAAAAAAAAAGAAAAGAAGAAGCCCAATGAATTATTTGGCAAAAACAGACCTAATTCAATTACTTTTTAAAATTCTGAATTGTGAGGGGTAGTTTATGGAGTGATTTTTTTAAATTAGTGTAATGAGAATATGTAAAAAGTGTTTGGATAATATGTGCATAATAGATAATAGATTTTGTGAGTGTAAGAATAATCGAAATTCAGAGAGAACTTCTAGATGTGATTTCTGGATTATGCATTCTATAGTTTATTTTTCGGAATGCGTTTTTCGATGGAATGTGCTTTAGAATCAGCACACGGACATTCATAAAGCAAAAATATATAATGCTTGATGATAAACTAGGCCTTCCAAACACCCCCTTAAACGGATTGGAAAAAGGAAAAGATGCTTGACGTCTAGATATGTAAATTCAAAATTGAGTTTAGACACATCTGTATCTGAACTTATACTCGTATATTTGTGTCTTGAAGTGTTCAATCACCCAAATGAAAGTCATTTCACGACCCAAATCATTTATTTTAGAAGCCTAGACATATTTTTTTTATCCATGACAATATTCAAGTTGATCAAACATTCATATCTATCTCTCATCTCAAGGAGAATACATTGTATCCATCTAAACCAAACATATTTGTCAGAACATTGTATAAGGTACTCCATAGGATTGAGGATAATTTCGAAAAGGGAAGTCATTAAACACAACAATTTGTACAACATTGTGCACAGTATGCTAATGTGGCACTATTTCACAGGTGATTGAGCGGATTTGTTACTAATACCAAATGAAGCAATGACATGTTGTGCATAACGTTATACAAAGTGTTGTGTTTGTGCCTTCATCGCTTCAGACGCCGTAGTGGATTGGATAAATATGGCAATTTCTAACTTTTGGAGTCTAAGCCATAATAGGATCTGAAATATTTTTATTCCTTTCTATATATGATGATATGGACAGATGGAATTCTATAGCTACATACTATCCATCATTTTCTTTATTGAAACCCCAAAAATATCCTAAAATTATCAAATGAAGCAAGAAACAACTTGACATGAACAAGAATTGCCATTCATTGACCGCTCTTGTACCACCTTATTCTAATTTAGAAAACACAAACTAGCCACCAAAAACAGCCAACTTGGATACAACATGATCTCTTAATTTCTTGAGCCTACTCCTCGAAAAACAAGCTCAAATTCTTCCGAACGCTATCCATCTCGACTCTGAAGGCGTGCAACCTCTTATATATAGAAAGAAACCAACGAAAACAAATAACTCTTTAGGCAAGAAAACCCCATCCAAATCAAAGAATAACAAATGCATCCCATCTGTTGCGCATCCGCATTCCTGATGTGTATAGCCAGTGTCTTCAGAAGGCCAAAGCCTGCATTCAACAGCTAATAGTTATGTCTATAGCACCGACTCATTAAGTGCCACCAAGTCACATTATGTGGATGTAGTGCTGATAAATGAACCAAGCTACTCAAGTTCGACTAGTTAAAAGCTTATTCGAGTCGGTTTGTTACACGAACAAACCAAGCTTGAATATTTTTCGAAGTTACCAAGGTTTCAAACAGAACTTGACCCAGCTACTACTCAACTCGTTCAACTTTTAATGCATTAAAAACTCAAACCAATCGAGATCGGCTCGTGTTCGGTACAATTAAAGCTTGTTTGAAAAGGATTTTGAAACTCGTTAAATTTTCAAACCGAGCTTGAACAATTCAGTGCTCAGTTCATTTGGTTGGTTTATCAGCCGTATGTGGGTATGGACAATTGAGGCCCACTGATCAAACGGGTGCCAGGCCACATGATACGACTCAATGATATCAGTGGATTACTACTCATATTGTAAGTTTACATGATTACAAGTATATAAGCTAGAGTTAACCAACCTAGCAATCAAGCTCTGAAGAGTCCCCCAGTTGATGACTTGACTCCCAAATCGAGGACATTTGCTTGGTCTGAAAGTCATGAAGAAGTAAGGATATGTATTTATAAGTATACAATTTCAATGTAAATCAAGTCTAAAATAGTCAAAGTGCTTACTGAGTGTTGGTGTTGGAGAAACAAAGAAGCATGCCCCAATGACAATGTAGCACAGAAGGAGGACAAACCCTTTCATGTAATGAGAAGTTCCATCCTATAAGGTTAACACCGAAGTTTGTTAAATTATTCGTAGCAATCATTAACTAAGGGTCATGAAAAATATCAATGATCTTGCCTGCAAAGTGAAAGCTGTTACAATAATTGACAGAGCAAGAGAACCGGTTTCAAGGAGATTGAAGTCCAGATCCATCTTAATACCACAAATCCAAGAGATAACTATGCATAACGGGACCTGAGGCATATTAATTAAAACAACAATCAAAATTGTTTTCCAGTGTCTTTGATCAAGGTCATGGCAGTCTGGATCGGAATAATATGAATGCTTACCACAAACATGGCGATTTGAGTTGCGGATCCCAAAGCAACTCCCAATGATATATCCTGCATTATATAACACAAAGAAGAAAATCTATAATCAGATTACTGAAACTTAACCAAATGATGTAGTCATCGAAGAAAGAGGATATAACCGACCAATTTGTTTTTGAAAGCAAATATGATTGCCCCGGCATGTTCTGCTGCATTGCCAACAATTGGTAGCAAAATTATGCTGATGAAGCTGACTGAGATGCCCCAGGATTCAGATGCATTCTGTTAATGAAATGGGTAGGTGTTTGGTTACTATGAGACATGCAAAAAGAAAGTTATTACACTAAACAACAGCAAAACAAATTCTGTAAGAAAAGATTGTTTCAAACTGTTGGATGAAGTGCCAAAACAAACAATTAGATAAGATGATTTGAGTTCTAGGGGCATGTCAAAACTCCTAGTTGGAAAAGTGCTTGTTCAGTTACCTCGATTGTGCCCACAACAAATTCAGACAGTAAAGATATGACGGCAGTCATGGCAGCTAGCCAAGCAAATCCACTCCAGAATCCTATCACTGGTGCTTCTTGCGATGTCAGATCATCACTGTCATCTACTTCCTGGTAATTTACAAGGATAACAATGAAAGTGAGGCATTCATACGCATATCCAGTTTGTTAGACACTATACTGTTGGTTCAATTGATGGTGGTGTTAAAAATACAGGCTAGTTGAAAACAGCTGTAGTTATTCAGAAGCAAGGGTAGAACTGGGTGCAGGTTGGGTTGGGGCCACCCTTTGATTGCCCATAATTGTTCACAAAAAGATAAAACAAACGCTTACCTAAAACTGGTTAAAACAGTAAGGTGACCATTAAAGTAAAACAGTTCATAATTTTTACAAATTCATGACAGATTTTTGTCAACTGCCACGTGGTGAAAAAATCCAACTTTAACGCTGTTTCAGGGGGGCCCAAAGCTACTGTGAATGGAATGTGATTGATCTTGTATAGGTAGAGGAGCTGTTTTCAAATGTATAGTCCATCCCTTGGGGAAAAACAAACAATCACCTCCTGTGTTTCGAAGAATTGCCGATGTGTCCACAACTGGAAGACAAGGTAAGCAAAGTAGCCAATTAGCATGATAATGCTGCAAACTCTCGACAACAGAAGGGTTGGTTTCGCAGTCACGACAACAGAATCCCCTGTATACCGGAACATCAAGGGCAGAAGGTGGCAAAGCAATGCCATCAACAATAGGAGCGAGTTCACATCCCCTTGTCTCTGTTCAATCCAATGGCCATATTAATAATAAACTTGCTCCATTAAAAAGGTACTTTCAAATTCTTGAAAATAATTCCCGCTAAAAATGGAAAAGATATAAAAAAAAATGAGTGTCTTTCGTTTTTTATAACAGTTTTCTGAGAGATATAGGGCAAGAATTTATTTTTTCTTACTCTGTCAAATTTTTGTTCCTTTGTAAGGTTGGCAATGCCACCACAAAAGAGTGAGGTGCCAAGGACGAGGAGAAGGTTTGATAGGATGGAACCCAGCAGAGAGTACTTCACCACATCCACTTTGTATTGGATCAGAGCAAATATCGCTATTATAAGCTCCGTTGCATTCCCGCATGTCGCATTCAGAAGCCCTCCCACTGTGAGACCAATTTATTGAAGGTAATTACAAAATGCTAAAGTATATAATCAAGGAATTCGAATAGCGGAATATCATGACATCCAGAACTTCAAATTTCAAAGAAATATACCTGTGGGACCTGTGTAGTAAGCAATTTGCCTGCAATATTTGAGAAAAATCACGAACACACATACACATACAAAATAGTATCAGTTGAGTAGCTAGTGCTCGTAAATGAACAAAGATTAATAAAGCAAAAACACGGTAATACATTCGTTGAGGGGCCTTACTCTGTCAGGAAGCTGACACGTTCCGCTAGAGGGGTGAGTCCAAGTAAGCTCAAAGCAAAAACCCAGGGCTGTTTCGGATTACATAAATATATGTGGTTAGATTAAACAATCAGGATACCATCAGTTGCATCAATAAAAATGAAGAGGAATATAACACGTCTATTTTCTTAATAGATTTGTAAGCAGACTAGGTTATTATCTACCCCTTTACATCATAGTACACCGACTTTTCATATGAATATTCTGACCAGAATGAAGTGGCAGTGGCAGTGTCAGTTTTAAAAAAGTGACACCACTAGTGCTCATTGAACCATATCAACTATCAGTAGATGCCAGAAAACTTACATCTCCAAATCCATAACACTTCGCTACAATAGCTGCTGGAATGGCCGGAAAAAGAACGGAAAGCTTAGTCCCTAAAATGACCTCCTGAAGATTAGCCAGCAACAGTCTAACAAGCCCGCAGGGGACTTTGGAAACCAGGGCCAAATCAGACTTTTTGCGCAGGGATGAGGACGACATGTTGTGCGCCGTCCGGCCATGCCTGGTCTCTTTGATCAGGCCCTTGATGTTGCCGTTCTCCATTTGCCATGGTTCTGTTGAAGCCATGTCTGGTTAACTGACACAAACAAACGTACTTTTTCTACACACCGTACCAGAATCCAGAACAAGACAGTGTGTGATTCCAGTGAAGTGCAAACTAATATGTCTTTTGTGCAATATGGAGTGGTGTGCATGTGTCTACTGTTATAAATAGGACCGATGACAATACCTTTTAGATGCCTACGTCATGGTTTATGAACCTTCCACGAAGCTTCCTATTGTGAAATTTTAATGTACTTGCAAGTGCACGAATCGTATTGTAATATAGTATGACGAGAGCGAGGTCGAACCCACAGTGACTTGTGATTTTTCTAGGAAAAATTAGTAACTTAAACCGATTCAACCCTAACCTAGTTGACAAAAGTTGTGATTGATTTTTAAACTAAAAGTGAAAAGTAAAAACAATGAACTAAATTATCCAAGACGATAAAATTAAAGCTTCTTTTTAATCAAAGGAGAAAATATTAGGGTTTTGGAATCCACACCCATTAACTCGTATAATTATATATTCATGATCATTGACCTTACCCAAAATTTCTTCATGATAATCTGAAAGCTAATTCTGTTACCATGGAAAATATCATCGTGAAAATTCATCAAAAAGTCGTATTGTTTATTCCTCTCCGCTCGCATGTATAAAACCGAATCATTAATTGTATCCGTTTTTAACAGATCACAATAAATATCCAATTTTATAGTTAACGGTGAAAAACCAGCATTCAACGTTAAAGACAATTCCAAATCATGAGAAAAACATAATTGAACTCATACTCAGAATTTATCCCTAACAGTTGATTTGGAGTAAGTACAATTTAATCATAATCGAAACCACATATTCAGGTAAAATCGAATCATAAATATATAAATAATAATCGTTAATGGGGCTTCATCCTCAATCCTAGTTGAAGAGTTTAGCCGCTCATGGAGTCAAAACACATAATCATATCATAAAAGAACTCCATGAAAGCTTACAAAATTAAAGTAGTTATTTCTTTCTTCCCTATCCTTTCCTCTGCCGCAGCTCCTGTCCGAGATATGCCGTGATGGTGGTGCTGCTACGTGGTGGTATCTTTTGCCGTGAATGAGTTCTCCTCCAAAATCCATTGGCCTTCTAATTAAATAGACATTGCCAGAGAATTTAATTAGGTAATAGAGTTCTCCTTTCCTAATTAATTCCTAGCCATTAGGATTTCTTTCTATGTAAACTCACGACAATCTTTATTTCTAATTGACCAAGATTTTGATTTTGAGTAAATCCCCTTGATTGCCTTGCCGTAATAAACTTGGACCCAACACTTGAAATTATTTTGATCACACGCTTTGCATTGAATCTAACGGCAGAAATATAAGTTGTTATCATCTTTTCCTGCAAATTGAATAATTCAACGTAAAATGATCAAATAGATAATAACTAGTCCAATTAAGCACAATAAAGAACTACCAATATACGATATAGGTATCTCGAAATGTTAATATTTTGTGCTCATCGCTTTTTTTATTCAGCAAGAGATCACTTGAAACCACTTCCTGTCACATGTCCTCTCTCAGTAGCACGATGAGGTACTTCAACAAACAAAAAGGAAAAAAAAAGAAGAGAGAGGAATATGTCATGCAATGTTCTAAAACTCGCTACTTGGTAGTCGCTCGGCCAGGCACCTTGGAGCGAGTATTTGGCGTTAGTCGGCGAGTACTCAGCGAGGAATACCTTGTTTTAGAACACTGATGTCATGTCGTTCAAGACAAGGGGTTCAGGATAGGGGGACACAGGACCTTTGCTATTTGGTTCTTGATACATGGTGTGTGTATGAGTGTGTGTGTGTGTCCGCATATAAATGATAATTTTTTTTGAAATTTTTTGTAAGCCGAGCCTGTTTATAGAAAATGGTCAATAGTCCATGTTTGTTTACCAGTCCAATCAGCAAGCTATAAACTTAATTAGGAATCGAATTGCTACTCAACCAGCTATAGCCTATGCATATACATTGCAGTCCTCGTGGTGATCTAGATTTTCAGCGCATGTACCGTCAATTCCATAATCTAAAATCAATCCAGTGTAAAACGAAACCCTCCAATATTTAAATCTGTTTAAGGCCAAAAGTGGAGCAAGAACTCGACTTTTCAAAAGTCTTAACGGTTCTTCTTTTGTTGCATGACCAACTCACTATAACTTGTTTGCTCTTTCGTTTCTCAGTGGGCAAACTGAGAACTTCTTTCCTGAATTAAGATTCCTGTAAATTGAGCATAGTTCCAAGTGGTTGTATCCTTAGAAGAGAAGCATTGAACACAGACCCCGTTGGGCTAGCTAACCTATTGTACTAAGACAAAAGAAGAAACGAATTAAGATTCTTGAGTTGGGTGGCAAACTATCAGAGATTCATATTAGAACCAAACATTCCTTTGGATTGGCCGAATTAACTTGAATCACACGCAATACCTTTCAAGCTCAAATACGTGGCGTGTGACTGGGAATGGATATTTCATTACGAAGCTAATCCCAAGATAACGACATCATAAGATTATGACATTCCATAGGTCGCACAGGGACACGTAGTACACTATATCTGCACAAATCTACTTTTAAGCTCATATTATCACTACAACAACAACATAACATAACCCATCTAGTTCCCAATCATTGGAGGTATGGGCGGGAGATGGTTGGAGACAGACCTAACCTTTGGCAATATATGCACAAAGTGGCTGCTCTCAGAATACCACTGAAACAGTGAGTCAATGACCCCCCAAACCTCCAAGAACCGAGGAGCTACAGGGACGTTTTATTGCAGAACCGTGCTCCCAAATCAAAACCAAATGGCATCAGAGAGGGCAGGCCTAGAGACCCAAATCAATTTATGTGTATATTACCATGCTTCCTTCATTAATAGTCCAGAGCATCGGTATGCACGACAAAATGTGGTGACTGTGATGACTAGATGTGGTGACTCGCAAACTATTTAATTTCTTCGTTTCTTGTCTTCAATAAACTATTGCAAATTTCATTTTTTACATGCTGAACAATAATTGCAAGTTTACTGCAGTATTTGATAACGTTAGACAAAAAACTGCTATATTGTTACATTTGACAATAGTTGTAATCTTGATTCTAGCTTTAGGCTTTCATTATCTATCTGATACCAGCACGAATAAAAATACCAGCACTCGTATTTAGAAGGCCTTGTGCATGGTCAGGGGGGAGAACCAAAAAGACAAAAAAAAATACGGGGGCGGGACTTGTACGGTATGGAAAATTGTACGGTTCTGAAGCTTCCTCGAAATTTCGAGACTCAAAAGAATACAAACTGGATACTTGAGGTGTTGGGCTAGTAATCATATTTAGACTCAAAAAGGACAAGCCTCCATGGTAACCATATCTGAAGGCAAATTTTCAATGGACATCAATTCTTGTAGATATTATACTGATAATATGTAGAATAACAAGAAGATTTGATGGTCACGTCTAAGAAGTACCATATACAACCAAGATATGAGATGTTAGGTACAAAGTACACTTGAGCTAGCCAAATTAAGGAAGCTTCTCCCTAGGTTGTGTTGTGGGTCTTAATCCACAACCCAAAGCTGGTCACCGTGACCTATAAATTACGTATCCAAATTGCAAAGGCTCTAAGAATTTTTGCAAAACAAATTGTTTTTCGTAGTAGTAAAAGGGGAAAGAATAGTTCGTTTTGTGCTCATCTCGTATCATCATTCATCCATTCCGAGTTCTCTAAGCATACAATTCTTTCGCTCGGTTCAGTCCATCGATCAAAACTTTTTCTAAGCATTGCATTGTCCCTTATATCTGTGGAAAATATAGAGGTTTTCCCCCCGAATGTCATGGCTCCAATCCCTTGGTCTTAGCCTTCGAAAAATTTAAAGGATAGTCACTTTTAATTGCCATGGTTATGGGTATAAACGTCATTCGATTTGGTTTCGAAATCCTCTGGTTTCTTTACCGAAATTTTACATACAGTCGATATTTTTCACATGAATTAGTCAAAGGAATAAGTTCATGCTTCCTACTGGAAGATGAATTGGATTGACACAACAGAGAAGTTTTCACTCCGGAGTCAATATGAATACAATTTTTAACAATGTCCATCGACTTATAATGTGATCTTTTACATAATATTCGCATGTTTCACCCTGATTTTCCCTCCTACAGCATGTGGTTCGTTACGCGTGGTTAATGAACCAAGCTATTCAAACGCGACTCCTTGAAAGCCATTTTCAAACATATTTTTGAAGCTCAATTATGTTTCTAGCTCAAACACTTCAGTACTCAGCTCGATAAGGCTTTCACCAGCTAAAAAGCCTAAGCTACCCAAACCCAGTTCGTGATTGGCTGTACTAAAACTCATCAGAGATCAAAACAAATATTTCTTTAAGAGAAGTTGAGTTTTCAAACCAAGCTCGAACAAATTCGAGTCCATCGATTAGTTCAGCACCCGAGCCATGTAATAACACCCGAGATCCTCTTTACTGAGAAATTGGTGTACCCCTATACCAATATGTTTTAGGTCGTCAGATTGTGCGATTTTTTTTTTTTTTTTTGTATGTTCTAAAATTTTTGTGCGATCCAATGACCGAAAATACTCCGGTACAGTGAATTTTGGTACAGAAGATTTGATTCCAAGTAATAATTGGAAGGAAATAATGTTACTTGGCATGTACCTGCATTGCATAGCATACACACAAATTTTCTTGTTCGGCATAAATACACCTCTTCTGTTTCATATCCGTCACTGATTTTGTTCTTGTACCCATCAATTTCGTGTACAATGACCGAAACCTTCCAAAAAGCTTCACTCCAAGAAACCCAGATAGGAATCCGTCCTTATCAAGTAGCTCACCACCGCCCCCTCACGTACGGACGGCTCCAGAAGTTATCCACCACCCCCACACTCCACTGATTGCATATTCGCACCAAACCCGAGCCGGTTTCGTCGAAGCTTCGTCCATCTACTTCAGCATGTGGTGACTGATGACAGAGCCACACGTACAAAGATCGTGGGGGGGGGGGGGACACTGTCTCTTAGTCTCTATCCCTTTCTCTGTGGATTTTAGTCCCAATAATACACTGCAAATGAACGGGTGGAGATGATGCTGTTGGGGGAATTCTTGGGGTGTATTTTTTTTGGTTACATGATTGAGGAGAAGATCGAGTGGTTGTTATTTAACTTTGTGCTTCAGTCCAAATTTGTTGTAAGGGTATTTTCCAAGAAGAATTGAAGAAAGTTTGAGTTTTACTCCTGCACAATTGATTTTAGGGTTGATTCTTAAATTTTGGGAAACTAGTTCTTGTCCGTGCTTACGACACTACGCATTTTTGTTGGAATTATCCGTGCGTACGACACTTGCTAGCTTGTGACTCAAAATACTAAATTGCCATCGCTGAAATGAGGATAGAGTTTGACAACGGCCAACAAAAACAGAGAGAGAGAGTTCATCGCCTATCGCTGAAATGAGGACAGGGTTTGAGTGATTTAAATTTTGAAGCCCTTGAAATCGAGAGACATGTTCCACGCACCATATTAATTTTATATTAATTTCATTCTCACTATTCATCCTGTAATTCTGAACACACACCAATAAAATGAGAGTCAAATAAATGTTGTTACAACTGGTAGAAACTTGTTGAATAAAAAACTAACTATTTTTTCACTTTTCGAAAAATCAGACAGTATAGTCCATAGTCTCCGTACCAATGTTTTGATGGAAATATGTTTTGAAGAAAAGAGCATAAAAGTACCCCAAAAAAATTTATATACTTTATGTATTGAACGCAACCAAAAATCTATTTTAGATGCAACCCTAGTAGCTATATCCCATGTGATAGAAAATGTGTTTTTCATGCAAGTTTAAGGTAAAGCTTATGTGGCTACGGTAATGTGTGTTTTTTTATGCAAGCTTAAGTTACGGCAATTGTCTATCACTTTAAAAAATAAATCCATCATTTTAACTGAAGCTAGAGCTTCAAAGACAAAGTTTGAGAAATCCATTCCAAAAAATAAATCTTATACCTGTGCAATATCGTTGTTGGAAGAATTTTTCGATTAATTTCAACTCCCAATTATAACCCAGCACTAAGAACTGACCGAAAAAGAAGAGAATTAACCATGAATAGAAGACGAAAAACTGATAGGCATACCTGTGGAAAGAGAAGGCGAGAGTCAATGAGACATGAAAGAGAACTGGAAAGTAAACGTTTAAGGAGAGAGAAAAAAACCCAAAAAAATAAACGCCAAAGACTATGTTGCTAAAAAATCGGCAATAAAAAATTATTTTAAAAAATCAAGCTTTCCGTAAAAATTAGTCAGTTTATTGTTTGTATTTAAACGCAAAACTTTCCAAAAATCAATACATCAAATCTTTCTAAAAATCCGCCCTCGCCTATTAATCAATTGATGTATATTATGTTGTTTTTTCAAATCTGTTGAAATTACCCTTTCTACTGGGAGACGTTTCCAATATAAGCCCCAGGATTTTAAGTCCTAGGATTACACGCTATTTACAAAACATGCCATTAATTTGTATGTGAATGGTAGAAAAATCTGGACCGTTGAATTTGTTTGTATGAGTAGATAAATTTTGTGTCAAGAATAAATCTGAACCATTGAAAAAGAATATTCTGTAAGAATATTCCCAAAGACCCTTCTGTTTTATTAGATAGATGATTGTGCAACTCTTTTTTCTTTTTCTTTTTCTTTTTTTTTAACGTCACTCCCCTGCAAGTGTTGCAGGGGAGTAGCGTTAACAAAAAAGATAGTGGCAAAACAACAGCCTAAATTTTTTGATTAAATTAGTCAGGCCGCGAGGAAATAATTTTTTCTGCATTTCTTAGTCCGGCGCACATGGATTGTCTTTTGACCGGACTGAAAATTCTTATGAATTTCATGGTCCAAAGGGTAAATTGATACAAACTCGAAGGTAGAACTCACTCCGTCGTTTTTTAAAATCGACATATAAAGGACTAGTGCTTACTCGTGCCTACGGCACTACGCATCCCGGTAATGCCGTAGGCACAGGCATTTTTGTAATATATGTTTGTTTTTTTTATGTCAACGCCAGAAGCCGAACAAAGGGTAAAAAAAATCGATGACATTTTTGTAATATATTTGTAAGAGTATGGGTATTTTCTTAGGAGAGTTGGAAGCACACATCAACCCTTAGATCAAAATGAATCTCAGCCCTTCTTACAACTTGTGTTTGTGTGGTCCCCACACCCTTGTGTTTTATTAGGTAGATGTGCCCAATAACTTAAATATATACTAGGCCAAGCCCATGCTTAGGTGTCGACTTTAGGATTGTAACATACATGGTCTATCTTTGACCGGAATGGAAAGAAAATTAGTTGGGATGCGCATAACTTGATCCGATTATTTCCCAAACAAAATAAGTAAATAAATAAATCCTTGGTCCGATCATCGACGGTTGGAAAAAGATAAAAAAAAAAAAAGAAAAAAAAAAGAATGGAAGGAGAAAAAGAAGGGCATGTGATCTGTGTCAACTTGGCGACTGCTGTATGGCCCTTGCGATTCCCAACGATTTACGGAGTCGTTTAATTTGGATTTTCTCTCGGGTCCACCATTGCCCTACTCGTGGAGTCTGTAGATCATGGATCCATGCTTTTTTTTTTAGCGTGTTCTAGTTTTCTCAATAGGTACTTATTTAAGAATAAATATTTATTTTTTAAATTAAAGGTGATGCATTATAAGAGAATGACTTGTATCGTAAAGAAGATAATCTGAAACGGACTCTTGACGGTCCCCGACGGATTTGGATGATCGGCATTATTCATTTTCTGGAACTTGTCGACGATAATGATTCTCAAAAACTTAATTGGTGCACTGGTTGGTTTGTGATTCAATCATTTCGAGATAAAATACATTTGCCGAGTGTGTATTTATCAATATCCGATTACTGGAGTACAATTTTTTGGGACGGTTAAAGTCCAATCCGATTTTGCAAAAATAATTAATGGATGAAATATGATGATGGGATGATATTATGTGAAAATTGGATGCAATGTGTTAATTTCGAGACGTATCTGAAGACACTTTGTTTAAACTTTGGAACATGAGTACATGCTACTGAATGTCATCTAGGTCAAAGCGCAAAGCTGGCTCGAGCCCGCATGAACTTCTAGATTCACGCTGAACTTCTGCAAACATAATGAAGTAACCAGCACCCCCAACGCCCTTTTCTTATGCTTGTGCGGCTATAATAGTCATATTGGGTTCCACAGAAGCAGGGTTGTAAACGAACCGAGTAGCTCGCGAGTTTGGCTCGTTAAGGCTCGGCTCGGCTCCTCGAGCTCGAGTTTTTGACTTGTTTAGTAAAGGAGCCAAGCTCGGCTCGTAACGGATGGCTCGACTCGATGAAAGAGACTCGTTTAGTAAATGGCTCGGCTCAGCTCAGCTTGTCAAGGCTCGAGCTCGAATTTTTGGCTCGTTTTGGCTCGAGCTCGACAAAGCTCGGATTGGCTCAGCTCGTTTACAGCCCTACTAACAAAAGACTGCACCAGGCAAGAAGTGCCAAGATAGCTTTTGTTGCCTACTCTTCTCATTTTTGCGTCAACGGCTTCAAAATAGCAGCAATTTATTTCAAAGCGGTGACGATTTCTGTTCTATCAAAGTAATTTCACCTAGCAAATTAGAATGAATCAAGGTAAACGTCCAATTCCAATTACACCAATCAAAGTAACTAGGCAGGCAGGGGCATCCAAAAGCTAAAAAACTTAAAAGGATACAAACGGAAGTACTTAAGTAAATTCTCAGCGTCTGTGATGCCAGCTCCTGGGAAAGTTTAAAACCCCCTATGTAGACCACTGGCGTGTAACTTGTTACAACTAGACAACACAAGAAAAATGCTTGAGCCAAAGTTACTAGTATTAGCCCACATCATTTATCATTCACCCATGTCGACTTCTGGTATGGGACGAGTATCGCAGGAAGCAAATTAAAGTAGGAGTATGGATCAACTATCATTCAAGAGAGTACGAGTTGAACCGCAGTCTCTCAACTGAGGACAAATGAAGTTCAGGTTGTTCCCTTGGCAGTTGCCCCAGGCTTAATGCAATACACGCGGGAACCTAAATGTTGTACTTCAAGACCTGCATTCTCACACCCATTGAAGAAAAGTGACTCGTCCTCCTTTCCAATTCTGCGTCTCCAACTCATTAGAAATGCTGGATAGGGCAGTCCCAAGCACTTATCTGTTGCGAAAAAAGTATTCATATAATCAGGTACAGAAAACTGTTCTGTGCTTTGTCGAAGCTAATAGAATCAGCAAGCATGTACCTCCGTTCTGTTCACTAATCATCTTGGAATCTGCTTCATTAGCTTTAGGCTTGTAAGACTTGAGGAGAAAGGACAGTGTCTTTATTAGATTAGCATACTGCTTCACATCTACAAGCCACAAAGTTGAAGGAATGAAGAGAAGTTATGAGTGGAATCCGAGAAAAAAGAGAATGCAAGAGTTATAACTTACAAGCTAGTTGCGATTTCAATCATTAAGAATACTCAATTTAAGGAAATCGGTTACTGTCTTCGGAAAAGAATCAGGCTGTCCGACACCATTTGCCTGCTCCTTCAAGTTTAGGGAATAGATGAAGAAGTGGAACTATATTGAAAAACCAAAGAAAACTGGTTTTCAAGGGAAAGACGTCCTTAATAATTTTCATTCCAGTCTTGGAGCCTATACCAATCATTTTACGGAAGGTAAACAACAGATGATAAATCAACAAACTGCCAACGATTTCTTTTCATTTGCAACCCAACTGATAGTATAAGACTTCAACCACCACCTGAGCAAAAGCAAGATTTGAACTACTCAAGACCCCTAATGGAGCAAGCATGTAGTTATAATAACATGATTTAGCATGCTAATGACATGAACTGATATGCATGAGGTCAATCCTAAATTACAGCTCATTCCTGTGCTAGCCTACTCCAGACTTCGTGTACCCTTTATTGTTTTTTGATTCACAAAAACTTAACAATTATATGTACTTAACAATTATATGTACTCAGACATACTTGGACATTAAGTCAAAGTCGGACCACATATTTGTAGTGCAGTATAGTTAAATCTGCTCAGCCAATTTTAGATTAGGCACTTACACAACAATATATCGCTAGCAATAACCAGATCCCAATCGGGCTCAGCAGATGGAAAGGCATCCCCCCATGAATCTGAAAACACAAAAATGCTTAAATTGTATCAACAAGTGAACAATTAAACAGACACAGATGAGAGATCTACAACAGATATCAGGTCACATATTCATTCAATCACTTGTGTCACTGGAACTCATAATATCTCGAGAACGAAGGTCAACACTCAAAAGCTCCAAATCCCATCCTTGGGAAAGGTTTTACTGTTTGTCTTCCTTACAGTTCTAGACAAATCAAGAGCCATAATGTTTAATGGGGTTACAGGAGGAAGGACTAACGCTTCACGTGAGGAAGGACAGGAGAAATGCCATTAGCTCTACAATTATGAGCTATGTTCTCTGCAATTTCTTGATCATCATAATCTGATGTAGTGATGTCAAGTTGGAACGATTTTCTCAGGAAAATGGCCAAAGCTCCGGTTCCACTGGCACCGAATAGAAGAAGAAACGTCATGAATACAATCAAGGCATGAAAATACTCAAACAAATAGGAAAATTCAGTAACTACACATATCAAATTTGAACACTCTGAGATAAAGTTGCAAGTAAGGATACAAAACAACATACAAAAAGTACACCCAGTTTGTACCCCTTAATAAGGGTCAGGGAGACGTAGATTGGGTACAGCCGTACAGACATAGCCTTCAGCACTAAATGCACGAAGTACTTGTCCTCAAACTCGAACTCCCAACCCAAAAGAAGGTTAGTAGGATGAGAAACAACATAGCATAGGAAAAAGGACTAATAAGCGCAAGAAAAACATAGTTGGCTTGACAAAGGCACCAGCCACTTTCTTCACTTTTTTATGAATCTAAGTATTCCACGATTATCTCTTGTTTCAGGTCATAATTCCAAAGGTGAGTAGCTTCCACTTTAGTTACCAACCATTTGAGGTTCAAATTCGTCAAACTTAACACTTGGAAAGATAAAATACAAAAAATTGAGGCAATCCAAAGGCTGCAACTCAAATAATACTAACAAAGAAGCATTGGGTACATGAAAATGGACGTGCCTGCCCAATTCAATGGTGCAGCGCCCTTCTACCCATGACCTCTGCTGAACCAACCATTCTGCAAATGAAAATGTCCCTGGCCAAAGCAAATTAGCATTCAGCTCGTGGAAAGAGAATTCTCGAATGAGCAACTCCTGCAAATGACACATACATACAGATGTAAAGAACCTGGTGTTACAACACACTAAGCATGGATCAATACCCAGAAACCGCCATTTCGCTAAAGAAACAAGCATGTTATATAATAAGGCCTCATTTGGATAGACATGGATATCAATGAAGGGATTTAACAATGGCAAACATTGAGAATAGCTCAAATTTACATTTGGCAACTTAAATATGCATTTCGATGTTGAGTTTGGGAGCTTTATCATCATGAATTTAAAATCACACGCACTACGAATTATTTGCAATAAAGATAGAAAGAAAATACAACTTTTCTTCATCTAATCCATCTTCAAATCTACTTTCACAAGCTAACTATAGCTAAACATCTTATACAGTTGTTGAAACATAACACAATCCCTGCATTTGAAATCCACGACAATCCAAACACTAAACACTAGCAAATAACGAAGCAACAGATCATTCCAAGGAAAGAGCAAATATAATCACCCAGCGGTCTAAGATAGGAAAAGACTAAATACCCACTTTCAAAAAACGCAACTACACTAACCATTCCAGGAAATTGGTGACTTCTCTCCACGTAGCTCTCGTGAGTCTTTGCCGTTTCGTCATCTGCAAACAAGACCGTGTACAAGTTCTTCGTATACATATATAGGATATACACACCCATAGAGAGAGAGAGAGAGAGAGAGAGCTACCATCGTTGTCATCGAAAAGAGAAGATGGGGAGAAGAGAGCAAAATCCATGGCTATGCCTCTCTGCCCGAAATTAGGAGAATACAGTGGCACCCTGTATACTGTACTTGGGTTTTACCCGAAACCCGTTTTGTTTAACCTGGTTAGTAGGGAGATCCGACCCTGCAACGGGTCCGCAAGGTTTGACTGAATAGACGCATTGTTCGAGTACGTGGCCGCGAGTTTGAGTGAGAAACCGCAAGGTTTCGAATGTGTTGCCTTGTCCACATGGTTTGAGTGAGCACATGGCCGTGAGTTTTGAAGGCCCGGCCGCAAGATTTGGTTAGTTCACTTATTTTTCTGGGAACATCATTTTTATTATTACGCTAAAACATTATAAGGGGCATTAGAGGTATGATTAAATCTACCTCTCTTTAAGATTTAGCGCGACGGGCGATTCAACGAAGAAAAAAGTGGAGGGTGGTGGCGGTAATGGAAGCTCCGAGGTGGTGGTGTGACCTGCTCCTTCCTTCAATTAGAGTAACTCCTTTCTCCTTACTCTCTCGGCCAAATAGTCCAAGTCACATATAAATTCGACACTAACACTTCGTCGCATTTAAAAGTCATACTAATTTCAAAAACCGTCGCCTCTTTGCCCTACAAAGGGTAAGCGATGGCCGGTAAAAATCGAAGCGCGACAACAAACATTTAAATTATGGAAATGTTTTCTAAAATTTAGGATCATTACAAGTAGGGCTGTAAACGAACCGAATCGAGCCGAACCCTGTTAAGTTCGGCTCGAGTTCGTTAAGGTATTAGTTCGGCTCGAGTTCGATTCGAGCCTAAACAACTTGGTTCGAGTTCGGCTCGTTAAAATTTTTCAAGGCTCGGGTTGGGCTCGTTAAGGTACTAGTTTGGCTCGAGTTCGGCTCGGGTTCGAGTCGAGCCTGAACATCTTGGCTCGAATTTGGCTCGTTAAACTTAAACGAATGGAGCCGAGCCGAATCTAAGCTCGAATTGAGCTCGTAAAGACTCAGGTTTGGTTCAGCTCGGCTCATTAAACTGAGGCAAATCTAAACTCTCTCATTGATCGTATAGAATTTGGAAAAAAATTAACAATTAAATTATGTATACAACCTTAAAAATTTTTATATTTACAAATAGACCCCTATTGAATTATTAATTAAATTTAAGTATAGGTTCGCGAGCCTAACCGAGCCGAATACCGTTAGGCTCAGGTTTGGCTCATTTACGGAACGAGTCTAGAATTGAGGTTCAGGTTCAGTTCGTTTAGCAATCGAATCGAACTTGAACGAGCTCTTACCGAATCGAGTCTCGAATAGTTCGCGAACAGCTCAGTTCATTTACAATCCTAATTACAAGTGCAACCAAATTATGGGTTCAACTAGGAAGACGATACCTCTGTTATTGGGTGGAGAAGGGGTTTAGGTAGTGTAAATGCTTTTAGCGTATGACAAAAAAAAAATAGCGTGGTGATCAAGACTTAAAATTTATGAGATTGGTCCCTCTTTATGTCTAATGTCAAAAATCTCTCAAGTAATATCAATTCTTACGGGTCCGTTCGTATGAAATTTTGTTTCACATTTAATTGGTTTGATGAATTTTTTATTTTGAAACAGTCAAGTTGTGCGCCCGCGAAGCGACAGAAAATACTGTAGTAAATACATGCACACCATCTCTCATTTGATTTGTACACTTTTCAAAGAGATAAAGTGCATCTCTCATTTGATTTGTACACTTTTCAAACAGATAAAGGCATAAAGCATAGTCTTTACTTAATTTGTATGGAAAAATTAAAATATTTTATGCGAAAAGTGATGTTTTGCATTCCATTTTAACACCAAGACTTTCCCCTATGCTTTTCCCTTAAAACGCCACACATACAGAGGGAGCTGTCAAACTGTGTTCTTACCAGAAAGTTGAGAGAGAGAGAGAGAGAGAGAGAGAGAGAGAGAGAGAGAGAGAGAGAGAATGGTGGGACCATCGCGGCCACAATTCGTTCTGTTCGGTTCATCGATAGTGCAGTTCAGTTACAGTGATGAAGGGTGGGGCGCTATTCTCGCCGATATCTATTCTCGAAAGGTACAAAACTCTACCGATCCTCGTCCCCTCTTGTTCTTTTCCTTGTACTTCGGTTGTTTCTTTCTTGAATCCAATTGGGTTTCACATATCTTGACTAGATAGTGGAGGGTTTCAATTCGATTCCTGTTCTTGTTTGTTTTCTGGGTTCTGTAGATCTTTTGTTTCAGCCCCCTTATGTCACTTCGCTTCTGTTTTTGGACAATATTACTCATGTGAGTGGGTTTACAGGTGGTGGGGTTCCACACATCTGTGCCTTGTTTATCTGAGTTATTTCAGTTGCTGAAATAAATCTCATAAAAGTATTCATGGTATAGTGCAGATTAAGGAAAATTTGTTTCACGGGAAAATCACTCAAGAGTTGTTGTGTCCTGTGTGTCGAGAGGATTGTGAGACGTTTTCGCATTTTTTCTTTGACTGTCGGTTTGCACAGATGATTTGAGACTATCTCCGATCGGCACTCTTCGATTTTAGCAGGGGCGGCTACACATGCAGACATGTAGTCCAGAGGGTTTGCTTCCCTCTGGGTAAAAAAAAATGCGCTGATTTTTTTTTTTTTTTTTTTTTTGGTTTATAAATTAATTTTCCTTAGTATTGTCTGCGTTGAGTTACTCGTGCAAGGTAAAAAAATGGAAGCTTTGGAGGAAATTGCGTACCTTGGGAATTAATTTAATTCAGAATTATTATCTTATGTTATTAATGGTAAGAGAGGTACGCCAGACTGACATTACCCCCTGGTTTTGGTCGCTGCGTTTTTCCTAAAATTACTCAACTAGGGATTCATATGAACCCCTAGGGGTTGAGAGCTGCCAGCTCCTTTGGCTACCTAGGTGAGAAAAGAAAAGAAAGGGTTGTGGTTTCATATACTCATGAGAAAAGAAAAGAGAGGATTAGGCTTTCTCATCATCTTATTTGGATACTTCCCATTTCTCTTTCTCTCCAAATCCCACCACTTTTGGTGAGAAACAAAAATGGCTCATTAAGGGGCTCTTGATTCTCTCACTCTTTCACCCTTCCTCACCTCTTTGGCCATCCAAACATGGGAGATAATGTTCTTTCTCCCAATTTCTTTTCTTTTCTCTTGAAAACCCCCCCATCCGAAGGGGCTGAGGGTTGGCTCTCAGGTTCGGAACTTTCTAGGTGTTGTAAATTTTGTGCGTCAGTCATGCAAGACTTTGCCCCAAGCCCTGCTGGTGGAGGGTGGGATTGGTGCCTATGATTGTGTCGAGTTGCGCGTAAGTTGCATCGGACACTCTTTTTTTTTTTTTAAAGAGAACCAGACGCTTTGAATTTAAAAAAACAAGTGATTTATATGTCCACAAGTCGAGATATATTAGTAGAAATTTGGAGAGTTTAGGGTGGTTGGAAAAGGAGAGTAAAAGATTGGATATGTGACTCCATAATTGCTATGCTGAAATTTTCTCTTTTGACTTTGCTATTTATCCACAAAGTAACCATGTTTGCCTTTGCTAAGAATTTGATATCATGTGTATAAAGTCCCTTTCTATTGGTTGATATGTATTTTATTTTTGAATTGTATCAAGTTTAGCAACTTTGGCACATAGGAGCAATTAGTTGATAAAGACCTGATCTTAGTATTTTCTTCTAGTTTAGCTACATTGAGATTTTAATAATGGATTCCCTGTATCGATAGTACTGCTGATTTTTGCTTCAACTGCTGTAGGCAGATATTTTTCTGCGAGGATATGCGGGTTGGAATTCTAGGCGTGCTCTTCAAGTCCTTGATCGAGTTTTTCCCAAGGTATACAGTATGTTATTTAGATTTCTTTTATCTTTTCTCTTGCTCATTGAGCTGTTGGTGAATAGCTTAGTCGCAAAGAAGCTAGTTCCTTAGTTGGTTTTCTTGTTGGCTCAAGCTTATTTATTTATATTGTATAATTTACGGTCGACTATTAAGCACCCTTGCTTGACCCAATTACTAGCACTTTGATGCTGATGTTTTGTAAATACTGTCATTTTAGAATGCAGCTGTACAGCCTTCTCTGGTGATAGTCTATCTTGGTGGTAACGATTCAATGCGTCCTCACCCAAGTGGCCTGGGCCCTCATGTGCCTCTTCTAGAATATATTGAGAACATGAGGAAAATTGCTTTTCATCTCAAGGTAATTTTGTTGGAGAGGATACTATTTTGCAGCTATATTGCGCAAACGAGATACCTGATAACGTTGCCATGTGAAGAAGCGGCTACATCACATAGATTCTGTATATATCATTTTTACTGTTGATCTATCATGAGTAACATGCCATCAATCAATAACAAGTAGACAAGGAAAAAATTTTCCTCTTGATTTCTGTGAGCCAACTGAATATTGCAAACAGAGTAGTATGTTGTGCTGAAATGAAAGGAGAAAGGTCTGACAAATCATTTAGATTTCAAACTTAGATGGAAGTTTGTTTAGCATCGCCGCGTGTATTAATTTGGAGTAGTGTTTGATCAATTTCTTGTGGTATGAATTTAGAGCTGTTTTTTATGGGCCACCCTCAAGCTATACTCAACAGTATTTGACTATTTGTTGCGAAGTCTAACAGAATGCTTTTTTTGTTAGCAGAGCCTTTCGGAGAAGACGCGCGTAATCTTTCTGAGTGCTCCTCCAGTGAATGAGGCAAACATCCGCGAATTTACAGGGTGCTTTTGTATTGTTTTGAGTTTCTTTTCTTGATATCCTGGAGTTTTTCAGTTCTAACACGGGGCCTGTTTTTTGTATGCACGTTGAAAAACCAGTAACAAATTTGACAAGTTGGGTCGAACAAACGAGGCCTGCAGAATATATGCAGAAGCACTAGTAGAGATGTGCCAAGAGATGGATGTCAAGTCGGTGAATCTATGGACGGCAATTCAGACAAGGGATGATTGGTTGACAGCATGTTTTACGTAAGTTAACTTCCACGTAAACAATTCTTATCTTTGTGTGACTGCATCCTACCTTTTCTCATTGAGCAACCTTTATGCTGCCTTTAGTATCCGCTAGATGACACGTAAGATGGATTTACCTAAAGTTAGTGATCATTTTGATGTGGTAGGGGGAATTACCTATGCTAAAATGGTGTGTATGCATTGGATGCACTTCTTTAGATGCCCTCTAGAAAATACACATGACACTCTGTGATTAGTGCACAGTGCACACCTACCAAATCACCATGAGGTGGAAACTATATCTGGTTTTTGAAAGGAATGGAATGACGTTCCTTGGCCTTATGGAATGGCCATTTATGTTAGTTGGTGAATGATGATTCCATTGGTAATGGTATTAGAGATTCTATCATTTTCTTAGCGAACTAAACGTCATAATGACTTAATGAGGATTCCAGGCAAAACATGATTCCACTCCAGCTTCATTCCATTGAACCAAACACTGAGTAATTGCTCAAACATGTAATATCTTTGGCAAGATGACTCCGAAAGTTAGAATACTTGCGTGTCACTGAGAAACACCATGCTTCACCAGAATACTGGCTTAGCTTCATCACACTTCTCAAGAGTTGCTTCTGATTGAAATTCAAAAGAGATTCTTCCCCGTGAATCTCAAGAAATAACAAGCGTCATCACATCACATTGCCATGTAATCCTTGTAGACATAGAGTTTCTTTTGGTTCCACGTGGATCGCATGAAATGACGAGTGTCATCTTGTCATATTGCTGTATCTTAGTTTCTTTTGATTTTTGCCAGATGCTGGCATTGAAGACATTCATTATTTCAAGACACATTGTAAATCTAGGACTATGCTGGCAATTCTATTTTCAGCTTTCCATTCGATTACTGCAGAAAGTAATTGATTTTCTTTTATCCTTGCGCTGTAAACTTCGTTCTCAAGTATACGTGCTTTGTTTGACAAGCTGATTTTTGTGTCATTCAGGGATGGGATCCACTTATCATCGGAAGGAAGCAAGATCGTGGTGAGGGAGATATTGACAGTGCTCAAAGAGGCCGATTGGGAGCCAAATCTGCACTGGAAGTCATTGCCAACAGAATTTTCTGAAGAGTCGCCATACGATCTCGTTGGTCCTGAAGGTAGGACCACTATAAATGTCTCTGAGACCAACTTTCACTGGGAAAACGAATGGGATTAGGTATTTTGCGAGGCAAGTTATCAGACAAAACCCTTTGTCGGCGTTTTATTGACCTGACTCGTACTCGGCCATCTTCTTTTTTTTCCCTCTTCCGATTGTGTCCTGTCGAATTTTTAACTTGCAATGTATCATGGTGCTTGTAGAATATTTTACTGAGTACGTATAAAATACTTTCTCATTCCAATAGTTAATTTGTTGCTTGTAGAACTTATGTTGCTGCAAGTATTTTTGGGCGGTGATTTTGGTTCCTTGAGTAAGGGGGCATTCGGTCTAAATTACTATTCAATTTAGCATGTTTTTGTCTTTTTGAATTTAATTAGTAAAAAAAATTCGCAAAAGACAAAATAGCTCCTCCTAAACTCCTGTGTAGATAGCCCTGTGGGTTTTCCAAATTTTTAGTTAGGGTCGAAACCGATTTTTAACCGTGCCGAATCTGATCGGTTAATTTTCAGATCAAACGGATTATCAGATCAGATTTTGCTAATCGAATCCGGATCTAATTCAGTCCATTGATAGAGTCCTACATCATATGTGGTACGGTTGGGCTTTTCATAGAAGAATCAAAGATGGAATCTGCTGTCAGGTTCATTCAAACTAATCGTTCAGTTGGAATGTGGAAATGTATCGCTAAGACATTTATTCTGATCTTATATAGAATCTTCTGATCCAAAATCTAGTTGCAGCAGATGAAAAAGTTATTTTCGAACTCTGGTGAAAAGAATGGATTTGCCTCTTATTTGTTGTCATGTGCTCACTCAACCAATCCCAAGTTTATGCAGACAATCTTTAATTTTTTATAGGGCCATAGCTTTATACCATAATATGTTGCTGAACCAAGGACGGATTTATGGGGCAATAGCTTTATGCCACAATATGTTGCTAAACTAGGGACGGACCTAAGTGGGGACACGTGCCCACACTCGAAATTAAAATATATATTTTTTCATATTTTGTACTATAAATTATCATAATTATGAAAGCGTGTTAATATATAAACATACACACTTGCATATATCTCGAAAATACACGTATAAATAGTTTTATCTTTGAATTTCATTATATGGTGCATTTTATACTTGTTACTTTATGAGTTGTTTGTCTATTTGGAGCTATTCTTTCTTGATTCTCTTTAAATTCAACCATCTTGGAGAAATATTTTAAAATAAGTCAATAACATAACTAGCTCGATTATTTTGAAATTTGTCGATGTTTATTTAAAATGTACTTTAAAAATTTTGTCTGAGATTTTGTGCACATTTTTACCTAATTTAACTTAAAGTACGCGTTATAAACTTTTATAGTTAGTAATGCATGACTTAATTTTGTATAATCTAATTGTAGATGACTAAAAAAAATAAACTTTCACCATTATAATTAACACGTGCTCTCATTAGGCTATATTCCTGGATCCGTCCCCGTGCTGAACAAAAGGAGGAACTGCATTTCTCCTAAAGACAGTAATCTACAATACCCTGCATAAATAAAGACACTATCTTTTTGTGCTGGAAAAGGAAATAAAATCAAAAGGTAATCCATCTACAAATAACATAGCCAAAATTTATTTCGTATTCTTAACAACCAAGATCCAAATGATGTCAATACATAATCAGCAACAAATGATCAGTGTCCATTTGGTTTGATTATTGTCTTATAATGTGTCTGAAACTAGATGCATTCCAAACGGGCAGTTGTTTGGGCAGAACCTAGAGAAACAAGACTCTTGATGGTTGTGTATTTACTGTCAGCAAACGTAGCTAGAGCTGCTTCTCTCCCATCATGGTTAACCAAGAGTTCTCCCACGTAAGAAAAAATCCCAATGGAATAAATGTTCTCCACCGATCAAGCACAAACTTCTCTACAAAACACCAGAATCCAGTCAATCTGCTCTTCATCGCCTAGAGACTTCTCATACTTGAGATGCTTTTTGTACAAGATCTGCATTTGTAAACAAAAAAGCAATGGTCTTAGAAAAATTTCCAGAACAGCCTCCTGAGGAGAAACGCTCAAGTAATAAAACTTGTAAAGGCTAATGGAATGACATTGATGGTGAGAAAACTATTTGGAAAAGAAGATGAGATATGCACAATGGTGTAAATCTTTGTACCCAGGGAGGATTTCAGTATTATTCTCCAAGATACAATAAGCCACCCATACATTCATCTTCTAAGATTCTTCTCGAGGCCCTACAGAATACACATATCAGCATACATGAAGTTATTGAACCAAAACACATTAGGAATATAAATATTCGGTTGGCTACAGGAAAAAACTTCGGATAGTTATTAAAGGAACTACCTTTTCTTTTCTTTTTTGGTTCTTTCTATTTTGCCCAGCTCCTGTTCTTTTCACCTATGGGGTCTGCTTCTTAAACAATCTCCATGTTTTGACAACCCACATTGACAACGCTGAGTTCTCTATATCATGACATCAAGTGGAAGAATCGAAGCCCTTTCTTCAACTTCAGCAAGAACAGGATGCTACCCATTTTCCCATTCAAAGTCCGAATTTTGAGAAAACTTCATTTGTCAGAGGATTTGTTGGAAAGGAAATGCATGAATTTGAGACAGAAAAGTTTGAGGCAGAACTGCAGGCACGGACACATGATTTGACTGTTGGGTTAGCTAGCATTAAAAATAATAATTGGAACATAGAATTGAACAACGATATAAATTATACCAATACAAATTGCGAAAATGCTGCAAAAAAGATTATGAGAAAAATGTTATTTCTAAACATGACTTCAACACAAAATATAAAAGCGTGTTTGGCACTAACGCTTGTATTCATTAAAAATCGAACATTTCTCTACAAAAAGGCTTTTTACTTACTTATGGTCACCCTTAAACTTGTTGAGTTAATTCAGAAAAGTCAGCACAAATGTTTCTCAATCTCTGTACCTAGACAAAGGAGATCAGGATTCAATGAGTGTAAGGAGGACCAAGAAGCAGCTAAGTAGAGAAACAGAAGCACACGATTCCTAATCCTTTCTAACAGGTGCCCTAAAATATGCATGAAAGTTTTGGGGTCCCGGATAAAGTTCATTAGGCACATTACATTGACCAGCATGCATTCCATGTCTGCAAATATTACTTTAGATTTCTCCGTGTGAAGGGAGTCGGGGGCATTTTGAATCTTGGTGCCATGAGTATGGTATTGTCTACTGCTTTTTCAGTTGAGATTTAATTTCCCTGAACTTAAACAAATAATATGAAAATTGGGTTTACACCCCTGCTGGTTCGCTCATTACTAAGTCAGCATGGAATGCTTTCAGAGACCCTGCTCCCTTGGTTCCATGGGCTAGAATTATCAGGTTCACACATTACGTGCCTGGATGAGCTATCATAGAATGGATGTCAGTAGAGTTGGGGTATTACCTCGGATGTTGGATGTATCTCATGTGGAATGTGTAATGAGAGCCATGATCACCTATTTTCCTCTTGCTCCCTATCGGATAGAGTCCGGGTTTCCTGTGTACAAACTGATTACGTTTCATTATGGTTCGAAGTTCCCATCGATTAAACTAAGAACGATAGATACTTGTATACATGTATGGAGAGAGAGAGAGAGAGAGAGAGAGAGAGAGAGAGAGAGGCCACAACTCCGAGAAACTGAGATGATGAATCATAAGGTCGAGAAACTCAATGTCACAACATGGGCAGGGTGAGCATCTGAAGGGTTGCTTCACCAAAGGAGACTACACACCAACCTGGGCAATCACCAACTGCAACGTAATGTTACAATCGATGGAATTTGGTTTGATTCTATTCAGGCGGGCGGGTGGGTCATATGAGGATGTAAAATGTCTTTGAGATGCATTTGGGCTTTGGGCTTGGCTTCAATCCAACTGCAACCTGGGTCCTTTCTCAAACCTATCTTACTCATCATATCCCTCACTTCATTAACTTCACGCCATTTGCCTTTAGAAGCATATATGTTGGACAAAAGAATGTAGTTCACAGGATTTGTAGGCTCTAATTTGAACAATTGTTTGGCGGCAATCTCACCCAATGTCATGTTATTGTGAACTCTACAAAAACTCAGTAAAGCTCCCCAAACACAACCATCGGGCTCAAATGGCATTTTCTTGATCATAGAATAGGCCTCTTCTAGCTTCCCAGCACGACCAAGAAGGCTCACCATACAAGTATAATGTTCCACCCCTGGTTCAATTCCATGCTCTCTGGACATATCATTAAAGTAGCATTGCCCTTCTTCTGTTAAGCCACTTTGGCTACAAGCGGATAATATACCGGTGAAACTAACCAAGTCGGGCTTCTGCCCACTCCTCTGCATCAAATGAAAGATCTCAATAGCTTCCTTAGCTTTTCCATGCATTGCATACCCGCCCAATATTGCATTCCAACTAACCAAATTTCTCATAGGCATCCTGTCAAAACAAAGACGAGATGTTTTGATCCTTCCACATTTAGCATACATGTCAATCAATGCACTGCCCACGTATACATCATCAGAGATCCCACTCCTGATAGAGAAACCATGAGCAGCCTTCCCATGTATCAATGTTGCAGTGTTTCCACAAGCTGGTAAAAGGCAAGGGATTGTTATCGAGTTTGGCTTCACTCCAGCAATCTGCATCTCTCTGAATAGGTCCAAAGCCTCCATGTCTTTGCCGTTTTGAGAACAAGCAGCGATCACTGACGTCCAAGAAACGACATTCAAGTCCACTCCTTCGTCCTTGAATTGCCTAAATACCATCAATGCCTCTTCCACAAGGCCGTTTCTCGAAAGCCCACTAACTAGTGCACTGCAAGCGCCCACATCCAATGCTTCCATTTCATCAAACACTTGTGACATCTGCGAACTACACCCACACTTCCCATACATATCTATTAAGGAGCTAACAATGCATTTGTCCAATACCGTTCCCATCTTGATCACATACCCATGAATTTGATTACCCAAAATCACATCCTCCAAATCCCCCACTGCAGGAAGAACACTTGATATACCAGTCCCATTATGCTTTAAACCTCGTGAATGCATCTTTCGAAACATCGACACTGATTCCGAATAATACCCACTTTGATTGAATCCTGCGATCAACCCATTACAACAAACTATGTTTGGCTCGATCCCTTTATTCTCCATGTCCTCAAAGACCTCCTTTGCCTCACTTACATGCCCAAGTCGAGCATACGCGGCAACTAAAGCACTCCAAGAAACCACATCTGGTTCAGACATTGCATCGAGCAGTTTGCGGGCATCTTTTAATTGACTGCATTTGACATACATATGAACCAAGGATGACTGAACAAATGGATCCGAATCGGACCCGGATACGGACGCAATGGCATGAACCTGTCGTCCAGCTTTGATGTTGGACAGAGCAGTGCATGCCTTGACGACTGTGGGGAAGAGAAAGGCGTCAGGGACATGGCCTTGATACAGCAGTCGTGAAAACAAACTCAGGACTCGTTTGAAGTCACTGAGTTTCGAACAAGCATAGATGAGGGAGTGAATGGAGGAAGAGGGCGAGGGTGTTTGCATCAGCTAAACAGAGGTGATTTACGTAGAGTGAAAGGAGCTTGGTCACATAAAAACTGAGTACTATGCACCTTACCTTGATCACCTTCACTCTGATTTCGCCAAAGTTAGTGCTATCTCACTGAAACTCAACTGTAATGGCTTGAACTCGCATGAGAATTGGAATGCTTTCAGAGACCCTGCTCCCTTGGTTCCTTGGGCTAGAATTATCAGGTTCGCTCATTACGTGCCTAGATGGAATGTGTAATGAGGGCCATGATCATCAATTTTCCACTTGCTCCTTCTCGGATAGAGTCCTGGTTTCCTTTCTACGAACTGATTGCGTTTCGTTATGGATACATGTATGGAGAGAGAGAGAGAGAGAGAGAGAGAGAGAGAGAGAGGCCCCAACTTCGAGCGAAGTTCTCTGAGAAACGAAGAAGAAGAGGAGTAAACTGAAACACAAACCAGCAAGAATATTTATATGCCCGACAAAACCGTGTTCCATTAACGCGATTCTCGTGTTTCAGAACTGGTAAACAAAATTTCGCGGCCAGAATACAAAAGTTCGCTGCTATGAGTAAAAAAGTTTGCGGTCATGAGTAAAACCGAAGCATGTTTGCAGTTCGTGCTTTCAGAATTAACAGGGAAAGCGTGATGCATATGTGCGTTTCTACATAAGCGCGTATGGGTAATGAGAAAGCAAAAGCTTGCGGCCATAACTATACAAAAGTTTACGGCCATAGCTATACAAAGTTTACAGCCAGAAATCAAATAGAACCGCGTTTACAGTTCATGCTTTCTGTATTTCCTTCTTCCCACGCCAAAATGCACAAAGCTCCAATTATTATCGGATCAGATTTTTCTTTCTTTTTTTTTTTTGAAAAACAAAGAAGAATTTCATTAATAGAAGAGGAAAGGAGAGTCCAGATAAGAGGCTATGAGAAAGCATCACAACGCAAAGACAACATTCCAACTACGTTAGCACCTTGCCCCGCGACAATTAAAAAACACAAAGAAAAGTGGGAACAGCAAACATGTCAAAGTGTACATATATCAAGCCCAATTAAAACCTAACTGACAAGTAGGCAAACAAAACATATTATCAATCCCAGTAATGAATTCTCCAATCTTGAGAAGCAGCACTTGATTCCAAAATTCAGCAGAGTAGTGACACTGTCAAACTCCAAACAAGCAAGCCAAGAATCCAGTATTGAAATGCAGCTAGGTAGTCACCAACATGGACTCCAGAGAATGGCATAGGAGCAGAGGCCAAACTAAATCCAAAAGCGATAGATTTCCGAAAAATGCTTCAGCAGCATATCCTCATATAGAGACAAGGAAAGGATAGCACAGACCTTAGCAACCAAAGAGATGATTCACGCCATGAATTGCAGATGGTTCGCCAAGAGACACCAAGCATCAAAGGCAAGTAAGCCCCATCATATGCTAATCACACACCCAAGTTTATTTCACACACACACACCCGGATGCACAACACACACACCCAGGAGACACACACACACAACACACACACCCAACTGAGTTATCCGGATTTCACAATAGAGTGAAGCCTGAACATGATATCGTCCATTGAGTAAACAGACCCTTCCTTGTTTGATGTCACCCAAAAAGCCACCCTTGCTTTAATGAGGTCAGTAGTTTCCATCCAATCCACAGTCTTGTTTTCAAAAACCAGCTGATTTCTAGCATCCCACACAGTCCAAAATCACTGCAAATGGAATAGACTCCCAAATAATTTTATGCTTTGACTTCACAATCCCACCCTTCCACCAATGGAGTAAGCCTGCAAAAGTTGGTGGGGGCACCCATTGCATACCCCACCATGGTAAAATCTCTGTCCAGGTATCCCATACAGGTTTGCAAAAATATAGGAGATGATCAACAGATTCCAAGCTTTCCTTACAAAATTTGCACAAGGTATCCTCATCACTCTGAATAATCCCAATCCTCTACAAAAATTCAGAAGTTTTGATTCTTCCCAAGTATGCTAGCCAACCAAAACATTTCACTCTAGGTGGAGCCACATTCTTCCAGATGAGTTCAAAAGTTTCATCATGATTTGAATGAGATGAAAATGCTAAATTGTAGATGGATTTAACAGAGAATTTACCAGAGCTAGTGGCCTGCCATAGAAGTTGATCAGGTACATCTCTTGGTTCAGCAACCCCAGATTGATCCAGAAGTTCATTCAACTCATCCAATTTCACCAGTTCCCAATCATAAAGATCTCTCCTGAAATGGAAGTCCCATTTTCGCAGTTCCATTTTCCTTGCTAGGACTTGGTTCAGCAATTCATCATTGTTTGCTAGTTGAATCCGGATCTAATTCGGTCCATTGACGGAGTCCTACATCATATGTAGTACGGTTGGGCTTTTTATAGAAGAATCGAAGTACAGTTGGCTTTTCATAGAAGAATTGACGATGGAATCCGCTGTCAAGTTCATTCTAACTATCGGTTCTGTTAGAATGTGAAAAAGAATCAATGAGAGATTTATTCTGATCTTTTAGCATCTTCTGATCCAATATCTAGTTGCAGCAGATGAAGAAGTTCTTTTCGAACTCTGGTGAAAATTGGAATCGATATGAAAAATAATGTCACTAGGGGGGTGGACCATAGAGAGCCAAAAAAAAAAAGTTGGACTCGGATTCGCAGCCGTTTTGAGAAAAAAAACATGCCCAATAGTCCATGCATGTGGACCCCACTCGCCTGCTTGGATACATTCATGAAGAACTTAATGTGTAAACTATTCTTTCAAATTTTAGTTCAATTAGATATTGCTAAGTGCTTAACTAGAAACACTTGTATTCGTTCAAATGTTTTAGACCAAAATTCTAGACAAATAATTGGATGTTTGGATAATAAAAAACTTGTTGACATCATATTGAATTCATTTTCGCATGGAAGGTTGGCATATCAAGTCCTACAAAATGAAGGGCTCCGATCACCAAAGAGGGATTGGGGCGGGGTCCACCAGGTGTGGTGTTCCTGAATCATGATATCTTGGTGCAGTAAAATTTCGTAGAAGCAAACTGGCGTGAGATGACTACCTCATTACATAAGATAAACGGATGAAACAACTGAACACATTTATGCAACAAGGAACCAATGTGAAGCAATGTGAATACACCAAATCAGGCTTACACAATACTCCTTCACAAGAGAAATAGGCTCCTTATTGTAGCAATCAACAGTCATTCGACCACAAACTATATATCCCATGGAAAAATTTAAGATTCTCCATTTGTTAGAAATCAACTCAAAAACTGAATAGAAACAAGTAAATGGGACATTCATTATAGTAATTAAAGATCACCCGAAGATCAACTTCTAGTCAATCTAATGTAGCTACAATCCAACAAGACAAAGCTATGCTCCTTAGATAAGCATAGGTACAGATAGCCGATACGCAGATGCAACTGACAAGGAGTGTCTAACATTAATGATGGGATCAGACTGGTGGGATGCGCTAACTACGGTGAAATCATCGTGAAAGACACTCGAAAAATCTAGCGAGTCAAACCTCCACAATGAATTGGTGCTTAATAAGAAGAAATTTTTACCAGAGCTGTACTTTTGGCACCAACTTTTAACCCAAAAAAAAAATTATTTCTTGTATTTAGGATGGCGGTGAATGTGAGTTTCCCCCTTTATCGAGACATATGTGATCAGCTAGACGAGTGGGAGGTTCGTTCGCTCTGTGTGTGGGACAGATGGTATGATGCTCCCCTACGACATGATTTCTATCAAGTTCATCTACTTGAGGCCAAGTGGCAGCTTTGGAATGTTTTGCACGTATATGGTTCCTTTGAATATTTTTAAGTAATTGATGTTAATTGCTAGGATTATTTCTGCTTTATTTTTGTTAGGGGATCTATGATGCTCGTGTGCAAGGGGTTAATTTTGATGGCGCTCTCGTCGTGTGTCATAGATCACCATCAAAATTAACCCCCTGCACACGAGCATCATAGATTCCCTAACAAAATAAGCCTAGCAATTAAAACATATTCAAAGGAAGCATATACCTGCAAAACATCCCTGTGTAAATTCAAAGCTGCCACTTGGCCCTCAAGTAGATGAGCTTGATAGAAATCATGTCGTAGGGTAGCATCATGAGCTTGATAGAAATCATGTCATAGGGTAGCATCATACCATCTGTCCCACACACGGAGTGAACGAACCTCCTACTCGTCTAGCTGATCACATATGTCTCGATAAAGGGGGAAATTCACATTCCTCGCCATCCTAAATGGAAGAAATAATTTCTTTTTGTTAAAAGTTGGTGCCAAAAGTACAGTTCTGATAAAAATTTCTTCTTGTTAAGCACCAATTCATTGTGAAGGTTTGACTCGCTAGATTTTTCGCGTGTCTTTCACGATGATTTCACCGTAGTTAGCGCATCCCACCAGTCTGATCCCATCTTTTTCTATACGTTCTAGGAAACTTCCAATCACTTGGATCTCCAATTTCATTATAAATCCATCCATCAAAGCTTCAAAAGAGACTACTATGAGGCGTAGTTAAGCTACCACAACTCACATACGCATGAACAGAGAGCATATAAAACAGGAGCTCATAACTAAGTCAGTTCCACAAATTCCATGCTTCCTTTTTTGAGTGGTTCTTGTTGAGCACAACTTCACTTGGATCTCCGATTTCATTATAAATCCATCCATCAAAGCTTCAAAAGAGACTACTGAGGCGTAGTTAAGCTACCACAACTCACATACGCATGAACAGAGAGCATATAAAACAGGAGCTCATAACTAAGTCAGTTCCACAAATTCCATGCTTCCTTTTTTGTGTGGTTCTTGTTGAGCACAACTTCATTGGTTTCCATGACTGGAAGCAGGGTCCCAGTATACAAGTAAATACCACATCGATATGGAAACCGACCAAAATAAAGATCTGCAGTAACCCAGGTCTTCAAATCAAATGAAAGAGCTTGAAATCACCGGATGCTTTATGGTCTACGACTACCAATTCACCATTTTTCGCACATCCCACTATACTGATTTCATCTTTTTCGTATGCTCCCATATAATGTCCAGTCCATGGAAAAGATCCAATTTTAAATTGGTTAGTCCAAAAACTTTGGTCTTCATTCAACACCCACACGTCACAGCATTTGTCATCAGGATAAATAAACACAGCAAGTTTATCCTTCAATTCTGTAATTTGCCAGATAATACTTTGATCCCAAGTCACATCCCCGCACACTGGCATTCTTATTTTTCTAAACACCTCATCTGCCATGTCGAAGGACATAACAATCTCTTGTCCTTCAAAATCAATCACTTCATAAGGTGGGATTATACATGCCCGCCAATAGAAAACTCCGTTCAACATCGCTGGAGCAGAAGCACCCATAAAAAGCACACGGTACCAACCCCCCCGAAATCATTCATCTCCCCAAAGAACGCCGAAAGCTTAACGACGTCAATTTCTCTCCAAGTTTCAGTGCTCATCGCATACAGGTCAGCACGGACAACAGCTCTCCCAATGGAACTATAATAAGCCACAATCCTTATCAACTTGTAATCATTAGCACTGGAGTGGTAGCCAAACCCAAAACTAAACACGTCAACCATCGTTTTACAAACGGATCAGGATCATCCAACCATTGCCATTTGGAATTCAGAATTTCACGAAACTGTCTCGTGGAGGGATTGCATAATCAAGGGAAATCCAGAGGGAGATAGCCTTATGCAAACCAACCCATTACAGGTACCCCCAATGGAAATAGGGTTACGGATACGTCTTCGCTCAGTATTTATCGGAGCGCTCCCACTCAAGAATGGGAAATCGAGATTGACAGCGCCGTTATTAAACCCATCATTGAAAAATAACGACATTGTTTGCTTTTGGGTTTCATGAGAGTAACAGGTTACGAGAACAGAGGGGGGATTGAGAGTGGACTGGGTTTGAAGATGTTTGGAAACAAAATCAGGGGTTTCGATGAGATCATACCAGGTTTTGCATACGGACTTGAATCGTAAGAGGGATTTCACCGGCAACCTCGATAAGATTTCAATCGTTATGTCAATCGGCAGAACGGACGTCGCCGTCGGTACATCCGATGGGCTACTCGCCATGGCTGTTCTTCTCTTCTTTTACGCCAACAGAGATTTGTTGCTAGAATCTACCCAGTGCCCATGGACTGATTTCGACCTACCTATACGTGAAATTATCCAGTGTGTTGAAAAATAAATTTATTAGTCCACCAAAATGGGTCCAAGTCGTTTTGGGCCGACCACTCTCTCCTCTTTTCCTCTCCTCTTTTCCTCTGCTTAGATCAGGGTGTCGAAAACACTGTTCTTCATTTAGCATGGCCAAAATATCAGGCATTTGACACTGAAAAATATAGGATGTTAAATATAGCACTTTCACGGTTTCACCAAGTGAAGCCGAATATAGAGTGATTGACGACATTTAATCTGGAACGACATTTAATCTGGGCCAATCCTTCATTTCGCGAGGCCAAATATATAAGATGCTAATCTTCTTTAAATTTCTTCCTCCAGCCATCCAGAGGGGAACTTACCTTCTTGACGCGAGAATGGACGCCGACAAAAAAGAGGAGAATCCCGAAGGCCGTTGAAGAAAGAGGAGAATCCATGAAGGAAGTGGTTTTGGGAGGAGATGACGCGGGTGGACCGGTCCATCCTCGGCTTTAGTATTATTCTGGAAGTTTGCGTGGGCTGTTCTGCGGAGGATGGCGAGAATTGTACATGATCATGCCAACGAAGACAAGTTCACGACCGGTCAACACAATGTCGGATATGTGTTGTTTGGGAAGCTGGTTGCAAAATGTACTTTTCTTCAATAGGCCCAAAGGCTATCCACTCATCTTTTTGGAGAGAGGTGTGGTTTATTGATTTATCTCGATGAGAAAATTCAGAAAAGTAAAAAAAAAAATATTTTTATCCAAATATTTTTGAAAATAATTACTTCTTAGCAAAAAAATTCAAATTTTTGAAAAAGACAATTGAACGGCCTTCGGGCCTACCGCACGAAGAAAAGTGCATTTTGAGACCATGTCGCAAACAACACATATTCGATAATGCGTTGACCGGTCGTGAACTCCTCTTTGTCGGCCTGGTCATCTGCAATTCTCGCCATCCTCTGTAGAACAGCCACGCAACTTCCAGAATGATACTAAAGCCGAGGATGGTCCAGTCCACCCACCTCATCTCCTCCCAAAACCACTTCCTTTTGGGATTCTCCTCTTTTTTAACAATTCACATTTGTCTTTAAGCTTATTGAGCCGACTAGTAGGTTGTTTTAGATTTGTTTCCAAACGTAACGAGCTTAACAAACCCATGTTTGAGTTTGACTTATTTATTCCTAGAAATGGTTTCAAACAAATTTTTGAGGAACCGAACACGAGTCGAGCTCGAACAAGCAGTTTACGTAAAAGCTAAACAACAAATCAGGTGATGATCCGCTCAAATTGCATCCCGGTGCTGGAATCAAAACCAGCACGTCCCGACACTGTGGATATGGATGGGGTTGAGAAAGAAATACTCCAACAAGCACAGGCTCGGCTTGCCAATACCGGAGGGAAGAAGGCCAAAGGAAAGCCAGGGGGGAAGCAACTTGAAAAGGCCAGAAGGCTTGCTTCACTGCAGAAAAGGAGAGAACTCAAGGCTGCTGGCATTCATACTTGCCCTGAGATGTTTCTAATGATAATCGATCCGTGGTACAACCAAAGTTTCCCACCGCCGTTGAAAATCTGGAAGGCGAAAGAAGACGAGAGAGTATCATCAAGAATGTAGATAGCAAGCCACAGATCCTTCAGAGGCAATGTAAGGTTACAAGTGCCACCGAAAATGGCGTGCTTACATGCTGTCTTGGTGATGAAGGATGGAGAATGCAGCGACGGAGGATGAATTTGGGAAATAAAGCTTGGTTGGCGTGGTCGGGGTGCCGGAAGTTGATGATGAGGTAGACAATGAAGATGAACAAAAATACGCAGACGACTATGGAAACAACTAAAAGCACAGAAGTTGAAATCACTCATTGCCACTCGCTGGCAAATCGATTAGATTGGGATAGGTTTCTGATATCTGTTTTTTTCCATATGCAGAGGGGGAGAGGCACCGATATTAAGAAGGAAACACGTTTAACAAACACACCTTTTAAAGTTTGGTTGATCGTGTTCACGAGCAATCTATTCAACATATATATAAATGGAGTTTAAGTTCTACAACTGTTCATGCAGTTTTGAGCCTTGGACTGTTGATAATTTCCGTCCTCTGCGAAAAGTCGCTTTTTCCCCCATTGTGTTCCTAACCATTGCAGTGGTCATGAATCATGGTATCTTGGTGCAGCAAAATTTTGTAGAAACAAACTGGCCAATAAGCCAAACATTTAACAAAAAATATTGGCGAATATGATGACTACCTTCTTGCATAAGATAAAGAGATGAAGCAACACAACACATTTACGCCTCTTAAGAAACAATTTTGCAGCAATGTGCAAGCACCAAATCAGGCTTACACAAGACTCCTTTAAAAAAAAAAAAATTGGAAGAAAAGCAAAAGCTATGCTCCTTAGATAAGTATGAGTAGAGAAAGCCTTTCGCAAATGCAACTGATAAGGTAAGTAGAGAACACTATGCTCCAGTGTCTTTCGCAATGATTTCACCATATTTAGCGCATCCCACCAGTCTGATCCCATCTTTTTCTACAGGTTCCACAGGACCTCCAATACGTGGAAAAGGCCCAACTTTCAATCGCTTAGTCCAGGATCTCCAATTTCATTCTAAAAACTCATCCATCAAAGCTTCAAAAAAGACTACTACGAGGCATAGTTAAGCTACCAACTCAATTAAGCATGAACAGAGAGCATTTAAAACAGGAGCTCATACCTGAGTCACTTCCACAAATTCAATGCTTTCCTTTTTTTTTTTGTTCTTCTTGTTGAGCACGACTTCATTGATTTCCATGACTGGAAGTAGGGACCCCGTGTACAAGAAAATATCAGATCGATACGGAAACTGACCAAAATAAAGATCTGTAGTTTCCTGGGTCTTCAGATCATAAGAAAAGAGCTTAAAATCACCAGACGCTTTATGGTCTACAACTACCAATTCACCATTTTTCGCCCATCCCACCAGAGTAAAATCTACGTATGCTCCCATATAATACCCAATCCATGGAAAAGATCCAATTTTAAATTGGTTAGTCCAAGAACTTTGGTCTTCATTCAACACCCACACGTCACAGCATTTGTTAGCCGGATAAATCAACACAGCAAGTTTATCCTTCAATTCTATAATTTGCCAGAGAATACTATAATCCCAAGTATAATCCTCACACACAGGCATTCTTATTTTTCTAAACACCTCATCTGCCATGTCAAAGGACATAACAATCTCTTGTACTTCATCAATCTCTCGATGAAAAGCATCAGTTGGGATTATACATGCCCGCCAATAGAAAACTCCGTTCAACATTGCTGGAGCAGCAGCTCCAACAATAAGCACGACCGTACTGTCCCCCCCGAAATCATTCTGAAAAAACACCGAAAGCTTATCGACGTCAATCTCTCTCCAAGTTCCAGTGCTCATCGCGTACACATCAGCAAGGACAACAGCTCTCCCGGGACTAGAATAAACCACAATCCTAATCAACTTGTAATCATTAGCACTGGAGTGGTAGCCAAACCCGAAACTAACCCCGTCAACCATCTTATCACCATTGTCATCCAGATAAGGATCATCCAACCATTGCCATTCGGAATTTCCCGAAACTGTCTGGTGCAGGGATTCCATAGAATCAAGGGAAATCCATAGTGAGATAGACTTATGCAAACCAAACCGGTACAGGTACCCCCAACAGAAACAGGGGAACGTCTTCGCCCAGAATTTATACCATCAATCCGACTCAACAAGGGGAAATCGAGATTGACAGCGCCGTTAGTAAACCCATCATTGAAGAATAAAGACGCTGTGTGTTTCCGGGTTTCACGATGGTAAGAGGTTACGAGGACAGAGGGGGGATTGAGAGTGGACTGGGTTTGAAGATGTTTGGAAATAAAATCAGGGGTTTCGATGAGATCGAACCAGGTTTTGCACACGGACTTGAATCGCAAGAGGGATTTCACTGGCAACCTCGATAGGATTTCGATCGTCATCTCCGACGGCAGATCGGACGTCGCCGTCGGTAGATCCGATGGGCTGCTCGCCATGGCTGTTCTTCTCTTCTCTTCGTAAGTCTACAGAGTTTTAGGCTCTGTTTGGAACTTGAACAAAGGAAAAGAAAGGAAAGGAAAATAAAAGGGAAGAAAAATGAGAGGAAAATAGGAGGGAAAATTTACTATTCATTACATTTAAAATCTTTATTTCCTTCACACTTTCCCTTCAAACCAAACAATGGAAAGAAAAATTTTTTTATTTTCCTTTCTTTCCCTTTCCTTTTCATAGGTTCCAAACGGAGTTTGTTGCTGAATCTTCCCATGGGGACTGATTTTGGACCTACCTATACGTGAAATTATCCAGTGTGTCGAAAAAGGATTTTAGTCCACCTACAACGGGTCCACCTCGTTTCGGCCATGTCCGATAATTATTAGGAGAGAAACTTTATTCACGAAGGGCCGTAAATAACTTATTTACGGTTTTGCGCAATTTCGTCCGTCCAGTAGCGATATTAATGATTGAGATTGTTTTTTAATTTTGATCGGTTAAAATTATTTTCAATTCAGACCGTCCAAAATACTTTTAGACGATCACGATTGGGCTCCGTAAATAAGTTTTTCTAAATTATTAGTAGTTTCCAGAATCATTTATTGTTAAAATAGGTTTCATTCTCTCTTAGGCTTAATTTGGATGGCAGCAATCTTAATAATTTGACGCCATATTTCCATGATTCCGACGTTTGGAAGGAACATGAATGAGAATGTGTTGTCACACTCTTAGGATTTACATGTTTGGGAGAGACAGAATAGGATTGTAATTCCTGACGACACATCCGACCAAGAAGATTGCAATACCTTTTCACATGAGTTGTGACTTTATGTGAATGGCTATAACACCCATTAGTTTGGAATGTGTTTATTAGAAAGAGATGTGATTGTTAAAAAAGGATGTGAAACATGGAGTGCCTCCAAGAGGTATGGCCCTTCTAATTAAATGTTTTCATGAAAATGTGCCTTCTAAGAGGCATGTGTCCTTTTAATTAATTGTCTTTAATAGACATGACATTTTCCTAACTAATGTCTTTTAAAAGATATGACTGTTCCTAATGTGTGTCACTATTACTAATTTGTGTCAAGATTCCCTCTCTTATCTCATGAAAATTTTAGATTTCTAGCTCAATCAATAAAAAAAAGATAGATTGACTTTGATAAAAAAAAAAAAATTTATGATCGAAAATCATTTTTTTTTTTAATAAACACAAAAATAATAAAACAATAAGCGGATCAGTTTAATCGAACACCGGCAAGTGCTTGATCCGGAAACCCTTGTCTTGGTTTAAAAGTTTGTACCAAGCATTGTGGTGGTCATGAATCATGATGATCTTGGCGTACTAAAATTCAGTAGAAACAACCCCAACACACTTATGCTTTCACAGAACCAATTTGCATGCACCAAACCAGGCTTATAACATGAGACATTGGCTCCTCAACACAGCAAGCAACAGTCATTGGAACAGAAACTATATCACATGAAAAACATTAGAACCCTCCGTCCATGAAAAATCAACTTAAATACTCTACTGAATGAAACAAGAAAAAAAACAAAAACTATTTTCATGCTCGTAAATGGGACACATAGTTACAGCAATGGAAACGTACCAAATGATCAATTTATAGTCGAGTTAATGCAGCTTCGATCCAACACAAAAACTACGCTCCTTAGATAAGTAACCATAAGTAGAGAAAGCATTCACGTATGCAACTGGCAAGAGGAGTCTTCTACATGAATCCATCGCTACGTTTTCTCTCGTTTCTTCTTGTTAAGCATGAATTCATCGTAGTGCTTGACATCATTTTCATGATGGAAGCAGAGTCTCTGTGTATAAATAATGCCTCATGGGTACCTAAACTGAGAAAAAAGCAAGATTCTTAGCGTCTTGGCTCTCTGAACTGTCCAGAAAGAGGTTCGAGTCGCCAGATTCTTTTACTGTGATTTCACCATATTTAGTGCATCCCACATTCCCACTGATCTGATTGCATCTTTTTCTCCACATCCCACAGGGCCCGCAATATTATGTGGAAATGGTCGTCCAACTTTCAATTTGCTTAGTCCAGGATCTCCCACTTCATTCTAAACCCATACATCAGAGCTTCAAAAGAGACAACTACTAGACATAGTTAGACGACGACAACTAGGGGTGACAAATTGAACCAAAACCCATTAATCAACCCAAATTCATCCACTAAAAAATAGACCCAACCCAACCCATTTATTGGTTGGGTTAGAATGGGTCCAACCCATCTAACCCATTTATTAATTGGGTCAACTAAAATGACCCAATAAATCATGAGCATGACCCAAAAATAAATCCCTCTCTCTACCATTTCCCTCGCCTAACCCATATCTCTCGCCTCTCTCTCTCTCTCTCTCTTCTCCTCCTGGTCCTCTCCCTCCCTCTCTAAACTACAATATCTAATTTATTCAACCCAAAAAAATCTCAGGTAATTTATTTTGCAAAATTCCTTCGCATTTCATGGATTTCATGGATCTCTCTCTGTCTTGGGAGAGCGGTAGAATTGGGAATGTAAAGTTTTATGTACGGAAATGCCCTTGGACTGTATAGAACTTGACGAATTCGGCCACAGTTTCTTACCACACTCGCAAATATTCTCTCTCTCTCAGCTGTGTTTTGTTTGGACTCTAGCTAGATGACAATTTCGTTCAGACAGATCTTTGATTGTTTTTAGCATTTATCAATTTTGCGTCAAACTTTTGTAAATTATTGATTTGTATAGACGAGAGGAGTAAAAAAATTTTGATCGAAACTCATAACGTTTTTGAAAAAAAACAAAAATAAGTAAAATAGCAAAATTATTTTTCAGAACAATGACTTATTTTTCGTCTTTATTTAAAAAATTATGAGTTTCGATCAAAATTTTATACTTTTTTTATTCCTCTTGCAGAGAAGAATCAATAAGTCACAAAAGTTTGACGCAAAACTAGCAAATGCAAAAAAAAAATTGAATAAATACAAAAAAAATAAGTAGACTCATAATTATGTAAAAAAATTAGCCCCCTTACCAGTTAACTACGTTTGAAAGAATTGACACTTACTTTGTTGCAAAATGGGGAGGATTGGTAGAGGATTGTTTCAATGGGTATGGTTTACGAAGTTTTGTTTTCGAGGATCTTGTTAAGAACACTGGTATTAGCTTGAATAGGCACGACGAAGAAACTCATGAGCTGTTGAATTAGTACAAAGGTGATTTGGTAATTTTAGTGTACATGAATATTTTAGTCATTTAAATTTTTAGGGGTAATATGGTCATTTTAGTAGACATTGGTAGTTTAGTCATTTTAATTGGATTAATGGTCGGGTCGGGTTTTAGATAAATGAGATGGGTTTGGGTATGGGTAATTAGACTAATAATTAATGGGTCTAAATGGGTCAATGACCCATTAAAGACCCAACCCACTAACAACTTGCCCAATTTGACCCAAATCCGCCCGTTTGCCACCCCTAACGACAACTAAAATAACTAAATAAGTATGAACAGTGGAAGCATTCAAAACATGAGCTCACAAATTCAATGTTTAGGTGGTTTGCCTGAGTGGAAGCAGGCTCTCCGTATACGAGTAAATCTCAGATGGAAACTGAATCCAACCAAAGATAAGATCCGTAATTTTCCCGGTCTTTGGATCATGCGAAAAGAGCTTTAAGTAACCACTTACACTATGGTCTGCCGCTACGAATTCACCATTTTTGGCAACTTCCACCACTGTAATCTCACCATTTTCACCACATCCCTCGTTACGCTCAACAGCTGGAAAAGATAAAAGCTCTTGTTCAGTTGTGGGTTTTGAATAGTATTTTTGAATAAAGATAGAGAGAGAAATGAGAGTAATGATTGTGGAGAGAGGTAAAAAGTAGAGAGAGATAGAGTGAAAAATGAGAGTAATGATTGAAAAGTTAGAGAGAGAAAAAGTAGAAAAGTTGCTTTTTCCAAAATTTTGGATTTAGAGTTCCAAACCGAGATCAAAACTTTAAATTGGTTACTCCAAGAACTTTGGTCTTCATTCAACACCCACACATCAAAGCATCTGTCATCAGAATAAATAACCACAGCAGGTTTATCCTTCAATTCCGTAATTTGCCAGTTAGTTCCATCCCATATGTCTCATCCAAGCATGGCGGCGATCTTATTTTTCTGAACACCTCATCACACATGTCGAAGGACATAACAATAGCTTCATGAGTTGGGATTACACATGCCGGCCAATAGAAAACTACTTTCAGGACAGTTGAAGCAGAAGATTCAAGAATTTGCACATGGCTACCCCCCCCCCGCCCCCCACTCCTTAAAGAACACCGAAACCTTATCATCACTGATTTCTGCCCAAGTATCAGTACTCATCACGTACAAATCAGCTCGGATGTTGTCTTTCGTGGTAGGAGTAGAATAATCCATAAACCTAATCAACTTGTAATCGTTAGCACTGGAATGATAACCAAACCCAAAACTTACCCGCTTAACATTCATATAACCATTGTAATCCGGATCATTCAACCATAGCCACTCGGAGTTCAGAATTTCCCGAAACTGTCTGGTGGAGGGATTGCATAGAAACAAAGGATACCCAAAGCGAGAGCAAGATAGACTTATGCAAACCAACCCATTCCAGATACCCCCAACACAGAATTTAATTTTCCCAATGGGATCCAACCGCGAAAACTAGTCCTATTTAGAAATGGGAAAACGAGGCCGATAGGGCCGTTATTAAACCCATCATCACTGTGAATTAACAATGGTTTCTGGTTTCGCGATTGTAAGTGGTTACGAGGAGAGAGGTGGAATTTAGAGTGGCCTGGGTCAGAAGATGTTTGGAAACGAAATAAGGGGTTTTGTTTGAAAGCGTACCAGCTTTTTGCAAAAGGATTTGGATCGCATGCAAGAGGAATTTCACTGGCAACCTTGAGAGGATTTCGATCGCTATCTCGAACGGCAGATGGAAGGTCGCCCTTGCTACGGTGGATTGGCTACCCTCCATAGCTTCTCTTCCTCTTCTCGGCTTCCACGGAGTTTTCCTCAAAGCCTTTTCTCAACATTTTAGAAAGACGTCAACCCACTGAAAATAAGGAGAAAAAAAAAATACCGCCAATGGAGAAGGGGAAATATACTAGGAAGGAAACTAATATTAGTAGTAAAAAACTTCAACAAACTTTTAACGAACAAACGTAAACTTCACCACCACTCAAACTCGTAGTTTGGCTGAATAACAAATTAAATTTGAACAAGTTTTTAACGAACAGACATAAACTCAAACTCGATTCTCTTTCTTTGATCGTGAATGTGGGGAAGGAAGGGAAAGCGATGTTCGGGACCCTTTTTTTTTTTTTTTAAAGCAAAACGATGTCGTTTTGAGATGACATCATGCTGACATCAGCAATTGTGTGGAATTTGTTGTGTGAGTAGCTTTTTTGCTCCCCAATACATATCGCGAAAAAACACCAGACAATGACATGGTTGAAAACAAGGTAGACTCGTTTTATTTTTGTTTCTCTTTGTTTTTTTTAGCCTTAATACCCTGTTAATTTTGCGTTAAACTTTTGTGTATTATTAATTCGTCTTGACAAGAGTAATCGGTAAAGTAAAAAAAAATTACTTTTTACCTAAATATTTTTGGAAATATGTAATTTTTAAGTATAAAAAAAAAAAACCAACTTTTTTGACCTCTTTCTTTTCTCCTAAAAAGTGGTTATTTTTTAAAATATTTGGGTAAAAGTCATAATTTTTTACTTTTCCGATTCGATTACGAGACGAATGCGAAAACCAAAAAAGTGAGGTGCAAAACTAACAAACGCGAATTTTTTTTTGAATAAGTACATAACAAAAAAAATAAAAAAATCCTTAGTCCTTGGAGTTGGAGTTGGAACAACACTTAAAGGGCTCGTTTGGATGCGGGATAAAGATTGGAGGTATTATTTATGAAGAGAGATAAAATAGTAGGAGGTATTGGTTAATAAGGGATGACCTACATAATGTGATGTGTATATATTTATGGAGGGGGATTAAATAGTATTTGGTTTGAATGAGATATTAAAAATGGGGAATAAAATAGTACTACGTGGTTTGGATAAGGGAGAATAAAGTTATTTTGTAGTAGTTAAAATGGAGGAGGGAGTATTATTCCGGCCTTATGCGGAGGTAGCAACTAATAAGACTTCAAAATCCACCCATAAATAATTCTCCAACAGAGGTATTAGCCGGTAGAAGAGAAGATGAGGGAAACCTAATACCCCTTCTCAATATCCCATCCAAACGAGCCCAAAGGACGTCAACCAGTGGGCGTACCCGTTTGAAGTGGGCTACATCATTGGTTGAAGCCCAAGTCCATGGGTAGACCCGGTCCACAGTAGACGCCCTATAAAATTTGAGGCTTCAACAAGGGTTCTACTCTACTGGACTGGAAGGTAGGAGCAATTGCAGAAACGAGAACTCTGTAGAAGCCGACAAGAAAAAGAAGAAGAGCAATGGCGGGTAGCCAATCCACCGGAGCAAGGGAGACGTTTCATCTTCCGTTAGAGATAGTGACCGAAATCCTATCGAGGTTGCCGGCGAAATCCCTCTTGCGATTCAAGTCCGTATGCAAAGACTGGTATGATCTGATCGAAACCCCTGATTTTATTTCCAAACATTTTCAAACCCAGTCTACTAACTCCACCTCTCTTCTTGTAACCAAGTACGATCGCGAAACCGAGACACATGCCATGTCTTTGATTTTCAACGATGGGTTTCCTAGCAACGGCCCTATCAATCTCGATTTCCCATTTTTGAATAGTAGGAGGTTTGCTCTTCCCAGTAGCGAGTGCCCTAGTAAAAATTATTTCTCGATTGGGGGTGTCTGTAACGGTTTGGTTTGCGTAAGTCTGTCTCCCTTTGGATATCCTTTGATTCTGTGCAACCCCGCTACCAGACAGTTTAGGGATATTCCAAATTCCGAATGCCAATGGTCGGGTGATACGGATTACTATGGTTATGTGGCTGTTAAGCGGGTTAGTCTTGGATTTGGCTACCATGCCAGTGCTAATGATTACAAGTTGATTAGGATTGTGATTTATTCTAATTTAATGAAGGATGTCTTCGTCCAAGCTGATCTTTATGTGATGAGGACTGATACTTGGAGAGAAATCGATGCTGATAAGTTTTCGGCGTTCCTTGGGGAGACGAGCTACGTGCAAATTGGTGGATCTTGTGCTTCAGCCGTTTTGAATGGAGTTTTCTATTGGCCGGCGTGTGTAATGCCAACTAATGAAGTGATTGTTGGGTCATTCGACATGGGTGATGAGGTGTTTAGAAGAATACAAACACCGGTGTGTTTGGATGAGACTTGGGACGAAATTAACTGGCGAATAACGGAATTGAAGGATAAACTTGCTCTTGTTATTCATCTCGATGACAGACGCTTTGATGTGTGGGTGTTGAACGAAGACCAGGGTTCTTGGACTAACCAATTTAAACTTGGATCTTTTCCAAGGATTGCACCGTATGTGGGATGTGGGGAAAATGGTGAAATCACAGTGGTGGGAGGTATGAAAAATGGTGAATTGCTAGTGACCGACCATAAAGTATCTGGCAATTTAAAGCTCTTTTCGTATGATCCGAAGACCCGGAAAACTACTGATCTTTATTTTGGTCGGGTACCGTATCCTTCTGATATTTACTTGTATACGGGGACCCTGGTTTCAATCATGGAAACCAATGAAGCCATGCTCAACAGGAAGAACAAAAAAAGGAAGCAGTGCATTTGTGAAACTGACTCAGGTGTGAGCTCGGGTTCTGAATGCTTTCTCTGTTCATACTTATATCAGTCGTGGTAGCTTAACTATGCCTCATAGTAGCGTCTTTTCAAGATTTGAAGTCTGGGGACTTGAAGATTGAAAATCCTACCTTTCCCAAGTGTTGCAGCCCCTGTGGGGCGTGGGCAAAGAGATGCGATCAGACCTGTGGGATGTGCTGAATATGGTGAAAGACATCTAAAAAATTATGCAATTCAAGTCTGTTGTTGGGTCGCCCCGAGAGCCAAGATAGAATCTTCATTTTGCCATTTCGAATTTTTTATAGTACATGATTTTACCAGTCATGAAATTGAAGTCAAGCACAACAACGAACTCGTGCTTAACAAGAAGAGACAAGGGAAAACGTAGCAGTGAATTCATGTACAAGACTCCTGTGTTACTTGCGGCTGTGAATCTTGCTCATGCTTGTTTATGGAGCATAGTTTTTGTCTCCCTCTTCTTCTTTTTGTTTTTTTTTTTTTTTTTTTTCTGTTTTTAATTATTGAAGCAGCATATGCCTCAAAGTGTCCCGTTACAAGCCTAAACTAGTAGTTCTTTGTGTAGTTCAATAAGAAACTAATTTGTCTCAGTTGAGTATGAAGTTGGTTTATGAATGGATGGCGATTTTTAATTTTTCCATGTAATGTAGTATCTGTTTCAATGACTCTTGATTGTTGATCATTGTTTCTTTTAAGCATATAAACAGTGCCGGCCCCAAACATTTGGGTTGCCCAAGCCCGACCTTATATTTCGTTGCCCGCCTACTATTAAGTCATACATGCAAAATAAAAACAAAAACATACAAGTACAACAAAAAATTAAAAAAATCAAAGTTACATGTTCTTTTAGCTTGAATAACATCAAAATGTAATCCCGATTATAGTGTTGTATGATTAGCACGATTCGATTCAAAAAAACAACTTTCCCTTGCATTTTTTGAAGCAAAATTTTCAATTGAGTCATCGTACTTTATTTATCCAAGAACTTGGAGACCGTTCCACTAACTTTTGGTTTCTTGGACTTTTTAGTTGATATATGCGAGGAGAATGGTTTATCTCAAAAAGCATAAAATGTCAAAAAAACCCCAAAAGCCCAAAAATACTCTTAGTGGAACGATGCCTTATTTTTAATTGTGATCATAGCCAAGCTGTTTAATCTCTCTTGCGACATGGTAGTTCAAAGGCAAGTTTTTATCAACTTCAAGAAAAAGGTAAAAAGATTTATGATTGTATGAGTTCCTTCTTCTTCTTCTTTTTTTTTTTTTAAGAAAATAAAAAAGTTTGCTTCATATTTTAACTAGGACTTCTTTTTTTAATCAAAATGTAAACGAAACAGAGCCTGGGAATCAAATGTATACAGTACAAAAAAGGCTGAATAAAAAAATAAATAGCAGTGGTTTGCCCGTGGAATCGAACTAGACATAGGCGGAACTCTGACAGCATGCAGTGACCACAAAATCAAACAAATAGTTTGTTGTAGGAAACGTTTTTAGATTTATATGTAGGGTCACGCTATTTGCAATCACAAATTTCTTAAACGTAGTCTGTGTATCATATTATAAACAAGTGTGTACCATATTATATACATGCTACGTTTAGGAAATTTGTGGTTGCAAATAGTCCGGCCCTATATCTAACCTTAAATTTTTTTTGTTAAGCCGAGGGCTTGCCGGGTTCACCCCTGGGCCGGCCTGCATATAAATGTGTTTCCTGGTTTCATATCTCGATCTTCTGCCAGAAGGTCATCTTATTCTCGATCTTCTCCGGCTAAAACATAAATGCGTCGGCCACTTGTTCATGAACTGTTCATTTTGTTATTGTTATGCCATTTGAAACTGCCACATTTGTTTCGTAGAGGGAACGATCGTTACTTTTGTTAATGCATTCCGAGTGAGAGAACATAATCTTGGACCATGAGGAAGCTTTTTAGTCTTCGACAGATTGCTCAATCATTCACTCGATCAATCATTGGTAATGGCCAATCCACTTTTCTATGGTTGGATAATTGGCATAATCTTGGACCTCTTTATCTCAAGTATGGTGATAGGGTGGCCTTCAATATGGGCAGATCCTTGACTGCCAAAGTTAGCTCCATTATCAATAATGGGGAGTGGCATTGGCCCCGGAGAAGGAATCCTGTGATTGCTGAAATTATTCACAATACTGATGCTTCTCTCATTTCTGCGGTAGCTAATGAGGACAGAGTGATCTGGACACTTTCTTCTTCTGAGAGTTTCACCTCTAAATCTGCCTGGTCTGCGATTAGAACTAAGGCTCCTGAAGCCCCCTGGCATGCTATTGTGTGGCACAAGGGCCTAGGTCCTCGGTGGGCATTTATCCTATGGGTTACTATTTTGGGCAGACTAACCACTAGGGATAGACTCAGAAGATGGGGCGTAGCAGTGGATAGTGGGTGTGTGCTTTGTGATGGGGGGTTGGAATCTCATGACCATTTGTTCCTCTGCTGTCCGTTTGCTCTGCTGGTATGGAGGGAGGTTAAAACTCGATGTGGTTATACCCAGATTTTCTCTCCCTTGTCTTTTGAACTTGCCTGGGGAGGCTTACATTGTAGAGGGACCTCTTTGAAGCAGTCTATGTATAAATGGTGTTTAGCGGCAACTGTTTATCATATATGGCGAGAGAGAAATAGCCGTATCTTTCGGAATCATGGGGTGGATTCTACTAGCGTGGTAAATAGAATTGTGGGTGATGTCTCGGCCCGCCTCTGTTCATGGAGAAGGATACCAGCTTCAGTAGAGAATCACGACTTGGGTCTAACCTGGGGGATTCCCCGCTGGGTGTTTCGGCAATGATAGTTTTGTATAGGGTTTGGTGGATTGATTTTGTATAGGTTTTGGAGTGTTATATCTTGTTTCCTCCTGTAGATAGGAAGGAGGTGGTTTTTTGTTCTAAGGGGTCTCCCCCCTTCTTTGGTTCGTTAATAAATATCTTATTCCAAAAAAAACATAATGCGCAGTTTCCAATTAGTTCTCTATGTTTGCTTTTGTTGTTTTTCTTGTCAATAGGAGGGGATGGGAGAAGGAGAAGCTGCGAAACACAGCGTAAGCCTCGATCTTGGCATCACACTTTCTAAGGGAGTGTTTTAACCACTCGACCAATCCCTCCTTGTTAGTTAGCAATTAGCTTAGACGCAATTAATCGCACAATTAGCGAAGAGGACAGAAAAATTGGCAAATCATTGCCATTCACCCCCAGTTTGGATTGTTGTGTAGATCACTTGCTTTCTGCGACGACTTCTGTAAAAGCAAATGAGCCGGTCGTAGTGGTTGTCTATGAGTGTTTTTGGCAAGCGTGAAACTTCTAAGCAAGCGTGGCTCGAACAAGTCTAAAAGTTAGGCTCCAATTTGTTCCTTGAGCAAAACGAGCCAAGGCGAAACAAATTTTTAACGATTCGAGGACTTTTTACAGAAGATTCAAAGATGGAATCCACTGTCAAGTTCATTCGAAATATCGTTCTCATCATTCTCAACTTGAAAATGGAAAAACAGCATGTTTCAGTTGTGTTTTAAAGCGCAGAGTGGATCAACTGTTGGAATGAATCAACGAGGTACTTGTTCCGATCTTGTATCATCTCCTTATAGAAAATCTAGTTGCCGCAGATGAAGTGTTTCTTTTGGGAATGATGCAGGACAGGTTTGGAATAGGGCTAAGTATGGTCAAACACGAGAGAAAGAAGACTGTTTTGGGGGCTGTGAACAGTAGACGTGAACAGTATTTTGTAAGAAGTACGAGATGAAGGGTTAGAGAAGGATAGATCTAGGCATCACACCTAGAAAACCCAAGGCATCACACCTAGGGGCTCTTTAGCATCACACCAAAGAAAAGAGATTGCATCACACAATCAATAAGCTTAAAGCTAATTTTTTCATTCAATCAATCATTCATAATTTGCCATAAGGCTTACAATCTTATTTATAACCATTTCAACTTGACTCTAGAACTTCCTAACATAAATAACCTTCAACTAACTTTAGACTTCCAAAGACACATTGAACATAGACTCTTTGACTACATTAATGACATGGAAAAACTTATGACTCTTAGATCAACTAATTGACTCTTCAACTACACTTAACATTAATGACATGGAAAACCCAAATGACTCTTTGATCAACTAATTAACTCTAAAGACTTTGACTAGATATTTAAATAGATATTTGACTTGACTAAAACCCAAAAGACACTCCTAAGAATCCAGCCCATGTCTAGCCAATATCCCAAGTAGACCCATGGACAATCTTAACCCTCAAAAATCGGATAATAGTGAAATTACTGGAATACCCTTGGCCACCTTTTCTGAACTGCATCAGGGAATCAATAGTGTAAGTAATGTCACAACAGAGGTGAACCAAAGACAGCTTCTCTGCCATTTTGGAGGAAAAACTGGACGGCACAGTCCACGTGCATGGACACCGCTGCTGTCCCTCTGTAATAACCGGATCCGTTTATGTAAGACTTAATGTGCAAACAATTACTGCAAATTATTACTTTAATCGGATATCAACAAGGGCTTGATCAAGAAACACTTGTCTTGGTTCAAAAGTTAGGACCAAAATTCCAAACCAATAATTGGATGTCTGGATAAGAAACTTGCCGATATCAGATTAAAGTCATAGTTTACATGGATGGTTTGCACTTTAAATCTAACAAAATGAAGAGCTCCAAGGCACCATATCAAAGAGGGCTGTTCGGTCCAGTTTTTTTCCAAACAGCAAAGACACTGAGTCCAGAAAAGTATATATAGCAAAGAAACTGAATCCAGAAAAGTGTAGCAAAGAAATTGAACGTATAAGAAAAGCAAATCACAAGCATTGTAGTGGTCGTGATCATGATGATCTTGGTGTAGTAAATTCAGTAGAAACGAATTGACCAAATAACCAAAAACAATTAAGAAAATCTTGGTGAATAAACAGATGAAACAACCCAACACAATTATGCTAAAAAAAAAGGGCAAACCTAGTGCACGAGACTCCCACCATTGCGGGGTCTACAAAGAACAAATGCAAAGCAATGTGCATGCACAAAATCAGGGTTACACAACACTACCTCACATGAAACATAGGCTTCTGAATGCAGCAATCAACAGTCATTGGAACAGAAACGATAACACAGGAAAAACATTAGAGTTATCCATCTATTAGTTAAGTCAACTTAAATACTCAACTGAATGAAACAAGAAAAAAACGAAAAAACTAATTCAGGCACATAAATGGGACGCTAATTATAGTAATTAAAAAGTACCGAAAGATCAATATATAGTCAAGTTAATGCAGCTTCAACCCAACACAAAAACAAAAACTATGCTCCTTAGATAACCGTGAGTAGAGAAAGCTTTCAGAGATGCAATGACAAGAAGTCATCGTGTTGGTTGACAACATTTTCGTGACTCGAAGTATAGTCTCCGTGTATAAATAATGGCGTACGGGTACCCAAACTGAGCAAAAACAAGATTCTTGGTGTATTGGCTCTCGGGATGATCCAAAAGGAGGTTTCACTTGCCAGATTCTTTTAGCGTCTTTCACCATAAAGTGCTTCCCACCGATCTAATCGTGCCTTTTTCTCCACGTCAACACTGGGCCTGCAATGCGTGCAAAATTCCAACTTTCAATTAGGAGAAATTATATTAAACCCCCTTAAACTATCACCCGGTGGCACTTTACCCCCTTTAACTTTAAATTTCCACACTTAAACCTCGTTGAACTATTTGTAATTGGAATCCCTTTTAACTCTGTTAACAGACTGAATGAAGTTACATAACTACCCTTACCTAAAATTTGTAGGTATATATATAGTTGTATACATATACATAGACATATACATTCGGCCAGATATTCCTCCATGGCCACCAGGCCCGCCACAACCCTATCCCCCCAATCTTACCCAACCTCGACAGCCTCCACTTATTCCTCCGCAACCGTCGACCCACCCACCCATCCCCGACTGGGTCACCCACCTCTTCTCCACCCCCACCCACCCATCCATCACCATCAAAGTGAACGGCGTCCTCGGCCTCTCCCACAGCGTTTGCACCGCCGACCACGCAGTTGACGTCGACCACCTCCTGCACTCCAACTTCTCCGTCATATAGACTGTCATACAGAGCGCCATAGGTCAGAGAAAAGTCAAAAGCAACGAATTCCAGTCCAATCTGGGCATCCAAACAACCGTCGCTGTCCCCTCGTCACCGAAGTCTGGTGGCCAATTGACGGTCATTGAAGCGTTCTGTGGGCACCCTGAAATTTCCGGATTCCAAAGCGCAAGGGCCCTTTAATCGAGGGAGCGTGAGCGCAGAAGCAGGCAAGCGCTCGGAATACAGAGTCGCCACTCGGGTTTGAAGGTCCGACACCCAAGGAACCGTATTTCGAAGCACCTGCCGCGCTATTTGATTTGGAAAAGTGAAGGAACCAGTCCATCATAACTATATCTGGGTTCGGGAGGCAGGTTACGAGAGGGGAAGGTTTTTAAGGCACCCCTCTCGCCCAATCCGGAGATCGGTCTCTACTTAGACATTTTGTTAAAATATTTGTGATTCGTTTTCTTCTTTAATCAATTTTGAGCCAGTTAGGGCGGGAAAACAGTTAATCGGGGATTAAAACTGTAACAGTTTGCAAGATGTGATAGATGGCATGGATGAGCAGTTAGTATAGGATGAAAACAGACTGTTGTGGGAGTGTCGTGCGTAGGAAGAAACTAGTATGCATTGATCAAGTCAATGCATGCTAGTCACACCTGCGCGTGCTACTACAAGACCTGTGCGCGCCAGTAAGCCTAAGCCCACAACTCTTATTCTCAAACCCTCTGGGCTCTGGAAGGACTAATGCACACCCAGGACAAACCAAGCAGTTTATAATATACAGTTTAAAGGCTGAAAAACCCTACAAATAAACAAAAACAGTCCATAAACAGTGTGGATAAAACAGAGACCAAAGGCCTAGTTACCCATAGTTATCCATGCAAGGCCAACCACTGGTCAGAAGCAAACCATCGCGCGAGACAGTCACTCTCTCGCGCGAGGGTGCGCCCTGGCGCAGCATCGCGCGATGGTGTCAGTCTGTCGCGCGAGGGACTGGACCAGACCAGTGCTTGGTTTACATGTTTCTGGGTTCTGAGACATATTCAGAAAGGTCCCAGGGGTATTCCAACAGAACAGAACAAAGTATTGAAGTGCAAGCTAGCAATTTTTAACAAAGGAAAGCAGTAAATTGGTTGTTTTCATGCTTAACAGTGATCTATATAAAAGAAAAACATAAAACAGCAAGACACCAATCCCCACGTGGACTGTCGCGAGCAACGGAGGACCGTCGCGCGATATAGTGAGTCCATCGCGCGTTGGTTCTAGCCATGACGGTTTTTGAAACCTTGCCAACTTTAGGACCAGGATTGGCATTGATTACCAGCCTTGGCCCAGCCAGCCCCCCTCAGAGATCAGAACAGAGAGCAGAACAAATGTAAGCTATACCTTTGGCTTTTTTGATTTGAAAAGTGTTTGAACTTTGAATTGAATTGAGATTGATTGAGGTGTGAAAATGGGGAGAAAGAACAAGCTTTGTTCTTGGAGTGTAAGCCTTGAATGCCAATTTTTGTTAACCCTTTGAAAGAGAACAAATGGGGGGGTATTTATAGGGTTAGCACCTTCCATAAATGGAGAGGGGGAGGTAGATCTGGTGCAAAGAGACGTGCAGGTTGTGGATTACTTCATGGCTAAGTTTTCCCAGCTGATAAAGGTGACTGTGACAGGTTTGGGACCATCGCGCGATGGAATGGGACTAAAAAATTTAGTGCCCAGCGTACCACCTGATGCCCGCTCACGCATCTGAGCCGTCCATTGCGTATTTGAACGGCTCAGATTTGGAGAGAGAAAAAGGAAAGAGAAAGTGTTGGGTGAGAGGAGAGAGAAGGTTTCAATCTGAACCGTCCAAAAGTGTATCGGATGGCTCGGATGCGCCGAGTGGGTACCACATAGTATATACCCGCTCGGCACTGAAATATCACTCATAGCAAAGCCAAAAGAAAAAGAAAAAGCTAATCACAAGCATTGTGGTGGTCATGAATCATGATGATCTTGGCGTACTGAAATTCAGTAGAAACAAAGTGGCCAAATAACCAAACAATTAAGAAGATCTTGTTAAACAAGATGCCTAAACATTCGATAAGCAGATGGAACAACCCCAACACACCTATGCTTCACAGAACCAATTTGTATGCACCAAACCAGGCTTATAACATGAGACATTGGCTCCTCAACACAGCAAGCAACAGTCATTGGAACAGAAACTATATCACATGAAAACATTAGAACCCTCCGTCCATTAAAAATCAACTTAAATACTCTACTGAATGAAACAAGAAAAAAACAAAAACTATTTTCACGCTCGTAAATGGGACACATAATTGCAGCAATGGAAACGTACCAAATGATCGATTTATACATAGTCAAGTTAATGCAGCTTCGATCCAAGGCAGCTGGCATTCATACTTGCCTTGGTAGGATGAAAAGGAAGGGGATCGACTACAATTGCCTTCCAGAAGAAACCTCCGCCCCCCACCCCGCGGCTTTTATGACGTTTCTAATGATAACCGATCTATGGTACAACTGAAGTTTCCCACCACCGCCGAAATCTTGAAGGCGAAAGAAGTTGATGCGGAAGCATGACTAAGAAAGCGAGATACTGCAGGGAACACCATTTTGCAGAGCCGGGATCCGCCATTAGCTATACTGCAAGCTCAACCGCTTAGCAGTCATCCTGAAAAAGTAAGAAAACGGCCAAACCTGAACATTCCTGCACCACAATTGGGGACCGGGATTTGCAAGCAATTGCAAAGTTGATTACGCACGAGGCCATCAGTTTTGAGTCTCAAAGATTGCCAGACATAATTACTAATTCCTACTTACCAGGCAGTCAACTTACCAGCGATTGTAGCAACATCCGTATCATCAAAGCTATCTTCACCAAAATTATGTATATTTGTAGTTGCTATAAGAAATGCAGTGATCCTGTGTCTTTTGGTAGGCACCAAAGCGAAAGAATTTATAATTTAGCATTAAAAACAAACCTTGGCAAGAACTGATGATGGTGAAGCCGTAGGTACCAATACAGACAACATTTCCATGCCAAACAAAGACAAAAGAAGACTTGCACATTCATACTCCAAAAAATAGCAATGGATGCACCAACACCAAAACATTAGCCTCACGGCCCAGTGATACATCAGTTGGAAGTTGAAGCATAGGCTCCCAAATATAACAGCGACATTGTATTGTAATACAACAAGTGTCGAACATATATATATATTACATATTCAAAAGAAAAATACTTTCAGGCTCAAACATGGAACACTGCATCGTAGTAACAAAAGGGTTCTTAATATTAGTTTCCGAAAGAGACTATTTTGAGAACAATTAAGCAAACGCAACCAAAATAACCATGAACAGAGAAAACATTCAAAACAGCAACCCACAAGTCACACCTGAGTTGCTTCTGCAAATTAAGTGCTTTCCCATTCTTGTTCTACTTGTTGAGCATGATTTCATTGGCTTGCATGACTGGAAGTAGAGTCCCCGCATACAAATAAACACAATATTCATACGGAACCTGACCACAATAAAGATCCATAGTTTCCCGGGTCTTTGTATCGTATGAAAAGAGCTTCAGCTCACCAGAATATTTATGATCGGTCACTAACAATTCACCATTTTTCCCACCTCCCACCACTTTAATACAGCCATTCATATATGCAACTGGCAAGGAGTGTTTTACATGAATTCACCGCTACTTTTTCTCTCATTTCTTATTGTTAAGCATGAATTCATTGTAGTGCTTGATGTCATTTTCATGACCAGAAGTAGAGTCTCCGTGTATAAATAATGCCTCACGGGTGCCCAAACTGAGAGAAAAAGCAAGATTCTTAGTGTCTTGGCTCTCGGAAAGATCCAAAAAGAGGTTCGACTTGCCAGATTCTTTTACTGTGATTTCACCATATTTACTGCATCCCACTGGTCAGATTGCATCTTTTTCTCCGCGTCCCTCAGGGCCTGCAATACGTGGAAAAGGTCCAACTTTCAATTGCTTACTACAGGATCCCCCACTTCATTCTAAACCCATACATCAAAGGTTCAAAAGAGACTACTACGAGACATAGTTAGACGACGACTAAAATATCTAAGTATGAACAGTGAAAGCATTCAAAACATGAGCTCACAAATTCAATGTTTAGCTGGTTTGCATGAGTGGAAGCAGGCTCTCCGTATACAAGTAAATCTCAGATGGAAACTGAATCCAACCAAAATAAAGATCTGTAGTTTTCCCAGTCTTTGGATCATATGAAAAGAGCTTTAAGTCACCACTTGCACTATGGTCTTTCACTACGAATTCACCATTTTTCACACCTCTCACCACCTCGAAGTCTGTGATATCAACTTTAAATTGGTTAGTCCAAGAACTATTGTCTTCATTCAACACCCACACATCAAAGCATTCGTCATCAGAATAAAACACCACAGCAAGTTCATCCTTCAATTTCACAATTTGCAAGTTAATTTCATCCCATGTCTCCTCCAAGCATGGTGGCGGTAATCCTATCTTTCTGAACACCTCATCACCCATGTCGAAGGACACAACAATCGCTTCACCAGTTGGGATTACACATGCCAGCCAGTAGAAAACTCCTTTTAAGACAGTTGAAGCAGAAGATTCAACAATTCGCACATGGCTACCAAACCCCCCAAAATCATTCATCTCCTTAAAGAACACCAAAACCTTATCGTCACCGATTTCTGCCCAAGTATCAGTACTCATCACGTACAAATCAGCTCGGATATTGTCTCTCGTGGTAGGAGTAGAATAAACCATAACCCTAATCAACTTGTAATCATTCGCACTGGGATGAAAACCAAACCCAAAACTAACCTGCTTAACATTCAGATAACCATTGTAATCTGGATCATCCAACCATTGCCATTCTGAGTTCGGAATTTCCCGAAACTGTCTGGTGGAGGGATTGCATAGAATCAAAGGATATCCAAAGCGAGAGCAAGATAGACTTATGCAAACCAAACCATTACAGATACCCCCAATAGATAAATAAGTTTTCCCACTGTGCTCCCAACCGCGAAGACTAGTCCTCCTATTTAGAAATGGGAAAACGAGACTGACTGGGCCGCTATTGAACCCATCATCATTGTGAATTAAAGAGATTTCATGGTTTTCGGTTTCGCGATTGTAAGTGGTTACAAGGAGAGAGGTGGAACTGAGAGTGGACTGGGTCAGGAGATGTTGGGAAATAAAATCAGGGGTTTCGATGAGAGCGTACCAGGTTTTGCAGACGGATTTGAATCGCAAGAGGGATTTTACTGGCAATCTTGAGAGGATTTTGATCACTATCTCGAACGACGGATGGAATATCGCCCTTGCTACAGCGGATTGGCTACCCTCCATAGCTTTTTTCTTCTTGTCGGCTTCTACAGAGTTTTCCTCAACCGCTTCTCAACAGTTGGTTAAGTGGAGTGGAGTACCTGCTATAAAAAAAAATAAAAAAATAAAAAAAAAAGAAGAAGAAAGAAGTGGAGTACCCACTGATTGGAGCTAGGGAAAAAGGGGGGAAAGGAAAGGAAAATAGTAAATAAATTCCTCAATGGAAGGGGAAATAAAATAGGAAGGAAACTATTAGGGAAATAAAACATTTTAATTTAGTTCCCTCGTAGTTTTCTTTGATTTTCTTTCTACTATAACCAAACAAGAGAAAATAATCTACTTTCTTCACAATTTCCTTCTCTTTTCTTTTTCTTTTCACAAGTTTCAAACAGACAGTGGCGATGCCACAAGGAAGCCAGTGGGGTCGGCGGACCCTGAAGAAATTAAAATGCTACTATTGTTATGCTATACTCCCTTGGTCCAGATATGAACCCATCAAAAATTGTTTATGACCCCATCCTAGTGTGCATACTTCAAAGTACTAGGTAATATTTTTCATTAAACCAACTCTCTTCCATAATTCTGAGTGTCCGTAACAGCTTACACGTACCTCGATTAATTATTGGGAACTCAATTTCATCGTCCACTAGCATGGAGCCCCATTAAAGCTAGGGCAATCCCCTATATCGACTAAGCCATAAGAGTTGAATCCACCTGGGAAGTTTCAAATCTGATAACTATGAGAGAAAAATATGCATCTTTTTTTTACAAAGAAGCAAGAAAGTGAATCAACGAGGTACTTGTTCCGATCTTGTATCATCTCCTCATAGAAAATCTAGTTGCAGCAGATGAAGTGTTTCTTTTGGGAATCAATAGTGTAAGTAATGTCACAACAGAGGTGAACCAAAGACAGCTACCAAAAAAAAAAGAGTCGGACTAAGCTTCTCTGCCATTTTGTTATAGTAGACTTAATGTGCAAACAATTACTGCAAATTATTACTTTAATCGGATATCAACAAGTGCTTGATCAAGATACACTTATCTTGGTTCAAAAGTTAGGACCAAAATTCCAAACCAATAATTGGATGTCTGGATAAGAAACTTGCCGATATCAGATTAAAGTCATAGTTTACATGGATGGTTTGCACTTTAAATCTAACAAAATGAAGAGCTCCAAGGCACCATATCAAGAGGGCTGTTCGGTCCAGTTTTTTTCCAAACAGCAAAGAAACTGAGTCCAGAAAAGTATAGCAAAGAAACTGAATCCAGAAAAGTGTAGCAAAGAAATAGAAGGTATAGAAAAGCAAATCACAAGCATTGTAGTGGTCGTGATCATGATGATCTTGGTGTAGTAAATTCAGTAGAAATGAATTGGCCAAATAACCAAAAACAATTAAGAAAATATTGGTGAACAAACAGATGAAACAACCCAACAATTATGCTACAAAGAACAAATGCAAAGCAATGTGCATGCACAAAATCAGGGTTACACAACACTCCCTCACACGAAACATAGGCTTCTGAATGCAGCAATCAACAGTCATTGGAACAGAAACGATAACACAGGAAAAACATTAGAGTTATCCATCTATTAGTTAAGTCAACTTAAATACTCAACCGAATGAAACAAGAAAAAAACGAAAAAACTAATTCAGGCACATAAATGGGACGCTAATTGTAGTAATTAAAAAGTACCGAAAGATCAATATATAGTCAAGTTAATGCAGCTTCAACCCAACACAAAAACAAAAACTATGCTCCTTAGATAACCGTGAGTAGAGAAAGCTTTCACAGATGCAATGACAAGAAGTCATCGTGTTGGTTGACAACATTTTCGTGACACGAAGTATAGTCTCCGTGTATAAATAATGGCGTACGGGTACCCAAACTGAGCAAAAACAAGATTCTTGGTGTATTGGCTCTCGGGATGATCCAAAAGGAGGTTTCACTTGCCAGATTCTTTTAGCGTCTTTCACCATAAAGTGCTTCCCACCGATCTAATCGTGTCTTTTTCTCCACGCCAACACTGGGCCTGCAATGCGTGCAAAATTCCAACTTTCATTTACTTCCAGGATCTCCCACTTCATTCAAACCCATACATCAAAGCTTCCAAAAGGGTATATACTATGGGGCAGAGTTTGCCTACCACAACAAACATAAGCGTGAACAGTGAAAGCATTCATAACATGAGCTCACACCTGAGTCAGTTACACAATTCAATGCTTCGGTAGTTTGCATGACTGGAAGCTGGGTCTCCGTATACAAGTAAATAGCAGATCCATACGGAACCCAACCAAAATAAAGATCCGTTCTTTTGCAGGTCTCTAGATCATACGAAAAGAGCTTTAAGTCACCACTTCCACTATGGTCTCTCACTACGAATTCACCATTGTTCGCACATCCTACCACTCTGATTTTAGCATTCTCACCATATCTCACATAACGTGAAATCCTTGGAAAAGATCCAACTTTGAATTGGTTAGTCCATGATTTCTGGTCTTCATTCAACACCCACACATCAAGGCATCTTTCGTTCGAACGAATAACCAGAGCAAGTTTATCCTTAAGTTCTGTAAATTGCCAGATATTTTCATTCGTCAGAGTTGTAAATCGCCAGATTATTTCATTAAAACCCCTACCCAAAGACACCGGTGTTCTTATTTTCCTAAACACCTCATCGCCCATGTCGAAGGACCTGAACCAAAAGAAAGAGGGTGGAGATAGCAAAGAATAGGAAGAAGGAAATAGAAGGTGGGTGTAGGAGGAGGAATTAATTTTGAGGTGGTTTTCTAACTGTGGTATCACCACGCGCGCGCGCGCACACACATAAAGAGAGAGATTTTCCTGCACTAAAGTAAAAGTAAAGATATCAAATGGGATACTTCTTTTCGCTAACAGTGTTAACATTTGCACTTTAATTGAAAGTACAAGGGGTAAATGAAGTTTTTTTTGATCGGCAAGTATCTAAAAACGAAGTTGCAGGAGTGTAATCATGCAAATTAAGTATAGGGGTGTAAGTAATATGTACCTGTGTTTATTGTTTGAGAAGCTGTAGAGAACTGTTTCTTTAACTTTAATATTTTACAAGTGCTAGAGTTATTGAAAATGTGATATATATAAAGTGAAAATTGTGTTTTGAGAGTTAATGTGTAGAGAAATTGAAGTTTGGAAAGTTGTTGTAATGTGATATGGATGGAGGGGTGATTGTGCAATATAGGTGTTAGATGTGTGTGTGGTGGAGTGGAACACGTTACGCATTTCCCTCTCTCATCTCACTGACATGTGTGTGTGAAAGAATGGAACACGTTACCCATTTCCCTCTCATCTCACTCACATCTCTCTCCCTCACATCTCTTACGGCACATCTCTCTCGTCTCTCCCCCCTCTCCCAAGCTCAAATCCCTCATACGCTTATAGATCCACCTCGAATCCCTCACAGTATCACGATCATGACCTCAAAAATCTTTGGCTTGAGCTTGGGAAGGGCGTATTTGGTTGATTTCAAGGCCTTGGGAGCTAGGACTTGATTGAAACACTTGGGTTTGGCTTTAATCCATGAGGTAGGGATTTCTCACTCTCTTTATATGTTTGCAAGTTGATTTGGTGACTTTTTGTTGTGTTGGATTGCTTGTTTCAAGCCTAGATGAAGTCGGTCAAAGTCTATAAAATCGCCCAAAATCTACATGCAGTTTGGGAACAAAGTTTTTTGCAATTTCAAAACTAAATGGGTCTGTCTATTCTCTTATGGAACTGAGGTTTTTTTGCAGTTTTAAAATTGATTGGAAAAGTTCCTAAGTCCATTATTTCGAACCCCGATCACCTCAAAACACATTCTCAATGCCCTCCAAATCAACCCATCAAAATACAAATTCCAATGACCTTTAGGATTCCTTATATTCATATTGAGCAAGATTTGGTCACGATAGCCTATGATTGAGCTTATGTCCGATTTTCTAATGAGAGTGTTGTTGTTCTTTTCTCTCTTGTCACTATGGCTGCTTGTCATTTGGACTTGTGGCTCGTTCAATTGGGTTATATTGTCTATCTTTATGAGTTTGAGTAATTTATTGTACATTTGATATGTGGTATGTGGATAACTTGAAGTGATAGATATACCAATTGTCGAAAGGAGAATTAGTGACTCGTTATGGACAATTAATGATCAATATGATATACATCTGCCTACTAATACATAATCGATGCATAGTGAAGTGATGTGACGTGATATTTTGTATTGAGATTAAGTTCATGGATAACTTACAAACACCTGTAACGCAACGGAAATCTGTCGATGAAATAAGAAATATATAGGATAAGAGTTGCATGTTTTCTCCTGAAATTAGAATGGGATACGAAAGGTTTGACATGAATATACTGTATACGGGGTCCTGAGTACCCGAAATGTGAAATGGATATACGGGGTCCCAAGTACCCGAAATGTGAAATGGATGTACAGGGTCATGACTACTCAGAACGTGGAATGGATATACAGGGTCTTAACACGCAAAATGTCTCTAGGTCCACCATTCAGTGTGACGCTAGTACAGAGCTTTTTAAGCTTTTATCTAAAACCAATGGAAAATATACGGATCATAAACTCCCGAAACGTGAATCACTTGATACGAATAGGTGTGAGGTATAAGTGGAACAACAAGGAATTGGATAGACAATAATGGGTTGAATAACTAAGTGTAAAGTGCTCTTCGGAGATCTTTGGTCTCCGAGGTAGAATTGTACCTTATCGTATGTTCCTTTGTTTTCCGAAATCTCCTTTCTCATCTAGATGTGTTATTTCATGGGAGACTTAAAAATCCATCCTCAAATCTCTTCCAACTTAAGTATTCATCCCCCACTTTTTGAACAGTTATGATTTCATCCCTATTGTTTTTTACTACCAAAAGTGCCCCTTAATAAATATATATATATATATATATATATATATATATATATATATATATATATATATATAAACGAAAAATGGGATGGTATCTTAACAAAATCAGTCCTCGCGATTTTACCGGCGATTGATCCCCCAAAGATTTCTCCAGTCAAGCCCGAAAATCTCTCTCCAGTCAATCCCGAAAATCTCGACAAAGATATTGATCCTCCATTTTAATTTCCCACGATTTCCGGCAGATGATTTCATCCCTATTTTTTTTTCCCACGATCTCCAGTCAATCCCGTGGGCTTCTATATAAGATCTCTCTTTCTCTCTCTCTCTCTCTCTCTCTCCTCCACAAATAGCCGCCGCCTGGTCCTCCAACGTCCTCTGGTGGGCAGCGCTCCGAAGTCCTCCGCCAACAGTCGCCGCGATCCATCACCAGCCGCCACGTCGGAGTTCCGATCCAAATCAGAGACCTTGAAAAAATCCCATAATTTTCGGCAAAATCATTAAACAACATCCCCCACCCCTAAATCCCATTTTCAGATTTGCAAGTTTTGGAGAGAAGCGGCATCTCCGACCGCCGTGAACGGGATCAACTGGAGTGGATCGGTGCTCCACCTCCTCCGCCATGAACGGGAGTGGATCGGTGCTCCACCTCCTCTACCATGAACGGGATCAACTCGTCGTCCTCCATCCTTGCCGTCCTACATCCTCCCTCATCGCCGCCGTCCTCCATCGCCATTCCACAGAGATTACGAAAAAGTTGGTATTCATGGTTTATTAACCATGAATCGGCGAATGAATATTCATGTTTTTTTTCTCATCTTGTTCTTTGATTTTTTTTTTTGATCTATGGCTTGTTTGGGTATTCATACCATGATTATTAATGAAAGTTTCCATGACGATACACAGATTGAATAGTTTTTGGTTTATGCTTGGTTTGGATATTCATGGTTAATAAACCATGAATCAGTTGAGCTTCTCCAACCAGACATTTTTGCATGTATTGATCATGATAAGTTGACCATATTATTCCATGACGATACACAGATTGAATGGTTTTTGGTTTATGCTTGGTTTGGATATTCATGGTTAATAAACCATGAATCAGTTGAGCTTCTCCAACCAGACATTTTTGCATGTATTGATCATGATAAGTTGACCATATTATTCCATGGAATATGTGTTATCGTGATCAGCATTTCATGGTTAAATTACCATGTCGATTTCAACGAGTGTAGAGAGGGGCTGGCGACAACAAGATCGGTTGATGCTCTGTCCATTCCATCCACATGGTCGTCACAATTGACTGATTCGTGGGTCCGAGCGATGGGTGGCGGCGGCGATCAACATACGGCGGTGGGTAACTTGCGGCTGTTCGTAGATGAATGAGGGCAAATGGGAGGGTTTCAGATTAGATTAGGAATGGGGGATTGGGATTAGTTTTTGGCGTGCATTTCTTGTGGCTATAATTATGGGAATATGTTGTGTTAATTATGGATAACCATGAAAAGGGAAACAAATGCATAGGAATATCTATATATTCTATATCTATATATAAAATAGAATAAAGGGTATTAGAGGTAATTTATCTATCACAGGGATGAAATCATAAGCATAAAAAAGGGGGGGATGAATTCTTACATACTATGAAAAAAAGGGATGGATATTTAAATATTCCTTATTTCATTTCCATATAACATTTCTAGAGATTTTTTTTTCTATTGGGCTAGTTGTGGACACCTCCCCAAAGGGGCATCACCATTCAGTGATCACATTCTTGAACCAAAATCAATTCTTTCGACCTCTGTCTCCCTCAACCCGTGCTTCGTCCATGGTTTCCGGTTTGTCTGGTGGTGGGCGCGAGCGTGCATCTGCCGGTCCGGTGATGGTGGCTGCTGATGGTGGTGGTTTTGTGGTTGGATGGGGGTGGTGGCTCTGTGGTTGGATGGGTTTCTGCTAGTGGCCGGTGTTGATAGGGTGCAGTTGTGGTGGTCGATGTAGCGGCGGTTCAGTTGGAGCGATCGGGTTGGTGCTGTTTGGTTTAGGGTTTCTCGGAGGTTTGGCTTTGGTGTTTTGGGTCTGTTTTTTTGGGCTATTTTAGGTTGGTTTGGGTTGGTCTCTTACCAACCATTGGGTCTTTTGGGTTTTTTCCTCCTGGTTTGGGCTCAGTCTGTTGGGCCTAAATCAGTTACCTCTGTGTGGTTAGGAGAAGAGGGTCTTGGGTGGTCAGGTCGGTGTATCCAAGCCCCTATTGTCTTTGTACTTCGTGTTATGAGTTAATGAAATTTATTTTTACTGATAAAAAAAGAAGAAGACAGATTTCACATTCTTGAACCAAAATCAATTCTCTCGACCATGATCTAAGAAAGACCCTGTCTGTCTCTCAAATTTTGGCCAAGCATGAAAAAATCACTTTCCAAAAAAGTATCAATTTACGGAATAAAAAATGACGGTAATTCATCCTTGGATTTTTCTAAGATCGAATGTACGTACTTTCGGATGATCTCTATGTGAAAGGTAAGGTTGAGTTTCGAACCATTTAGAAAAAAGTGCAATTTCGGGTTTTGTACTAAAAGTGGGGTACTTTCCTTCACGCCTTTTTCTCATTCCACGTGTTGATTGGGAAGCGTGCCACGTGTTCGGGTATTTTTTGCCCTATGCAATAACCAAGTGCTTGAAAGTCGAAACTCATGTCTGATTTTATCCTGCAGTGATATATTTTGCTTATGAGAGTATCAAATCAATGGTTTAGGCGGGTGAATGACGGATCATTATGGGGTTTCCGTTTGTAACATACTTATGGAGGAGCATCATTTGAGGAAATGAGTTTTGTTTTTTGTTTTTTTCGTAAATTTAGTTTTGTATTTACTAATATTAAACGATGAGGAAACCTAGCAATAGTCACATACATACTCACAGTATTTAGCAATTCAAGTACTATGCTTAGTTTCAATGGAAACAACCAGCTTGTGCAAGAGCGGAACTAAAAATCTAATCTGCCATGAGCTAACCAAAAATTTAATAAACTAATATGTGTACATATATGTATATAGAAACCAAAAAGAGTTTTATAATTAATGTCTAGCAAATTTGTACATAAATACATAAATGTTCAAAAATAAACAAAAGAAAAGTACACTATTAAAGTTGTGTCTTGCGTTGTTTTAGAGATAAATAATTTATTATCTTTTTTCGGGAAAAAATAATAATTTATTATCCAATCTGAGTCGATATCTTCAACAAGTTTACATATGAATGAGATGGACTAAAATTTATTGGGTTAAAATCTTACATATAAATGTTTTAATTTTTTTCACTTCATGCACAGAGCTATAGCCCACCTCTCTTCCACAATACCTCCACCCTTGAGCTCGTGTTCTGTCCCCGTTACCCCGAGGATGCGGCCGTATCGATAACTATGCTGCCAATTTTTTTCTAATTTCTGGGGTTCCTTTTTTATTATTATTATGTATAATAATAATAACATAATAATAATAACTACCCCTATGAAATGACTATCAACTTTTTTGAAATTACATTTTTGAATACTTGTAAATATTTCTCATAAAGTTGATTTTATAATCTTAAAAAGTAAATTATCCGTCAATTATATAAGGGCCCCATTTAAAATCATACCGGGCTCCCGAAAACTTAGAGTTGGCCCTAACACAAATTATGTGGGCCTGCTAGTGTGATTGGTTCATTTTCTGTCTGTTCTTGTGAAACTAATTAATTTAGAATTATTTTTCATCTTATTCAAATTTTATTCTAAACAAGAAACAAAATAATGTGACCGTGGTATTCTAGTAAAACTTTTGCCCTCCTTATATTTAATATGTAATAAAATAAAAAAACTAATTGTGTCACGCCATTCTGTTAATGAAAGATTGTATCAAACACCTACACTTATTCGATCGAGCTGATCTTCCACGCGAAAACTCGAAGGATTATCCCAATATTATTGAACAGCTAGCCTTAGATTATTCGTGTGGGACCCTAAGATGAGCCCCACATACTCATCTTAGCGCGTGCCCACAACATTTGGCAAATTCATCAGTCATTGCAAATATATACGTAGTAGCGAGCGCCTAGTCGTAAGAGAGAGAGAGAGATGGTGAAGCGTGAGAGCAAGAGGTCCGACCAATCGTACAATCAAAGATAATTGAAGTTAAAGATCCTGACCCCATGACACACTTTGGAGGCACCTTATACGTACGCAGAAAGAGGTGCAGAGATTGGAGGTGAAGCTAAAGAGGGTAAAAGGATTGGAGACGTACAATTCGTGGAAGGGACCAGACATTGACCGGGATTCCTGGATCAAAAAGACACACTCCACTCGACTTCGTTCCGTGCCCTACACATTCGAGCCGTCCGTTTGGTATCCGGACGGCTCGGATTTAGTGAGAGAAAGGAGAGAGAGAAAGGAGGAAAGAGGGTGTTTTGATCTCGTCCGTTCAGTATCCGAACGGACTGCTCGGATGTGCCCGATGGGCACCACGTCAGCTCCTGCCTCAGCGGCAAGGAATAATTTCTCCTTTGTGTGTGTGTGAAAGAAAAAGCATGCATGTTACCCTCAGCAGATTGGGTTCAAACTTGAATATTGCTGCCAAACCCAAAAGGAAAATTCATATGAAGGGGCTGGTACTTGTTCTGTCCCTTTGCCCAACTCAACTTATACCACATTCGTTCAAGTAATTATAGTCAATTACTGTAATTGAGATGATGATGTTGATGCTATGTGCCTCCCCCTTCCCTCCCCTATCTGCCTTGATCCTCACGTATTTTTTTCCCCACCTTAGGACCCGTTCCAGAATGCAAAAAAAAAAAAAAGTCATTATTTTTTAACAAAACAATTTCAAGCTCAAAAATTATAGACTTATTGAAATCTAAAATATGCAATATGGATCTTGTTTGAAAGATCTCATCGAGATCCTTACTATGATGCGAAAATTATTGAAAAGTTGCTTTTCATTTACATTATTTTTGAGTTTGAAAATGTGAAATAAACTGCTTATTTATATTATTTTTTATTGTATTTGTATTTGTATTTGTAGGTGGATATTGCTTATAGGGTCCCAGCCAAACTTTTTAACAACATTTTGGGGAAAATTTCAAAATACTCCCCAAATTTCATAAGCTCTTTACTCCCAAACTACACTTTGGGGAAAATTTCAAAATACTCCCCAAATTTCATAAGCTCTTTACTCCCAAACTATCCTTCAATTAATCCCTTGCCGTCCAAATCTGTCTAATTGTTACTGGAAATCGCTAATGAGGACTAACGGCTCTGTTAATTTCATCTCTCTCTCTCTCTCTCTCTCTCTCTCTCACACACACACACACACACACAAACCTAATGTCCCCTCCCCAGAACCTCGCTCCTCTTCGTCCTCTCCCTTCCAATCTCTAACCCTAATTTCTCTAATTCCCTTATACTACCTCGCTTCAACAATTATTTAACTTTTTTTTCAAAAATTCCACTTCACAGACGCCCAAAAAGAAGATGCAACCTGTCATTGCGCACCTCGTTTTCTTTATTCGTCATATTAAACCAATCTTCATCATATAATTTTGTTATTTCAATTAATTGTGTATATGTCCTTTCATGTATACTCAACAGAGATCGGATTCCTTTGATGATTGATATCCTTTCATGTATACTCAATAGAGATCAAGATTCCTTTGATGATTGATATCCTTTCATGTATACTCAACGGAGATCGAGATTCCTTTGATGATTGATATCCACCGATTTTATATCTAGTCTTAGTCTACGTCATCTTCGGCCTCTACTTTCTCCGGCGTAGGACGTGGAACCTAGGAGCAGATCTGAGGAATGAAATGGACACTGAGGCTTTGAAATTGATTCTGATGGACAAAATCTCTCTTTGTAGAAGACATCATTGGGAGATTCGACTAAATCAGAGACAAAATCGCTGTCCTTGTTTTGTTTAGAATCATTGTATGAATCTTTGCCTAAACAATGAATTCCAAATCAAAGAAAGAATTGTCGTTGTCGGATTCATCGGCCAATTTTGCGGCATGAATGATTGGGTTTCATGGTTGGAGTTCATAGGTGGGATTAGGTTTAGAGGGAGAGGATTATGTTTAGAGGGAGAGGATTATGTTTGGGAAGGGGGGAATGTGGTAAGAGAGGGAGGATTGATGTACATATGTGGGCCAAGTGTCCAAAATAATGAACTACGTACATGTGTGTTATTTAACGGGCCCATTAGTCCTAGTCGTCATTTTCCATTTTCAATTTGACAGAAGTGGACGGCAAGGGGTTAATTGAATATTAACGGAAGGATATGGTTTGAGAGTAAAATTGAAATTTGTTTGTTTGGGAGCTTATGAGACATTGAGTGTAAAGTCTGGGGATATTTTGAAACTTTCCCTACTTTTTGACACGGTTTCTTGGGTTATTTTTTTTAAGTCAATTTGTTTTTCGGTCTTTTTTGTCAGTTTATAGGAATTTTTGTTAACTTCGGCGTACAATTTTTTTTTTTTTTTTTACTTTTCCGATTCCTCATATCGAGACAAAAAATTTGATCCAAATCTAATAAAAATTAAAGAAAATCAATAAAAAAAAAAGACAGAGTCAAAAAGTTTGAGAAAGTTTTGGGCAGAGGGGCCCTTAAATCCTCGTAATTTATCTTCTTTTGTAATAGACTAGCATGTAGAACCCGTTAGATCTGTATGATTTTAGGATGTGTGTTGGATTATTAATACGAGAGATCTCAATGACAAAACGAATTCATGCAGCTGTCGCTAATAGATTGAGATTCAAAACTCAATTTGGTTTGCAATCTATTTTCAATATCGATGAACTTGTTTATTTTTTGGTCAAATTCTTTAATAAACTGAAATGACGGGCCAATTTTTAAAAAAATTTAAAAAACAAATATCTGCAAAACAAATTGGTGTTTTGTCTCACATGCGATAGTCTTCGCAAATCGGGAACTATGTACCACGTGGTGCTACCAGGGGCGGACACAAGGGTGCCGAGGGATGCCCGGACCCCTACACAAGTCCAAATATTCCCACATATTTACTCCTGTTAATTTAGAAAAGTTCTATGGGATTGGCCTTTCCAAGTTCCTTGAGTAAGAAAAAATTATTAGAATTCATATACATAGGTAGAAAGAATTCCTAAAATTTCAAGTCATCAACTATTTTTTGAGCATGTACACACCATCTCATCTCTTCCTCACTCCTCAGACATTGCAAAACATTTGAAATATATTCTTTGCTTTCCATATATACATGTAGTTAGGGCCCCGACTAGGCACAAATTATGTGACTGCCACTGGGTGCTACTCTTGGTTGCCATTGAACAAGCAGGTCAAGCTCGTTCGAGATTGGTTTGTAACCAAAGCAATCAAAATAAAACTTGACTGATAAATAAACCAAGCTACTCGAGTTTGGGTTAGTATTCGACTCGGTAAAGGCTCATTCGAAGCCGGTTTGTAACCTAAAAACGCTTAAACATATTTACGAATCTCAATTTACTCTGCTCGTCTCGTTCAGCGGCCCTGAATATAAGTAGTAGGACAAAGGTGAGGCACGATATCATTCAAAGCACTGGAAAGGAACAAAGGTGGCAAAGACAAAAGTTCCCAAAATGTCAACACAAGTATCGTTGCCAGTTCTTCTCAATTACTTGAGAGTTTAAATAGCAACCAAACGATTCAAGTGACAAACTCTATAGTGCCAGATAGTATAAGATGAGTTCCAAAGCAATGACTGTTTTTTGATTAACGCGTTTCATACTCAGAACTTGGAAGTAATCGTAACATTCACAGAACCAAGCCAAACCGGGTAACATCATCACAGAAAGAGCATAAGAAAATGTCGAATTACTATGAGAGATCTGCCATCAGGTTTCGTTGACAGAACTTATTTACCTTGAAGCCAAAAAAAAAAACAGAGCATCCAACTGTACGCTGATTGGCATCACAGACTCAAACGCGGAACAACAAACAAGAGTAGGGCCAAAAACATTATTAGCAGCAAATTCCAACAAAATGAGGAGGGCACATGAGCAGCTACTCTTGAGAAGTTATGCTGATCTCACCTTTCTCAAGCAAGTCATAGAATGTCCTGACTTTTCTCTGCCCCTCCCACTGCTTTGTCTTCCACACGCCACCACAAACCAAACCGAGGGCAATCCCCAAACCAATCTCCTTGATCACACTTGGACCTTTCAATGCGGCATGAACAACCTTATGGCCAGCCATTTTTACTTCTGGTTGTAAAGAAACAATCTCTACAGTTGAAAGAAGAATCAGAAGGCATATCACACAAAGGGTTAATGTTCTCCCAAAAGGAAGGAAAAAGTCTAATTCAGTATTTGATCATCACAAATATGGGCTTGTAATGCATAAACATAAAACCTTTGATTGAATTTATCTCTTATCAATGGTGTTGGAATCACGAGAACGTTGAGTCCCCCATCCAACACTTGCTTATTCAACGTTTTTTTATTGGCATGTACCCTTGATCTTCTTTAAACCACTTCTAAACCTTAATCTTCCAATTAAACCGTAGTGTGCAATTTAACCATAATAGTGGCAACTCAATACTTAAAAACTACATCCAAAGAAATGTTTCTAGCTCTGTTACCATCGACAGAAAGTTTATGAAAATACACCTATCTCCATCAAACCAGTCATCCAACAATGATCTTTAGGCCCTTCTACATTGCTTCTTAATTATTTATGGAACACAATAGCGTGACTTTACTACGCTTTTATCATCCCAATAGCAAATTACAATTAGTTTGGTGAAGTTCTAGACGTACTTTCAACTTTTCAAGTTTGGTTTTTCAATTTCTGCAAAGTCCAACTCAAGAGAAGGATGACGGGATTGGTGTGCATGGGAATTTCTCATTTCTCATAAACAACTCATGAAAAAAGAACTTTACTGCTCGCTCTTGCAAACCATGGAGCAAGCCATATGAAACCGCATTGAACAAGGTTGTGTCTTTGATGTTTAATAGTACAAGAGGGATGTGAATGAAGTAATATGCAATATCTGCTGGTTTTAACGATACTTTCCTATCCTATCAAGTTTAATACTTTCTCAAGAACCTTGAATTGTGTATCAAAGAATTAATGGAACCAATAATATCCCTAGTAGAAGCAAGAATCTGAGACGTTCATTAAAAACTAATGGTTGTCTAGGAAAACCAGAAATTGACTAAGGCAGCATCAAAGGGAGTTCTCCATATATGATGTTTGAACTACTAGTAGGTTAGGACTCTAATGGAGGAGTCCTGCGGGTGGTAGATTCCACACATGCACACAACAGCAAAAAGAATAGAAAAGCAAAGAAAGCAAACAGAAAGCAAGACACGGAGATTTATGTGGTTTTCCAATCGGGTAATTGGGTACATGGCTCGTGCCAGTTCCACAATGTTTTGAATGGAGAATATAGTACAAGTAACATCAGTTGCGTATAGCATTATTTATATATGCTAGGATTTTACACCACCAAATTATCGTAATTACTATGTTTACATTTCGGTGGCGCTGCCCCGAAGCCTCTGCCATGGATCAACCAAAACAGGCTTCACAAACCCAACACCATGGGACCATTTGATTGGCCAGATTAGACATGAGATTAAATAATAGATTTGTTTGAGAGGTCATTAAATTGATCAATTGGTGACATTCATTTGAAATGCTATAAAAACTTGAAGTACAATTAAAATTTCCTCACTATTTGTTCAGTGGACCATTCAAACTCCCCGTAATGATATATATCCCTCACAATCAGTCCGGCTAAAATCACAGCCTATGGACCGGACACAAAGGTTTTTAGCCCATAATGATATCCCACCTAATTTTACACACAAACGAGCAATCCATCAGACATACAAGGAGAGATTCCAAATGCCAAACATAGAAACCCAAAAAGAAGAGAAAATTCAAAAGCCTAATAAAAGTACATGTACATAGCCCCCACAAAAACCAAAATCCAAATAAAGGGCATTTGACAACAGGTGCCATGCATTTAGAGAGAACTAGGCATATCTAAGAATGCAGCAGCATATACAACTCCCAGAATCTTGACAGTTCATGGATCGATGAATACACCTATAAAGAAACGATCTTTGTTTCTGTATGCATGGGTTTACGTCTAGAGAGAGAGAGAGAGAGAGAGAGAGAGAGAGAAGTTATTACCTGAAATGAGTGTGCAGCTTGCGAGATCACCCTAGCATTTGATGCCTCAAGCATTTGTTATGCCCCTGTTAAATAATGGGTTTATGAGCTTTTTATTGATTGGGCCGGGCTTGCGTAACAAGACAACCCAACCCAAGATGTCCGCTTATCTTTGCATTCAAAAAGAGCCCACCGTATTCCTGCCAATACAATGCCCTCCAAGTGGCAAACGAGCCGAGCCGAGCCGAGCTTTGAAGTGTTCAAACCCGGCTTGTTTACTAAATGAGCCAATATTTTTTTAACAGAGTCAAGCTTTTTTGAGCCGAGCAAAGCATTACATTGTTGAGCTCGGCTTTGAGTGCGCTGTTCTGAGCCACTCGATTCGTTTGCAGCCCTAGATATCAATCCACATAATAAAAATAAATGAATAATGGTTCACAAGAAAAGGTCTTGTAAAAGATAAGAAAGAATAGAGAGAAAATAAATAGAGAGAATCATTAAGAAAGAGAAAAGAAATTTCTTTTGTTTTAATTGATTGAGCTACAAATCTATGGCTATGATGAGGGAGAGAGATCATATTCTCATTTACTCTAAAAGTGATTGCCAAATCTGACATCATAGTTTCATTTCTTTTGATAATTCTTACCATCATAATTGGGCTTGTAAGGGTTAGGAGAGTCTCATGTATGATGCGATAGTAAGAGCATTTCCAACCCTAGTCTTTATGTTTTCTAATCAAAAGTACAGAAAAAGTACATTCTTTATTTCGTTCATTCACTTTTTCATTTACATACTCCAATTCTGCTCTTTATTTTTGGCTATCCGTCTATATATCGAGGCTGAATTTGTACTCTCTTAAGCGAAATGGAGAAATGTGTATCCTCCATAGCCCACACCATATGCCTAGCAAGCCTCTAGAGGCTAGGTACATGTAGCTAGTGAAGTTGGCCTGAGGTGAAATGCCTTGCAATATATGAAGAGCCCATTGAAGTAGAGAAAAATGGGGTTAAACTAGATATTTTTGCTAACACGACTCATCTGTGTAAAGCATATCGGTCACCTTGTTTTCTTTATAAATTTTAAAAAACAATAATAAGCTTTCCTTTCTATGTAAGAAAAGGGATTGATATTTTTTTTATTTTTTTGCTAGAAGGGATTGATCACTCTGTTATGCTAAACCAGTATCAAGTCTCCTTAATGATAACTAAACTTTCCCAACTTTGACATATAGTACTCCCTTTATTCCATCTCCCATATTACTCGTCCACCACCGGAAACTCGACTTACTTTTTAAGCGGACAAGCTACTTTAACTACTTTTATTTATGAGGGTAAGTTTTCGAAAATTTAGACCCTTTTTCTTTCAATTTTGCTATCAGTAGGGACAAAGATCCCGACCTTCATAGGGATCCTACGTGGAAAGTAAGAGGTGCACTCCTCTGCTTCTCAAAGCAGCTGTCTTCCCAGCTTCACAAAGCACGCGCGGGAGAAAAAAGAAAGCAACCCAAAGGGACCCGCCTCAGTTCAAATATTTTGGGCCAATTTTTGACCGGGAATTTCCAAGGAGATTTCCCCAACTTTCCCTTTCCCAGATACTACTATCAAGTTCATCTATCTCTCTCTCTCTCTCTCTCTCACGACTTCTGGATCTTCCCCCACCTCACGACTTCTGGATCTTCCCTCCCCCGACGTCGCCTCAGACCACCACCCCTTCTCTCAAACCCGACTTTCATCTCTCTCTCTCTCTGCCCTGCATTCGACAATCCCTCCTCTGCCGCTGCAACCGTCGACCGTCGACGAAGGTAGATTTCCGATCGGTCTATCTCTCCCCTAATTTTCTGTTATTAGATTGCTTCGATTCTTGTTAAAATCCCTAATTTTCTCATCGTAGGGATTTCTTAAAAAACTATTGCATTCTATCTTGAAATATCAGTTAAACCATATTAAATGGAGATAATTGGCCTAATCAGGTAACGTTGATTTTTCCAAATTTATCTCCATATTATCAGCTCATTAGTTGTGATATTGCTTTTTAACTTTGAACTTGTCACAAAAGTTCTGCATCTCTTAGCTTCGTAACACTAATAGAAATTTTGCCCATTTTATGTGTCTCACACACTTATATTGTTTGTGGTAGATATGAAATGATGATGGAAAAGCTCTTTTTATCATAAGGAATTCAAGATGATGGAAAATCATGCCATCCTGCTGTTGAAAGGATGCAACAATTGGATGAAGGGTTCATCACCTCTTGCTTTGCTAAATGCCATTCCACCTTGGCGGGCAATTATTAGGAAATTGCTTTTTGGACATAGATGAATTTCGTTAATTGTGCTCAAACAATGAAATTTCATAGAAACATTAATAAAGTTTTGATTCAATGGATTCTGTCGTGTTGTTTTCTTTTTGTGGATTGTACCCCTACTATAGTACATACATGGCCATGAAGGTTCCATTTTTCATGTTGGATGAATAAATTCAATTGCTTACGCCTTACAGTATCTTCTTGTGCTCTCTTCTTCCTTCTGTTTTTTTTTCCCCCTCCACTTTCTTCTGTCATTGGAGTTTCTAAAGGTACATCCCATGATCATTTCATTGCAATTAACTATACCTATTCAATGAAATGGTTTTGCAAATAAAATGCATTTGGTTGTATATTTTTAATTGACCGAAAACCAAATGGCTTCGGAATTTTCGTTTAAAAGGACGTGGTGAAGAATTTGGCAATTTTCATTTGAAGGTTTCTTTTCTCCTAGTTTGTATCAGGAAATAAGAAAAAGTCACTCAAAAGCTAGACTTATTTATTGTTTTGTGACTTTGATTGCAAATTTGCAATAGAATGAAGTGGTTAGAAGTTCAATCTGAATGAATGAAAGCACCAGAGATATACCCATCTGCTCCACAGACCAGAATTAAGCTTTCACTAAGCAAACCATATCAGGCTCCGTTCCGGAACGCGAATAAGTTGCTTATTTTTTAAGAAGGTAATTTCAAGCTCAAAAATAATGTGTTTACGCAAATAATTTTCCTACCACAATGGATCTTGTTTGATAGATCTCATTAAGATCTTTAATACGGTGAAAAAAAAAATAAAAAAATTATTTTTCGTTTACATTATTTTTTAGTTTGAAAATGTGAAATAAGCTGCTTATTTTTTAAAAAGATTTCTGGAACGGGGCCTGACAATACCTTACCTTGGATCAGGAGTATACCTCCCCTGTTGCACAGCTCCTACGACCCACCCCTAGCAAACTCACCCAGTTGCACCAGAGAACGCAGAAAAACAGAACAAAGCATAACAAAAGCTGATCCACTAAACCTCAATACCCCAAAACCTGAACCCAACAAGAAACCACGCATATCTTGCATCATAATTTCACAAAAAATGAATCATACACAACCAGTGCCCAAAGCAAAGAACAAAACAGAGCATGAACTCCAAGGATAGAAGAAAGTGCCCAAAAAAAGAGACAGCATAAGAAGTAAAATTGTCCCACACCAAATCAATTGGAGTCTCGTTGAGGTTGTAATTAAAAGATTCATCCATCCAACAGAAAACAACATAATTACAATGTTTTATCCCACCAATTTTTCTATGCTTAGACAAAACAAGTCGTAAGCCCGAAATTACAAAAGGGAAAGGAGACATGCAACAAAAGTTGTTGGGGGTTTTGGTGGCCTTGGTCGTGAGTTTTCCCGCGTACATTCATTGCCAGCAATTCCTGTTAACTCCGACAACCTGCAAACAAGCACTGAAATTTTGACTAGCATGCTAGTGAACTTGTGAAGAAAACCCGCTCTCTTCGGCACCTTACTCTGTCACTCATATTTGATACAAAAAACATGTTAGTGACTTACCAAAAAACAAACATGTTAGTGTTCTTGCACATCAATTTTTAAACTAAAATCGTGGGATATATTTTTGTATTGCCACGCATCTAAAAGAAAAAGGGTTTTAACCCAAAAATAAAAAAACAAGAAAGAAATGAAGATAGAAAGCAATAGTTTTTTTTATGAAATCCCTAAGATGAGATTTGGGGGAATTCAAAAATTTTAGGAATTTTAACAAGAATCAAAGCAATCTAACAGAAAATTAGGGGAGAGATAGGCAGATCGAAAATCTACCTTCGTCGACAGTAGCAGCGGCAGAGGAGGGGTTGTCGGTGGTGGTGTCGAATGAAGGGCAGAGAGAGAGAGATGAAAGTCGGGTTTGAGAGAAGGAATGGTGGTCTGAGATGACATCGGGTGAGGGAAAATCCAGAAGTCGTGAGGTGGGGGAAGATCCAAAAGTAGAGAGAGAGAGAGATGAACTTGATAGTAGTATCTGGGAAAGTTGGGGAAATCTCCTTGGAAATTCCCGGTCAAAAATTGGCCCAAAATATTTGAACTGAGGCGGGTCCCTTTAGGTTGCTTTCTTTTTTCTCCCGCGCGTGCTTTGTGAAGCTGGGAAGACAGCTGCTTTGAGAAGCAGAGGAGTGCACCTCTTACTTTCCACGTAGGATCCCTATGAAGGTCGGGATCTTTGTCCCTACTGATAGCAAAATTGTTTTTCTTTTGGCTTTTCAACGAGGAAAATCATCTTGAAACATTCCAAAATAGAAATACAGGACAAGCAATATGAGATGAATAATAAATAACAAGCAGTGTGTTTGTTTGGCGCTTTAGGAAAGAGACGCCCACAGTTTTAGACTTCACTTCAGTTTCCCCAGCTTCCCTGCCAATGTACTGGGAAAGTGGTTCAAGCTTTATGAAACATCCACCAATAGATTGTACAATTTCCTTTCACTCTACTTTTTCTTGCAAGCAATTTCCTTCCATGATCAGTCACAACCAAACTAAGCAATATAGATTCGTGGCGTCAATGAATACACGACAGCCTTAAAAGGCAAGGAAAATAAGTTCCCCATCTCTCCCTTCATATATCCGACTCCTGAGGACCACAAGATTCTAAAAAACCGAACGCATGGGTAAACCAAGGGGGGCAAATATCAGAGGACTAAGTCAATGGCATGTATCATGGAAGACCAACCCTGCCGACAGAAACATTGGAGAGCGTGCTACCAAACGCAACACAGGTATACAATAGATGCATGAGAGAGAGAGAGAGAGAGAGAGAGAGCATACAATAACCCGAATTCGGAAAGGCATTGAAGCCCTTAGAATGTTAATCATGTTGAAATCAAGAGCAGAGCTGTGAACAGCCTACAATTCCTACAACACTACAATGTCAGGTTAACAGACAGCATGTTATAGCCTCTTCTTTGTTACTAATACCTAGCTGCTCTGAGGAAGTTGTCAAATGGGCTAGCAGGAGGAAGCTTCATTGCCAACCAAGGGTCCATCGGCAGCACTCCTCCCTGGACAGCTCCACCTCCCTTGTTAACCTACATGAACACCATCGTCCACAAAAGCATGAACATAGAAGGGTACGACTAAATATACTCCGGAATTGTGTCAAAATTTTACAGTAGCAAGTGAGGGAGAGATTATTGAGCAGATAATACTTCGACAGCAGCGGAATCTATATGCTTCAAGAACAACGAGAAGTAACTAGGCAAACATTAAGTTTAGACCAAACACCCCATCTTTTATTTGCATCCTCATTTCATACATCCCCCCATGCATCATCATAGAATTTTGTAGACCTTAAGGCTGTGTTTGGATTATGCATCATGAAGGGATTATGAAGAGAGAGGAAAATGCAGAGAAAATAGTTAATAAAGAAACAATAAGCCTAATGATTTCTTTGATTTCTCTGTATTATTGTTTATTTGGATAAAGGATTTGGGAAGGAAAAAGAGAGGGAAAAGTTAAAAGGATCTAACTGAACAAAATGGTTAAATCCTTCCAACTTTTCTTTTTTCTTGCCTAAATCCTTGATTGAAATGAAGCCAAACCCATGATCTAAACACAACCTACATGCTCCTCCCTAGAAAACAGAAAATTGTTTCTTGAGACACGAATATATAAGAAAATTCCAATTAAGCTCACCATCTTGAGTTCTGAAAGCCCATCCGTAGAAATTGCTGGAAACAGTTTTTCAGATGTTTTAGAGTAATGACTTTCATGGGTCAACCAACTCGAGAGCCTCTGTCTTGCCCCAGTGCCAAGAGCTTCACATTGACTGGCCATGGCGCTGTATGGAAGGGGTGAAGTTGAAATAGAAGTTCCAGCCACTTGACCAGCTACCTCAAGCGCCTGAAATTATGAAATACTTTTTTAAAGCAGGAACAAAACCTTGTTCAGGTCTATACAGTCGCCTTCCACAAAAGGAAGAAATTGAAAACAAAAGTTCCTCCAAGCAAGATCAAAATCCCTTCTGTTCTGTTCAACCAAAGCCATCAATATGCACTCGTTTAATGATACATATCTTCTATACAAACCCAACCAACCGTTTTAGGAAACAAATAATCATTAATCATAGTGCTTCCGTTTTATTTTTTTGACGCAGAGTGCAGAGGGTAAAATTACGTAAGTGCGCTTGGAGCACCGCCACATGGGCTCTTCTCAACCACATTGGTCTGGGATCTACCACAAAGTGTGGCTCCCACAACGTGTGGTGAGGAAGGGCCCTGGACCAACCACGTGGCAGTGCTCCAGGAGCACTGACTAACCACTCGTACACAAGGCTTATGCTTAAAGGATACCTCCGGAAGGTACCAACTTATCTCGTGTATAGGTTATTCAAATCTGCCAAGGAGGCAGGGAGAAATTCTTATGGTAACAGTAATCAAAATTCCAATGAGTCATTAGTGGAGCTCAACACTTAATGAGATTGATTTGAAGACTCTGAGATCTAGTAGATATAACCAAGGAAGTTCATAGATCTCATCTTATAGAACTGAGATTATTTCAATGTTGGAATCTAAAAGAGACACGAACCCGTACACACCACAGACACACATTGACACATCAATTCCTCAAAATAAGAAAAACGACATGACAATCAACAATTGTAGGGGGAAAAAATCATTTTGCATTAAAGTGAATGTATTTTCCACATTCTATGAATTTGGAGAAGATGAGAGAAAAAAAAAATCCTTAATTGTACATTTCAAAAAGCCATATTCATAAGCTAGTTGAAAATTTTAGGCTTCAGAATTCCACGCAGGTTTTGTTTTGAACTTGTGATGTGTGTCATGTGGATATGAGCAAGCATATGTGTCATGTCCCCAAGTCTTCGGATGTATCCACTTGAATTTGCATAAAATAAAAATAAATTGACACATTTGAATTTGTTGGATGTTTGGGAGTGTTTGATGAGCGTCTGTAGATAAATGTCCCACATCCACACAACAGAATGATACCTGTTAGAATATAATATTGGTTTTAGTCTCACATTGGTTAATGTAGTCTTATGTTATGATTTCTCATTATATAAATAAGAGTTAATTGTGTTAGGGTTAGTTAACACAACACCTTATACACTTTTCCTTATTAGCCGCCGCTAACCTCTGTCGCCGCCGCACAGCCACCCACCTAGCCAAAACCCTAAAACGCAGCCACCCAACCCCAGTCGACGTTTTGATCTGTTCATCGCGCACTGTTCATGCAACTGTTCATTCGGGTCTCTGCACAACAAGTTTGTCATTCAGTTGTTAGTTCGTGATTTGTTGATCTCTACTTTGGGTTCTATTTCATTGTATAATGGCTGGTAAGGTAGATCTATTGCTGGTTGTTCGGGGTTGGATATTCTAGTTGGTTGGTTGATCGATTGGTTGCCTCTCATTGCACGGTGATATGTTTGCAATGAAATCTGATTCTGCTTCCGCTGTCTCTGATGGGTTTGGTTCTTCATTCAGCCATGGTCATGGTCGCAGCAGTGATTCTGGGTATCGTGGTCGAATTTTTGGCCATGCTTTTGGTGAGCGCGGTAACCTATTTTGTTTTGTCGTCTATTTCGTTGAAGTTGGCGGTTATTGGTTGGTAATTGAAGTTGGTTGTTATTGGTCGTTGAAATTGGTTTGTTGGTCGTTGAATTCGTTGGTCGTTGAAATCGTTTGTTGGTCGTTGGTCGTTGAATTCGTTCGTTGATTCGTTGGTCGTTGAAATTATTTCGTTGAAGTAGTTTAAGTCATTGAAGTTGGTTGGTCATTGAAGTCGTTTCGTTAGTTGAAGTCATTCATTGGTCATTGAAATTATTTCGTTAAAGTCGTTTCGTTGGTTGAAGTCGTTCGTTGGTTGTTACTATTAAAAGTTGTTCCATTATTTTAACAAGTTGGTTGTTTTTCATTATTGCTGTTAGTAGTTGAGATAATTGTTTCGTTGGTTGATATGTAACAAGCTGGAGAGTCTCTAGCTTGAGGGGGAGTGTTAGAATATAATATTGGCATTAGTCCCACATTGGTTAATGTAGTCTTCTGTTATGATTTCCCATTATATAAATAAGAGTTGATTGTGTTAGGGTTAGCTAACACAACACCCTATACACTTTTCCTTATTTCTCTCACAACAATACCTACTTTGTTGGGAAAACAAAGTCTCAAGAAACAAAAGTGGCAAACTGTAACACAAGCATTTCCTTAGCCAAGAGCTCTGGGCTCCGACTTCACGGATGGAATTCACATCAGCCCTAAAAGGAACGCTTGTGATCTTCAGAACACACAACGTTGTTAACTGGAACCACCACATTCCTAAAACAGAATATATTGAAGGACTTCTTCAATATGACACCCTCTGTTCCTTTTTATTCCAAAATGCTTGTCCACTGTGAAAAGCAAAAGCTCTACACTTGTTAGTTTTCCAAAACTGTCCCTTAGAAATTATTGTACTTGGTTTTCCAAGTGGAGATGAGGGGGCCATTTTGGAAATCAAGAAATCATTTAGTTGAATTTAAATGCATAGGTGCATTAAATTCATGTTCAATTAAAAGGTTAGAACTCCCAAAATACAAAAAAGGACGGAGAGAGTATTTGTTTAACAAAAGAAGAAAATCTCAAACCATGAACCACATTCTATAATTGATTTCAAACGCAATAACTAAGAGAAATTTTGCAGTCTTCTTGGAAACACATGCATTCAACTTGTAATCACATTTGCTAACAAGCACGTGCACTAGATTACCGATTCCAGAAGCTGTCCGATGCTAATGATGTGAGGCATGGAAGGGGATGCTGCCACGAGGGGAATGAAGCGAGAGAGGTCAGCAACAGACGATTCACTTCTCAAATCATCCTCAGCCATCAGGTTTGTCGTAAAATCCTGTAGCATAACCAACAACATAAAACAGCTTCAATTTTCCTCCCTACAAAGAACAATCCAGCAAATAAATGGACGCTGGTCGTGGTCAGGTGTAGCGAGGTTTGAAATTAGACGGATGACATGCCAACAGCTGATAAATTAACTAAAAAACCAGACCCTAGGATAAGAGATTAGAAATTTGACCGGATACAGTCCCTTCATCCAGCCATTCACAAACATCACAATCATTAGACAATAATCATAGAACATACCCCGTCGATGGAAAGAGTTTCCTTGGAGTTTTCGATCGCTTGAAGGTCATCCAAATCGACTACCGAATGTGGACCAAACATGAATGCATCGTCAGGTGTGAATGGTTCAGAAAGTTGCTTTGCTAAGTCATCTGGCTCCAGCTTAACAAGCAGAAAAGAAACACAGATGTGAGCTACATACAGTACACATTCGTACAACACGCAAATATGAGAGAGAGAGAGAGAGAGAGAGAGAGAGAGAGAGAGAGAGGTAATAACTTGTAACATAGGAGTAGAGGCCATGGTTAACAATTACAAAGCACACCTCAGTAATGCCGGATAAACTCTGAACTAAACTATCCACAACAATCTTGTCAGTTTCATAGACTTGGTTCCGCAGATGATGTAGTAATGATGCTGCGTCTTTATTATCAGCTGCGGATCCAAATTCCCTCACATCTGCCCAAGGTTTCACATATACTTGGAAGTCATCACTGATGCCTAGATAGGGATCAACCTGAAAGTACAAGATATCCTCTGAAACATAATAAGAAACTATTTGTTGTAGATGATTATGTAGGCAAATAGGGCTACAAAAACTTGTTACTAACAAACTTGAAACTTCTAACAAAAGCAAATAGCATATCAAATCCCATGCCAAACACAAAGTAAAATAGAGGTATGAGACAGGTTTGAACACGTGTTTGAAGTTTGAACATGTCTTTGTTTATATATATCCATTATTACAAAGACCTAAGTTCCTAAACATAAACCAACAAGACTTGTGATGCTATCAAGCTACACATTTTGAAACACGAAATTAAAAAAGTAACTGTGGATTACTTCTCTTCGATTGGACTTCACTCCACCCCAACACTTGAATGTTTAAAGCATAGGCTGGAGGCAACTAGTTGCATTTCCCATCAGGACAAATCCAATCTTTTGATAGACAGTGTATTTTGCAACACAAGGGTCCAGAAGATTTCCCGCATAAGTTGGAATCCGCTAAGGAAACTTTGAGAACAGAGTGATACAAAAATGTTCCAAGTAACCTTAACAAACGTAAAGGTCCCAATTCCCACAAATGAAGAAAAGAAAATGAAGCACAAACAATCAACCAAATCAATCTCCATTATCTGTTATTTTGGTTTTACTATGTTAGCATAGCTGCATTTTACTGACACACAACCATTTGCAAATATTGAAACTAAATCCCTCCAATCAATATTGTGGCAGCAAGCCTTTGGTGGCATAAAAACTTGTGCACATGTACTGGTTAAGCTAGATACCTAGAATAAGATCCATGGCAATTGAAAACTCACCTCATATTCAACTAGAGATTTGACTAAATCAATTAAATCAAGAATCTGGTACATCTTAGCTGCAAAAGTCAACATTGCTGTTGATAAGATGAGGACCGTTCTCTGGTATGCTGGAGGCCATGTACCTACGTAGAAAGGTAAATAAGTGTCATCTACCAAAGTTCAACATCGCCTAAGCTTATAAGACTATTTTAGAGAATAAAGTTCCCCTACCATTGTTAGGATCCAACAGTGTATTCCTAAGTGACAGTGGAAGCTGAAAGAACCGGACCACAACGTTGTTTTTTGAGTTCTGCAACAATGTAAATTGGCACGTAAGATCAACCAAATACAAACTACACCAGGACATGCATTAACATCCACCTCAAAAAGAATCTAGAAGAAATGAAGCAGAAGTCCGCAAAGACTTGGACCATTTAGCCTTAGCTACACAAGTATCATTTGCTTTTTCCACAAAGAAAAGTGAAGAGGAAAATTATAATCAAAAGAGCCATCAATTTTTATAGTCTGTACGATTCAATTTAGGAATTTCTCTGTAACAATGTTCTTAATTTAATAATTTTCACAACAGCTCTTATTTTCTACATGGACACCATATTTTGATGGTTAATATGATAATATCTACCAAAAAAGTAACAGACATAATCGAACAGTTCTATTTTCACATTTAGCAAGTGCAAATAACCAACATCAGTTTGGCAAAGGAAAAAAAACGGAATGAATAGGCTGAAAGGAAAAGCAGGCAAGAGGAAGAATGAACACCAGAATCCTTACCTTAAAGCGTAAAGAAAGAAGTGTTAAGCAGTAAGAGTGAGCTATCGCTTCAATATTAAAAGGCAGATTGTCTGGAAGATTAGCTTGTACCCAGAAGGCAGACAACAACTGGGCTACTTGGTCCTCACTAAATTTCAGAATTGATGGCTCCTGTGAAATCGAGAAAAAAAAGTTCATGAATTTAATCATTTATCCTAGCAAAGAAAATCCAGGTACTATAATTCCTTCAAAACTGAAAAACAGACAGGTGTATACTGTATACACTATACCACAAAGTTGATAAACTCATGGAATTCTTCCGGAAAGAATAACTTAAATGGGAAACAAATTCTTACAGCCTCAGCCCAGCTGGTTGTTTTAGTTGTCTTGTCAATGATGGAACTTATTTCATGAAAATTAGATGAATTCTTGGGAGCCCGTCCCTGCTTCCATTCTTCCTCAATAACTTCTCTGTCCTTGAAATTATCTTGAACACTATTCACCGGCTTGTGTACTTTTGTGCCGTCCTTCTCTCTCCGAAGCCTTTCAAGTAGTGATTTTATTGAAGCAAATGGAGATGCAGAATCTGACTGCCATCTCCTTGGATGTTTACTACCAATGCCATGTTGTGAGTTAGAACATAGGACAAGCATAGCAGAAAATATTTGATGCGCTCCAGCACGTACTTCAACATCATGATGCAACATTATCTTCACAAGTTGCACAAGAAGTGCCTCTGGAAACACCTGTGAAAAAATGTTCAAACCTGTTTTATTTTTTCTCCAGCTAAAGACAAGGTTAATGTCGTCAGCCACACGCCCACAACTATGATGCCATGTTCAATATTTCTCCGAAGTATACGAGATATGAATTAACTGACACAACATGGAACATCTCATATTTAAAAAACATTGGACACAGTTACGTTGGGGACACATTAAATTTTCCGTAACTTTAATACTTCATAAATCAAACAAAAACACTGTCTCTAAGAAATTAGGGATTAAATTAAGGATTGAATAATTTGGGTGGTTTTGAAGACATAAAAACAACCGTTATTAAGTATTCAACTACTAAGCATCCACGGCAATTTGACCCTCTCCAGAACTTTTAAATTGCAGCCTGACCTCACAAGTGCCCTCACTCCTCAGCATCTCCCACCATTTCCTAGAGTTTCCCCTAGCCATCCAACTAAAAGAACGTAATAGAAGGATTAGAGAAGTCTCTTTTGACACAGACACGTGAGGTGGATGGACATTCCGTGCTTCAGCATATGTAGGATGAAAACTATAAATATTCGATTGAGCAGGAAATAACATTTTCCTGAAATTGCTTTATACATTTTCTTAGTGGAAAAAGAATATGGGAGGGTGCAAACTCAAATAGGAAACAAGAAATAGCAGAAGCACAGACATGTACAGGCAGAGTCTCTATATTAAGCACACAACAAAAGTATCATAACCCTCTCACCTGCTGCGAAAGTGAAGAGACAGACGCCAATGAAACCACATGAGCAAGAATGATCAATGAATCAATAGTTGCTTTAGCAACAACTTTAACAGATGGAAGCTTCTCCAGTGTTATTGCCATCATGTCAAATATCGATCGTGAATCAACAATCTAACAGCATCAAATGAAGATCAATTTAGGTGCTAATTACCTAACAGGGTAATTGGAAGACCAGAGAAAGATGAAAGAAAAGATAGACTTGGTGTTGTAAAAGGATTTACCCCTTTGACAATCTCTAGTAAGCAATCTTCAATGGTGTTTTGGAGGGAGATATTCAAGTTCAATACTTCCTCTCCAACAGAGTCAACAGTTGCTTGAAGACTTTTCCTCAAATGTCGGCATAGGTCACTGATAAATCCGGAATCAGTAAGTACAGCTTCAGATCTAATTTGCCGAGCCAAAGAAGTAGCAATTTGGACAACGTTAGATTTGACTTGAGGATCATGTGACACATTTTTGTGGTCCAAATGATGAATCACAGTACTCAGAATAAACTGCTGGTTCCCTGAAATCGAAATAAAGTAAGCATAAGCAAATCTGTAGTAGATTAAGGAACCAAAATGAAATACCACAATTCATTTAGAGTCTGTATTGAATGACCTAACTAGAAGCAATTGGTATAACCGCGAGAGCACAACCAATGCGCACATGATTTGGCATTTACATTATTAAAAATACGCTTCAGGCCTTCAGTTGCATTCACTAATACCCACATCAAGATAATTAGACAAACTATAGATTTATATGTGCCGTAGCTGTCATAGGAAGTTCAAGGTACTCATAGCAAATGCCAATGAGTACTTATAAAGAACTAAACAGATTCAGAAAAACGATTAAGTTCAGTTAAACTAGATTCACAAACTATGCATAAACCAACAAAAGAAGACAACCTGCACAGCACCCATCTGTCTCCTCTGTAAATAGTACGTAATTGGATGTGGTAGTACATAGAAACTCAATGTTAAGAAGTGAGAAGCCTGATGGTAATGTTTATCTAGCCACAGGTGTCGTGGATCTGACTGTTTTAGTTCTAAGTTCTAACCATAGCTGTATATTGGTACTACAAGGTTCATTTTGGTATCTTCCAACCTATATGTTGCAGACTTTATAATGTAGGTATACAAGGGTACTACAAACTACGTTGTAGTTGTAACCCAAACTACAGGCATTTTCTACATGGTTACATTAGAGTTTTCCACATACTTGTAGCCCTCGTTATATGTTGTAACAAAAGGGCAATTACAATCTATCTTCCTTATTCTTATGGATCATGGCAGCAAGGACCGTGGACGTAGCCCCCATTAGGTAAACCATATGAATCTTGTGTTCTTTTGTGTGCGCATTCAATTTATTTATTCTCTGCATTTGTATCCTCTAGATCTTGTGTTAGACTTCTTCAAAATCCTAACACTCTAGCACCATCCAAGGGAAGGTAAACTATTTGCATATGACCAAGAGGTACCAAATTGAACTTTTCTTAAAATTAGGAGTACCCAAAGAAAGTCTAGTGACAGGCTTTCCAAAAAAAAAAGCCTAGCGATGGAATGCAAACTGTATCACGGTCTAAGAAAATACTGGCAATTTCACACCACTAACGCATGCTCTTCAGGAGAAAAGAGAAAATTAGGGAGAGGACCAAAAAAGGTAATAAATAAAACAGGGAGGCTGTGTATGAAATTTCATACCCACAACACAGTTTATGTACAGACTACAAAAAAAGAAAAAGAAAAAGAAAAAAGAAACAGTAAAGAGGCATGATATAGTATTTAGTTACCCGGATTTTCCACAAAGTAGCACATGTCGGATAGAACCATTATTGCCAACCCATGCCTTGGAACCCAGTACCGCTTGGTATCAAAGTAGATAAACATCGGATCTAAGACCAGTCGCATTGTTATACTCTCTTTGGCCAGTTCAACCATTTTTTGGATACATATTTGTGCCCAAACTTTTGGTGTCTCAATCTCTTCTCTGTATTGGATAAATTCAAAACAGACGATAGTAAAATAGCTAGCAAAGAAGCCAAGAATGAGACAAAACAAAGCTTAGGCTTTTGAACCTGCTCAAAAGAGAAGGATCTTTCTTTTCTGCTCGTGGTCTGAGGATAGTGCAGCTAGAGATTTCACTACCAACACCAGCAACAGTTCTACCTTCACATCTTACCACTTCATCAACCCAATTATGATGTGGCTCCCCTCTTTCATCATCATCTTCACCTAGTGGATCCGGGTCATAGTTATCCAAAGTGACATGCACAATCTGCAAGATGGAGAACATATAAACTTGATGCACCATATGGTTTTTGTTAATCATTCAAGATATAGAACGGAATGCTTGTATAAAATAAACAAGAAACGGATGTGAAACAGAAACATAGACAAAGGTCGTGAAGCGAAATACGGAAAGATTCAACTCACAGTTCATATCCTTCATATGAAGCTATTCAAGTGAGTCAGTATGGTAGGGGTTTGAAAGCGTTGTCACTTCATGTTTATCTATCGATTACAAGAGAGGCTTCCACATTACATCACAAATTCCTAATCATAAAAGCGACCATTACATGTACCTATTCCAATAGGAAAACTAAGTGACCAGATCATTTCTCACACAGTAATCCTGTTCGTTTAATACTCAAGAGACCAGAATTTGAGTCTCCTAAACTTAACTGCTAAGAAAAAACGACACATGGTAGTTTCAAAAGAAGCCTACAGAAATGTTCCTAAATGAGAAACAATAATCAGAATAGTGTTTACATTTGGTCGTACTTCCTGTATCATATAGGATCTAAAAAGATTGATTTGAGACATGGATAGCAAACAAATAAGAGAATTCTTCAATTTAAGGCGATGGTCTCTTTTGTGCTTTTCTTTAGCCGTTAAGATACTAACTTTAACCTTCTTGAACTTTGGTGACAAATGTAACTGACCAAGTTGATGACTTGGGGGTGTCCCAAAACTACACAACCATTCCCCCTACCCTAAAAAGTCAAGTAAAGAATTAAATAGCTATAGGTACGCAACAACGTTAAAGAATGACTAACCTCATCAAACTTTGCAAATATGTGCGAAAACTCTGCCATGTACCATACCTGCAAGGGGAGAAAGTTACCCACTATATAGATCAAAAGTGGCTTTGATATAATTGTTTTTGAAACGAAAAGAATGAAGGAAATAAGCAGTTCCACTAAATGGATAGAGTAAAGGAAAATTGACAATATATAGTACAATAATTCTTTTTATAAAAATAGCTCTCTAATTTACACCACAAAAGCACTTCAAGTATCATATTACCATGGCAGATAGGCACTGCAAACTTGCTGCCCTCAAGCAGCACTTTTCATGGTCTTCTCCACTCTCCCGAGCTAGTGTGCAAACTTTGTCAACCAAAATTTCAATGTTATACGTGTAAGTCCCATCTACCTATTCATGTACCAGGTCAAAAAACAAAGTATTAAGGACACTACAATTGTGGCATGTAGTCCGTAGATATCAGTGAAAAATATGCATAAGAAAGTAAAAATAAACACCTGAACACTGTGAGCAGCATGCAGCTCACTTAGAATGCAGACCATTATTGTTCTTTCCAGATATAAAGATCTAAGGGCATATTTGTTGGACCGGAAAACAATGAAGAGGTATATTATATATGACATGATATCCCATCGGACAACAATACAAACCCACGCCTTGTGGTATTTCACATCCCATGTTTTGTGGCACATAATATCCGAAGGACATGTAATCGTGACACCAGAAGTTCCAAACAAATGAGAGATATGTGGCCCACTCAAATTTATAGCTTAATCTGATGCTATAATCTAGATTAACAAAAGGGGCCTAAAGTTAATTTAGTGACAGGTTTGATTTTTAAGTCGTCTGCAAATTTGGAGATAACTATGACCCTTGAACGCCTTGCAAATAATCCAAACATATATTCTATTATTAAGCATCAATAGTACAGGACAGACAAAATCACATGATCTCCATAAAAAGTTCATAAGACCACTAGAGAATAGTGGATGTACTTGTTTTTTTTACTGTTTCTTAGAAAGCAACAACACTCATCTTGCAGTTAGGGACTATAACAGCGGTGTTGAAAAATTCTTCTTCTAAGCCATAAAAGGAAGAAATAATCTAAAAAGGTGTATCTGGTGTACTAATAATTTAGAAGTTTTCAGCTAAAATTTCTTCGTATTGTTCTATAAATGAGTGCATAAAATGCCGGAATCGTTCTATTCAGAAGACATTCGACAAAATATCCCAAGTATTCATCAAACACAAACTCTATGCTATAATAGAGGGCACTACTATTTCACCTGGCTATAAATAAATCTAGTAAAGGTCTGGCATCCAATTATCCTCACAGCATCTTTCTTATGACTATCCATCATTTCATTGACAACATTCAGCAGACTGACTGCAAAATATGCCCTGCGCAATAAGATGAAAATAAAATTACTTTCAACAGAAAAGTTCAATTGTTTCCATTAAACTTCATCTACACTAAGAAGAAACAAAAGTACAAAGAAAAAGGTTTTCCGTATCAGTCATATGAAAGAAGGAAAATAAGACCCCATGCTTTTCTATAGAATAATACAACTCTAGATCTAGCAACAAAAGTAAGTGAAAGAGAACAGCGAAGGGTTAAACTGTCCAACAAAATGAAATGATGGGATAAAAGATTAGTAGAAAATGGGAATGTAATTCGAACTTTTGAAGTTCACACTAAATGAAGGATGTTTAGCAAAAGGCAAAAACATGACTACCATGATCCATCAAGGAATGACCAATTGAGAAATACTTCCCCACCAATTGAGAAATACTTCCCCAAAATAGCAGTCTATACAAGGATGAGCATCATAGAGGGAGAAAATAAAAACATAACCAAAATTAAATTACATTTGCTCTTTACACAGACAGAGCAACTTGTTGTAAGCTTCTGAAACAATATTGATGAACTTGATGTGCTCGCAACGCAATTCTTTGTAGCACCTTTCTTCAAGATACTTTGCAATCTATTGAGGATAAACAGCACCACCAATACGTCAGCAGTTGACATAACCAAGGTCAAAGAATAGCATTTCAGGTTCACTACCTTTGGGATTCTAAAAGGGTTTTTGGCGGCATATTCACATAACTTCACAATTTTTCGCTCATTTGGAGGGGTCTTCTGCATAATAAAGTACAAGGTTAATCTCCACATCCCGGCCAAAGACAGATGAAGACTCCATCTAATATAACATAAATGTGCAAATTTCACCAGCAAAGATGCCACTAGACTTCCATGATACCTGAACTTAAACTGATAAACTAGGAATACATGAATTGAACTGCTTACCAATGATATTTCCCATCCAAACAAGTTTTTATGAATTATGAGATAATTTATAGCCATACATTTTGGTGGAATCCTATGCTTATCAAGTGTGGTCTAAATTCTGACCTAACGAACAAGTAATTAACATAAACGGCACAAACAGAAGGTTTGAAGATGCAATTACGGCCTAGGGGAAATAGTTAAATGCCTTGGGTTCTATACTCAGATACATGGGTAATGAAAACCCGTGTAGAGACAAAAAGCCCAAATCCTATGAGCTAATCACATATAAAGGGAATGGATGATCAAGCTCTCACATGATAAAAATAATTCACACGACCAAGATTTCACACGCTTGTTACCCAATCACAACAATTAAGGTGGCTCAGATCCAGTTACACGTCGCTTGTAGTTCTGAAGTTCATGGACGCTAACAGGGACATGACTATGACAATCTGATTGACAGTTTATTCTATGAAATAAGCCAACAAGTGCAAGGAAATAGCAAATGTGTATACTAACAGAGGATTTGGGGAAGATTTCAGCAAGCAGTTTCTTGTAACGCTTGACTGGTCGTCGCGAACTTGACCTCATAGCAGGGCAGCATACGCACATACTCCCACATGCCGGGAATATTTTCCGGGAAATAAATCCCATTCTCCTACAATAAATACAAACGGAAGTAAAAACTGAACAATCAGCTAAATAGTTCCCTCAAAATCACCACCAGGAGATGAAGCAATTGGCCTAACTCACACATTTATAGACAAATACACATGCACAATGCACACATAAATGCAAAAACAAAAATGTAGTTGAGAGAGAGTCACACACATAAGGAGAAGGGGAGGAGAATTACCCCACACACAGAACGAACCCAGCCAGGAAAGGAACTGCAGAAAAAATATTCAAGGCTAAACGGACCAAACAACTGAAACAATAGTTACATAATTAGGGCAGCAAACGAACCAAGCTGCTTGTGGCTCGGCTCGTTAAGGCTCGGCTTGGCTCGTTTAGAAATCGAACCGAGCTCAAGTTTTGGGCTCGTTTACTAAACGAGCCAAGCTCGATAGTAAAAAGCTCGGTTCGTTTAAAGAGGCTCATTAACCAAATTAGCCAGGCTCAGCTCGTCAAGGGCTCGAATTTTAGGCTCGTTTACAAGCTCAAACACTACGAAGCTTGGCTTGGCTCATTTACACCCCTATTTACTCACATTTGACAAAGTTCAACCAATGTAAGGAAAAGGAAACAAAAAACATATCCTACCACCCAGAATAGACCAATAATATGAACAAACCAGGTATAAGGAGGAGCAGAAGATTTAAAACAAACTCATGCAACAAATCCAGGACACCCTTTCGTACATCTATGAAGCAAATGTAAAACACCCATCAAAATCCCAGAGCCTAAAACGAAGAATAGGCCCAAAAATCACCAAACGAGGTATCTAGAACAACAAGAACAGCAGGGACAAATCTATGAAACAAACCCATAAGACCCATTAGCTACGAGAGCATAATAGAGAAGGTAGAGAAGCGTACCTGTCCCTGAAGAGCAGATCTGGTGAGTGAAACCGCTCGCAGCAGCAAATGTATGTTTGAAGTTGGAAAACCTAACAAGAATCGAGTGGAGTGTCAACAGGACAAAACAGCAAAGTAGAGAGAGAGAGAGAGAGAGGGAGAAGGGGAGGGAGCGCGTGGTTTCAGACAAAAATTAAATACTAACCAACATGGAGGGAAGGAGAGAGAAGGGACTAGAGATCACGTGATTGTCAGTCAGTTTTTTTAGTGAGAAAAAGCAACTTGCTTTACAGTTTAATGTCAGAATTTGGAAGACTTTTGTTTTTCTTTACTTTTCTTTTTGAAGTAGAATTTGAAAGGAATCCTGCACTGTTGTCTTTACTTCTTTCGAAAATACTATAGTATATTTTTATAATCAGGTTTCCGAGACATCTTAAATATATCTCGACTAATCTTGATAACCATAGATCTACCGTCGATTTGCAGGCGCCCGCTCCGCATGGACTAAACCCCAAACAAATTATAATACTGAGAGATTTTAAACTTAAGACCTTTAGAAAGAAATAAATCCATAAACACTCTACAAAGCCAACCCATGGGGTATGAGTTTAATTTTAAATAATTGATACTACATTCCCACTTTCTCTTTTTTATAATCGCACTCTTTTATTTAATCCCCTGTCAATATGAATTTACGAAACTATCATTTCATTTGTATACTTGTTCATATTCAAAAGAATAAATATTATTAATTCACATCACAAAGACAAAAAAAAAAAAAAGATATTGTTGTATTGTATAAAATAAAAAAATAAAAAAAAAAGATGTGAAAATCACATCTCCTAACTTTATTTCAAACCTCAAATGATACTAGAGGCAAAATTGGTCAGACATGGTTGGAAAAGGTGTAGAAACTAGAAGCTTTGATCAGTTGAACACTCAAGTGCTTTCAATTCAGCATTCTGTATTGGTGGAAGACAAGATTTGGAATTAGTTAGGGTCTGTTTGGCCAAATAAGTCATTTGGCTTTCCCATCAAATTTTTTTTTGTCCTTATTTAAATTTTTTTCGTCCTTATTTAAATTTTTTTCGTATCACTTGACTTATCATCATTTTTTTGGAGATTATTGCATCTTCATGACAAGAGGAATCTAAAAGATAAAAAAAATTTATCAGAATCCAAATTTTTTTGAATAAAGACGAAAAACGTGGTTTTCTCGCCAATTTCGTCGAAATTCCAAAAAAATTGGATTTCGATCAAAATTTTTTACTTTTTAGATTCCTCTCGTCATAACGAAGCAATAATCCCCAAAAAATTGACAATAAGCCACAAAATGCAAAAAAAAATGAATAAGAACAAAAAATAAGCCACTTTGACTTATTTACCCAAACAGCCCCTCAATCACTCTCCTGCCAGTTCACCTAATTATTTGCAGGGTTAGATCTGCAACAAATGGTTTTAAATGAGCTAGACAAAAACTTCGGTAAATTAATTAGTTAAGGCTACATTTAGATTAGTTATAACTATTGAAATTTTGGTATCATCTTTTGTTAATTTTTTATTATTAATTTCTTTTCGACAAGAAGAATATAAGAAGAATAAAATTTGAACTAAAAGTTTACTGAATTAAATTTTTTTCATAATCATTTTACTTTTTCAGTGTTGTTTTATTAAGTTTTTAAATTTCTCTCGTCGAGACATGTAAAATAAATATTTATACAAAATAATACCATGATTAATTTATGTCAAATGGACTTTTTTAAGCATTTGGTTTCTCTCTTTGAAATAAGTACAACACATATTGAAAGACTAATTTTTAAATGTAAACAACTGTGTGATTTTAAGGTTTCATTGAGATTGATGTGAATGCTAAATGAAGAAATTTCTTTCATTATTATCTAGTAAGTAATTCAGATATTTTTTGATGGTTTTGACGTCAATATTGCTCTTGAAAAATTTCTTCTAACAGAATTGAAATGATAATGATGCTCTATTTGGCCTAAGGTAATTTTTTTAAAGATTGAAGTATTGATGTTTAGTGAACTTTTGTTTAGTTCTTTGTCATATATTTTCAGACGAGAAAAATTATAAAAATATGAATCAGAGTTTGTCACACCCTCGATTTTAACATAAATATAAAAGAATTTTCAGAAATAAATCCTCACCATATTCCATATGATACTCAAAAGATTACAATATTTTCATTCCCATAATAACACTTCCAAGTCCATAAGATTTTCAAATATTACACATCGGCTCAATGGCCCCAAATTAACTATCAAGTGTCATGAGAGTTTAGAGTTACAAATATTCCGTAGTCAAAAGCATTATAACTTAAGTTACAAATACATCTTTCAAAAGAAATTTACAAAGATGAATAAGTAATTCATTTGGTTAGCTTTCAAAAAGGTACGTATGTCCACACTCCAAACATCCAATCATGCAAGCTCCTGTTCTGGGTTAGTACCTGAAAATGATATAAGGTTTGAGCTACACTAGCCCAGTAAAAAAGTCTACGCAAACTCTATATGCAAATGAGCAATACGGAAGAACAAATGATAGAAACCAAACGACAACGGATGCAAGCACAACTTATTATGATCAAAGTGTCCAACTATCACCAATCCTTCTTCTCAACATACTCTTAAGTCTAGTTCATTCTATTCGTGTCTCAACATCTCGTATCCTTTATGTGTCTAAGGCGAAGCTCTTGCCGGGTCAATTATGGGATCCCGATATCCCCTGCCAAGCGCCCACCTTGTAGGTTAGGCCTTAAGTGTTCAATATAAGCATTAGCTCCTGTCGGGCCAATTGTGGGATCCTGATATCCCCTGCCAGGCACCCACCCTTCAATGGGCCCCGAGTGTTCGTGCGTCGTTCACATGCTCAAGTGTATCGTTCGTATTTCAACGTGCAATAACTTACATTTCTCATTTCTTAGCACTACGAGTTCATTCTAATCCACTGGATACCACTCTAAGTATGAAATAGGTAACGTTCCTCAAACACTTGAAAGAATGCATAAACGAACACATTAGAGTCAATGAGAGACTTCAAAAAGTTATTTGGAAGACGTAGGAAAATTAGCTCGTAGACACTGTGCCTACTGGTAGGTGAACAAGTCCTACCGGTAGAAGAAGAGAATTTCGCACCTGACCTACCGGTAGGTGGAAGTTCCTACTGGTAGGAAATGGAAACATAAAGGCCAATTTTTTTCCAGGAAACATTTTGTACTTGGCCTACCGGTAGAAGAAAAGTGCCAACCGGTAGGTGAATGAGTATCTTTGAGCAGCTAGAGTATGTTTGAGCTGATTATGAAATAATTTCTCACTTGTCCTACTGGTAGGTAAAAAGTTTCTACCTGTAGGGAGAGTGTCATTCTGGCGATTTTCACAGGATATTCAGATTTCTATTCAATCTCAATAACAACCAATACAAGCTCAAAAGAGACATGGAAACACTCAAATAACATATAAAGAGACGCATAATTCCCTACCTCTAGTATCCAAGCCGAAACCGAAGAGATTGAGCAAGCTCTAGCTTCCGAAATCCAAACCAAGTGAAAATACACTAAACCGAGCTCTATCCAACGCGATACAAGCCCCAATACACAAGTAAAAGATGGAATTGAAGTTGATTGTTGTGGGTTTTGAGTTTGGAGATGAGTTTTTGGGTGAGGGAGTGAGAGAGATAGAGAGAGCCGAGTGAAAAGGGAGAACCAAGAGAGAAGGAGAGGGGAAAATAAATTCCCTGCCATACACCACACACATATATACACCATATTACACCAACACCCATATTTTTCAAACTTTTGCACATTTAACCTCTATATTCATATTCACGCCATTTTTCACCCTTTTTCCTCAATTACAAACATTAAAATTAAATAAGGAAATTTACATAGTTGGAAAAAGAGTTCATGCAAGATGAACAAAAAGATCTCCCTCCGTCCCTTTTTTAGAGTTCAGTATTTCATTTTGGGTTATCCCTTAATTTTTCAAAAATCTAAAAAATTAGGATTGGGGTTTGGATACTTTTAAAGACAAAATACATTTGCTTAGTATGTAGTAAGTATAAATAAATAGATAGATACATAGATAGTATAGATTGACTAGTGGATGCCCATGCCTGAAGGCACGGCGCAACTCATTTTAAGTGTAGTTTAAATGAAGTATAAATGCCCACTTTTATAAAAAAAAATTTAAAAAATTGCATACAACGATTGTACTCGAACTCACATGAGGTGAGTTCCATGTATGTGTATATCTCACTCCATGTGAGATGATTTTTCCCTCTTCCCAACAAATCTACTTATTGAAATTCCAAATTCATAGAATAGCCTAACATAAACCAAGAATTCTTACTTAACATAAGAGTTTTCGTAAGCTAACATAACCAAGAATTCTCGCTCCCTTGACTGTAGCCTTCCCAAACAAATAACTGAGATACTAAAGAGTTGAAATAGTGAGATGGAGTGGACACATCTCTGATTTGTGCACCAAATTGCTGGCACCTGAAAATGGCGTAGGGGTCGTGTTTTCCTGCCCCAATTCACTGAAGAATGTGTTGAAAGCATCGTCACAGCCTCCAATTGTTTTGTCATTCAACATTTGCCCATCAAACTGAAAAAACAAACAGTCAGTTAATAAGTCACATACACTCAAAAAATAGAATAACTTCAAAATAGGAAAAAATGTACAAAAATAGCAGCGTTTTTCGCTTCCACGACATAGGCTTTTATAAGCAGTGCTAGTGAAAAAGAAGAAGCTACAGTGACAGTCTCAAATCAAAGGTCCATGCCCATAATTCTTTTGAGAATCAAAAGCTACATCAGCACCAAAGTCCCATAATATAAGCTTAGTTGAATCCCGTGGTTGTTAGAATACACCTAAATGGAAATGAGAAAATCGAAGGATTCAGACAAAGTAAATTTGTTCACTTTTTGGAAAAAAGCTCAACGAAAATATACTATTTTCATCGTATGTGCATTTCATCGAACACTTTATGAATACATCAGTATTAAAGATCACAAATGGTATATGTGCAATTGAAGTTAATTACCTCGTTACGATGCCATTGAAGCAATCTTTTCATGTTAATCCTCCTCAACTCCATTGCATTTTCAAATCAATCCTGTAAAAGTAAATATACACAGTAAATCATTTGAAAAGTTACATACTATAATTGATAAATTTATTTTAAACATACCTTCATCCGAAGTAGTGAGTTTGCTACCGCATAATTTATAACACTTCGGGATAAACAATATTTGTCGTGGAATCCAATTCATCTTTGGAAAAAAGGACACTTATACGATCAAAAGATATGCACCTAAGGCTCCGTTCCAGAAACCTTCTTAAAAAATAAGCAGCTTATTTCACATTTTCAAACTAAAAAATAATGTAAATGAAAAATAATTTTTTAATTTTTCTTGCACCGTATTAAAGATCTTAATGAGATCTATCAAACTAGATCCATATTGGTATGAAAATTATTTGTGTAAACACATTATTTTTGAGTTTAAAATTGTCTTCTTAAAAAATAAGAACTTATTTAAGGTTCCGGAATGGAGCCTAAATAACGCTACATAAAATTGACCATAACTAAACACTGGGGTACGTGTCACGCCCTCGATTTTCAACATGACTAAATAAACCATTTGATAAAAGGTCCTCACATAAGATAAATAATACCCAAAATGATTTCCCACATGTTTAACTTACAAACAAATCCCCGAGTTTAATAAATTACATCCTTGGCACCACGGCCCAAATTTAGTTAAATACAAGTACGAGCGAGTTATTGAATTTACAAACCATTTAGTCAAAGGAAATCAAGAAGAATTAGTTACAAACCATCTATAACAAAAATAAGTGATTATAAAGATGATTAAATAATTAATCAAGGTTGGCTCTCAAAAGCATTCTTCTTCGTCCAAGCACTCAATGCATGCGAGCTATTGACCGGAGTTTGAACATGAAAAGAAGGATTTTGTTGAGCTACACTAGCCCAGTAGTGAAATCTTTACACAAGCAATATGAAAATGTGATGAGGTATGCATCTAGAATGAATGAGTTTCAAATACCGAATAAGAGTTTCAAAGGGGCACCACAATGAACCGACAAACTATGACTATGGAACTCTATACATCTCAATGACATCCCTAATCATTCGTACATCAAACTAGGGGTTACATTAGGCACACATCAATCTAAATAACTCACGGCAATTTCTCAAATCGTCTTAAGACTCCTCGATGTACACCACAATTTACTTCATCATTTCTTACCATTCGATATTAAGACCCTTTTTATAAAGAGAAAGCATTCCTTTTTACCCATGATTCCATTCACACGTGTTCGTATTCAAGACTTACATTCCGGGTCTTGAGAACCCCGTACGTTTCCCAGAGATCTCCAACATAAGTCTAAGTAGCTCATTCTCCATTAACACATCAAATGGTGAACTTAAGAAACTTTCTGGGTCTTAGGGCCCCACATACCCACAATAAATTCTGGGTACTCGTGACCCCGTACATCCATTTCACATTTCATCCTACGCATCTCCATGACTCTAATTTCAAGAAAGTAGACAAGAATGAGATGTTGATATTAAGTAGGTGGTTGACATATTAACTCGTACTTTCGTTTTGTTTCCAAACTCTGTATCTCGATTCAACAGTCGTACTAAATAGCATCAATTGTCAGAGTTATCACATCGCACATTAATAAATACCTCATGTTCACGTTATCCCTGAAAGTCCATTATGATGTCCTTCGTCAAGCACCGAACCCACAATGACTCATCGACATACCACCCGCTAGGTTCTAAACAAGAATCTTATAGAACGAGCCATTAGGACACAAGCAATCACATTCGAGAGTGACTGAAAAACATTCTAATTATATAGGGAGTTACAACACGGAATGAAACAATCTTATCAATAGTCAACAGATATTGACAAACCGACACACCTCTATCAAATGGTTATAACTTTCTGTGTGCTAAGAGTCTTAAGGTGATTCCAGTAGCAAATGAACGCTGACTTCAAGACCTTCGAATCGATATAAAATTTGCAAGAAACGGACATTGGACGAAGAAGTTATGGCCGTTCGAAGTTGGCTGAACCCAAGAAAACAAGACAGATTCGAGACTTGATTTCTAAAATTCACCATTAATTCAATTCTCAACGGTTTCGGGTGATTCCAGTAGCATTAGAACGGGCTCTAAGTCTACTCTATTTCATATGAAGGAACCAAAACCTATTTTGAGTTTAAGACGACAAAAAAACCCCATACACAGTGACCTGTTCTGCAAAGTTTTAAAAATGAAAGGAACAACCTCAAATGACAAAGCAAGGCACGATCTAGCTACACAAATACCACATAAACATATAACAAAAGTAAGAAATCCCTACCACAATGGGTTTTGAGCAAAACCCTTTTTCTATCGAGAGCTATACCCTTGAATCCACCAAAAACGAGCTCCACCCAAGCTTAGGGGGTGTTCCGGTTTTGAAAAAAAGTAACTTTTAGAAAAGGAAGGTAATTTCAAGCTCAAAAATCATGTGTTTACGCAAATAATTTTTCTATCAATATGGATCTTGTTTGATAGATCTCATTGAAATCTTTTATACGGTGCAAAAAAAATTAAAAATTATTTTTCATTTTCATTATATTTGAGTTTAAAAATTGAAGAAAATGTACTTTTTTAAAAGGAAGGCTTATTGGAACGGCACCTTAGATACAAGATCTAGAGCAAGTAAAGCCAAAAAACATGAATAACAAGCAAATATCAACAAATAATCAAGAGGAGAGAGAGAAAAACGTGATAGAGTTTCAAGGAGTGGAAGCAAGAACACAAAACTCACCTTTTGTTCACCAAAAGCAAGATTCAAGTGATTTTGAGGAAGAAAACTCATGGATCTTGAAGATTCGAGCTTGAAATCAAGAGTTTAGAGTGAGATTGGAATGGGGTGGGTGAGAGAGGGTTTTGAGACCTAGTTTTGTGGTGTTTGGATGTGAAAAAGGTAAAGGAGGGGTATTTATAGTGGTCCAAAAAGCATGTTGAAATTTTCAGAAAAACACAGTGGGTACCAATACTGAAAAAAAGCGGTACCAGTACCGGCACCCCAAAATGTCAAATGCACCACGTCTGGAAGCTGGTACCGGTACTGGAAAATTATAGTACCCGTACTGCCTCAGTACCGGTACTGGAAAAATGCAGTACCTGTACTACCTGGGAAAATTTTAAAATTTTCTAACGTTCATTGAATTAAATCCGCTTGTCACCAACACTTTCACACCTAATTACAACATCAAAATTACGATCTTCCACATATTTAAATGATTTTAGAAAATATAATAATTTGCGAATCTCTACAGGACGCAAATCAACACCTACAAATTTCACAGATTGTCCTTATGATTTATTGATAGTCAAAGCATATACCAATCATATAGGAAACTAACGTCTCATCATTTGAAGAACTGATTAGCTATACACAAGGCCATGACATGAAGAACCCAATCAAACCAATCAAAAGGTTGAATCAAAAATTTTAATTTTTAATGTATAAACCAAGAGGCCATGACATGAATAACTGATTGGCTATACACATGCCATGACACAAAGAACCCAATCAAACCAATCCAAAGGCTGAAACTATTTTGTCAGGTATCCAACAACTAAACTGTATAATTAGTGTTTGCATTAGCATTAAAAAAATAGCATTAACAAAAGAAAAAAAACCCCAAAACTAGTTGGTTGCGTTAGCAGTATAGGTTCAACATAGGCCATATAATTTTTCCGTTGGAAAACTTCAACAAATTCCCAATTTCGGGAAACCCTTGTCTAGTGCAAAATTTAGGATGGGCTTCGACAAATCCCCGATTTTGAAAAACCCTAGTCAATTGAGGATGGGAGGATTCTTACCAAAGAGAAAGGGAGGATACGGCGAAATCAAAGCACTGATAAAAAAAAACTCTCAAATTAAGATCAATGAGCCCACCCTTGCTTTGTGCCTCTTGAAAAGGTCTTAAAGTGCTTCGACAATCTGACTTCATTCACCTTCCAAAGGAGATGAGGAGGCAAATAAACAACTCATATAAATGGGCCCATAGTGAATACAAAAAAAAAAAAAAAAGACTCATATAAACAAGCCCATATTGAATCCCAAAAAAAACAAAAGATAACATAAATGAATTACCAAAAACATAGAGGCAGATACAGAACTTCGAGTAAAGAGAGGCGATCAATCGGTGACGAACTGAGGAAGCGAATGTTTCTTCATGCGCCGAGGAGTGGGTTCAGAGAGAGAGAGCGTAACTATGGAGGAAGAGAGCATCAGATTTTGAACGTAGAGAAGACGAAAACTGCTGGATAGACAGGCGTGAGAAATATGTTGGAATCAATGATTCAATCCAAGGGCTGTAATGTATTGTAATTTCGATCCAACGGCGGGAGAGGTGCTCATGTTTGTATTGGTTGGCAGCGAAATTCAGTTTTTGATACCACGTTTAAATTAACTGAATGTATTATGTTTAATGAAAGTATTATTAGCCTCATATGCAAAATAGCATACCGTTTGTTGATTTGGTTTAACTTATACAATATCCGATATATACTTTTGTTGGGTCCAATTATTTCTAATTTTAATGTCTAATCTGTTGAAAGAATAACTCCCGTTGGGTGGCGACAACTCTGCCCGCCAAGGTTTTAGAGGAAGCAATCCCTGCTGTGGCTCTGGCCTTCATCCCTCGCTTCGCCGCCGCCGAGGCCGCTTTCCTCAAGACTCAAGAGGACGACACCGATTTCCAAACGAATCGAATTCCAAATGTTTCCATCTAAGTATTTTGTATGTACAGGGCTTGGGTGTGATTACAATCTTGGTGTGTTAGTTTGTCAGAGAATGTCGATGGAGAACGATGTGAAATATCATTATTTTGGTTTGTTTGGCATGCATTGAATTAAGTTTAATAGAAGGTGATTGACTAACTGTTTAATGTGGATTGATCATTTCGATGTTGGAATGCTCCTTTTCCTCTCTTGGGAAGAACACCACCTAGTGTGGTTGGTTCCTTTTTCTCCCTCTTAAAAGAGAGCAGCTGAATTCGAGTATTCATTGAGAAAGTGTTCGGCTCTCGTTGTAACTATTAAAAGTAACAACTAACCCGTAACATTTGGTTAAAAAAAAATTATAGTGGGCCCAAAAAACGTCGAATGTGGCCGAAAACGAGGTGGACCCATTTTAAGTGGACTACATCTTTCTCGACCCCTTGGATAATTTCAAGGGAAAAAGACGGCTCAGGAAGTGTTTTGATTTGATAATTAATACCCGTCGAAGACATGCTGAGAACATTTGTTAACGCTGAAAATGTTCTTGGCGGATATTAATTATCAAAACACGTCATTGACCGTCATTTTCTCTAATTTCAAGTAGAGGTATGAGGGAAGGATGGAGTGGGCCGAAGCCCAATCCATGGTAAGATCCGGCCCACATTACATGCCCGACAAACAAAATTGAAGCTTCAACAAGGGTTCTAGTTCTACTCAACTCGGAAGAAAATGAGTATCTGTTTGAGAAAATGAGCTAAATTCTGTGGGTTTAATCTGGGTTTCAGGCCAAGAATCAGAACAAGAACAAGAACAAGAACAAGAACAAGAACAAGAAGCAGCTATGGCTAGTAGCCAATCAACTGTAGCGAGGACCACGTTCCATCTGCCGTTTGAGATAACCATTGTAATCCTCTCCAGATTGCCAGTGAAATCCCTCTTGCGATTCAAGTCCGTATGCAAAAACTGGTATGATCTGATCAAAACCCATGATTTTATTGCCAAACATCTTCAAACCCAGTCCACTATCAATCGCACCTCTCTCCTAATAACCAGCTTATATAAAAGCCAAACAAAAAAAATCAAATTTAACCAAACGGCAAGATTCCTTGGCTTTCTATCTTCGGATTTTGTTGCTATTTTCACAGTTTTGGCTTTCGTTTTCGTACAAGTAAATTCTGATGATTAGTACTATTTTTTTGTTTTTTGTTTTCAAAAGTTCTTGCACTGAGTGGACTAGGTAAGGAAGAAGAAGAAAAGCTGCCCGGGCAATGGAGGACGATTGCCCCGATTGTCGGTCGTACTGCGTCCCAGTGCCTTGAACGATATGAAAAATCACTTGACGCTGCGTGTGCCAAGAATGAAAACTACAAGGCAGGTGATGATCCGCGCAAGTTGCATCCCGGTGATAGTGACCCAACCCCCGGAATCGAAACCAGCATGTCCTGACACTCTGGATATGGATGGGGATGAGAAAGAAACGCTCCAACAAGCACAAGCCCGGCTAGCCAATACCAGAGGGCAGAAGGCCAAACGGAAAGCCAGGGGGAAGGAACTTGAAGAGGCCAGAAGGGCTTGCTTCACTGCAGAAAAGGAGAGAACTCAAGGCTGCTGGCATTCATACTTGCCTTAAGACATTTCTAATGATATTCAATCAGTGGTACAACCGAAGTTTCCCACCACCGTCGGAAATCTGGAAGGCGAGGGTTGATGCGGAAGCGCGGCTAAGAAACCAAGATATTGCGGGGAACGTCATTTTCCAGAACCGGGACCTCCATCAGATATAATGCAAGCTCAAATGCTTATCGATTCTCTTCAAAAAGTTAGAAAGCAGCCAACCTGAATATTCCTGCAATTGCAAAGTTGATTTATGCACAAGGCGATCGGTTTTGAGTCTCAAAGATTGCAAGACGGGTTATCTCTACACCCGTTTAGTTCTAGAAAATGTCCGGGCTTTGTGTTTATTATGTATATTGAGTCTATCTATGCATGCAAGGTGAATCGAGCCTTAAGGGAAGCTGAACAACATTTGGCAAGGCACTGTTAGAGCTCCTTAGGCGGCCTGTTTCTCAAGGGAATGCCCCGTAGTGGTGGTCCGTTTTCTTTCTGATCAATGAAATTATTTACCAGAAAAATAAAACATTTGGCTATGTAATCTTTTGTGTTGATGCTATTGTCCACCTCGAAAAAAAACATAAAAAGAAAGCAAAGAAAGCAAAGAAACATTCTGAAGAGAAAGGCAAGGAGGCGAAAGGATATATAGCTCGAATGCTCGATGGCTAAGGCACACCGTGAACTCGATGGTTGAGGCGCATGATTTACTTAGAAGGGTACACTTTCACGTTTCTATGATTTCTAGTTTCTATAAGAAATGCAGTGATCCTTTGTCTTTTGTTAGCCACCAAGGCTACAGAATTTGCAATTTAGCATTAACAAAAAGCATCACCAAGAACTGATGATCGTGAAGCCGTAGGTACACATACAACTACAATTCCATGACAAACAAAGAGAAAAGAAGACCTGCACATTCATACTCCAAAAAATAGCAATGGGTGCACCAACACCAAAACATTAGCCTCACCCAATGATACATCAATTGGAAGTTAAAGCAAAGGCTCCAAAATATAAGAGTCGACATTAGATACATCAAGTGTCGAACAGATATTACGTATTCAAAAGAAAATACTTTCAGGCTCAAACATGGAACACTGCATCTTAGTTACAAAAGGGCTCTCAATATTAGTTTCCAAAAGAGACTACTTGGAGCATAATTAAGAAACCGCAACCAAAATAACCATGAACAGAGAAAGCATTCAAAACAGCAACTCACAAGTCACGCCTGAGTTGCTTCCGCAAATTAAGTGCTTTCCAATTCTTGTTCTACTTGTTCAGCGCGATTTCATTGGCTTGCATGACTGGAAGTAGAGTCCCCGCATACAAATAAACACAAGATAGAAACCAAACCGGACCACAATAAAGATCCATAGTTTTCTGGGTCTTTGTATTATATGAAAAGAGCTTTAGCTCACCAGGATATTTATGCTCGGTCACTAACAATTCACCATTTTTCCCACCTCCCACCACTGTAATATGACCATCTTCCTTGTATCCCATATCACTTGCAAACCTCGGAAAAGGCCCAACTTTAATTTGGTTAGTCCAACAACTCTCGTTTTCATTCAACACCCACACATCGAAGCCTCTTTCATCATGAGATATAACCAGGGCAATTTTATCATCTAATTCTGTAAATTGCCAGTTATATAGATTCCCCCTCTTATGCAAACACTCTGGTGTTCTTATTCTGGTGAACACCTCAGTACCCATGTCAAAGGACATAACAACCACTTGATCAGTTGGGACTACACGTGCAGGCCAATAGAAAACTCCATTCAAGGCTGTAGCAGAAGATCCACCGATTTGGACGATGCTATCATACTCCCCCCCTTCATTCATCTCCCCCAAGAACAACAACAACTTACTAAAATCAATTTCCATCCAAGTATCGGTGCTCATAACATACAGATCAGCTCGGATATTGTATTTCCTGATAGGAGTAGAATAAAGCCCAATCCTAATCAACTTGTAATCATTAGCACTGGGATGGAAGCCAAACCCAAAACTACCCTGGCAACCGTAAATATTCTCATCATTCCATTCGGAATTCGGAATCTCCCGAAACTTTCTGGTGGAGGGATTGCATAGAAACATACGATATCCAAAGCAAGCTAGACTTACGCAAACCAAACCATTACATATACCCCCAATAACAACGTAATTCTCCCCACCATACCCAGAAGTGCGGCGATAATTCCTTATATCCAGAAATGGGAAATCGAGATTGATAGAGCCGTTGTTAAACCCATCGTTGTAGATCAATGAGATTTCCTGGTTTTCGGTTACAACATTTGAAGAAGTTTCTAGGAGAGGGGTGTGATTGCGAGTGGAATGGGTTAGAAGATGTTTGGAAATGAAATGAGGGGTTTTGATTAGATCATACCAGGTTTTGCAAACGGACTTGAATCGCAAGAGGGATTTCACCGGCAACCTCGATAGGATTTCAATCGTCATCTCAAACGGCAGTTTGAACGCGGTCCTTCCCACAATTGATTGGCTACCCTCCATAGCTGGCTTCTTCGAGTCTTCCTCTGCTGACCCAGTTTTCTGCATTTTCCTTTGGGTTGAGTAGAAGAAGTAGAACACTAGAACCCTCGACCAAGCTTCAATTTTGTTTTTTCGGGCAGCATTTACCCCACGTTTATTTGTCTAGAAAGTGGTATTTTTTTTAAAAAAAAAAAATCCAACTCTCGGCTTTGTTCGGTTTCTATTTTAGTTTAGTTTTAGTTTTGCTTTCCAATCATTACTCTATATATTTCTCCAATCATTATCCTATATATTTCAATTATTAGTTTAACTTCTCTCTCTATCTCTTTCCAATCATTACCCCTCTTTTCAATCATTACCCTATTTCTCTTTTCACCTACTACCAAAACTAAACTAAACTAAATTACCAACCAAACACAACCATCATTATTCGTACTTTCAATTGGTACTCTTATTTTTCTCTCCATCTCTGATTATTACTCTAATTTATCTCTCTATCTCTAACTATTACCGTAATTTCTATCTCCACTCATTACACCTATATCTAATTATTACCCCAATTATCTCCACTTATTACCCAAAAACCAAACTAAAAAACTTTCAAAACACCATCCAAACAAAGGCTAAAGGAAAATAATATTTCTGAAAAAATCTTTAGGCTCCGTTCCAGAAACCTTCTTAAAAACAAGCAGCTTATCTCACATTTTCAAACTCAAAAATGTTGTAAATGAAAAATATTTTTTCAATTTTTTTTGTATCATATAAAAGATCACGATGAGATCTTATAAATAAGATCCATATTGCATATTTTTAGATTTCAATAAGTCCATAATTTTTGAGTTTGAAATTGTCTTCTTAAAAAATAAAGGCTTCTTTTCAGTTGTGGAACGGGGCCTAAGAGGTGAAGTAAATAAAAGGAAAGTTATTTTTGGGCTGGAAAACACTTTAGTATTTTGGGCCGGATCTAATCCACGTTACTGCTTTGTTTGGTTTTGAGTTTTGAAAATTATTTTTGATATAATGAGCGATTATGAGTAAGAAGAGATAGATGGAGAAAGTTATTGAGAACCATGCAAAGAGCAAAATATTTTTCTCAAAGATGAAAAAGAACAAAGGTCACTCCCCTTTTCTCTAACAGCATTCCACTTTGCGTCTATATTAGGTGATGGAGATGGAGAGAAAATGTGAGTGTCGTAAGAGAAAATGGGAGTAACAAAATCACTCTTCTCCTTTTATTAATATATTTTTTGAGGAAGTTAAGAACGGGAATAAGTTGCTTATTTTTTTAATAAGGCAATTTCAAGCTAAAAAATAACGTGTTTAAGCAAAAAAATTTCTACTACTATGGATCTTGTTTGATAGATCTTATCAAGATCTTTAATACGGTGCAAAAAAAAAAATAAAAAAATTATTTTTCGTTTACATTATTTTTTAATTTGAAAATATGAAATAAGCTGCTTATTTTTTTAAGGAGGTTTCTGGAACGGAGCAGTAATCTACTTTTGAAGAAAACTAATGTACAAAAATCAGATTCTTGCAAAATTTTGTGCTTTTGCCATGACGAATTTGAAAAAGAATATCCCTAGCAAAAGAGTTTAGAGAGGTGGGTATCATAATTTTCCATCTATGCGAACACATAAAGAGTTCCAAAAAAATTGATACTCTAGTAGGCTCCTTTTCTTTTTAAGCATTTGAATCAATGTAGAACCCTTATCTGAACGAGGTAAAGTAAATGAAAGGAAAATATATTTTCTTTTATACGTTCACTCTTTTGCCTAGGCGTACGCAGTGCACGGCTTTTTGGTATGCGTACGTCCTTATTCTTCTTCGGTCAACGGGATGAAAAAAATTTAGATGCAATGATAATTTGTAATGCTCCCGATTCACGTAAAGTGGAATTTACATATATACATGTAAGTCCCACCTCATGTTACAAATAACTATTATATTCAATTTTTTTTTTTTTTTTTTCCAATCGGATGACATGGGTGATTGACGTTAATCACCAGCACAACTCCTGAATCTTAATTAGCAGTTAGCTTAGCAAATGGAACGATAAAGGTAGCAAATTATTGACATTATTAACTCACAGTTTGAAATATTGCTGTGTGGTTCAATTGCTTTCTGCTAACTACTAGCAAATGAGCCGGTTGTAGAGGTTGCCTGTGATTGTGAGAACATCTCTCCTGAAGACGAGAGTCTCGACCACCACCCAACCATAGCAGAGAGAGAGGAGAGGAGAGAGTCTGGGTGATGGGCGATTAAGAGGGGGGAGTAAGAGATTAGGGGGGAGAAGCAAGAAAGGAGAGGCGGGGGATGGGGTGGAAACCCACCCCATACTCTCTCTGTCTCTCTCTCTCTAACTCTAACTCTGGGTTCTTCTCATGCCAACCATAATATGATTGGACGACAGTCCCATAACATCATATAAGCCGGACATAAATACTACTCCTTTCTACCAGGCAATCAACTCATCAGCGATTGTAGCGTAACATCCGTATCATCAAAGCTCTCTTCACCAAAATTTCGTTTATTTCTAGTTTCTATAAGAATGCAGTGATCCTGTGTGTTTTGGTAGGAACCAAAGCGACAGAATTTATGACTTGCTCAAACATGGAAAATACCTATGTATATACATCAAGCGTGGAACATATATTACATATTCAAAAGAAAATACTTGCTCAAACATGGAACACTGCATCGTAGTGACAAAAGGGTTCTCAATATTAGTTTCAAAAAGAGACTACTTTGAGCATAATTAAGCAAGCGCAACCAAAATAACCATGAACAGAGAGAGCATTCAAAACAGCAACACTCAAGTCACACCTGAGTTGCTTCAGCAAATTAAGAGCTTTCCCATTCTTGTTCTACTTGTTGAGTACGATTTCATTGGCTTGCATGACTGGAAGTAGAGTCCCCTCACACAAATGAACACAAGATAGATACGGAACTTGACCACAATAAAGATCTATAGTTTCTGGGGTCTTTGTGTCATATGAAAAGAGCTTTAGCTCACCAGAATATTTATGCTCAAGTCACTAACAATTATTCACCATTTTTTCCACCTCCCACTGCTGTAATATCACCATCTACCTCGTATCGCACAACACTTGCAATCCTCGGAAAAGGCCCCAACTTTAATTTGGTTGGTCCAACAACTCTCGTTTTCATTCAAAACCTACACATCGAAGCCCCTTTCATCAGGAGAAACAACTAGAGCAATTGCAAAGTTGATTTATGCACGAGGCAATAAGTTCGGAATCTCAACGATTGCAAGACAGATTATCTCTACACCCATTTAGTTCAAGTAAATGTGCGGGCTTTGTGTTTGAGTATATTGAGTCTATCTACGTATATTCCTCTACCACAAATTGGGGACTGGGATTTGGAAGCAATTGCAAAGTTGATTTATGCACGAGGCGATAAGTTTGGAGTCTCAACGATTACAAGACGGGTTATCTCTACACCCATTTAGTTCTAGTAAATGTGCGGGCTTTGTGTTTGAGTATATTGAGTCTATCTACGTCTGCAAGGTCGACCGAGTCTTAAGGGAAGCTGAACAACATTTGGCTAGGTACTGTTAGAGCTAGTTTCGCTCCTAGCGGCATGTAAACTAATTGCTGAAATGATCTGGCATTATGACCACTAGCATTGCTAATGAAACTAAACTGATGGATATTGGTTGATAAGCACCCAATATCGTAGATGATTGGTGCTCCTAGTCCCGCTTTAGGATGTTTATCTTATGTTTCTTTGTCGTTTATAGTGATTTTGCGCGTAAGGCTATCTGTTGAGTGTTTCAGGTAATACGCGAATAAGAAGGTTTGTTTTGGTGTTTTGAACTGCCCTTGCGGGCAAGCGAGTAGGCGAGGCCTTGAAGAATTCAGCCATCGAGGCTTGAAGATGAAGAACCGTAGTGGCCGAAGTGTGCCATGGGCCGTCGGGTGTCAAAACAAAGCCCAAGAGCTGGAATGCCAGGAAGCAGAACCGTATTGATACGTTTTTCGGAGTATTGATACGGCTTCAAAACAGAGAGAAACCCAGCCTTCAGCGTATCGATACGTTTTTCGGAGTATTGATACGGTTTCAAAACAGAGAGAAATCCAGCCTTCAGCGTATCGATACGATTTTCGGAGTATTGATACGGCTCCGCTACGGGGAACTTTGGAATGCAGTCAAAACAGAACCGTATCGATACGGTTTTCGGAGTATCGATACGGAGGCTTACCGACTTACTTTTTGTCAGATTTTAACTTTCCAAAAGTGGTAATTTTCCACTTTTTGGATATTTGTCTGATATTTTGGAGGAGAGAGAGACCCTTTTGTATAAATACCTATCACTCTCTCCCTCCTTGTCTATCTAGGGAGTAGATAGTTAGATTTAGGCCCAAGTATTCCTTTTGCTTTCTAGGAAACTCCATTAATGTTCTTCAAGTTTTTCAAGTTATTTCCTTCAAGAACTCAAGTAAGTTTAAGTGTTTCAATGTTTTCTCAAGTATTAATGTTGTAGCTACTACTTGGATCTTCGTATAAATCAAGGTTAGTTTCGTTTTCATCGATTAATCATGTTTTCCTTTCCTAGCATAATTTCTAGTCTTTTTGCTATGTGTGAGTAGTTAATAGGTTTGGTCATGGGGTGAGGTTCACCCGATGGATTTGTCGTTCAAATGGTTTCGTTTAAACTTTAGCTTAATTTCAATGTTTTGAATGAATTAAACCCATGATGTCTAGCTTTGATCATGGGGTTGGTGGCTTCTTTGATTAATGAAGTCTATCGCCTTATGCTACGTGCTTGATTATCCTACGCGTGCGAACGATCCTTTTTCGTGTCTCACTTGCGTTAAATAAGTTCAATTTGAATTAGAGCATTGAATTGAGTTACAAGTAGTCTTCAGCCTTTAATACTTCAAGTGGAATCCGGACGGTTTCGGTCCACTTATTAGTTAGATGAAGAAACCGTTTGATGGCTAAGTCGTGGGTAAATCAATCCCTTTGACTAGACCATCTCTAATTTAGTTTAATTCCAAGTTTAAATAGCGTCATTCAAATCGAATACCGAAGTTGGCAGTCTTAAACGCTGGAAACATTACAATACCTACAATCCGTTTAAGCTATATTCGAGCTCCCTGTGGATCGACTCGGACTTTCTCGCTATACTATGCAAATTGTTAGTCATGGTCCGGTTTATAAATAATTGAATTTGACGGCCGTTTGGTAAATTTCAACGACTACCGAAAGGGTTGCATCATTGGTTATGGTCCAACTAAATCTTCTCATCTGTTTATTGTATTTCAGTGCACCATGATATGACTGGACCACTATCCCATTACATCATATACGCCGGACATAATTCCTAGTTCCTACATACCAGGCAATCAACTCATCAGCGATTGTAGCAACATCCGTATTATTGAAAAGCCCTATTCACCAAAATTCTGTTTATTTCTAGTTTCTATAAGAAATGCAGTGATCCTGTCTTTTCGTAGGCACCAAAGTGACAGAATTTATAATTTAGCATTAAAAAAATGCTCACCAGAACTAATGATGGTGAAGCCGTAGGTCTACTATCCATGACAAACAAAGAGAAAAGAAGACTTGCACATTCATACTCCAAAAAATAGCAATGGGTGCAGCAACACCAAAAAATTAGCCTCACCCAATGATACATCAATTGGAAGTTATGGCATAGGCTCCGAAATATAACAGTCGACATTATATACATCAAGTGTGGAACATATATTACATATTCAAAAGAAAAGACTTGCTTAGACATGGAACACTGCATCGTAGTGACAAAAGGGTTCTCAATATTAGTTTCCAAAAGAGACTACTTTGAGCATAATTAAGCAACCACAACCAAAATAACCATGAACACAGAAAGCATTCAAAACAGCAACTCACAAGTCGCACCTGAGGTGCTTCAGCAAATTAAGTGCTTTCCTATTCTTGTTCTACTTGTTGAGCGCAATTTCATTGGCTTGCATGACTGGAAGTAGAGTCCCCGCATACAAATAAACACTAGATGTATACGGCACCAGACCACAATAAAGATCCATAGTTTCCCGGGTCTTTATATCATATGAAAAGAACTTTAACTCGCCAGAATATTTATGCTCCCACACTAACAATTCACCATTTTTCCCACCTCCCACCATTGTAATGTCACCATCTACCCCATATCCCATATCACGTGCAATGCTTGGAAAAGGCCCAACTTTAATTTGGTTAGTCCAACAACTCTCGTTTTCATTCAACAGCCACACATCAAAGCCTCTTTCATAATCAGATATAACAAGAGCAATTTTATCATCTAATTCTGTAAATTGCCAGTTATATAGATTCCCAGTCTTATCCAAACACTCTGGTGTTCTTATTCTTCTAAACACCTCATTACCCATGTCGAAGGACATAACAAGCACTTGGTCAGTTGGGACTACAAGTGCAGGCCAATAGAAAACTCCATTCAAGGCTGTAGCAGAGGATCCACCGATTTGCACGATGCTATCATACTCCCCCCCTTCATTCATCTCCCCCAAGAACAACGACAGTTTATTTACATTAATTTCCGTCCAAGTATCGGTGCTCATAACATACAGATCAGCTTGGATACTGTATCCATGAGTAAAATAAAGCACAATCCTAATCAACTTGTAATCATTAGCACTGGGATGGAAGCCAAACCCGAAACTAACCTGGCCACCATACAAATTCTCATTGTTCCATTCAGGATTCAGAATCTCCCGAAACTGTCTGGTGGAGGGATTGCATAGAAACAAGTGATATCCAAAGCAAGATATACCTACGCAAACCAAACCATTACATATACCCCCAATAGAAATGTAATACTCTCCACCATACCTAGAAGTGCGACCATAATTCCTTCTATCCAGAAATGGGAAATCCAGATTGATAGGACCGCTGTTAAACCCATCGTTGTAGATCAATGAGAATTCACGGTTATCGGTTACAAGATTTAAGGAATTTTCTAGGAGTGGGGTGTGATTGCGAGTGGAATGGGTTAGAAGATGTTTGGAAATGAAATGAGGGGTTTCGATTAGATCATACCAGGTTCTGCAAACGGACTTGAATCGCAAGAGGGATTTCACCGGCAACCTCGATAGGATTTCAATGATCATCTCGAACGGCAGACGGAACGTGGTCATTGCCACAGTCGATTGGCTACCCTCCATAGCTGGCATCTTCGACTCTTCCCTTCTTCTGACCCTGTTTTCTGCATTTCCCTTCGGATGAGTAGAAGTAGAAGCCCTCGACCAAACCTTCAATTTTGTTTTGTCGGTCAATGTATTTTCGTTTTTATTCAAAAAAAAAATTTTGAATTTCGATCAAAATTTTTTACTTTTTAAATTCTTCTTGTTATGAGGATGCAATAATTCCCAAAAAAATGATTATAAGCCATAATCCCCAAAAAAATGATTATAAGCCAAGTAATACAGAAAAAAGCCAAAGTGGCTTATTTAGAAGAACACCCCCTTAGGCTCCGACCGAACCGGTTAAAATCCTCGCACACCCCACGTCTATTTGTCAAGAAATTAAAGGACAATAAGGCCCCGTTCCGGATTTCATTCTTAATACCCGCTAAGAATATATTGAGAACATTTGTTAATACTGAAAAATGTCATCGGTGGATATTAATTATCAAAACACGTCTTTAGCCATCATTTTCCTTATATATTTGTAATTTTCAAACCTAAAAATAGTAGGCTTACTGAAATCGAAAAATATGCAGTATATATGAATCTCGTTTAATAGATTTCGATAAGATCTATCAACCTTGCAAAAATATAGTTAAAAATTTATTTTTTTAAATCCATTATTTTTAAACTTGAAAACAAGTCATTATCTTTTAAGTACTTTTTATTTGAGAAAATAGAACGAGGCCTAATATTTCTCTAAAAAAAAAACTTTATTGAGGTGACATTAATAAAAGGACGTTGTACTTTCTTTTGTCCGATCCTTCTATTAATATAAAAATTCTTGAGGAAGTTAAAAGTAATATACCTTTGAAAAAATCTAATACAAAAATCAAATTCTTGCAAACATTTGTGCTTTTTGCATGACAAATTTTGAAAAAGAATATCTCTAGTAAACAAGTTAGTGAGATGGGCAAACATAATTTTCCATCCATGTGAACACAAAAACGGTTCCAAAAAAAGTAGTAATACTGTTGTAGGTTCCTTTCCTTTTTAAGCATTTGAATCCAAGGGGGGGCGGAGAGGTGGGGGGTGGAAACCCACCCTAGACACACACTCTCTCTCTCTCTCTCTAACTCTGCGTTCTTCTCACACCCTGGTCTTGATAGTGCACCATAATATGACTGGACCACTGTCCCATTACACCATATACGCAGGACATAAATCCTTGTTCCTACTTACTACCAGGAAATCAACTCGTCAGCGATTGTATCACAACATCCATATCATCAAAGCTCTCTTCACCAAAATTCTGTTTATTTCTAGTTTCTACAAGAATGCAGTGATCCTGTGTCTTTTGGTAGGCACCAAAGCGACAGAATTCATAATTTAGCATTTTAAAAAAAAAAAATTCCACACCAAGAAGACCTGCACATTCATGCTCCAAAAAATAGCAATGGGTGCACCAAAACATTAGCCTCACCCGATGATACATCAATTGGAAGTTAAAGCATAGGCTCCCAAATATAACAGTCGACATTATATACATCAAGGGTCGAACATATATTCCATATTCAAGAGAAAATACTTTCGGGCTCAAACATGGAACATTGCATCGTAGTAACAAAAGGGTTCTCAACATTAGTTTCCAAAAGAGACTACTTTGAGCATAATTAAGCAACCGCAACCAAAATAACCATGAACAGAGAAAGCATTCGAAACAGCAAACTCACAAGTCCCACCTGAGTATCTTCCGCAAATTAAGTGCTTTCCCATCCTTGTTCCACTTGTTGAGCACGATTTCATTGGTTTTTATGACTGGAAGTAGAGTCCCCGCATACAAATAAACACTAGATCTATACGGAACCTTACCACAATAAAGATCCATAGTTTTTCGGGTCTTTGCATTGTATGAAAAGAGCTTTAGCTCACCAGAATATTTATGCTCGGTCACTAACAATTCACCATTTTCCCCACCTCCCACCACTGTAATATGACCACCTACCTCGTATCCCATAATCATATCACTTGCAATCCTCGGAAAAGGCCCAACTTTAATTTGGTTACTCCAACAACTCTCGTTCTCATTCAACACCCACACCTCGAAGCTCCTTTCATCAGGAGAAACAACCAGAGCAATTGTACAATCTAACTCTGTTAATGCCCAGTTAGTTAGATTCAAAATCCTATGCAAACACTTAGGTGTTCTTATTCTTCTGAACACCTCATTACCCACGTCGAAGGACATAACAACCACTTGATAAGTTGGGAATATACGTGCAGGCCAATAGAAAACTCCATTCAAGGTTGTAGCAGGAGATCCAGCTATTTGCACGATCCTATCATACTCCCCCGATTCATTCATCTCCCCCAAGAACAATGACAGCTTATTAAAATCAATTTCCGTCCAAGTATTGGTGCTCATAACATACAAATCAGCTCGGATATTGTATTTCCTGATAGGAGTAGAATAAAGCACAATCCTAATCAACTTGTAATCATTAGCACTGGGATGGAAGCCAAACCCAAGACTGACCCGCTTAACCGTTTCATAAGCATTGTAATCCACCTCATTCGGAATTTCCTGAAACTGTCTGGTGGACGGATTGCATATGATCAAGGGATATACATAGGGAGAGAAATGTATGCAAACTAAACCATTACAGATACCCACAATATAGAAATAGGAGTAATTCATCCCAGTATACTCGTTAATCCTCCCATTCAGAAAAGGTAAATCGAGACTGATAGGGCCGTTATTAAGCCCATCATTGGAAAGTAAAGATATTTGATGGGTATCTGTTTCACAATTGTTATTGGTTACTAGGAGAGAGGTGGAGTTGAGAGTGGAGTGGGTTTGAAGATGTTTGGAAATGAAATGAGGGGTTTTGATAAGATCATACCAGGTCTTGCATACGGACTCGAATCGCATGAGGGTTTCCACTGGCAACCTCGATAAGATTTCAATGATTATATCCAACGGCAGATTGGACGCGGTCCTTGGCACAGTTGATTGGCTACCCCCCATAGCTGCTACTTCGAATCTTCTTCTCACCCAGTTTTCTGCATTTTCCTTTGGGTTGAGGAGAAGTCGAACACAAGAACCCTCGATCAAGCTTCAATTTTGTTTTTTGGGGCATGTATTGCGGGCGAGGTCTGTCTCCGATAATAATTTTCCCACTGAGATCAATTTATTAGAAGGAAGCTGGGGTCTATTTTTTCACCATTATTAGGTGGAAGAATTAGTTGCTGTAAAGGTGGAGTGGCCCGTCAACATAGGAAGCAGTTGGCCGTTTCAATTTGAAAGTGGAAAATGGTATGGACACTTGGCAAGTTCAGGTAAAATAACAGCCCATTTCCCATCCATTTCAAGCTGTGTTCAAACGGCTACAAACTGCCGTGGGTGTGCAACGTGCATGGGACACTTGGCTAATATTGGAGGAGTTGTTCAATCAAGAAAACCCGGCGCTTCTACAAACTTTACTATTTTCAGCAAAGTAGACTATCGAATACCTTGTATTCACCCTCATTCCACTTACTTCTTCAAGTACCTGGGATTTTACTTTTACTTGTACCCTCAACTTTATTATCACGATGTAATATAGTTCACGTTTTACGCTTTACGTTCCATTTCCTATACGACTAGGAAATTATAAGTTCTCAACCGTGTGGCAAACCACGATCCGACTTGTGATCTTTACCCTTTGGATCACACGCAATCGCTTTACGAGTTAGAAGTTAAGATTCACGGCAATCTTCACCCAAAGTTAGGCGCTACAAGTCTTGGCACGCCCGCACTCAACTAATTCACACCTGCAAATGCTCTCGCGCCTTGCTCGGCGCACGTGTGCCAAAAACGAGAGTTTTCAATCACACAAATGGATTTCGAAATGTATTCGTCATCAGGAGCCGCCAGATGGAACCAATCCTTTAACCACACATTGATAGCTACAGGAGAACCGGTTTCAAAATCAAGACCGAGGGAAGGCCCTTTCCACACATGGTTTGAAAATTCAGATTCAAACATCCGGTGTTCAATCGATACCGCAAGCACATCTATAGGCCCTTTCCAGACATGGTTGCACTTTTTACAGAAGAACCGAAGATGGGGTTAATCCGCTGTCGGGTTCATTCAATCTTTCGTTGTCATCATTCTCAACTTGTAAAGGGAAAAACAGCCTGTTCTAATTCTGAATTTGAAGCACTGAGGGGATCAACGGTTGGAAAGCAGAAATGACAATGACATTTGTTGTGATCTTGTAAAATCTTTTGATCCAAGATCTAGTTGCTGCAGATGAAGAAGTTCTTTTCAAATGTTTGGAGAGTGGACTCCGGTCTTGATCGGAGTTATCAAAAAGAGTGGATTCCAGTGAAATTGGAAGCAACTTGAAGAGGCCAGAAGGCTTGCTTCACTGCAGAAAAGGAGAGAACTCAAGGCAGCTGGCATTCATACTTGCCTTGGGAGGATGAAAAGGAAGGGGATCGACTACAATTGACGTTTCTAATGATAATTGATCTGTGGTACAACCGAAGTTTCCCACCACCGTTGGAAATCTGGAAGGCGAAAGAAGGGTTGATGCGGAAGCACGACTAAGAAAGCGAGATATTGCAGGGAACATCATTTTGCAGAGCCAGGATCCGCCATTAGCTATACTGCAAGCTCAACTACTTATCGATCCTCCGGAAAAAGTTAGAAAGCGGCAAAACCTAAATATTCCTGCACCACAAATTGGGGGCCAGGATTTGGAAGCAATTGCAAATCCTGTTAGAGCTCCTAGGTGGCCTGTTTCTCAGGGGAATGCCCCGTAGTGGTTGTGAGTTTTCTTTGTGATCAATAAAATTATTTACCAGAAAAAGAAAATATTTGGCTATGTAATCTTTTGTGTTAATGCTATTGTCCACCTCGAAAAAAACATAAAAACAAAGAAATTGCGTGATTCACTTAAGAAGGGTACACTTTCACATGGTAATATCTTTTTACAGACTAGATTGGTGAAATGATCGGGCGTGTAATGATATTAAACTGATGTATGTTTATGCTCCAACTAAATCTTCTCTTCTGTTTCTTGTATTTCAGTGCACCATGATGACTGGACCACTGTCCCATTACATCATATACGCCGAACATAATTCCTAGTTACTACTTACCAGGCAATCAACTCATCAGCGATTGTAGCAACATCCGTATCAATGGTATCATCAAAGCTCTCTTCACCAAAATTCTGCTTATTTCTATTTCTATAAGAATTGCAGGATCAACCTGTGTCTTTTGGTAGGGCACCAAAGCGACAGAATTTACGATTGGTAGGGCACCAAAGCGACAGAATTTACAATTTAACATAAACCCTCACCAAGAACTAATGATGGTGAAGCCATAGGTACCAATACAACTATATTTCCATGACGAACAAAGAGAAAAGAAGACCTGCACATTCATACTCCAAAAAATAGCAATGGGCGCACCAACACCAAAACATTAGCCTCACCCAATGATACATCAATTGGAAGTTAAAGCATAGGCTCCGAAATATAACAGTCAACAATATATACATCAAGTGTTGAACATATATTACATATTCAAAGGAAAATACTTTCTGGCTCAAATATGGAACATTGCATTGTAGTGACAAAAGGGTTCTAAAAGAGTCTACTTTGAGCATAATTAAGCAACCGCAACCAAAATAACCATTAACAGAGAAAGCCTTCAAAACAGCAACTAAAAAGTCACACCTGAGTTGCTTCCGCCAATTAAGTGTTTTCCTGTTCTTCTTCTACTTGTTGAGCACGATTTTATTGGCTTGCATGACTGGAAGTAGAGTCCCCGCATACAAATAAACTCTAGATCCATACGGAACCTTACCACAATAAAGATCCATAGTTTCCCGGGTCTTTGTATCATATGAAAAGAGCTTTAGCTCACCAGAATATTTATGCTCAGTCACCAACAATTCACCATTTTTCCCACCTCCCACCACTGTAATATCACCATCTAACTCGTATCCCATATCACTTGCAATCCTCAGAAAAGGCCCAACTTTAATTTGGTTAGTCCAACAACTCTCGTTTTCATTCAACACCCACACATCGAAGCTCCTTTCATCAGGAGAAACAACCATAGCAATTTTACAATCTAACTCTGTAAATTCCCAGTTAGTTACATTCAGAATCATATGCAAACACTCTGGTGTTCTTATTCTTCTGAACACCTCATTACCCATATCGAAAGACATAACAACCACTTGATCTGTAACGACCCGGATTTTCAACCCAATTTTTTTCGAATAAAGAAATTACTTTTAATTCCATAGTCGATAGTAATCGATTAATTATTTAAAGTTGTAATTAGATTAAATTAGAATCTAGAATAATTTTTGGTGATTAAAATTAGTTCAGCATATATATATTATTAATTAGCTTGTAACTATATTTGTGTGTCGATATACCTATATATAAATACTAGTAATTATCCCACAAATTATAAGATTTTGTTCCCACAATCCTCATCTCTTATCATTCCTATCACCCTAAGTAGAATCTTATTTGAACTAATTGTCCACTTCCCTCCCACACTCTATTGCCTCTTGTACCATTCTTGCGCACCACTCCTTCTCCACCCACACGCCTTTATAAATACCTCCCCCCATTCCCCCAAAACTCCACAGCACAAACACCACCTCCTCTTTTCGGACAACTCCTCCAGACCACACCCACACCATCACCTCGGCTCCCCATGGCCATCGCCACCTCCTGCTTCCACCATCACCGGCCAAAAATCACTCACCACCATCTCTACCCCATATCACTCCCTCCTCCATAATTGAGCCCCACCTCTCGGCACCACCACCAAGACCACCTGCCACCTCCGTACCCGTCACCTACTTCCGCCATACCCACCACTTCCCCCGCGTTGCCGTCGCCACCCGCAAGCCACTCCACCCCCGGTCGTGTCGTATATACAGTGTGTGTTCATGGGTGCACCGCCGCCGCGGGCCAATCGGAATACCTCCAGACGCCGCTTTGAATTTGCGGAGTCACCACGGCAATCTACGGACACCGTTCAACACTTACCCGGACTTGGAATGGCGATTGAGGTAGTTTTCCGGAAACAGTCACCCGCTTTTTCAATCGAAACCGAGGTATTATAATCCCTCTCCTACCTTCCCCTAAGTATATTGAGTGATTATGTGCAGGTTATTAAGTTCCGGAATGAAAAAAAATCAATTCTGAAGCTAAGAAATCAAAACCAGTCGATGTCCTCTGTTTTTCCCAAGTTACTGTCCATGAACGTTTTTATGTTTGTAAGGATGACACAAAAATTACAGTTTAAACCCTAAAGTTGTTTAACATATGTTTTCAGCCCAAATACTTCAAAACTATATCATAGTTAGACCCCTTAGTTATTAAGGTCTAAGTTTCGGCCCAATATAATAAAGGTGTTCTCACTATAGATTAGTCTTTAATTTAAATGAAGCTTATATTTTAGTCTATTAATATGTTTAATTGAAATATAGTTAAGATCCAAAATATTACATTCTATTTTTTTTTTGTCTAAAAATCATTGCGACCTTATAAACTACTCTATAAATCCCCAAACTATTTTTCCTAGATTCTTATCACATTAGAGATCATAACTTACTGACTTCATGTTTTTTTTTTATGTTATTAGCTATTTATTCTATTTTTAATTAAGGATACAAACGAAAAATAGTTACGACCTTACAAATAATGTTTTTAACATCTAAACTACTCTTTCTAGACTTCTTACATCTCAAGGATGATATGTTATTAAAATAATATATTATTTACTTAATTAGCTATTTATTAGTAATTACGCGTTGTTTCTTAATAGAAATACTTTAAAATATTATAAAAGAGGTTATTAATTCCGAATAATTTTATTTAGACTTCTTACAGTCCTAAGATGATATTTTGTTAGAATAAATATATTTTTAATTAGTTAATTAATTATTATCTATTTAGTCTTCTCTTGCTTATTAATTTAATTCTTTTATTTAAAATAATTCCGTGAGCATCAAAACCCAACTTTTAGCACTCAAATTTATTATAGGGGACTATTAGGACCTTTATTGAGGTTACGATAATTATTTAAATATTTTTACCTAATTAATGTATTTAATTAGTGTTTAATTAACTTAATTACTTATAATTAATTAACGAAAGTCAAGAAAATTATTTTTAAATCTTAATTAAATAATTCTTACATTCTTAATGACTTTGTGACCATACGAGATTAAGGGCAACGCCCAGTTTATGTGATTTCATTGCTTAATAAATGTTTTGATCCGTCTGTTATTCGCTTTCAATTATTATTGAGATTGATATTGTGTCGATGCTTAATTTGAATGTTAGATCGACCCTAGGATACGGGCAGAGACGATATAGAAATCACTTAGACGATGCCAAGTAATGGATAAATTGTGAAGTTTCTTTCTGCTTATAGTTGCCTGGCAGCGTGATGTCATGGATATATGATGAGAATTGACATCGCAAGTGTCCGCTGATGAATTGATAGATCAAGCGGGTGTCCAAGAATGATTGTGAAAAGAATTGTGATGTGGTTTATAAGATAGGCAAACCTTAGTCGATACAGGCATGATAAGCTTACCCTTGTTGTAGTTATCGGGGTGCACACTTTGTGACATAACTTAGGTGTTCCCCGCGACAAACAGCAAGTTGATCTCATGGATCGAGCATGGCTAGTGGTTAGGGAGGAAAGATCTCGTGGAGAGATCTTAGATTTCGTTAAGTTAATGGATAGCAAATGAATTAAGTTATGTGAATTATCTCTGCTTACTTTTCGCACCATATATATTTCTCGCTGTCGCTACCGTGAAAGTAAGAGGGTGGGTTGCTGATTATTTTACTCGGGTGATTTATCACTCACTGATACGTCTCTGTTCCTGGCAAATCGATTGCTTCGGCGATCAATTTTGCTAGAGGGCGCATGATTCAATGGAGGAGATTCAACGATGATGCATTCACACTAAAAGAATATCAGAAATGAAGATCGAGGATGCTTAGGATTCGTATCAAGATTAGAGTCAGCTCTGAAGTTAATGTATTTTGATTCCGTAAAACTATCTTGAGATTGTATTAGCAAAAGCTTTATTTTGGAAAATCATCTTTATTTAGCAAATTTTCTTAAGAAATTATTTTATATTGCACCCGAAAAGTCGGGGCGTTACATGATCAGTTGGGACTATTTCTGCAGACCAATAGAAAACTCCATTCAAGGTTGTAGCAGGAGATCCAGCTATTTGCACGATGCTATCATACTCCCCTGATTCATTCATCTCCCCCAAGAACAACGACAGCTTATTAAAATCAATTTCCGTCCAAGTATTGGTGCTCATAACATACAAATCAGCTCGAATATTGTATTTCCTGATAGGAGTAGAATAAAGCACAATCCTAATCAACTTGTAATCATTAGCACTGGGATGGAAGCCAAATCCAAGACTGACCTTCCTAACCGTTTCATAACCATTGTATTCCACCTCATTCGGAATTTCCTGAAACTGTCTGGTGGAGGGATTGCATATAATCAAGGGATATATATAGGGAGAGAAATATATGCAAACTAAACCATTACAGATATCCACAATATAGGAATAATTCATCCCGGCATACTCGTTAATCCCATTGATAGGGCCGTTATTCAGCCCATCATTGGAAAGTAAAGACATTTGATAGGTTTCTGTTTCACAATTGTAAATGGTTACTAGGAGAGAGGTGGAGTGGGTTTGAAGAAGATGTTTGGAAATGAAATGAGGGGTTTTGATAAGATCATACCAGGTCTTGCATACGGACTTGAATCGCAAGAGGGTTTTCACTGGCAACCTCGATAGGATTTCAATGGTTATCTCCAGCGGCAGATGGAACGTGGTCACTGGACTCACTGCCACAGTTGATTGGCTACCCCCCATAGCTGCTGCTTCGAATCTTCTTCTCACCCAGTTTTCTGCATTTTCCTTTGGGTTGAGTAGTAGTAGAACCCCCGACCGACCTTCAATTTTGTTTTATGGGGTATGTATTGTGGGCCGGATCTGCCCATGGAGTTGGGCTCCGACCGACCAATTAAAAATTAGTATACCTAATTGGATTAATGGGTCGGTTTGGTTTGATTTTAAAGATCAGGTATGGGTAATTGGTCAGGTATGATTTGATTTGGTTTGGTTTGATTTGTCGGGTATGGTCGGGTATAGGCAATTGGTCTTATTACTGATGACTCATTAAAGATTCAACTACTTATGACTTACCCAATGCGGCTCTAACCCGTCCATTTAACACCCCTAGTTAAAATCCCCACATGCTCCACGTTTATTTGTCAAGAAATTAAAGGAAAATTATATTTCCGAAAAGTACTCTAGTGAGTTAAAGTAAATGAAAGGAAATTATGCTTTCTTTTGTGCGATCCTTTTATTTCATAATTCTTGAGGTAGTTAAAGTAATCTACTTACTTTTGAAGAAATCTAACAGAAAAATCAAATTCTTGAAAATTTTGTGCTTTTTGCATGACAAATTTTGAAAAAGAATATCCCCAATAAAAAATTTAGAGACACGGGTATCATAATTTTCCATCTATGTGAACACATAAAGAGTTCCAAAAAAAATTAAGTAATATTCTCGTAAGTTGCTTTCCTTTTCAGGCATTTAAATCTAAAGTGTAGGGGAAAAAGAGCCTATTCGAAACTGGTCCACCTTGTTTTCGGCCTTGTCTAATGTTAACTACTATGTTTCTTTTTATACGTTTCTAACTAGGACTAGTTTGGTTGACCACCATTGGCAACTTTTTATTAAGAGATCACTGACTTAAATTTTACTGAAAGCACATATTGATTCTTGATGTATCTTTATAGAAGTCCTTTGTTGTTAGTCTACTTCTTTCGTTATGGCAGTTTCTTGGGTTGTTTCTTGAAAGATAAGCTTGAGAACAAAAAACGTGAGTGAACCATACCTTTGGAGGCTTGCAAGTGGAAGAGAAATCAACATCAGATTTGGGAGAAGAAAAACGTGGATGTAGACTTTCTAGCTTCCGTGATATATTTCGAGATTCGCAATAAATGAGAGATTATCTCATTCTTGTTTTTTCTTATTGTTCTACCTATAGACTTGTAATCTGATGGTAAATGTATCAGTGGAGTAAGAGAATTAGAGAGGCAGAGAGAAAGAAATTCCTCGTCTTTGTATATTTTCATATTGAGTGAAATACAATAAACTGTGAGTTTGTGTTCAATTATCTTGTGAGTTTCATACACCATTAGTGTGTAGCAAACAGAACGATAAAGTTAGCAAATTTTGGACATTAACTCAGCAGTTTGAACTAGCAAATGACCCGGTCGTTGTAGAGGTTGCCTGTTACTGTGAGTGTTTTGGGCCTTTTGGCAACAATAGTTAGCAATTTCAAACGTGGAAACTTCATATCCGTCTCAAAATCAATTACTACGAACAATGACGAGAGGAAAAACAGCCTGTTCTAATTCTGAATTTGAAGCAACGAGGGGATCAACGGTTGGAAAGCAGAAATGACAATGACATTTGTTGTGATCTTGTAATCATCTTTTGATCCAAGATCTAGTTGCAGTAGATGAAGTTCTTTTCGAATGTTTGGAGAGTTGACTCCGGTCTTGATCGGACACCCGAGTTATCAAAAAGAGTAGATATCCAAGAATCTAGTACGAAAAGAAGGGTTGATGCGGAAGCACGACTAAGAAAGCGAGATATTGCAGGGAACATCATTTTGCAGAGCCGGGATCCGCCATTAGCTATTACTGCAAGCTCAAGGTACCGCTTATCGAAGAATGCGAAATGGGGTTGGAAGCAATAGATACATGAGACTATGAGAGTAGAAGAATGCGAAATGGAGTGTCTAGTGCCGGCTCATATATTTTGGAGGCCCGAAGTGAATTTCCTATCTTGAGCCCTTTATATATTCATAAATTTCTTTAAAAAATGATAAAAGTACAAAAAAATTGAAAAAAAAATCAAACTAAAAGGAAACAATTATGACAATATGAATATAAAAAAATAAGATTGCAAGAGCTTTTGAAGAAGAAAAATGGACAAATATACATTCATTTTGGCACCGACAACTTGGATTTAATCCGAGCTGATTGATTAGAGCTGTCTATTGTTGGGATTAAAATTTGGTCTATTTATATATATTTGGACTGAGACCTTTTGAAACCATGTTTAAAAACTTTCAATGGACTTCTTTAGTAGTAGTAATTTATTTATTGTTGTGGCAATTGTAGACAAAACAGTTTCGTGATTTTGGGCTTAAAAAGGGAAGAATCCCAAGATAAATTACGTGCAATTAATCCCAAGTCTAGTCCAAATTAGGACCACGAGTATGAAGATAAGGTCGCAAGGTGGGGTTCACATATTTCAATGGACAAAAATCCAGCGCTCAGCAGAATGACAAGTGTCAACGGCTCGGGTGGGACTTGGCCCACCTAGCTTTTGGCCTGACAGGATGCTAAACTTGGCTCACCTGCCTTCCGCCCAACATTTTTTTTTTTTGACATTCTCCAACATTTTGATCTGTAAATGAACTGATGCTCACAAGGGTAGAACTAGTACCATATTAGTCTATCAGAAGGGGACAAAACTCATCGGCCTGATGGTTTCAATACTGTATTTTGTTAACGAAAGTGGAGTTGGAGTTAAACAGGGGGGGGGGGGGGTGTGTCTGGTTTCGGTCGTGAAATTTTTCTACTAATTGGAAAATGGAATGGAACTTCAATTGCTTAATTTGGTCCCTTCATCTATTAGGACCCCTAGGCTAGCTCATCCACATTGTATACAGACAGCTTTCGCCCACAAAATTGATATTCTGGTGGGATGGGTTCCTCCAAGGGAGAATTTGTATAGCTCAACACGGACGGATGGAGCTTTCAAACCGACAATGGGCATGACATGACATGTACGACAATGGGCATGACATGACATGTACGGAGTGTTATTACGTGATCACTTTGGTAGAAGGTTAGGAGGTTTTCATAGAACCACGAACGATAGCGAACTCGAGCCTGATGGTGGAAGTTTGTGCCTTGCGAGACGGGATCGTTTTTTAAAGTCCTGAAAATGTGAGGAATCTAGAAATAGAAATGGATGCATTGGGTGTACTTCAGCTTCTGAATGATAAGCATATGACAAATCATCCACTTGATAATATTTTACTTGATTGTAGGTCAATAATAGAGGCGTTTGAAGCAATGTCTATCAAGCATGTCTACCATGAAGCAAATTATTGTGCGAATGCATTAACAGATGATGCACCAATTTCTGTAAAAGATTTATATATTTACCCTTGTATTCCTAAATTGTATTGCTAATTTACTTCATTCGATTTGATAAGGGCTGTATACCCCAGCTTGAAAACTCTTAAGTCTCTAATGCATCGTTCGGTTACCAAAAAGAAAAAATGTAAAACCATATCGGAATTAAAATCTGCAACAATAAACTCAATCACAACTCTTTTATCGGGTAAGCAAACATAGAAAATAGACAGAAGAAATAAGCCCAAGAAATACATATTTATAGTAGCATAAAAACAGAACTTCCCACTACGATGTTTTTGAAAGAGAATCAAATGGGTAATGAGATGAATACATGAGAAGTAGCAGCAACCATATATTTTTTAAAAGGCCAAAAGGCCAAGAATAGGGTGTAAATTCCAAGAATAACCCCAAATTAGACCCACTTTAAATGAATTCCCTGGCAACATAAATGAATGAAGTACTGAATTACAGAAACTAAATAGAATCTTCAACAACTGGAAGCACAGCTGGCATTCTTGAAAATATCTCCGGCAAAGTAAAAACAGGTTCTTCCCCGGATAAGCCCTGGGCTGCCATAGCCAGGGCATATCCTAACGACCGAGAAACAGGAACTGCAACGGCATTCCCTACTTGAATGTACCTGGAGCATCCATGAGTTAGATTACATCAAGAACAATATTAAAAAGGGAAATAAAGTTAATGTATCCCAAGAAAAAAAAAACAAAGTTAACAGAGTCATTTATCATAAAAAAGCACATACAAACAGGGACACGAAATGTGACAAATGTTAATAGTCGGAATTTGTAAAACGACCCAATAAGTACTTACTAAATAGACTAAGATCCATGGCTATTTTCACCTTGACATAACTTTTTAATGTTATTCTAATCTCTGAATGTGTCCCCAACTTGTCCTAGCATTTTCTAAACGTGCTTTGACATGTCCCAGGTGCATCAACTAAACGATTCAATAAAAATAATTCAATGGGCATTTAGACATAGCTGGAGTGTTGTATAATACATGTCCGGCACATTTTGGTATTGAATAGTGAGGTCATATGTGCGTGTCTGTGCTTCTTTGCTTTCAATTTCCATTGCTACACTAACGTTCAAATGCACAAACTCAACATTTAAAATGTAGTGGAATGTGTCACATCACATGTTGGACACATTAAAAGTTCTATACACAAGACAGGGAGACAATCATCTATGCATAAATGTTCTATGCAGGTAAAAGCTGTTTATTTCACATCATATAGAGTACAATAAAAGAATATACATAACTTAAAAATTTGTGCCTTAAGACAATGAATTTGTGGCACTTGTATAACATAATAGGATTACAGTGCTTTCAGGCAAGTAAAAAGAAAAAGCACTCATCAATTTTATAAAACTGTTAGGACTACTCGAAATCTATTCAAGCACTCATCTCAAATACAACTGATATTTGTCCAACATTTGAAGCAGAAAATTCTATGAGATGCATATTTATTAAACGAGGCTACCGCAGAGACATATAAGAAACTATACAACCCTCAACAAAATTAGGTTGTTCTACTTTTTCACATTTTTCTACCTTCATTGTGACTCTGATTTACTCTTCTAATACCAAATCACCTTTTGTAGCATGATTTGGTTTCTAAAATTTGAAGAGAGAGAGAGAGAGAGAAAATATTGATGATGATATGATGTTCATTAAAGAGTATGTTAGAGCACCTAAAATCTAGATGTTCAACTTTTTTGACATTTGACATCCGATGCATCTGCTGGAGACTCTCATAGAGCATGAACGCGGCACCATCACAGTATATGATTACAATGCTTTCAGACACGGACACAAAAAAAGCCAAAACTAGCGACCTTTAGCTGTGTCTTTTATCATGCTGCCCCATGCATCTCAGATAGAAACATTCACCTCTTTCTTTTTTATCTGACCTTTTTCTCATCTTTTTCTTAGTCAAGGAATCAGTCATCACATAAGACATGGATAGCATCTGCTGGAGACTCTCGTAGAGCATGAACGGGGCACCATCACAGTATATGATTACAATGCTTTCAGACACGGACACAACAAAAGCCAAAACTGGTCGACCTTTAGCTGTGTCTTTTATCATGCTTTCCTATGCATCTCAGATAGAAACATGCACCTCTTTCTTTTTTATCTGATTTTTTTCTCATCTTTTTCTTAGTCAAGGAATCAGTCATCACACAAAACATGGATAGCATTGTTTTCAGACTAGAAACAGATCAAATACCAAACTTTTCATGACCTTGTTACGGTGCAGTTATGGTAAGTCTAATGTAATTCTGCAAGGCAATGAAATTGGGCGATTAGTTTCGTTAGCCCTCCACGATAGAGAATACCTTTCTTTGATAGCGCCAAATAGCTTGTAGTAGTCTGGAAAACCCTGTAGTCTAGCATTTTCACGCACTGTGAGAACTCTATCTTGTTCCGGATGCAATATAACCTGACAAAAAATCAAGAAAAGGTGTTGGGTTAGAGAAATGGAAAACGTACCTACATATTTCTTGCATGTTTGGATCCAGGATATTTGTATTAATGCGAAGAGAAAAAGAAAGGAAAATAACGTGTGACTAGAAGAGCTAAACTATCTTCTCACATATTTGGCTTAATTAGATGAAAATGAATTTAATACATATTCATTCGAAGTATCCGGTTTTTGTTCAGTTAATCAGAAGAAATGAAATCGGATACTTCCATATCTGAGTATTATCTAGGTCATGGGATTTAACAGGTTACTCCGAGATGATAGTTCTATGTTCATTAGTATCTATTGAGTCCCAGCCGGAGACTTGGGAGTTCTAATCCGGGAAATGGGATGATAGGATTCCCATGGAAAAACTTCTAATTACCCTTCAAAGATTTATTTCCGTGTAGAAAATGTAGCAAAATTAGTTTCTTTCTTTCTCTTCTTATCGTTTCAATTTTCTTAACTCCATAAATATACAAGCAACAACATTAAATTGTTTACCAATTTTTATTCTTTGCTAGTCAGAATTTTAATTTAGCCATCTGAACACAGGTTGACTTTCTCTTGAGTCTTTTAAATTAAACATGGGATACACGATTATACAGGATGAGACAAGGCCATCCATCTAATCCAATAAACTCCCAAACATATGACTCAGTACTCATAGTCCCAGTAATACTTATCCCCCTAATCTTATCCGATGAAACAAACGAGCTCTATCCGTTTCAAGAAGGGGAGGAAAGTGACCTGATTGTGAGGTTCTGCCCTCGTGACGACCGTCGGCACCGTCTCATCCCACCATAACCGGCCAAATGGTCTGCATGATTTCGCATGATGGGTATTCAAGAAACAAAAGGAAAATTGAAAAAAATAAAAACAAATAACAGCAAAGAAACTCTTACTTAGATGAATACCCTTTGACATAAGTCATTGCATAATCAGGGACCTGTATATACCATTGACGCAGTCAAATCCAAGCAGCAACTAACAGAAATGTTAAGAATGACCAAAAAAATAGCACTCTTACCAAAGGCTTTCCTGAAGCTAGATACACCCTTTTAACATCAGGGTCCCATTCAACTTTATTATCAGCACAAACCCTAACACCTTCCAAATGCCTGAAGTTTGCACCCTAAAACAACAAAGAAATAAACCAATACGATGTTTCAAATGTTTTTCATAGGATACATATTACTGGATAGTATTTAGTATAGTTAGAAAACCTTTCTCTTTGGAATTTGACAAACACGTTGGTAATCATCAACACTCAATCGAAGGGGACGATGATCATAGAGACTCCGGTTAAATGGTTCACAACGCGCTGCTGAATAGCTCAAAAGCTCTACAAAGGACAATAAGAAAACCAAGTAATATAAGCAAATAACCAAGAATACATATCAAAAGTATGAAATTTAAATTAAGCAAACTATGCTGATAATGGAACTCCCCTTTGATTCCTTTCCATAAGATAAACAACATGCTACTGCCAAAAGTGAATTGAACCTAGAAACTAGTTTAACAAACAGGATTGTTTTTTCAATTGCTAATGAAAAACAACTAACGAGCAACTGAAACCACAAATAGTGATACCGAGACAAACAGCTGAAAGGCAAAAAGTGCAGCACATGAAGCGTTTTTTCGAATGTCAAGTTGTTGAGAATGACAAAAAAAAACACTTTTGATTAACAGCAAGTTTAAAAATTAAACTAATATTCGTTAGCATAATTTAGCCAAAAGTTATGCAATCTAACCATCCTTCCCCAATCTAATAAATTGCTGAAATTCCGTCATGGCTTCACTCTGATATGGCATTTCATCCCTCTCTTCATCATTATTAACCTTAAGAACAAATTGAAGACGGACAAATTAATTGGAAAGCCTAGGCCACAACCAATAATGACATATATGCAAGAAATATCAATCGGTTTGTTTGTATACAGGTGGGAGATCAGAAATGGCATCTTTGAGAAAAAGTTCCTTCTCAAGTTTAGCTCGTCGACCTTCTTCGTATGCAACAACATTCCCCTATACATGAAAAGGTAAAACTTTAAGAGTAATCATCAGCACATATTCTGAAATCGCAAAAAAAAAACTTGGATATAACATAACCTACCTCAAATTCAGTTGGACCACCCCCCCTCAAAACAACATTGTGTGTGGGTAAGGGGTATTGGGGCAATTTCTGCACATCGAAACATATAATTATTCACTTTAAAAGTAAAAAAATAAGGAGCAAGTACATAATATGTTGGTGGCTTATTAAATCACCTCTGAAGAATGAGCGCCCCACAAGAAGACGCGCATTCGGAATTGGGGAAGTCCATAAGCACCAGCTGCCATAATTCCTAATCGTGCTTGATAGTTCATGCCAACAAGACGTCCTAAAGCGTATCGTCCAAGAAATCCACCAGCGAACTTTAACATGTCAACTACATTTTCCATCAATACAAATCTTGGTTTCAAGTATTTCACAAAGTCCATGAAAACAGTAAGCTGTTTATTTTTCGGGTCTTGTAAGGGATCATTTTTGTTCCTGAAACGATTAAATCCACTAATTCCCTGACATGGGGGACCTCCACATATTACGTCAACATCACCCTACATTCAAGAAAAAAAATAGTTAAATGTTTGAATCAAAATTTAAACCATCAGGTAAGGCAAGATTAATCAATAGCGAGATTAATTAAGACATGTTGTGAAACTTACAGGTAAAGGCAAAATCTTGGAGCGGCGGCCGTTATGTACAAACTCTTTCATCGCATCCTTACAAGTACTGGTAAAAAATTTGATTGTCAGATGACAAAAAATACCAACATGAAAATTAACTAAGGTTGCTTTTGCTAGTGTTATCTTACCCCAAACCATCTTGAGGTTCCCAACTGTCTTCATCTGACCCATAGCCCTTCCAGTGGATCTGCAAATGCAAAACCAAAAAAGAATCAATAAAAACAAGCAAAAAATTAGAAAATCAAGAACTTGAGAGTAAAACAACTTGAAGATGGAACTACGACTTTTTCCAAAGAAAAGACAGTTACTAGGTACTAAGGGAGCTGTAAACTGATTAGTTGCAAATCTGGTCGCATTTTGAAGCGACCTAATCAAGATTTTTGTTGACCATATGGTACTTAGATATGAAGCACCATGTCTCCATTTTTTTGAAAAATCATGTCTCTCTGTCCGTATAATGCTACATAGGTACTAAGGATAGTAGAATACGGACAACATTCATTGATATAAAGCAATTCTTTAGTTGTCAGAGCTTCAGCATGCATAAGACATTATATCTACGTAGTTCCAATACCTTTTGAATGGCTGGTACACAACCAAGCAAAGCATAACAAATTAACAAACATTGACAGCTTTTGTTCTATAGGTGAAAGAATTTAGTGCAGTGCTACTGATGTAGAAATGCAAAATGTACCTAATATTCATCTACTGAACTTAATTTGTCGTCACATACACTTAATGGAATGAAAATAGTTTCTTCTATTTCATATGCAGGGATAATCATATGTAAACCTGGGTTTTGAAATGAAAGTTCAACCACCTTAAAATGAAGTCCCGGCTTCTTACTCCCTTTTGGTTCCCCATAACAAATGGCCAGAATTTTTTCAACTTCATATACTTCGGAATCATCAGATCCATCATCATCACTTTGTTCATTTGGACAGTCATCATCATCTTGTTTTGAAGACTCGTTATCTATCAAGGGGAACAAGTCGCTGAGCTTCTTCCACTCTTTTAAAAGAGCCAGAAAATCTTCTGCATTCTCATTCCGCACCTGTGAAGTGACCATAATCAGTCAAGAAACAGCCACTTGAAGTGACAAAAAGAACAAGATAAAAATCATTTCAGAGGGCTATACCTCAGTCTCGGGATGATTGTATCTGAGGCTTTCACATGCATTTGAGTTCTGATCAACGGCCCATTTCTACACAGAGAAAGAAATGGCAGGAGTTCAACAGGAAGAACAAAGGACAGCGTAGAAAGACAATAAATGACCCCTAATTTAACCATAATATGTAAATATGGTGCACAAAGAGATTGAAAAACAGCTATATTTTCCAGTTCAAAACATAAAATACTAGTTAGCCCAAAAGCGGCAACAATAGTCCAAGAGTTGACAACAGCAGGATGGAAAATTATCCATCCAACTGGAAGAGACAACACTTTCTTGACACACATAAAAAGTGCATTGTTAAAGAGTAATTCCACATTCTTGAACCAACAATGCTATGCAAAGGGACACATGTCACATTCTCTTGATAGCTTTTAGTCAACCTTCATATCACATTCAAATTGGAATTGAGCAAAATTCCAACAATGAGCAAGATGATTGGCTTCTTGCAGCACTAAATCTTCAAGGATTCAACAAATCTTAATCTTAATGAGCTGCTGCAGCAGCATTTATGTCAGATGCACTCCTAACAATTCATCTTTATCCCAATTCGTTGTTGATGGCTACATCAACCATGATTCCTTTTCCCATTTTGATATGTGAGATTTTACAACTAGCAAAAGGATACATATGATGGAGAAATTTTTCACCCATAAAAACAAAGCAAAGAAAGCTAGAACAACTCAAGTGGTGCTAAAAAAATCGGAGATGCGCCAATTAAGACACAAAACAAAGGGAACATAACAGCGTGTCTAATTGGAACCACAAAGCAAATTCAGTGATCCATCCTTTGCCGATTTTGACGTTCTTCTCCTACAAAAGAACAGACCGTGCAAGACATGGCCCAATTCTTTAGGCGATTGGAGAATTGTTTCCCACCAAATATCCCAATGAAGTTTAATTGATTTCAATATGCCAAGAATGCTGAGGTTTGGTAGGCATTATAGAGATCCATTCTGATCTAGGATAACGAGAAGTTAAACATAAATGCAGCACACTCTCATCTGCTGCATGCAAGAAGAGCAAATTGAATTATCAATACTTCTGAAATCTCATAGGTTAGCCTTAGTTTTAAGCTTGCCCTTGTCATTCAAAAGTCGTGTTGATTTTAAGACACCAAGAAGTGATTATATCGATCTCAAACTATATTTTAAGTGCTAGGTTATCTGGAGGAACAATCTAAAGAGAAAGTCCAACTGTGCAACAATTAACTCAAAACTTACAGTAACGAGATTAACACCACCCATGTTGGCACCTAGGCAAAGGCCCGTTGACATCGCGCCACATCCACAATAGAGATCCAAAAGCGTCATCTCTTCTTTCTTGTTCTCATTATGTTTTGAAACCTCTTCAGAATCAATCTTGGTTCCACCCACTACTGCTGCAACATCAGAGTCACTAGAAAGGGTTGAACCGGATTCACTTCCACTCATGACATTATCTGCGGTGGGAACAGTTTTTGTCAGCTTATTCTGCATAATATGATTCCAATAAAGGAAATTATTCATTGCCTTAGGGCACCGCCACGTGGTGTCTCAAGTTCCTTCTATGCTACATGTTGGTGTAGGGCCTAAGTCCTAGTTAATGGACCCCACATCAACGATGGAGGAAAGGCTTGGTCGTGTCCTAGGGACACTGAATAATCTCTCTATCAAGATAAATAGAATTAGTATATAATCTAAAGTGAAGCCAGAAAGGGAAGAAATACCGAGTGGCAAGTTAACAAATGAAGAGTACGGCACTAGATACTTTGTGTCACAATAATAGTCATAATCTGAAATTGTACCCTCCCTTGCCGATAAATCCACCTGCAAAGATGTTAACACTTAGTTACCATTTTTGTGAAGATCTAGAAAAAAATACATCAACTTTTCAAGTAGCCAAAGTGCTTTACATTTGAAGGCATTCTGACAATTCTAATCCTTTCAATAAGGCAATTTAAAGGGTTGTCATCCTTGACTTCGGAGAAGAATACACGCTTGTCGTCTATAGCGTCAATAAGCTGTACAGACTTCAAACTGTTTTGAATAACCTGCAAAGAAAAGGTGGTGTGTCATAAGAAGACCATATAATCCAAAATATAATGGACCGTATCACTTTGTAAGATATGAATTTTATACCGTATCCGTTGCTCTATAGTACCATTGAGCAGTAAAATATAGCGCTCTGTCAGTGCCTTCAAACATTTCTATAATCCGACAGATAAAGTTTTCTTTACCTTCGTCAGCCTAAATAGCACAAGACAGTTGAACTCATATAAACAACAAGGTAACAAGTTGACGAGGAGAAAAGTAATGCCTGCACAACTTGCATAACTAGCTAAAGTAAGTTGTATTAGAGATTTGATTAATGTGCATAAAAATCTAATTAAGTGCATGCTTCTTCTATACTTAAGCTCATATTTATGAACTTCTTGATCTGGTTACATCAGCAGTAATGACAGCAGTAAATGCAAATGCAGTAGCAAACCCACAAGAACTACAATTTCTTGTAACTTTTACGATGATTTAAAAGCAAAATAGAATTCAAAATATATTACTTTAACGTGGGCTTCATCCTCCAGGTTGAATACTGCTCGCCCATCGACCTCAGCCATTGTGTAATGGCATCTAGCTTGTACAATTTCTTCAGAATTGGCATTTCTGTACCAAGTCAATTCATGTAATAGATAGGAAACAAACAATTAAATTTAGAAGGAGCAGTAACGAAGCTAAAAGTAGATAAAATCAAGAAAATGTTAATGCACATGCATTTATTCAATATGTCTCTTTTTTTCGATTAGATGTATTCAACATATTGGAAACAATAGACTTACAGATTAGGCCCAGCAATTTCCTTCCCCTTGCCCTGCAACATAACAGATTTATTACATGGACAACACATGCAGATAAAAAATAATCCATGCTCAGTTTTACTATCAACGATATTGTTTGTTTTCCACACTATATACATGGGGATTTCTCAACAAAAAAAAAAACATTCAATAACCTTAGAATGTGGAATGAAAGCATCTATTCTAATATATAAAAGGGGAGGAGCCTTTGGTGTGAACACTTTTTTAAAGCTGTCACAAAAGTATTTTCCTAAAATATCCTTACAGTTCCACAACTCTTAAACCAACTCTCAAGGGTAAATTCGTACAACAAAAACACAATAACTGCATATGCACACGTAACTGCCACATAGAAGAACCTCTCTCTCTCTCTCTCTCCAAACCTTTGGAAAGCAGACAACACCCCAGGGCCCCACCTTACTTGCTTGCCTGCCTCCATTCGGTCAACTCTAGTCTAGCCTCAAGGCTACAACAACTAGAGAGAGAGAGAGAGAGAGAAATAGAATGGTGAGGAGGCAACTGTTGCTGTTATACCCTGCCCAAAACTATCCCAACGCTCTTTCTAGAATCGCAAGCCCTAATTAAGGTCAGCTCCGTCTATTACCCATTTCTTTCTCCCAAATTTGTTGTTCTCAATCCTACACCACATTAGTAGTTGGTAGCATAATTTCAACTTTCTTTTCTTTCTGTTTTAATCAGAATTGTTTCTTCCTGTTCCATAACCTACTTTGGTACTTTGTCATCGTTTTTTGCCAAAAAAAACTAGATCTTGGTTACCCATGCTTTCAATTGAACTTATTTGGGTACTTTGTCACCGCTTTTCGCCCAAAAAATCTAGAGCTTGCTTACCCATGCTTGCCAAAGAAGAGAAATGCTATGCCGATCACATTAATGCAACACGTGGATTCAATGATCCCCACGTCCTAAAACTGCACTATATATTGAGAAGATGAGACGGTACCCAAACATGAGAAACTGGATGCCATTCAGCACTCTGCTTGAAGCTTCATTCCCAAATAAAGCCCCAAGAAATCTTTACGGCTATTTTACAAATTGACTTGCAATTTAGTTCTGGCAGTTAACTGCCAACTGCCAAAGTTCTTCACTGATATTAACATAATCATTAATCAACTCTATCCTCTTTCTTATATGGAAGAATTAGACTTTTACTATCAGCCCCAAATGGTTGCTTTTCTAATTAGCTTTTTGTAGGTAATTGTTTAAGATTATTATCATTTAACCAGCTGAATGCTTCTACGGCAGGGATGCTATTGTACTTGACATCCCCTTCCATACTAGAACAAGACCCACAAAATCTGAGCTGCTTCATTGCGACGGAGAGAGAATGGAGCTCCAACTCATTCCCAAATAACGGCGCTCGGAGAAACAAGATGACATTTGATGACGAATGTGCTCCATCATTTGTACAATAGGAAGCTCACGACACGCAAGGGCCCAGTTATACAATACTAGAGGTCGGGGCACACGCGATTCGTGTGCGAGTTGGATTTTGTCAAAATTTACACAATTTGTTTTCGTTTAATTTTTGATCGATTTTTACAAATTTTGTACAAATCCAACTTGCACACGCATCGTGTGTGCCCCGGCCAAGTCAAATTAATTGGGTTACTTGACAGTGATAGCGGTGGCTACTTTGATGATTCAAAAATCAACTTCGGGTACTCAATTTCTCTTGGTTCTAGAGTACTAATGTTTTGCCCTTTCAATGCACAAGCCTAAAAAGATCACTGGTGTTTTTTCGGCCCCTTTTACATCGTGTTTTTGCGCTGATTTTAGCTTTGTATATATACTATATATTCACGTCTATGCGTATTTACAAACAATGGTAAAGCTATTTACTTGGCGTAGATAGGATCAGATCTAAGCACATCAAAAGAGTTACGACTTATACCTTCCCCGCGTACCGATGAGGCCACCTACGCCGGGCTTCATCGTCGGGAACCGGGTCTCCTACAAACCGGCAACTGTCTTCTTCCGGCTTTTCACCGGGTTGCGGAGCAACGGCGGCGTCAGGATGCTCGACAGTCTGAGTTTCTCCATCTTTCTTGAGCTTCTTGTTGGACGACAACTCTGCTTTCGAAGGCGAGCTCGACTCGCGCTTGTGCAGCATTGTGATGGAGGGAGGAGAGAGAGCGTGGCGGAGAGAGAATATGGGTAGCGGGTAGCGAAGAGGATAGGGTTTAGGGTTCCGAGCGGGTCGGGAATGAGAGAGAGAGAGAGAGGCGGGCGAGGAAGGGCTTTTGAAGTTTTTTGAAGAAGGGAAGTTGGAGCGGGAAGAAGCGAATTTTTGGGGAGGGTTTCCAAAGTTGAATTGGAATTTCGGGTTGGAGTCCGGGAATATTTAGGGCTTGTCCAGTTTGGACCTTCAAATCCAAAATTTTGAAAAAAATAACTTTTCTACTTTTTTTTCTCTCTAACTTTTCAATCATTACTCTTATTTTTCACTCTATCTCTCTCTACTTTTTAGCGGGAAGAAGCGAATTTTTGGGGAGGGTTTCCAAAGTTGAATTGGAATTTCGGGTTGGAGTCCGGGAATATTTTGTTTCTCTTTATTTAAAGAGAAGATAGGGAGGCTAGAGAATATGAATGTTGTGAAATAAATACTACAATAAATTGGAGTAGTGTATTTTTTGACAGAGGTTTTTTGGGTCTTTTTCTAGTAATTTTTATCATATTAGGTTTGAATTTAAATTATGATAATTTGTAATTTTCATTATGTCGATTTTTGGTTTTATAATGCATATTTATGACTCAGTTACGACTTGAACTTTATAATCTACCTATTGAACAGGTCACTAGCAGGTTACCTATAGTTAAAAAATATTGTTATGATATAACCATAATTATTCGTACCCGAATCCATAATACTTGTACCCTAACCAGATATATGCGTACAATATCAAAAATTAAATAATGCTACCCACAAATGTTATAACAACACCATAAATTGGCATTGTCTTTCCACAATGAGTCGTACCAAAAATTCTTTGACTCGTATGATATTCCGTAACAAAATCAAAATATGTCGTATCAGAATCATTAATTGTTATACCCAAGACAAAAATATTTGTAGAATGCCATAACTTTTATAAAATAACCACAATTGTTATGACAACACCTAAAATTGTCGTTTTCTTAACACAATGTGTCGTATTAAAAGAAAACATATTTAAATACCACAAATTATATAACAAACCACAATTGTTATGACAATATCATAAATTAACGTTTTGTTACCACAATGTGTCGTACCAAAAGAAATTAATTAAAATATTTCGTAATTACACATGTCTAAAATACCACAAATTCAGTAATATAACCAAATTTGTTATGACAATACCATAAATTGATGTTTTCATACCCACAACGTGTCGTATAAAAAATTTCAATCAGAAAGTTCAATTAGCGATAATTATAATCAGTAAAATATCATACCACAAATTCAGTATTATAACCAAATTTGTTATGACAACACCATAAATTGGCGTTTCATACCCACAACGTGTCGTAGAAAAAAAATTCAATCGGAATGTACAGTAAACGATAGTTATAATCAGCAAAATACCATACCACTAATTATTTTCAATTCCCGTCACATTTTTTTTTCAAATTTTAAAATTTTCATCATATTATCTTAATTTTCAATTCCCTCCACACTATTTTTTCAAATTCTTATTTGTCCCTACACAATACCTCAATAATTTAAACTAAAAATGAAGTTCTCGCTCAAAATTTTCATCTAAGAAATTCACCAAAAAGTAAGTATTATACCCAAATTTTTGAATACACTACAATTTCCTCTCAAAATATTAGTCTAAATTAAGTTCTTTCGCTACAAAATTAAATTCAAAAAATCAAAATTCCTTCAAATTTTCGTTGAAAACTGAGAGGTCACTAAAACAAATAATTATCCAATTGTCTCAAGATACGGATATTCAGGGCGGTGCATTTAACAATGGACACTATATATTTGATAGGCAGATTGGTGTCAAACCTTCACCCTATGCATACAAATCCAAATTTAATGGTGGTCCTTGGAATTAGGTCATGGAAGTACAATCTAAATAATTTTGTAAATTTACTGTCATTGTACTTTTTAAAAAAAAAAATTATTATAGTCAACATACTGATTTACACCAATGACATGGGCCATAATATGATCTACAAGTGAATTTGTGGCCACTGCCTTCTCAAATTTTCAGCTGAAAATAAGGCCCCTACTTTCAAGAAAGTACTATATAATTAATAGTCTTCAAATTTTCAAATTCTCAATTTGTTTACCACAGTGATAAGGTGTTGGAATATGGACATTTATCTAAAAGATCACGGGTTCAAGTTTTGCACCCTTCATTCCTTTTTTTTTTTGAAGAATGTTGTTTTTTAAGGTTAAATTACATAGTTAGTCCTTGGAGTTTTATACTTTGAAAAATTTAATCGTTTAATTTCAATATAACAATAAAATCTAAAATGCACTATCTGAGCCCCACGTAAGGTGTTATATATATTTTTTAATTATTTTATCGAAATCGTCTATCTTTTACATAATATCAATTAGGTCATTCGTACCAAGAATGAAGTTGATGGCTTATGGGTAGACACTTAATTGGATGAAAAATATCATTATATTATTAAATTTGCGTGTCGATGATGGAGCTTCCTAAATCAGATCGAGGCTAAAATTTACCCAGGTGACTTAATCAACAAACATACAAAACTCAACGGAATTGATCGTCATTATTGTGTCACGATCGCATGGCTACCTTACATTCAACTACAACAAAGGACTAGGTTTCATATCAAACATAAATTGAATGTACAATCTAAATGTCGGTAGTAAGTGTATTTTTAGAATGATCGATCAGGACTGGTAGGATGCCAAATTATATGACATTCAACATTGTCACCAAAATTAGAGATTATTGGATATCGACAACTACGTAATCGAAAGACTTTTAATGTATCCATATGCATATTAGTATCTAATAATGCAACAACTGAGCCCCATGTAAGCAATTTTTTTCAATCGGACCGGTCTATCTTGTACAGAATATGAATTAAATTAAATGTACTAAGAATGAAGGTCATCGCTTATCATTAGACCATTAATCGAATGAAAATATTCTTTTTTTATTGAATTAGGGAGCCGATGAAGAGGCTTTCTAAACTTGATAATAGCAAAAAATTTCATGGATGATGTAATAAACAAAGATAATGCAATCAACGGTTTCGATCGTCATTATTGTGTCTCATTTAATGCATCCCGAAGTTATTTAGAACATCAGGTGTGCTCTCTCTCGCAGTCTCTCGGTATGTATCTTTTTTTTCCCGCTCTCTGTATGTATCTAGCAGCTAGGTATAATAAAATAGGGCGGTATCTCTAGGAGAATATGCCGATCTAAAGGCTCCAATTGCCAACTTATATTTGAGTCATTGGATTCAACGGTTTATTTCTTCTCATAATTGGAGTAAAGTGCTAGGGATGCCAAATGAGCGGATTTGGGTCAAATTGGGCAAGTTATAAGTGGGTTAGGTTTCATACAAAATATAAATTGACTGTACAATCTAAATGTCCTTAGTGAGTGTATTTTTAAAATGATCGATCAGGACTGTTAAAATGTTAAGTTCTACAATATTTAATTTGTGATATTTTAGACTTGTATCTTGCTAAGGCATAGTATTATTGATTGTGCTACGATATATTTTGGTCTTGTATCTAGTATCTTTTGATCGATTTCTTTTGGTACGACACATTGTGGTAAGAAAGTGTCAATTTTTTGTGTTGTCATAACAATTGTGGTTATGTTATATAATTTGTAGTATTTTACACATGAGGGAGAGGGAGAGAAAGTCAAGGAGGAGAGAACAACCTGTTACCTGCTAAGCCTTTTTTTAATTTTATTAATTGATTTAATAAATGAGTGGTTCGGATTATTTACTTTGAAATTAATAAATTGGAGTAGTGTATTTTTTGACAGAGGTTTTTTGGGTCTTTTTCTAGTAATTTTTATCATATTAGGTTTGAATTTAATGGATTTCTCGTTTGTGACGAAAGGAATCGAAAATTTTAAAACATATAACAAAATTAAAAATAAATCATAAAATACTAAAATTATTAAAAACATGTACATTTTTAGGACCCATTAATCAGACGGATAAAGTTTTGGGTAGATAATAAACAATGGTGATAAGAGGGGGATGTGCAGCGAGGAGGAATTAGCAAAGATGGAGGATTAACTTATACTACTTGGTTTTTATTTGAGTAAAAGACTACTAACTCAACTTATGTGCTTCCCCAAAAATCAGTCTTTCTATGTCTTTTTCTTCATTTTATTTGTTTTTTTTAACCTTGTTAAGTATTTTTATATTTTTTTGTCAACACAAAACGATACTATTTGAATATTCGATCCAAATTTTTAAAAATAAGTGTAGGCTTTTGGGTTGCTAAAAAAAATCAATAAATTTTTGGAGATTTTGATCCATCGAATATACAGTGGTTGCCGGATTCTTTGTGATCAATAAAATTGTTTACCAGAAAAAGAAAAATATTTGGCTATGTACTATCTTTTGTGTTGATGCTATTGTCCACCTCGAAAAAATTCAAAAAAACATAAAAACAAAAAATTGGGAAGAGAAAGCCAAGGCAGGGAAAGGATAGCTCGATGGCTGAGGCACGCCTCGAACTCGATGGTTGAGGCCCTTGGACGCTTTGCGTGAATTCACTTAGAAGGGTACACTTTCACATGGTTAATACATCTTTTTACAAACCATTGATCTGGCACTATGGCCACTAGCATTTATAATGAAATTAAACTGATGTACATTGGTTATGCTCCGACTAAATCTTCTCTTCTGTTTCTCGCATTTCAGTGCACCATGATATGACTATACCGCTTGTTCCAATATTACTTCATTTACGCGAGACATAATTCCTAGTTCCTACTTACCATGCAATCAACTCGTCAGCGATTGTAGCAACATCCGTGTCATCGAAGCTCTCTTCACGTAATTCCTAGTTCCTACTTTACCAGGCAATCAAACTCGTCAGCGATTGTTGCAACATCAGTGTCATTGCAGCTCTCTTCGCCAAAATTCTGTTTATTTCTAGTTTCTATAAGAAATGCAGTGATCCTGTGTCTTTTAATAGGCACCAACAAACTAATGATGGTGAAGCCGTGGGTACCAATACAACTACATTTCCATGACAAACAAAGAGAAAAGAAGACCAGCACTTTCGTACTCCAAAAAAGAAGCAATGGGTGCACCAACACCAAAACATTAGCCTCACCCAATGATACACCAATTGGAAGGTAAAAGCATAGGCTCCGGAAGTCGACATTATATACATCAAGTTTCGAAAATATATTACTTCTTCAAAAGAAAATACTTTCACTCTTTCAGGCTAGTGACAAAAGGGTTCTTAATATTAGTTTCCAAAGGAGACTACTTTGAGCATAATTAAGCAACCGCAACCAAAATAACCATGAACAGGGAAAGCATTCAAAACAGCAAATCACAAGTCACACCTGAGTTGCTTCCGCAAATTAAGCGCTTTCCTATCCCTGTTCTACTTGTTGAGCACGATTTCATTGGCTTTCATGACCGGAAGTAGAGTCCCCTCATACAAACAAACTATAGATTCATACGGCACTTGACCACAATAAAGATCGATAGTTTCCCAGGTCTTTGTATCATATGAAAAGAGCTTTAACTCACCAGAATATTTATGCTCAAACACCAACAATTTACCATTTTTCCCACCTCCCACCACTGTAATACTGCCGGCGTTGTATCCCATATGGGCCATATTACTTGTAATCCTCGGAAAAGGCCCAACTTTAATTCGGTTAGTCCAGCAACTCTCGTTTTCATTCAACACCCACACATCAAAGCCCTTTCATTATGAGAAACAACCAGAGCAATTTTATCATCTAATTCTGTAAATTTCCAGTCAGTTAGATTCCCCATCTTATGCAAACACTCTGGTGTTCTTATTCTTCTAAACACCTCATTACCCATGTCGAAGGACATAACAACCACTTGATCAGTTGGGACTACACATGCAGGCCAATAGAAAACTCCATTCAAGGCTGTAGCAGAAGATCCAGCGATTATCACGAGGCTATCGTACTCCCCCCATTCATTCATCTCCCCCAAGAACAACGACAGCTTATTAAAATCAATTTCCGTCCAAATATCGGTGCTCATAACATACAAATCAGCTCGGATATTGTATTTCCTGATAGGACTAGAATAAAGCACAATCTGAATCAACTTGTAATCATTAGTACTGGGATGGAAACCAAACCCAAAACTAACCCGATGCCCATTCTCATAGTTCCAATGAAAATTCGGAATCTCCCGAAACTGTCTGGTGGAGGGATTGCATAGAAATAAGGGACATCCTACGATAGATAGACTTATGCAAACCAAAACATTAGATATACCCCCAATCAAAAGGCAACTATCCCAACCATACCCCCAAGTGGAGCGATTATAACTTATATCCAGAAATGGGAAATCGAGTTTGATAGGCCCCTTGTTACACCCATCATTGTAGATTAGTGACATTTCATCGTTTTCGTTTACAAGAATAAAACTAGTTTCCAGGAGAGGGGTGTGATTGCGAGTGGAATGGGTTAGAAGATTTTTGGAAATGAAATGAGGGGTTTGGATTAGATCATACCACGTTTTGCATACGGACTTGAATCGCAAGAGGGATTTCACTGGCAACCTCGATAGAATTTCAATCGTAATCTCAAACGGCAGACGGAACGCGGTCATTGCCACAGTTGATCGGCTACCCTCCATAGCTGGCTTCTTCGAATCTTCTTCTTCTAATCCAGTTTTCTGCATTTTCCTTTGGGTCTTCAATTTTGTTTTTAACGGGAAAAAAATAATTACTTTTAATTTTTCAATCCAAACCCATCTTTTAGACTCCGACCGAAGTTTCTCGTAAGTGTCTTTTTCCGGCAAAAAAACTACTAAACTTTAGTTATTCTGTAAAAAAAAAAATAGTCAACCGAACATTCAAAAGAAAATAAATTTCTTTTTCCTTTACTTTATCTTAACTTTTTATAAGAATAATTTTCCAGTACAAAATTCTTAGCAATTGAACCGAGCCTTAGACTCGACGGAACTGGTTAAAATCCCCACATACCCCAAGTTTATAAATAAAAGGAAATTGAATCTTCTTTGGTGTGATCCTTTTAGTAATATAATTTTTGAGGAAGTTAAAGTAGTCTACTTTTGAAGAAAACTAATAGTACAAAAATCAATTTCTCGCAAATTTTTGTGCTTTTTACATGCAAATTTTGGAAAAATATATCCCTGGTAAAAAGAAGTTAGAGAGATGGATAATGTGTTGTGGAGGCTCCCAAATAGTGGTGATAAACAAGCCGAGTAGTTAGTTCTTGAAGCTTCTATTTTTGTAAACTTAAATGAGCTTCAAAACCAATTCAAACTTAATTTGTTTTTGTGACGATCCAATCTCGGAAGAACTTTAATCGAGTCGATCGAAGGTTGAATAAAGACAAAATCAAAAAATTATTCTTTATAAGTTAATCATTAGTGTAAACAATAATCCCCTACCTTGATCTTTTTCCACACACAAAAAAAAAACTAATAATTTCCTAGCACACATGTAATACATTTCCAACTGAGCTAAGGGCTCGTTTGGATGATGTATTAGGTTTGGAGGTATTATGTAAGAATGGGGGATTGGATAGTATGGGGTATTATGTAAGAAAGGTGGGTTCATATTGATGTGACGGGGATTAAATAATGCTTGGTTTGGATGAGGTATAAAATGGGGGATAAGATTATTTTGTAGTTGAATGGAAGAGAGAGTGGGGGGATTACACATAGCCGGCTCTCACCCTAGCCATATGTAAGCCCCCTTAGGAGGGATTATAGAGGAGGCCGTGTAAAGATATATACTCTAATTTGGACTTCTCAAACCATGTCATATGCACATGCCCACGTATTAGGAGGGGATATCATAATCCCCTTACATTGCTGCTTCCAAACAGGCCCTAAGACCCCTGTATCTGACCACCCGTTTAAATTAGAGAACAAAAATCATTACCCAAATGGGAGGTGTGGTGATTCTGGTGAATGAAAATCAATTACATTTTCTTCCGATGAGAGAAGTTTGTGAGAAAGTTGCGAATTGTAGTTTAATTGCATAAAAAACTAGTGTAAAAATTGGCCTTGTTTGTTTGGTAATTTTGAGTATTTTAGTTATGATAATGGATGGAAAGCGAAATAGGATAATGATTGGAGAGAGAGGTAATGAGTAGATATAGATAGATAGAGAAATAAAATTAATAATTAGATAAATAGGAAAATGATCGAAAAATAAAATTAAAACAAAGTAAAGATGAGAGACGAACAATGCAAAATTTCTGAAAAACATTTTACTCCTTGTACAACAGAGAAAGAAAGAAAGACTAACAACAAAGGACTTCTATAACAAAAAAATATTCACCACTCCGTCGAATCTCATTTGTCCATCGTGGCAATAAATTGTTAAGATATGTTTTCAAAATTGGGAAAATGATGGCTCAAGATGTGTTTTTTATAATTAAAACATATCAAGAACATTTTCAGTATTAATAAATACTCTCAGTCTGTTCTTGCTGGGTATTAATTATCAAAACACGTCATTGGCCGACATTTTCCCATCAAAATATGACCGGTAAGAGTTTTCAATTCCAACCGTATAAAACACTTTTGGGAGGAGTTTTTCGATGCCGAGCGAGTATGGCCGACGTGGTACCCGCTCGGTGCATCTGAGCCGTCTGATACACTTTTGGACGGCTCGGATTGAAATTATCTCCCTCCTCTCACCCCAACACTCTCTCTCACTCTCATTTTTTTCTCTCCAAATCTGAGCCGTTTAAATACCCAGTAGACGGTTCGAATGCGCGAACAAACACCACGTAGTACTCACTTGACACTGAAATTTTTTCCCCACTTTTGGACAAGCGTAGTAACAAAGTCGAAGCTTACATGGGCAGATCCGGTCCACATTACATTACAGCCCGATGAACAAAAGTTGAAGCTTCAACGAGGGTTCTTCTACTCCAAGTCTCCAAGATAGGAGTATAAATTAAAAAAAAGAGGCTTCTTTTTAGGGTTCTACTCAACTCGAAGGTAAATACAGAAAAATTGTTGGGAGTGAGGAAAACTCTGTACAAGCCGAGAAGAAGAAGAGCTATGGCGGGTAGCCAATCCACTGTGGCAAGGGCGACGTTCCATCTGCCGTTCGAGATAACGATCGAAATACTATCGAGGTTGCCAGTGAAATCCCTCTTGCGATTCAAATCCGTTTGCAAGACCTGGTATGATCTGATCAAAACCCATTATTTTGTTTCCAAACATCTTCAAACACAGTCCACTCTCAACTCCACCTCTCTTCTTGTAACCACTTACAATCGTAAAACAAAAAACCATGCAGTGTCTCTAGTTTCCAACGACGGCCCTATCATTCTCGATTTCCCATTTCTGAAAAGGAGGAAATTTACTCTTCGCAGTCGGGAGTATACTGGGAAAAGTTATTTTTCTATTGGGGGTATCTGTAATGGTTTGGTTTGCATGAATTTAACTTCCTTTGGATCTCCCTTGGTCCTATGCAATCCCTCAACCAGACAGTTTCGGGAACTTCGACTTCCGATGATCAGCGATGGTCATGTAAAGGTTAAGCGGGTTAGTTTTGGGTTTGGCTTCCATCCTAGTGCTAATGATTACAAGTTGATTAGGATTGTGCTTTATTATTGTCCAATGGAGAAAGTCTCTATCCGAGCTGATCTTTATGTGATGAAGACAGGTACTTCGAGAAAAATCAATGCGGATAAGGTCTCGGTGTTCCTCGGGGAGAAGAATAAATTAGGGTGGTTTGGCAGCTACGTGCAAATTAGTGGATCTTGTGCTTCAGCAGTCTTGAATGGAGTTTTCTATTGGCCGGCGTGTGTAGTGTCAACTAATGAAGTGATTGTTATGTCCTTCGACATGGGGGATGAGGTGTTTAGGAGAACAAGAGTGCCAGTGTCTTTGGATGAGGCATGTGTTGATTTTAACTGGCGGATTACAGAATTGAAAGATAAACTTGCTCTGGTTATTCAACCTGATGACAGGTGCTTTGATGTGTGGGTATTGAATGAAGACCAGAGTTCTTGGACTAACCAGTTTAAAGTTGGATGTTTTCCGATGATTGAACGTTATGTGGGATTTAATGAAATCACAGTGGTGGGAGGTGCGAAAAATGGTGAATTGGTGGTGACAAACCATGAAGTATCCGGTGATTTAAACCTGTTTTCGTATGATCCGAAGACCCGGGAAACTACGGATATTTATTTTGGTCATGTTCCGTATCCTTCTGATATTTACTTGTATACAGGGACCCTGCTTCCACTTCCAGTCATGGAAACCAATGAAGTCATGCTCAACAAGAAGAACAAGAAAAGGAAGCATTGGTGGAACTGACTCCGGTGTGATCTCAACTTTTGAAGTGTTCTCTGTTCATGCTTAGTTTGGTTGTGGTAGCTTAACTATGCCTCCTGGTAGTGTCTTTTGCAGATTTGATGTATGGGTTTAGAATGAAATAGGAGATCCTGGACTAGAAATTTGAATGTCAAACCTTTCCCAAGTATTGCAGCTCCTGTGGGACGTGGGTAAATATTTGCGATGAGACGGGTGGGATGTGCTGAATATGGTGAAATCATAGTGAACGACGCTAAAAAAATCTTGTGAATCAAGTGTCTTGTTGGATTATCCCGACAGCCAATAATAAGATGCTAACAATTTTTTTTAATCCATTTCCATTATTTGTACACGGAGATTCTACCAGTCATGAAAGTGAACTCGTGCTTAACAAGAAGAGACAAGGGAAAACGTAGCATTGAATTCATGTAAAAGACTCCTGCTGTCCTGCGTCGCTTGCGTCTGTGAATCTTGCTCATGCTTATTTAAGGAGCATAGTTTTTGTCTCGCTCTTTCTTTATTTTCTAATGAAGCTGCATTAGTTTGACTTATGTCTCTATTTCTAAGTATTCCTTTATTAAATTCATATTCCGTTTAACTACAACAATGGTGTGTCTCATTACAAGCCTAAAAGTAGTTCTTTGCGTTCTTCAATAAGAATGTAATTTGTCGCAGTTGTTTCTGTTTCGATGACTCTTGATTGCTTCACATCGTTTCTTAGTATTACTAGCATAAATGTATTTAGTTGTTTCATCTCTCTTCTGCAAGAAGGTAATCATCGTTTCTTAATTGCTTGGTTATCTGGCCAGTTTGTTTCTACTAAATTTCACTACACCAACATCATCATGATTCGTTAGCTTTTCTCAAACCTTCTTTTGCCATTTGGGAAAAAAATTGGACCTAACAGTCATGCGTGCGTTTGGGGAGAACTGGACCGAACAGTCCACAGTCGTGGATCCTTCTCCAGTTCTGCTTTGATGGTTGGAGCTTTTCGTTTTGTAAGACATATAGGCGAGTATTTTTATCCAAACACCGAATCAGCATCCAGACTCCGGGTTTTGATTCATTGGGGGTTTATAGTGGCTGCCTGGCTGGTTTATAGTTGTGTCCTATATGAAGCACATCATATTTTGCCTCGGAACCTTTAATCTTGTGCTAATATATCCTTTTACGATGATAGGGTTTTTTTTTTTTTTTTTTGTAGTTTTGTATTGGGTTTGATTTAATTATTGCAGACCTCAGATGATTAATGTAATGTTGGGATGAGAAGTAGGTCACTTGTTTTTGGCAGCTTTGAATGTGATTTGTTTGTTCATTTTTCATTTGGTGATCTTCACTCCTCAGACTCCGCAATAGTGGGAGCCTCGTGCACTGGGTTTGCACTTTTTGATCGTATGAGTGTGTTATATTCAACCAATTTCTCAACACCATTCTTAGTGGTGTAGTAATGCAAAATCCCTTCAACTGAAACTCAAATTTTACCGAAATGGAGCCCTGAGAATGCACCGACTTGTCCTGGTCGCTTTCGTAGATGAACATTCCAAAGGGTACAACAAAAGAAGATGAGAGTAGCAACAAGAATGTAGATGGCAAGCAGCATATCCTTCATAGGCAATGTAAGGTTACACCAGCCGCTTTAATCGTGTGCTTACACGCGCATTGGATTGGTGACGTCGGTGGGTGTACATGAACATGGAGATTGCGGCGATGTAGAGGCCCATAACGACGATGGATTTGCCGGCGTGGGAAAGAAAGCTTGGTTGACCGCGTCGGGGTGCTGGAAGTAGGAGGTAGACATTGAAGATAAACACCACACCAATACGTAGATGACTATGGAAAAGATTACTACAAGCACAAGGTTGAATCAACCATTGGTAGAGAGAAGTTCTCTCTCTACCATCAACTTTTAATTGACGGGACTATATTGCCCTTGGTCTTTCTATCAGTTTGATTTCAAGGGAACTACATTCTCCAAAATGTTTGGGCTAATTTGGTCTTTCTATCCCTAGACAATTCGATCTCGAACAAGCTTTAACTGAGCTGATCTTGAATAGCCATAATACCCTATAAATCTTAAGCCAAACAAGCTAAGTAATAGATTGTTCGAGTTTGATTTGAAAGTTTAATGAGTTTCAAAAAAATGTTAAAAACTTGGTTTGGCTAGATAACAAATAGATTTTGAACAAGTTTTTAACTAACGAACATAAACATAAACTCAAACTCGAGTAGTGTGGATCGCTTATCCTTCATACTCCCAAACACATAACCCGACCAGTGGGCGTACCCGTTTTAAGTGGGCTACATCATTGGTCGAAGCCCAAGTCCATGGGTTCTACAGTTTCTACTTAACTTGAAGGTAGATACAGAAACGCTGTTGAGAGAAATGAGGAAAGCTCTGTCGAAGCCGACAAGAAGAAGAACAAGAGCTATGGCGGGTAGGCAATCCGCTGTAGCAAGGGCGACGTTCCATCTTCCCTTAGAGATAACGACCGAAATACTATCGAGGCTTCCAGTGAAATCCCTCTTGCGATTCAAGTCCGTTTGCAAAACCTGGTATGATCTGATCAAAACCCCTGATTTCTTTTCCAAACATCTTCTTCAAACCCACTCCACCTCTCTTCTTGTAACCAACTACAATCGCAAAACCCAAGAGCACACCATGTCTTTAGTTTTCAACGATGGGTTTCATAGCAACGGCCCAATCAGTCTCGATTTCCCATTTTTGAATAGGATGCCTAGTCTTCGCAGTGGCGAGTACAGTAGGGAAGATTATTTCTATATTGGGGGTATCTGTAATGGTTTGGTTTGCATAAGTCTATCTCCCTTTGGATATCCTTTGATTCTATGCAACCCCGCCACCAGACAGTTTCAGGAAATCCCGAATTCCAAATGGAAATGGTTGGATGATCATGTAGAAATTAAGCAGGTTAGTTTTGGGTTTGGCTACAATCCTAGTGGTAATGATTACAAGTTGATTAGGATTGTGCTTTATTCTAGTCTAACGGAGGAAGACTCTTTCAAAGCTGATGTTTATGTGATGAGGACTGGTACTTGGAGAGAAATCGATGCGGATAAGGTTTCGGTGTTCCTTGGGGAGAAGGATAATTTAGGGAGGCTTGGTAGCTACGTGCTAATTGATGAATTTTGTGCTTCAGCAGTCTTGAATGGAGTTTTCTATTGGACAGCGTGTGTAATGTCCACGAATGAAGAGTGTGTAATGTCCTTCGACATGGGTGACGAGGTGTTTAGAAGAATAAGAATGCCAGTGTGTTTGGATGGGACACGGGATGAAACTAACTGGTGGATTAGAGAATTGAAGGATAAACTTGCTCTGGTTATTAATTCTGATGACAGGCGCTTTGATGTGTGGGTGTTGAATGAAGACCAGAGTTCTTGGACTAACCAATTTAAAGTTGGATGTTTTCCTAGGATTGAACATTATGTGGGATGTGGTGAAATCATAGTGGTGGGTGGTGCGAAAAATGGTGAACTGCTGGTGACAGACCATAATTTATGTGGTGATTTAAAGCTGTTTTCGTATGATCCGGAGACCCGGGAAACTATGGATCTTTATTTTGGCCGCGTTCCATATCCTTCTGATATTTACTTGTATACGGGGACCCTGCTTCCACTTCCACTCATGGAAACGCTTCCAGTCGTGGAAACCAATGAAATCGTGCTCAACAAGAAGAACAAGAAAAGGAAGCATTGGTGGAACTGACTTGGGAAAATATTAGCGATCAGCTCCTGTGGGACGTGGGGAAATAGTTGCGATCAGACCGGTGGGATGTGCTGAATATGGTGAAATCATAGTGAACGACACTAAAAAAATCTGGTGATTCAAGTCTCTTGTTGGATTATGCCGAGAGCCAAGATGCTAACAATTTTTGTTATCCATTTCCATTACTTATACACGGAGATTCTACCAGTCACGAAAGTCAAGTCAAGCACAACAATGAACCCGTGCTTAACAAGAAGAGACAAGCCTAAAAGTAGCTCTTTGTGTTGTTCAATAAGAACCTAATTTGTCTCAGTTGTTTCTGTTTCAATGACTCTTGATTGCTTCACATCGTTTCTTAGTATTACCATAAGTGTGTTTAGTTGTTTCATCTCTTGATTGCTTCACATCGTTTCTTAGTATTAGCATAACAGAAATGCTAGAGGCACATCCGTGTGGCACACCTCAGCCACACCCCTCTCACATACATGTGAGTTCCACTAAAACGGATCCCACCTATATGTGAGAGGAGTGTGGCTGAGGTGTGCCACACTGATGTGCCTGTAGCACCTCTCTTAGCATAAATGTATTTTTCAGTTTTGTAATAGTAAGATCAACTCGAGGAAGTAATGGGACAACCCCTGCATTGTGGTGTACTATAACTTTTCAGGCCCTTCGACGCAACAGAAATCATCATCTGTAGCGCAAGTAAATCCTCTGGCCAGCCATCCCAAGTTACCGTATCCTCCTTCGTGCGGTTTTGAAGCCACCATCATAGACCAGTTTTGAAAGAGCAAAAAGTGGCCATGTTTGAAGTGGGTATTACTTTCGTTTGAGCCAGGATGGTGCTTCCATATAAATTCATTGCAAAAATTGCGAAGTTGAAAGTGAATAGGAAAAGCAGGAACTATATATTTCTCAAGATACATTTTATGGCATTTTCCCCATAACTCTATTATCGTATGATATACAGTAGTGAGATATTTCTGGATTTGTAATCCCCTCCACACCTAATGGCGGCAGCAAACACCGGATTTTTGGGGGCTCACAACATCATATACATATCTCCAATCCATTTCTCTCTCACACACACACAAAAAAGCGTTGTGGGTATTTGTGCTCGGCCTTCATTACTCCTGTCTATTAACTTAGACAATATCAGACTCTACAAAATCTCCAGTTAGCAACTACTGAAGTTCTCTATGTTTGTTTTTGTTGTTTTTCTGGTCAATAGGAGGGGACGGGAGAAGGAGAAGTTGTGAAACAGGGCGTAAGCCTCGATCTTGACATCAGACTTTCTGAGGAAGTGTTTCAACCACTCGACCCATCCCTACTTCTTAGTTAGCAGTTAGGTTAAATGCAACTAATTGCACGTTTCACAAAGAGAACGAGAAATTTAGGCAAATTATTGGAATTTAAATAGCAGTTTGGATTGTTGTATAGATAACTTCCTTTCTGAAAAGACTTCTACACTAATAGCAAATGAGCCGGTTGTAGAGGTTGTCTTCGAGTGTTTTTGGCGACTACGGTTGCAATCATAGAACGAAAGCGTGAAACTTCTAAACAAGCTTGGCTCGACTCGAACAAGTCTACAAGTTTGGCTCCAATTTGTTCCTTATGCCAAACGAGCCAAGGTCTGATAAATTTTTAACGATTCGAGGAACTTGAAAAATGGGAAAACAACATGTTCCATTTCTCTTTTAAAGAACAGAGTGGATCAACTGTTGGAAAGTGGAAATGAATCAACGAGGTACTTGTTCTGATCTTGTATCATCTTCTCATAGAAGATCAAGTTGCAGCATACGAAGTTGCACAGGGAACTATGGTGAAAATGGAAATCAGTAACGTAACTAATGTCACAACGGTGGTGAACCATAGAGCTACAAAAAAATAGAATAAAAAGGTCGGACTAAGCTTCTTTACCGGTTTGGATTACTGGCTTACAGGAAATTACCAGTTCAATTGGATATCGGCACGTGTTTGATCCCAGAAACGCGTCTTGGTTCAAAAGTTTGGACAAAAATTCTAAACCAATAATTGGATGTTTGGATAAAAACTTGTCGTTATCAGATTGAACTAAAATTTTACATGGATGGTCTACACATTATGTACTTCGAACTGAAGAGCTCCAAGCCTCCAACCATCAAAGGGGAACATTTTTTTGTACTGCCAACGAAGGGGAACTGGAAAAGGGTCCATGACGCGCGCACAGTTCTGTCCAGTTTTTTTTTTTTTCCCGTAACGGCAAAGAAATTTAGTCCAGAAAAGTGAAGCAAAATAAACAGATGAAGCAAACTCCAACACATTTATGGCTCAAAGAACCAAATCAGGCTTACACAACACTCCCTCCCATGAGAAAACAAAACTAAGATCCTTAAGACAACCATAAGTAGAGAAAGCCTGCACAGATGCAACTGACAAGGAGTCTTTATATGAATTCATCGCTCCATTATCTCTTGTTTCTTCTTGTTAAGCACGAGTTCATTGTAGTGCCCGACATAATTTTTGAGACTCCGGAAGTAGAGTCTCCGTGTATTAAATAATGCCGTAAGGGTACCCAAACTGAGCAAAAACAAGATTCTTAGTGTCTTGGCTCTCGGCATGATCCAAAAAGAGGTTTCACTTGCCTGAATCTTCTAGCGTCTTTCACTGTGATTTCACCATAATTAGCGCATCCCACCATGTCTGATCGAATCTTTTTCTCCACGTTCCACAGGGCCGGCAATACATGGAAGATGTCCAACTTTCATTTGCTTTTAGGATCTCCCACTTCATTCTAATCCCATACATCAAAGCTTCCAAAAGAGAATACTATGACCTATCACAACAAAAATAAGCATGAAAGTGAAAGCATTCAAAAACCTGAGTCAGTTACACAAGTTCAATGCTTCGTTGGTTTGCGTGACTGGAAGCAGGGTCTCCGTATACAAGTAAGCAGATCGATACAGAACCCCGCCAAAATAAAGATCCGTTCTTTTCAACGTCTCTGTATCATACAAAAAGAGCTTTAAGTCACCACTTCCACTATGGTCTGTCACAACCAATTCACCAATTGTTGCGCATCCCACCACTCTGATTTCACCATTATATCCAAATCTCACATAACCTGAAATCCTCGGAAAAGATCCAACTTTAAATTGGTTAGTCCATGAATTCTGATCTGCATTCAACACCCACACATCAAGGCTTCTTTCATCCGGACGAATAACCAAAGCAAGTTTATCCTTGAGTTCTGTAAATCGCCAGAACTTTTCATCCGTCTGTTCTATAAATCGCCAAATATCTTCATCAAAACACCAATCTAAAGGCACCGGTGTTGTTATTTTCCTGAACACCTCATCACCCATGTCGAACGACATGACAATAACTTCATTAGTTGGAATTACACATGCCGACCAATAGAAAACTCCATTTAAGACCGCTGAAGCCGTAGATCCAACGATGATATCATACTCCCCCCAATCATTGATCTCCCCAAAGAACACCGATAGCTTATTAGCATCAATGTTCGTCCAAGTATGGGTGCTCATCACATACAGATCAACTTGGGTAACAGCTTCCTCAAAGGAACTAACATAATGCACAATCCTGATCAACTTGTAATCATTAGCACCGGGATGGAAGCCAAACCCAAAACTGACCCGCTCAATCATCTCATCCAGCCATTCGGAATTCGGAATTTCCTGAAACTGTCTGGTGGAGGGATTGCATAGAATCAAGGGAAATTCTTGGGGAGAGAAATGTATGCAAACTAAACCATTACAGATACCCACAATATAGAACCAATTCATCCCAGTATACTTGTTAATCATCCCATTCAGAAAAGGGAAATCGAGATTGATGGGGCCGTTATTAAGCCCATCAATTGAAAGTAAAGACATTTGAAGGGTTGCTGGTACAAGATTGTAATTGGTCACTAGGAGAGAGGTGGAGTTGAAAGTGGAGTGGGTTTGAAGAAGATGTTTTGAAATAAAATCAGGGGTTTTGATCAGATCATACCAGTTTTTGCATACGGACTTGAATCGCAAGAGGGATTTTACTGGCAATCTCGATAAGATTTCAATCGTTATCTCGAACGGCAGATGGAACGTCGCCCTTGCCGCAGTGGATTGGTTACTCGCCATAGCTTTGCTGCTGCTGCTGCTGCTGCTGCTACTGCTACTGCTACTACTTCTTCAACTTCTTCTTCTTCTTCTTCTTAGAGTTGAATAGAACCCAAAGTCGGAGCTAGGCTCTGTTTGCAACCTTATAGGAAATGAAATGAAAGGAAAAGAAACAATTTCAATTTATAACCCCCACACACTCACATGCACAAATACACAAACAATGAATAAAGAATGGGTGGCGCTATTCGCAGTTACATATTTTCTCCCATAACCCGCTCTATTTCGGTAGGTAGTTGTTGAAAATCATAAATAATATTTCGGTAAATAGCTGTTGAAAATAAAATTATATTTCGGCAACTGCATGTCGAAAATATGTTCAACATTCGGTATGCAATTGCTAATACATGCATTTCGGTAAATAGCTGTTGGAAAAAAGATTATACTTCGGTAATTGGGTGCTGAAAATGTATCTCAATTTCGATAACTAACTGTCGAGTATAGTTAAAAATTTTTAGCGGGCAATGGGAGAAAATACGTAATTGCGAATAGCGGCACCCTAAAGAATTGTTGTAAGGTCTATTATAGGATTTTGTAACATAACCAGTCCACCTTATATTTCCAAAACATCTCTAGTCCAGTGCATTAATTTTTTTAAAGCCTCGGGTCAACTTCACTTTTTGACAGGACGAAATTGTCCCTTCTTTAAACTGTACAAGACCACCCACCCCCCCCCCACCACCACCCACTAGATCTGCCTCTACCTCTACCACAACCTCAACCACCACTCCGCAACCACCACCACAATCCTGCAACCTCCACCACACCGCCACCACAACCTCCACCACCACTCGACCAACACCACCGCCACCTCTACCACCACCACGCCCCCACCACAACCTCCACCACCACCACCCGTCCGCCGCCATTGCTGCCTCCACCACCACTCCACCAACACAACCGCCTCCAACACCTCCCCACGACCACCACCACCACGACGCCACCACCACCGCTCCACCACCCCCACCACCTCCACCATCACGCCGCCACTACCATTACCGCAACGCCGCCACCACAACCACTCCACCACTACGTACCACCACCCATACCACCTCCACCACCGCGACGCCCCCCCTACCACGACCACGACCACGACGCCCCCCCAACCACCTCCACCATCACCACCACAACGCCACCATAACCACGCCACCACCACCACCTCAACCACCACGCCAGCTGAATCGAAATTGACAGTGTTGGAACTAAAATTGACAGTGTTAGAATTGACAGTGTTTCATGGAAATTGACAGTGTTGGAATTGAAATTGATAGTGTTTCATGGAAATTGAGAGTGTTGGAATTAAAATTAACTGTGTTTCATGGAAATTGACAGTGTTTCATGGAAATTGAGCGGTGGTGGTGGTGGTTGAAATTGACAGTATTTCATGGAAATTGACAGTGTTGCAATTAAAATTGATAGTGTTGGAATTGAAATTGACAGTGTCTTATGGAAATTGAGCGGTGGTGGCTGAATTGAAATTGACAGTGTTTCATGAAAATTGACAGTGTTGGAATTGAAATTGACAGTGTCTCATAGAAATTGAGCAGTGGTGGTGGTTGTGGTGGTGGTAGTGGTGGTAGTGGCATGGTGGTGGTCATTGTGGTGGTAGTGATGGTGGTGGTGGTTGTTGTGGTGTCGTTGTGGCGGCGGCGGCGTTGTGGTGGTGGTTGTGGCGGCGTGGTGGTGGTTGTGGCGGCGTGGTAGTGGTTGTGGTGGCGACGTTGTGGTGGTGGCGGCGGCGGCATGGTGGTGGCAGTGGCAGTGTTGGTGATGGTTGAGTGGGGGTGGCGGTAGTGGTGGTGGCCGTGGCATGGTGGTGGTCATTGTTGTGGCGGTGATGGTGGTGGCGTGGTGGAGATGGTGGTGGTGTGGTAGAGATGGTGGTGGTGGCGGTGTTGTGGTGGTGGTAGTGGTTGTGGCGGCGGCGGTGGTGGTGTTGGAGTGGTTGTGGTGGAGGTGGCGACATTATGGTGGTGGCGGCAACGGCGTGGTGGTGGAGGTGTGGTGGATAAAGGTGGCGGCGTTGTGGTGATGGTGATGGCAACGGCAACGTGGTGGTGGTGGTGTGGTGGTGGTGGGGGTGGAGTGGTGGCGGCGGCGGTGGCGTGGTGGTCGTCATTGTGGTGGTGGTGGTGGTAGTGGTTATGTGGTTGCAACAAGATCGGAAAAAATGAAAAAATACATTTTTTGTATTAGCCAAACAAGACCCTTATTTCTTTTCTATAGGGTATTTTTGTCATTGGAATTGTTAGTGGACTAGAGGTGTTAGGAACTTTAGAAGTGGACTTGGTGGGTTAGAAACATGCTATAGTGGACCTATCAAAAATTCTCCCAATAATGAATGTGAGTGAATTTGTGTATTTGTGCTTGTGGTTGTTGGAGAGTTGGGAAAAGAAAATGGGAGGAAAATTTGACTATTTATTGAATTTGAAAATTTTGTTTTCTTCTCTATTTCTCTTCCAACCAAACAATCACTACGCCAAATTTTCGCATTAACGGCATTAAAAAACTGCCGGTAATAGTTCAAAAACCGCCGGTAAAAATATAATACCGCCGGTAAAAGTTCCGTCGGCAAAACAATTGTCGGAAATACAAAAACGGCGGTAAATTACCGCCGGTAAAAGTTTCGAAAAAAATAATGACATTGCCGAGATTCGAACCCGCGACCCGTTAATTAATACCCAAGCATTTACCCACTGAGCTACCTAAAATTATGTGTTTTATTAGAAGAATAATAATATTTATATTATATAAAGATTATTACCGGCGATTTTTTATTACCGCCGTTAATAGTAAGTTTTACCGGCGGTTTTACATTACCGCCGGTAATAGTTAATTTTACCGGCGGTTTTACTCATGCCGTTAATAAACGGCGTTTATAGTTACCTTTTGCGGCGGTTTGTTATTACCGCCGGTAATAGCACCCTTTACCGACGGTTTTATTACCGCCGATAAAAAAACCGGTCGGCACTCTTCCAACCAAACAATAAAAAAGTTTTTTTAATTTTCTTTTTTTTTCTCTTAAGTTCCAAACAGAGCCTAATATTTTGCTAAATATTTTGCTCTTTGTGGGACAAGGTTTAGAAAAAAAAGAAAGTTTAGTGGGAAAGCTAGCAAGGGAGGGGATTGGGGGTTGGTCCTCTGCACAACATCGTGTTACGCGGCTCGGATGCCGTTCGTTTGGCAATTCAACGGTTCAAATCTCATCTCCCCCCTGTTGCATCCGAGCTGTTTATTGTCAAGATGAGATATACACCGTTGAATTTCCGAATGAGCGGCGAATCCCGAGGGAGGTGACTCTCAATATTTTAAATGAATTGATAAACAATACATAAAGGTAAGATATTCCCATACGATTTTTTTTCCTTTTAAGCAACTTAGTGGGGCCATTGTGTTATCTAAAGTGTGAAGAAAGAGGTAGCCCACATAAAACGGGAAAAAATGGGTCAACATTTTTATTTGGGTATGCTTTAAAAAAGGATCAAAAGCTCTATTTGGGTATGCTTTGTTCCAATAACCCAAATCTAATTTTTAACCAAATCTATTCTTTTTTATGTTTTCTCTCCAAAATTTGGGTCAATAATTATAGGTTTTGTAATTTTGTTTGCTTGTTGTGCCAATTTAAATTGTTTAGTTTTTGAGTTCTTCTTTTCCTGTAGGGTAGGTCGTGGATTTTGTGGGCTCTCCGACCAACGCGCCCGCGAGAGTCACTACCCGAATATTTTAGATGGATGATCCAAGAAACCGAGAGTTTATTTGAGAAAAAGGCTTTTAGTCTAGTGAAAACGTTGAGATTTTGGATTTGGGAACCACGTTACGAATGGAGAAGGTTTTGTTAAAAAGCACCACATTCGCTCGGTTAAAACCTGTCTCTACTTGACATTTTCAAAAGGGGAAAACTTTTCATATCATTTGGGAAATCAAACTCGTAATAAACACGCAAGGGAAAGGGACATAAGATTGAATATATTACATTGGCGTACTTGTGGTGCTTACTGTACGAGGGATGATAAATGGATGATGTGCAAAGAGAAATGTGCGAAGAGAAATGAGCTTTGCATTTTTTTGATCCTTTTAAAAAGAGTGTTGTTCTCATCAATCCCTTTTTCTGGACTACATCACCCAGTTGAGTTGATGTTGGTCCACTCCCACGATGTGAGAAGTTTTATTTTAATTCTAGTTCAAATTGCTTTTAGTTTTAAACTTCAAATAACAGGGAAATGTGCATGCCAAACAAATGTGAACACTAGGGCATATGCTGCTTCCCAAAACGACGTCATTTGATGCCAAAATTGATAGGGTATTGAACTCTCTCTCTCTTCCCAAAACGTGGTCATTTGATACCAAAATTGATAGGGTATCTCTCTCTCTCTCTCTCTCTCTCTCTCTCTCTCTCTTGTTGTCATGTTAGATGAAAACAGCTCAACTCAACATACACGTTCAGAAAACTCATGTCAGATGAAAACAGCTCGAGTCAACAGACTCATTCAGAAAACTTCAAGGTGATTTCCAGCAATCCTCCGGCACAGTCCAGCGTGTGACAAAAATACCAAATCTCCTAATTCACGGAGGGAGGAGTTCGATCTGAGGTTTTCCGGATTCCCCAAAGATACAGCAGCCGAATGAGGCACAAAAGTAGGAGGACTTGGGAAGCAAGGGAATGGACCTGGGTAAACAAGAGTCGGGTGGGAGCTGGGTGGGGGCAAGGAGAGGTTGGCATTGACCTTGATGGCAATGGTTTCCACACACACACACAAACACACAGATGGGCTTGGGTAGACCTGAGCTGGGTGACAAGGAGAGGTTGGGATAGCAAAGGTTTCCTCAGAGAGAGAGAGAGATGCGGCCAAACAAGGCCCAATGGCTTGGACGGTTGGTGTTCAATTTTGGCCCCAAAACGACAATACAACATTGTTTTGGAGGGAAGCACACCCGGCCATGCTTTGAGCGCAGCAGGGCCCCAGGTCCAACAGGTGTCTAACAAATTCCTAACAAAACCAGGCACACCACACAAACATAATGTTGATGCATGTAATATTACACAGGTAGAAGGATACTTCCAAATCAAATAAACTGTTCATGATTTACTAGGTCCAGATACAACATATATAGACAACAGAAATCAAACCAGCAAAAGTTACCCACCACTTTTAACTCTATAGGCAACATATCAATGCCCAACCTTCCCATCCATCATTATTTCCCTAAGCAGCGTCCATGCATTCACAATAACCAAAAAAGAATATACTCCAAGAACAAATAATCTATATATCTTGGACAACAATGATCATCCAATTGGAATCATCGTTATCAACTCCGGCTAAATGCAGACAAATAGCTTACAAATTCTACTGGTTGCTGCTCAGTTTTTTACTTTACCTTCAATGTTGATGAAACTACCTCCTCTCCTTCCCTTCCAAGATCCAAATGCTGCTCCCTACCTTAAAAAGTCAATATTAACCACCATAAGGTTAGGATGAGGTCCAAAAACAAAATCTAGTAACAACCCAAGGTATGTACGGTTAAAATTTACCTCTCTAGTCTAACGTTGGTGCTTGCCAATTGCCATTCTAGCCAATACAGATGGTAGCACAAAATTGCTTAAGATCCCTGATTCTAACTTCTACCATTCAAAATATCATAAACAATACAATTGAATTCTTCTGTCAGAAATCCAAATCTCTAGGTGGACCAATACGAAGTTTTTCCTGGAGTTCCAACTGTTTTGGCAGAACAAGTTCTATTCCCTGGCCGGACAATTCAAAATATCTCTCCAGCACCATCTGCAACCAGTAAACATGGGAAACAAACATAGAAACACTATCATACTTCAGAATAGTTCGCATAACTTTACTTTTTCCCACTTGCACAGGGCCTATGGATAGTATCGTATAGAACAACCTCAAATAGTCAAGTGTTTGCATTTAGCTCCTTCACGAGGAAGATACATTACAAGCTAAAATAGTAACACAAACTAACATATACGATGCATACCACGGCAGCGTAGGCATCAATTCTCCCTTGACGAGCAGACTTGCTAAGGCCCCTGAAAATTGTTGACATGATCTATCTTTCAGAGGGTGACATTCCTTCCCATGGACAGTTTCATAAACTTCATTTGTCTTTCTATTATAAAAAGCACCACACTCCAACAAACTAGCATACTTCATATATTGTACAAGAATGACATGAACTTAAAAGATATGCTTTCCGCAGGCATAACAACACTGTGTATAGATACAACTGTGCACAAGAAACTTGACTGCAGATATTGTTCGTTTGATGTGTTAAATGAAAGCTATTCTCAATGACGCCATCATGCTCAATTTGATTGTCTAGAAGTAGAAGGAAAGGAAAACTTCTATCCTAGGCTCAGAAAGCAGCCTGTATTCCCATTTCTTGTGCTCAACCATGTATAAAGCAAATCACATACTTTTAAGTGAGCATGGGTTAAAAGTATTCACGTGCCTTTGAAGTGGATAATGGTAAGGACTGTGGCATTTAAGTACAAAATTTAAAGCAACTTTACCTAAACCAGAGTCATTTATGAGTACTAACACATAACGCAATTGTACATGCAATCTAGTTGTCTCTTCTTCTTTTTTTGACTTTGACTCAGCCGAAAATTGGCCTAATTCTGACAATAAATGGTGTACTACAGTACTCTACTGCATTCAATTTGCCAACATTAACCTCCTTATTGGAATACTTGGGTTGTAGCCCAATTGGCATCTCCTGGTCCTCATCTTATGGGAGGTTAGGGTTCGAGCTCCATCGTGGGCGGGCTATGGATAGCCTTTGAAACTTCTCGTGGACTAACCTACTAACTCCCCACTAACCCCGCAGATGTATTTACAATATTGAAGAAAAAAAAACCTCCTTATTAAAATGAGAAACTAATTGCAATTTGTTCCACGCGACTTGTATGTGCGTAGGAGTCCCACGCTTTTCCCCATCATCAGATCAGAAAGAAATGGCATATGTGTTGGGCTTAGCTCATTTGAATTACTATTAATTTTGTTATTTATGCTGTCCCAAAGGACCAAAGCCAAAGAACCAAAATGGTATAATTCAACCACCACAGTCACACACACACACACACACACAAAAAAAAAACGTGAGGTAGATCCGTAAGACCGCAAAGAAATGAAATATATGTATCACTTTTGGTACTAATTTGACAATCCACAAAAGAAATAGCACACAATAATCAAGCTGCACTAGGTAAAATTACTGATCAATCATAAGACTCATGGCTTCAGTGGACGTCCCGTGTTCATCCAGCAGGTACACTCGCCAACCCCTGTATGAAAACTGACATAAGGAATTGATATGCACGATAAATTCAAGGTTGAGAAAGCAAAACATCTATCCAACACCCTTGACTAGCATATGTTGAGGGAAATATTTATGACCACTCAACAAGCAAAAATTAAGTAACAAGTTTAACCTTAGTAGCATGGAGCGCCTAAAGTGGTGCCGCTCCCACTTTAGTGCTCCTGCGCTTCCGACTAAGGCGCTTGACGGGAGCCCCTCCCATTGAGATGGGAGCATGCTCCTTAAGAAGATGAGAGCTTTTGTATGATCTTTCTATAGAAAAACATGGATTTATCACTTGGCTTTATAAACTGGTCTTCGATTCAACTCATATGTATAGCCCAAGTAATCATATCTTGAAAAGAAAAGCATATATTGTAACACTAGCCCGTGTTTTTACGTATATTCTATACTACATAATTTTCATAATGTATGTTCATGTTCCTTTCACGCTCCTAACCTTGAGAGCTTCTATATTCGCCCGCTCCAACGCTTCCGCTCCTGCTTCGTGCAACTAAGAGTTTAACCCTACAATCTATGTATCTTAGCTATTCGACGTGTAGGAAGTAACAATGTCAGGCAGTCAACAGTCTTACAGATGTGTCGGATAATTGGACATTCACCCAACAAGCATGTTACTCCCTCCGTCCCATAATGTTTGTCCGGTCTGCAAAACGGAGACGTAAAAATAATACAATTTTTAAATGAAAAGTCCAAAAAAAAATTCAACAATTTACTAGATATTGATATGAGTTCTTTTGACTTATGAAAAAACTTGGAATTTTTTCTTCAAAGAAATTCATTATTTTTGAGTCCTTGTTTTGCAGACCGGACAGACATTATGGGACAGAGGTAGTAATTTGAGTGTAGCATAACCACGCATAAAAGCCTCATATTATCCAATGAAATCGTCTATGACACCTTGTAAGTATACCATTTTACCCTAGAAAAATGAAAGTAGTACACAAAAGAAACTCAAATATTCCACCGTGGCCTAGAGTGCTTAGATATATGGTAACTAGAATACTAGATGAAGACTTCTCAAAAAAAAAAAAACCGGAATACAAGATGAAAAAGAAACTTAAGTACACAGTACATAGTCCCTTATGCTCATAACATTTCACCAATGGGTGGTGTTTTCATATACTCCTTACATTGACTCATTACAATGACTATCGGCTCATTTGCCACAGCCGTGCGTTTGAAAAGGGCATCCACAACCCCTTTGCATGAACCTCTATATACTTCTAGGTATATACAAAATGAAGTATTAAGTCAGAAACTTGACAGAGTTCTAATAATCAAACTAATCTTAGGCTGCTTTAAACTAGATGTAGATTGGGTGCTATGCCATGAAGCACAAATCGATAAGGGATATGACACGACACGGATACATTGATACGGCAAAACCTTTAAAAAAATAGCATGCGGATACGTCAAGGATATGTATATGTAAAATTGTAAATTATATGTTTTTATTATTATTAGTCTTCTACTAGGCATAAAAATAAACCTAAAAGAAATAAAAAAATAGTTGAATTGCTAATACCAAGCTTTAAGCACATGTCAATGCCAAAAGTCATTCCATACAATAATATATGCATATATAAGTGGTACATAGATACTTTATATACATCAGTTGTACCTGTACAAAATTTTGATGTATATATACTAAAAAAGAGTTAAAGGTGCAGTGTATGTTCTCTATATAACATATAAACTATGTACTTAAAGACTATATATGAATATATACGGTGTATATGCAAATAGACAAATGTAAAAACACCATATAGATGAATATATAGTGTATAACTGTCTATTATACGAATATGTATGAGAGAGAGAGAGAGAGAGAGAGAGAGAGAGAGAGCGCCTGTGGATCTTTACTCGATTCTTTGATATTTACTACTGTTTGTACAATTATTACAGTTTTCCCATTGTAATTTTTACTCGATTCTTTTTAAAATTTCGTATTAACCACCGTCATATCCCCCAACATACACCACCGTATCCCTCGCGCATCCAAAACGTATCCGAAATTTTTAAAAAAATTAAATATAAGATACTTGTTTGCCATATCTGATAAGTATCAGCGCGCATCGGTATATGATACCCTTAATCGACTAGTTTCAGAGTATCCATCCTTTATAGGTGCTACGTATGCATAAAGGAGATACACAATGAAACAAACACGGCAATACAGACTAACAGTAAATAAAATACAAATCTTGACATCTTAATAGGAACAACATTACATCTTAAATCACAAAAGTGTAATATTTAAGTTGATTTATTTTGAAAATTCCAGTCTTAGGGAGACATAAAACTCACTTTTTTCCAAGCACAATGTTCTAGTAACGTTTGCAACATGCCAAATATGCACATAACCAAACCAAGCCTTGTGTCCCAATCAATGTAGCACGGACACGACCCCGACACCCCGACACGCAAATTTTCAAAAAATAGGGGACACGACACGTTGGGGGACACGTTATATATATATTAAATAAAATATTCAAATAAGATAAAAGTTTAATAATATTATAACGAGATAGCCCTAAATTTGATCCGAGAGAGAGAGAGAACACATTCAAACAAAAAGAGTGCCCCTAAAGTGTACACTTTGATCCATTTTAAAAGTCCTTAAAATTGCATTTTTACCCCCAAAGTGTCCTGAAAGTGTTCGTAAAGTGTTGGAAAAGTGTCGGACCCCAAATATTAGGAAAAAAAATAGGACACTCCGAGAGAAGTGTCAGACACATGTCCAGAGAGTGTCCGGAAGTGTCGGTGTCCGAGAAGTGTCCGACACCGGTACATGAGCTCCGACGAAGTGTCCATGCTACATAGGTCCCAATCAATTGGGGTCAGCTACATGAATCCTATTTTTCCATTGAGCTCTGTCAAGGGCTACCCTCTTCACTTAGATTTAGTATGCCCAAGTCCTTTCATATCACGGCATCCAAAGTCAGTTTAGGTCTTCCTCCTCCCCTAGCCCGACTATTCACTACAATCATGTCACTCTTCATGACTACTGCGTCTATAGGTCTACAATAAATATGACTGAACCACCTTAATCTATTTTCTCAACTCATCATGTATAAGTACAACTCCTTCCGACTCACGAATAGTTTCATTTCTAATTCTATCACTTCTAGTCTTACCACACATCCACCTTAAGCGATGCTCAATAACTCTTTCCCATAGCTTCATTGTATGGCTGGCTCATCAACTTAATGTCTTTATAGTTGTTGCAACTTTGAATATCCCTTTATTCTCAAATATAGGTACTAAGGTGCTCCTCCTCCACTCGTTAGACATCTTCCTAGTCATAATAATCTTGCTGAATAACTTTGTCTAATCATGCTGAATAACTTGTCTAATCATGCTGAATAACTTTGTCAACCAAGACACCCCCATTGCACCTAGGCTTTTCCACAATTCAATAGGAATACCATTTGGCCCTAAGGCGGTAAGGCCTTACCTATTATCATCCTCTTCAAAGCCTGGGCCATTTCAGACTTTTGTATCCGACGATAAAACTCGTATCTCACCACAGTCACCAAATCCCTCCTCGCCACAGACATCCAAGTGTTTCTCATTCAACAGCTTCTCGAAATATCTATCCTTGATCTCCTCATCTTTCACCAACACCCTCGAATCATCATCTTTTATACACTAGACTTGAGAGAAGTCTCTATTTTTCTTTTCTCTCAGCTTGGCAAGTTTATAGATGTTCTTCTCTCCATCTTTACTATCTAATCTAGCATAAAATTCATCATAAGCTCCCATCTTAGCATTCCTAACGACTCTCTTAACTTCCTTGCAGGCTTGTTTATTTATAACTCCTATACGTATCCTCATTCTGATCCTTTTGCCACTTTTAAAGCATTCCTCTTTTGCTTTAAAATGGTTTGAACCTCGTCATTCCACCACCAAGGTTCTTTAGATATAGAACCTTTCCCCTTTTACTCTCCAAGAAACTCTTTCGATATCCTTCTATTAGTGTCTGCCATTGTATTCCACATACTGTTACTATCACCATCCAACGCCCACCTTGCTTGTTGAAGCATCTTGCCCTTGAACATCTCTAGTTTCTCTCCTCTTAGAGACCACCATCTAGGTCGTGGGCGTCTAATCTCCTTCATTGTTCTATGTTGTCTTTTCAGGCAAATATCTAATACCATAAGTCTATGTTGTGACGCTAGGCACTCTCCGGGAATAATCTTGCAATCTTTGCATACCAAACTTTCAATCTTTGCAAATGATTGCTTAAATTCAAAATCTTTAATCAATAACTTACACATCCTTAGCATACCATAATTATATCCGATAATAATCTAATGGATTTCAATGAAAAAATTCAAATCAAAGAGTTACAAAAGTGCTTTGAGTCTCCAAGGCAAAATCCGATTCTTCAAACACAATACACAAACTAAAACAATTACAAAATTCGGAAGTAGGATAAATAGAAGACTCGAATAGATACACCTGAAAAAAATACAAAAGTCCAAGAGTAACAACACACCCACCCACGCATAGAGTATGAACCATGTTATACCAATCTCACCTCTCTGCAGCCCGAACCGCGAACCTACCAGCAATGCTGCGAACTTTATTGGATTGCTCTGTCTCCTTTCCATCCCAAGATTTAGGAAGCCCAATTATGAACTCATCCACATCCTGTACTTTAATCAATCATTGTTATCAAATCAAAACTCACCTCTTAATGACAATTAAAGCACACAAAATCCAAGTTTAATAACGAAACAAAGCAACCACCACCAAATTCACAGCTTCCATATATAAATCAGTGGAGGTGCTCGGAATCAGCATTAGTGGGGGAAACTATTAAGCATAACTGACACAAACCAAAAAATCAATAAACAACAATACCCCTGGCTAACAATCCACCACAAAATGGGGTGGTTAAGATGGACATAGTGCCAAAGAATTTTGCTTCTGAATCCACATATCCCATTTTCTAAACAACAATGTTCAGGTGACCACATTCTAGGTACCACAGGACGTATCCTTAATGTATTGGCGGAATATACCTCATTTGTCTTGTAATCTACCAATGAATCGGCGACACATCACATGAAACTCAAATAGGGTAATCGAATGTGCTCATTACAGCACTTATTGTTTTATGATTCTATTAATGAAAGGCTAATGTTTGGAAGTTCAAACAGGTGTGAGGACTGGGGTGCTGTGAGATAAATGTGTACAATTTAAATTACAGTTTAGTCCAATGGTGGGTAAAAAAATTAAGACACAGTGGGGGGCCAGGGGGCACCTATGCTCCCTCCGCTTGTAAAGATTATTGGGTGGTCTTGGGCACCACCACGTGATGCCCCACCACTCTCATACACCATACACTTACATGGGACCAAGTACTATGAGTATAGACCTTAAAGGAATGTGTGGTTGACAGAGCTGTTGGAGCACCACGTGGCGGTGCCCCAAGACCACTGAGTAATTACTCCTCCGCCTGACATAAATTACTCTTCATATAAACTAGGGGTAGCACGCACTCCGTGTGAGCAAGTGTAAATATGTGGGGGAGTCAGAGTGGGAAGGGGTTTTTTTTTTTTTACTGTGGGAGAGGGTGGTTGAGCTCGAGTGATCTTATTATTTGAACCCACATTTAATTCATGTTATAGAAAACACAACTGTAAAATTTGGTAAAGTTCGTTCACACTAATTGGCGTTCTCGCTTTCTAAATTAGAACATATATAGATATAGATATATCATATATGTGGAATATGAAATATAGGGTTGGAATTGAACCTGTTGTTCAGCAATTTCAAGAAGTCGAAGCTCAAGCTTTTGCCCACGCAACTCAAGAACCTAGGGCACCAGCTCCCCGAAAACCCTCACAAGTTAGAGAGAGAAACAGGATGGAGAGAGAGAGAGAGAGAGAGAGAGAGAGAGAGAGAGAATAGTTTTGGCAGTTGAGAATACCGTTAGGGGGCGGAAAGAGAAGCCCTTGCTAACAGCAAGGCCGGTGCGAGACATTCCCAGGTCTACCCCTAGGCTGAACCCACCCCACCAGTTAGGGTCACGCTCCCGACGGAGGGCATTCGGGGGAATTTCCTCCAAGGACAGCGCCCTTATTCTGGGGCGATTTCGAGTGCGAATTGATGAAGGGGAGCGTTGAGTGTTGGAGACAGTAGTGCCCTTCCATAGGGCGGGCTGTTTGGGTGAGAGACGATAGGGGCAACTCCCAATTACTGCGCCATTCATGACCCCCTTGCAGCAACCGCTATAAATGAGGAAAAAAGAGAGAGGGGGGACGAAAATGAAAGAAGTTTTCTAAAAACAATCACATTTATTGCATATAATTCTTACTACAAAAAATTTGATTTGACCACCGATTTAGGCATTAACTAGCGTTGTGCCCGTTCGATGCAACGGGGCCGAAAAAACCAACGTGATTTTTTTAATCCCGTGCATCAAATGGGAACAACGCTAGTAGAGAGGGGGAGGGGAAAATTGGTTTTTAGACACCCAAACTGATTTTAATTACTCAAATCCACGATACACAGATATATCATGTTAAAACATGCATCTACACGAAGAGGTAGAAGGCGAGAGAAAAAATAAAATCATTAGAAATAAGCCAACTACATTGATTGTTAAAATTATCGGAGCAAGATACCTGGAAAAGATTCTTGAAAAGACTCTTCTACTATGTATCCAGCAGCCAACTACAAACTGCAAGAATTGACATGCCGAAGTACTTAATTAGTAGTGGCTGTATACAAACAACAATTTTTCAATAAACCAAGTGCCAAAGACGTCCTATGCTGAAAAAAGTAACTCAGATGCTGAAAGGGAATGGAGATTTTATTCATATGAAAATTTGAGAATGGTGTTCCCCATAACACCATTTTGATGCTGAGGAGGGAAGGCTGAATGTGGGATACCATTTTCCGGAAGATCCAACGAACTTTGAGCAACTGAAACAATATTCAGAATTTGAGTTTGAAGATGTCTCGTCTGTTTGCTTCATATCAGAGGCATTCTGAATACGTGCAGATCAAAAATTCAAGATGGCTTCCATCAGATTATCAATTTCTGGTTCAGGTTGCATTGATTGGATCTTGATGAACTAATTTTGCATTCCTATTCTCCTAGCTTTAGCTAGTGTATGATTGAGAGGCTTTTCAAGGTCTTACTAAAATTTCTCTCTTGCCATCATGTTTGCCCAAAAGAAAAAAAAATACCAAACACGGAACTTACATATATTGGTCCATCTCAATTTTGGACCCAGCAGTTTGATATTTGGATCAATATATTAGTCCTTCCTTTAAGACTTGGCATTAGACTCAATAATATTGTGAATCATATATATCCAAATACAGCACATTACCGTCTTCAAGGATCAGACATGTGAAAACCAAACTAACATAAAGGAAAGCTAATTAATTAGATGCCTTTCCTAACTGGATTCAGAGATTAGTGAAGAGAAACGATGCCCTGTATATGCACATAGAATCTGTTCAAGAATGATTTGGAATTAAGACAGTCGAACGGGAGGAGGGGGAGTCGTGCCCATTCTCATATATACCAGCGACATGAAAATCTTATTTACATTTCATCGAACACATAGAAATGGGAGCTTAGAGTTTGGACGGTCTTAAATCGCTTCTACAATAGATGAAGCAGAGAGAAAATCATACCTAGTGGGTAGCATAACTGAGCAATGCAAGATCCGAATTGCTTTCATTTGTCAAAACCTTAAACCTGCCAAATGAATTCGCGGATGAGTGAAGCATTCTGTCGAACACGGAAAAGGCTGTCAATTTTAACTGTCCAACTAACCAAAATCCAATTACTGCATACGGGAAACAAAACACAGATTTTGAATGGCGAACTCAGTGAAGAGAAAATCAACTTAGAGCATCCGCATCTCTGTAGCTACTCCTCTTTTTTTCGCTACAATGGCGAGCAAGACTTAAAAAATCAGGAGCATCAGTCTCGTGGCCTTCCTCACTACTTTACAAAGATTCTAATTTTGCTACAGTGCCTCGTTTTTTCTCACGAGGCACTACTCATCAAATTATCCATTATTTTACCATTTAATCTGTACCTCACCTGCTCCCATAGCCGCTAGAGCTCGGACGGCGGCTTTGAGCTCAGCCCGAGAAGAAGGTCGCCGGAGAGAGAGAAGAGGCAGAGGCGAGAGGGGGAGAAAGATGATGCCGTTCGTTGAGACGGGTTTGGAGAGGGAGGGGGTGATTTTGCCGGTGTGAGAGAGAGGGTGAGGTCGGCGTCCGTATGGTTTGGCCGTTTGGGGTTTTGTTCGCTGGTGTTTTGGGAATTTGGGGTTGGGGTTGAGAAGAAGAGAGTCAGAGAGAGATAGATAGAGTGAGTGAGTGAGTGTGTGTGGGTGGGTGCACCGGTGCACTGGGTGGGATAGTTTTACTTTGGCCGTTTACTTTTTTTTTTTTCAAAATAAAGGAAATAATATTTTAATGGGATGATTTAAAATGTATAGAGTTTGGTGTAGTAAACATTTTAAAAGTGAATAGTTAAAGTAATAAAGTGACTTTTTGCTCTCTAAGTTGGCCCAAAATTTAACGATACTGGTGTGGATGCTCACCCCTCACCTCTGACAGATTTTGAATGGCGAACTCAGTGAAGAGAAAATCAACTTACACCCCTCATCTCTGAACCTCGTCAGGCCCGTGATCAACAATTGGTCCCTCGCCAATGAAGGACGCATATGAGAGCGAGAATTCTAGATGGGGAAAGACGAAAACGAGGGAGAAAAGGAGTGGAGAAGGAGGAGTCCTACCAGGTGGAGATAGCGCGGCGTGAGGCTCAAGCTCCCACTCCCAGCCACATTTTTTTTTGTGTGTGTGTTTTGACAAACTCTCAACCGAATTAAATCAAGGCTTTGTTTGGAACTTAAGGAATGGAAAGGAAAACTAAAAAAATTTCTCTTCTATTGTTTGGCTGTAAAAGAAAAAGAGAAGAAAATAATAATTTTTAGTTTTGTAAATAGTAAATTTTCCTACCCTTTCTTCTCTCATTTTCTTCCTATTTTATTTTCTTTTCCATATGTTCCAAAGAGTGCCTAAAGGAGTAATTGGGGGAGAACACAAGTTATGTGTTTTTTTCCCTATTTTTACAAAGTAAAAAATCTGAAAATTAAGGATCGGAGGTTTCAAGACTTTGGAGACTCACACACATTTCTATAGTATATTGATTCACTCCGTATGGGCAAGTGTAAATATGCAGGGGAGTTGGAGTGGGTAGGGTTTTTTTTTAACTGTTATGAGCAAGTGTAAATAGGTGGGGGAGTCGGAGTGGGTAGGGGTTTTTATTTTTTTTTGTACTGTGGGAGAGTGTGGTTGAGCATGAGTGATCTTATTATTTGAACCCACAGTTAATTATGTTATAACAAATACAACTGTAAAATTTGGTCACCAATTGGCGTTTTCGCTTTCTAAATTAGAACAGATATAGATATAGATATATCATATATGTGGAATCTATCTTTCTATCTATATCCTATGCAAATATTGTAACAACCCGGATTTTCAACCCAATTTTTTTTTTTCAAATAAAGAAATTTCTTTTAATCCAATAGTCGATAGTAATCGATTAATTATTTAAAAGTGTAATTAGATTAAACTAAAACCTAGAATAATTGTTGGTGATTAAAATTAGTTTAGCATATAATTACCTTGTAAGCATATAAGTGTTGTGCAGCCCAAAAATTTTCATTATTTATAAGATCATTAAAAAGTATTATTAGTAATAATAAAATCGTTTCCCTTAAGAGATTTATACAAAAAAATAATTATCTATCGTATCCTATTTAATTTTATTTTCTTTCTTTCTTACTTTGCATACAAGTAATTGCATGCATGGACGTCTCTCTTCTCCCTCACTCTCCTACGCGATCCCCACCACCTCCGTAGCCCTTAAACCGAGCTAAATTCGTCCATCTCGAAACCCAATTCGATTAGGACTCGATTTCATTCTTCCACCTCAAAATTCTCCTATAAATATATAACTATTCCAACCCTAGGGCACGTACATTATTCCACCACCTTCCACGGAGCCAGAGAGATGAGAAAAACCCGAGAGAACCGAGTTTTAATCCATAGATTTTTAGAGAGAGAAAGTGAGAGAGAGAAAAGTGGGTTTCGTACCTAGGCTCAACCGAAATCCAAATTGATCGTTCCAATTACTTCCCTCGACCCCAAGCATCTCCAAAGATCATCCAATTCGAGCCCAAGGTCCCCCGATCGACGAAACCGAAGTGGTCTTCCCCAAACGTTCAAGTTCGATCGAAAACCAATTTAATCCGATTCGAGGTATTATAATTCGATCCGAAGCCTTCTCTAAGTATATTTAATGTTTTTAAGCATAACCCAATAGCCCTTAAGGTCCCATGCATCAAAAACAAGCAAGAAAACGAAAAAAACCAAATCTGGGCCGAAGTTCGCGGCCGCAACCTGCGGGCCTCTGGAGTTCGCGGCAGACCACCCAGCCGCAAGGTCAAAGCGGTCACACCTTGCGGCAGTTTCTATTTTGTGTCGAATTCGTTTTGCGACCCTTCGAACATGGTTTTTGACTCCCGAACTATTTTTCCTAGGTTTCTAACACTCTAAAGATCATACCTTGTTAAATTCAGATTTTATTTATTTATTTATCTATTTATTAAAATTTTATTCGTTATCTTGTAAGAGTTTGTAAACTAAAAATCATTGCGACCTTATAAACTACTCTATAAATCCCCAAACTATTTTTCTAAACTCCTAACATATTAGAGATCATAACTTGCTGATTTCATATTTTTTTTTATGATTAATAGCTATTTATTTTATTTTTAAATCAAAGATGCAATAAAAAATAATTGCGACCTTCCAGACAATGATTTTAACATCTAAACTATTTTTCCTAGACTTCTTACATCTCAAGGATGATATGTTATTAAAATAATATTTTATTTACTTAATTAACTATTTATTATTATTTACGCGTTATTTCTTAATAATAATACTTTAAAATATTATAAAAGAGGTTAATAATTCTGAATAATTTTATTTAGACTTCTTACAGTCCTAAGATGATACTTTGTTAGAATAAATATATTTTTAATTATTTAATTATTTATTATCTATTTAGTCTTCTTTTGCCTATTAACTTAATCTTTTTATTTAAAATAATTCCGTGAGCATCCAAACCCAACTTTTAGCACTCGAACTTATTATAGAGGACTGTTAGGACCTTTATTAAGGTTACGATAATTATTCTAAAATTTTTACCTAATTAATGTATTTAATTAGTGTTTAATTAACTTAATTACTTATAATTAATTAACGAAAGTCTAGAAAATTATTTTTAAATCTTAATTAATTAATTCTTTCATTCTTAATGACTTTGTGACCATATGAGATTAAGGGCAACGGCCCAGTCATAAAAAGTTATGTGATTGCATTGCCGAATATCTGTTTTGATCCGTCTGCTATTCGTTTTTAATTATTATGGGGCATGATATTGTGTTAATGCTTAATTTAAATATTAGATTGGACCCTAGAGACATGGGGTGGTATACGATATAGAAATCACTTAGACGATGCTAAGTAATGGATAAATTGTGAAGTTTCTTTCTGTTTAGAGGTTGCCTGCAGGCGTGATTTGAGATCTGATGAGATTTGTGATGTCTGTAGAACCGGCAGAGTAAGCCCGAAAATGATTTAAGACTGGCAGAGTAAGCCCAGTGATGTTTGTGATGATTTAAGACTGGCAGAGTAAGCCCAGTGATGTTTGTGATGATTTAAAAATAGCGAACCCTAGTTGTGCGGCATGATAACCTTACCCTTTGTTGTAGTTATTGGGATGCACACTTGGGGTGCATAACTTAGGTGTATCTGCGGCGACAAAGAGAAGTGATCTCATGGGACGGGATATGGTTAGTGGTTGGGAGGAAAGATCTCGTGGAGAGATCTTAGATTTCATGTTAAGTTAATGGATAGCAATGAATCAAGTTATGTGAATTATCTCTGTTTACTTTTTCGCACTATATATATTCTGTTTGCCTGCTAGTTGTAAAATAAGAGGGGTGGTTGGGTTGGATTATTTTACTGGGTGATTTATCACTCACGGATACGTCTGTATCCTGGCAAATCGATTGCTTCGGCGATCAATTTGCTAGAGGGCGCATGATTCAATGGAGGAGATTCAACGATGATGCAGTTCGACACGAAAAGAATATCAGTAATGAAGATCGAGGATGCTTAGGATTCGTATCAAGATTAGAGTCAGCTCTGAAGTTAATGTATTTTGATTCCGTAAAACTATCTTGAGATTGTATTAGCAAAAGTTTTATTTTGGAAAATCATATTTATTTAGCAAATTTTTTTGAGAAATTATTTTATATTGCACCCGAAAAGTCGGGGCGTTACAAATATAGTAGGAGCTCTCCAACCTTTAAATCTCAAATCCGAAATTTTCAGAATTTAGAATTTTTAAAACTCAAATAATACTTGATAGTTACATGTTTTAATGGGGAGAGGGATGTACGTGGGGAGCGGTGGGGTGTGGGTTGGACTAAATGGAAGTTAAATTTTTTACTGTTTTTTATTTTGTTTTTGTTTTATGACTTTTTCTTCGTATTTTCTTTTTAAATTGGTCATGATATATTATTTATATTTGGATATGTAAAATAAATTATATTAACAATTAGCGTTGTGTCCCGTTATGCACAAAATAATGAATAAATTTTAATCCAACATTTTTTCGTTACAATGAATATTTTAACCCAATATTTTTTCGCTGTCCCGTGGAGGAAACGGGATACGACGCTAGTATGAAATAGAGAAGGGGAAAAGAGAGAGAACGGTCGATTGAGATAACTCTGAGCAGCCATTACTACCATTTTGCAAATCTTGAGAAATCTTGGACGAGGGTTCCAATCCACTTGCAGCAATGACGACGCACCGTCTGCCCACCGAACTAACGACCGACATCTTGCTGAGGTTGCCGGTGAAATCCCTCTTGCGATCCAAATCCGTGTGCAAGAACTGGTATGATCTGATCAAAAGCCCTGTTTTTATCGCCACACATCTGACCCAGTTCGCTCTCAACCCCGATCACAATTCCACCTCTCTCCTAGTAACCAGTTGCGATTCTGTAACCGGAAACAATGGAATGTCTCTGATTATCAACGATGGGTTTACTCATGGACCCATCAATCTTGATTTCCCTTTCTTGAATAGGAGTAAGAATCTTTGCATTTGGGAGTTCACTAAGAAGAAATACTTCTCTGTTGTGGGTATCTGTCATGGCTTGGTTTGCATAAATTTGTCTCCCTTCGGGTATCCCGTGATCCTGTGCAATCCCTTGACCAGAGAGTTTCGGGAAATTCCGAAATTCGAATGGCTTCTTGATTGTGATTGTTATGTGAAAGTTAAGTGGGTCGGTTTTGGGTTTGGTTTCCACCCCAGTGCTCGTGATTACAAGTTGATTCAGATTACGCTTTGTTCTAGTCCCGTTCAGGAAGTCGTTATCCGGGCCGATCTTTATGCGATGGGGACTGATACTTGGAGAGAAATCGATGTCGATAAGGTTTCTGCGTTCTTTGGGGAGACGGATGATTTCGGGAGGATTGGCAGTTTTGTGCGAATTTATGGATCATGTGCTTCGGCAGCCTTGAATGGAGTTTTCTATTGGCCGGCGCGTGTGATGCCAACTGATGAAGTGATTGTTATGTCCTTCGACATGGGCGATGAGGTGTTCAGAAGAATAAGAACGCCTGTGTGGTTGGATTGGAACAATGAAACTACGTACGAGGATTGGAACAATGAACCTACGTACGAATCAATCGTTCAAGTTAGACGCACCCATAAATGGCAATTTACGGAATTGAAGGATAAACTCACTCTAATTATTCGTCCTGATGGCACAAGCCTTGATGTGTGGGTGTTGAATGAAGACAAGAGTTCTTGGACTAACCAATTCAAAGTTGGATCTTTTCCAAGGATTGCACGCAATGTGGGATCTCGGGGGATTGCTGAAATCACAGTGGTGGGAGGTACGAAAAATGGGGAATTGCTTGTGGCGGACCATAAAACTTCTGGTGATTTAGTGCTCTTTTCGTTTGATCCAATGACCCTGGAAACTAAGGATCTTTACTTTGGTAGTGTCCCATATCCATCTGATATTCATTTGTATTCGGGGACGCTACTTCAAGTCAAGTAACCCGATGAAGTTGTCAAGTAACCCGATGAAGTTGTTCTTTAACGAGAAAAAGAAGAAGAAGGAAGCACTGAATTCACAGAACTGACTAGGTGAGGGCTCATGTTTCTTGTGCTTTCTCTGGTTATTTTAGCTGCGGTAGCTCATAGTAGTATCTTTTAAAGCTTTGATGTATGTTTTTGGAATGAAGTGGGTGATCCTGGACTACAGCAATTGAATGTTGGGATGCATATTTTGAAGTATTGAAAGACATAAAAAGAAACTGGCAATTGAAACCTCTTTTTGAATCGTCCTGTGAGCCAAGACACACACTATCTTGTTTTGCTCTGTTCGGATACGTACCCAGTATTGAAATGTATTTTTACTCGGAGACCTTACTTCTTGTAAGAAAAATGAAGTCAAGCACGCCGATTAGTCGTGCTTAACAAGAGGAAACAAGGGAAAATGTAGCGCCATGAATTCATGTAACAGACTCCCGTGTCACTCGCGGCTGTGAATCTTGCTCGTTCTTATTTGGGTAGTATAGTAGTATTCATTGAAAATTCATCTTTTGTACAGTTTATTACTACAATGTTGTTTCCCATTACAAAACTGAAAGGAGATTTTCGGTTTTGTTTCAATAAGAATGCCATTTGACTCAGTTGAGTATCTAAGTTGATTTATATATAGAGGAGCCTATGTTTCATGTGAAGGAGTGCTGTGTATACCTGATTTGGTGCATGCACATTGCTGCACATTTTTTCTTAATTAGTAGCATACATGTGTTCAGTTGTTTCATCTCTTTATCTTCTGAGTGAGCTGGCTAGACTACTACGAAATTGGGCATAGCATAAAGAACGGGAGTCTCGTCTCCCAAGCTTTGAGTTAGTAGCTATCACCAAGTAAGTGTATATCAACACGAGGATAGCTCTCTCTGCTTACGCCTTACGGCTCCAAAGCTAAATAAAGACCACGCTGGTGTGGCCAGGAAAGGATAAGGAAGGGCATTTCGACTTGTTACAAAGAGTTGCTACGAGGAGGAAAGCAGTCCATCGTACTAAGTTAAGATGCCAACCGTGGGAATGCCTACCTACCTGATACTCCTAGTTTATCGGGCTTTGATCATTGGGGAATTTTGGTTGCATAGCCGTTGACGTTAGGTTGCTTTGGACTTATGGGTTTGAAATGAAGGCATTTGGCAACAGTTATTGAGTAAAATAGCTCATATTTGGATCTGATAGTTCAGAACTTTAGATTCAAAAGGTTTTCTTTCCGACAACTTGTAATAGTAAGATTAACCCAAGGAAGTAATAGGACACCCCCCCGCATTGTGGTATACTGTAACTTTTCAGGCCCTTCGACGCCAGAGGAGTCATCATCTTTAGCGCAAGTGAATCCTCTGGCCAGCCATCCCAAGTTACTGTAGCCTCCTTCGTGCAGTTTTGAAGCCACCATCATAGACCAGTTTTGAAAGAGTAAAAAGCGGCCGTGTTTGAAGTTGGTATTATTTTTGTTTGAGCCATGTAATATTCGGATGGTGCTTGCATAAATTCATTGCAACAATTGCGAAGTCGAAAGTGAATACGAAAAACAGGAACTACATATTTCTCAAGGTACATTTTTATGGCATTTTGCCCATAACTATACATCGTATGATATACAGTTGTGGGATATTTCTGGATTTGTAATCCCGTCCACAATTAATCACACGTTTCACAAAGAGATCGTGAATTTTTGGCAAATTATTGGAAACTCACCCTAAGAATAGGGCCACATAATCAATTGATACTAAGGAGAAGAAAAAGTGGCATGCTACTTTTATCTTTGTCCGTACATCACGATGCAACGTGGCGTTTCCACTTAAGTTTTTGGTGAAAAAATATAGATCATTTTATCATCTTGTTCACACTAATTAACAAGTTTTGGCATTTTAACTTATTCACACTAACTAAAAATTTGTCAACAACAAATTCTTTCTCAATAACTTTTTCACTCACATATCCATTTACAACTTCTTCACTACCGAAAATAACTTGACATTTTTCAACAACTTATTCACTACCGGAAATAGCTAACAACTTGATTACAACAAATTCTTTCTCAAAACTTATTCACTACCGAAAACGCAATTGTCCTACCCCGAAAATTTTTCAGGTACCGAGTTAGGTTCAGGGCAAAAATTAAAAAATTACAATCAACCAATGAGGTTCGGATAAAGTTCGCGATGATGTTCCCCCATCTTGATACCTGCCCCAACACTCTATAGTTTATAAAATCATATACTATTTACCCTTTTGTTTTTACCCTTATTACTATATACTATCTTATAAGTATTTATAAATATCTCCCATTTACCTTCAGGATAAACAATCATACCCATTTTCCCCCCATTTCTCCAAGGCCGGGTAGGGCGAGCAAACCGGCCCCCAAATTCAGCCAAGTGGTATTTTAGGATCAGGTCGAGGAATGGCAGAAACCGCCATGTTGCCATCACTAGTGTTCCTAGGTATAAGCATTATCTTTCTCTCATTTCACAAGAAATGTGCTACGTACTCCTTTCTTATCGTCTTGCCTAAACTGTTTCCATAAAACCTAACTAATTAACCATCGAGTAAAGTATACAATGGTATGGTGCACTTTGTGCTTTTTGGCCACTCAACTAAACCAAATTGATAGATTCTCCATTGCCAATTGACCAAGATATGTGGCGAGAAATAAGATCCCTACCATGGATTCCTTCCTGCACTAAACCTTTGAGTCAACTCCTGCCATTCACAGGTTCTGATAACCTCAAAGTTTCCAGTCTTCTGTGTACCAGCAATCTCAATCACTCCAAGTGGAATATTCCGTGTCTCAGGGAACTACTACCCGAACCACTAATCTCAAAAGTCTTGCCCACTCACCTCCCGGACAACCCTTGCCTTGACCATTATGTTTGGCCTTGTACCACCTCGACGCATTACTCTATCAAATCAGGCTATCGCTCCTTTTATGATGAAAAGCATGTTGTTTCTTCCCAGCCTCCTTCTAATGCTCTTTACAAGGGTCATAATATTTGGAACACATTTGGTCCTTAGATTTGCCTGAGCGTATCAAAGTTTTTTCTCTGGTAATGCCTTAAAAGGTATCTTCACCATCAAACGCAATCTTGGATCCGAATTACGACACCTTCCAACTCTTTGCCCCCTTTGTTCTAGAGAGGAGGAGAGGAGCAAACACTGGAGCACTTTTTCTGCCATGGCACCACTACAGTCCTTGTTTGGAACATTGGCATCTTTCCCCTATTGAGCCTCCCACTGCCTGATATATTCATTTTCAAATACTGGCTGATAGACTAGATTATCAGCCTCACAAACTCTTCCACCAACAAGATCGTTTTTATTCTTTCATTTCTATCCTCTGGGCCATATGGAAACAGCAAAACCAAAAAGTCTTATCTGATGCCGATTTTATCCCAGCTTTTGTCTTAGCCTCTGCCTCTAACACGGCTCTCTAGTTCAAGAAGGCTGCTTTCTGGTCCTCACAGGACAAACAACAGATCGTCAGACCGACTGCTCAACCCAAAAATCCCTCCTTCATTATCAAACCACATGCCTAAACTCCAATCGCTCAACACCGAATGGTAAAACTTTGTGTGGATGGGGCGTGGAAGACCTATTAGCCTTGGAGCAATGTTGGTTTCTGTACCATTCTCACTGATGGTATGCCAAGCCGAACCTTTTCTACCTCATGCTACAGCTATGGTCCTTTGCAAATGGAGCTCTTAAGCCATTCTCCTCGTGATCCACATTAGCCCATGATTACACTGTTGCATATATTCATATTGATTGTCTAAATGACGTATTGCAGATAGCAGGACTGACTGACTGCCATTAAACTGACAAATTTTTGTTGCCCAAAATTGGCAAAGAAAGCGAAAAACTATCTTTCTGCAGGATAACAAAGGTTGAGCACAAGGATGTTCATAAGGCGCATTGGCTAGCAAAAAGCAGACACTCATGTCTTTTGTTCGTCATCCAAATACAGGAGACCAACACTTTTGTAATAGTGCTAGGGCTCCCTTTCCATATTTGTAGCTCGATATTGATTTGTAACTCTTGTAAACGGGTTACATCTATATAATTTCTTGCTGCCAATGCCCGCACTTTTGTAATAGTGCTAGGGCTCCCTTTCCATATTTGTAGCTCGTTATTGATTTGTAACTCTTGTAAACTGGTTACATCTATATAATTCCTTGCTTCCAACGCCCGCTCGCCGCCCCCCCTAAAACACACACACACATATATGCTGGCTACCAATGAATCATACCAATGGAAATCCACTACGTAAATCATATTTGCCTTTGTGCTCAGTCAAATAGAGAGTGACGGAATATTGGCTACGTGAATTGCTTTGTACTACAAGACATCTCAACTCTGTCTATATGCTGGCTAACATGAAAACTCTTATGCCTCTGTGCCGAGGGACTTTTCGGCTGTCGACACAGAAGATCTTGCCTCTTGGGTAGTGTTGAGTTGAGTTTTGTTCATCCTTCACTTAAGAGGGTGAACATTACCCTCTTTCTTATTAGTTGAAATGATGTGGATCCCACCACAAAGTGACGTCATGCTTATCAAAAAGTGTATTGCATGGTAAGAATGACATCACTTTATGATAGGGTCCACACTATGTCAACCAATAAGAGAGAGGGTAATGTTCACCCTCCTTAAAAGAAGGTGAACAAAATTGCACTCGAGTAGTGTTTGCATGAGAAATTTATTGGCTCAATCAGAAAGTGACAAGTGGTCATTTGCATTGAACAAAACAAAACACGTGTGGATTGAAATGCATGGAATCATGCACTTAAAGGAACGATGACGTTTTAACTAATTCATTGTCGTTTTGTGGGTAAAAGCAGTCATTGCCAGATGTCACTAAGGAAATGAATAAAGAGAAACATGCAGTTCGAAGCCCAAGGACACAAACAGTGTCATTTTAATATCTTTAACTGGAACGGTTATGTTCATTAAGCATGATCAAAGAAGTTGAGATTCGTGCATGTAACAGCTCACTTCAAACACGATTTAATCAAGGAAAATGGAGATAGTTGGTTAATTGAACCACTATGGAACGGTTGCAAGCAAGAGCTCTAGAGGGAAAGTTTGAATTCAAAAACAAGAGTGACTTCAAAGATAGCTTGGCGGGAGATTGGAAGCCTTTAAAAAGACCCAAGAGCTTGCTTATAAATAGAAGGAATTGTAGAAGGAAAAGGCCGAGATACATCAACAAACAGCTATGCTATTCTTGGTTTGTTCTTAGGCAGTAAATTAGGACATAGACTTGGTCAAAGTAGTCCGGAGTAATTTGTAATAGTTACATTGTAATCTGTTCTTGTTCTTTCAAAGTTGAAGAATCATTTGGAAAACAAATTGTTTTAAATTTATCAAGGTATCCTGTTTCTCTCTTATCGTTGAATTTCTAGTGAATCATTGTGTCGTTTTGATACTTTAAAGGAAAAATCCTCTAATTAAGTTTGGCTTTTTATAAGTTAAATTTGAAAAGGATAATTACAAGCCTTTTCTGGCACACTCACACAATTATAATTCCAAAGTAATAAAAATTCCAGCCAAATAGGTAGCCAATTCTCAAGACAATAAGTACATTAGTGCATTCCAAAAAATGCATATCAAGTAAGACCAAACTTTTAACACTATAAAAAGAGCAAGGCCACATATGCAAATTGGATCATTTGTTCATCCTCAAATGCACATAAAAAAAAATCAAGACATCCACCACTCAGATTATATCATCTCTTTCACCTGAAAATTCATTATGTTAATCCATCACTTGATAGACAATCAACCTGGGTTTCATACATATCATGGTTTTTTACACAATCAGAGGATAACAACTATTGAAAGGAATCCGAATGGCCAACGGCAGCAAACAATAGACAGGATTTTCATGCAAATACCCTGGATGGTTCCATAAAATAGCACCAAACTTCAGCATCCTTCTTATATTGTTGTGGATCACTTACAACATTAAATCAGCCACCGGTGCCCGACATCAACCTAACCTTGCTTCTCTCCTTAGAACCTGAAACATGCAAAGGGAGAAACACAAACTCATTGAGAAATCTCTGTAACCGTGTTGAAGATGGGCACCTAGGAACTCATTTGCAAAGCCAAATCTCAGTTACTCGCATCAGAGAGAGAGAGAGAGAGCGAGAGAGAGAGAGTATTCTAAAGTACACCAAAGAAGTACAGGCTATACAAGGTCGATACAAAACTGAAGGCATGTCATAAAACAAGGGGATTATGCTCTGCTTGAGATATTTTGAGAGGAAAGTATCGGTAGATCTCCAAAAATTCTCATTGGGCTATGCATTTCGAAAGGAATTCGTCCTAGAGCTCATACTCTAAAACCTCATTCAGTGAATAAGGATGACGCTTATCATATTTCTCAGACACCAGATGTTCTAAACCTTAAATCAGTCAGACTTTAGGTGAGCCCAATGCCTAACCTGGCTGGTAAGGGCTTATGTATTGGGTTAATAGAAGGAAAAAGCCGCTAAGATAAAGAGAGAATATTAAGACAGAGACTCCATGTCAGAGTTGATTTCTTAATTAGGTGGTTCTTGGTTCAAGTACGAGCAACACATCTCAATCATCTAAGTATTTACCTGACTATCCATGTAATGGAAGTCTGAAGCTATGTTCAAAAACCATCATCTTTTGGCTGAAGCTTTTCATAAAGCAATCGGAAATATTAGAACTATTTTACCTGAAATGCAGATCGTACCAGTAAAAGGAATGGGAACGTGGTAAGCCACATGTATAAATTGTGGAATGCTAAGGGTAGGCTTCTATAGATTTCAAAATTTACCCTTCCAAGGGATAAAACATTTAGTGAAATTAAGCATCATCTTCCAAATTATTTGTGCAAAATACTTTTCTAGGAACATAGTGACTGAATTTTGCCATTTTCTCTCACCAAAATTCCATTCTCTAGATTTTTACATTAATAAGTAAAGTTTTTGGGAAAAAATTTGGGGTCGCTTTGGATAGCTAAGTTTACCGTTTTGGAACAGAATTGTACCATGTTTCAAAACGTTCATATTGGTACGCAATTCGCTAGGGTAGTAGCATTCCCTGGTAACATAGTATTAGAAAGCCCTTTCTTGGAGACATTTGTTTCAGAAAGCAACCATATCGATTGATGCCTTGGAGACTAGGAAAAGAGGATGGATGAATAACAAGGAGGAAACAGCAGTTCAAAATTCTTGGTCGTGTAAATATGGAATGCTTATGTGTATCCTAGGTACGATGTTCATAGAGATGCACGCATGGCTATTTTACTTCAATATATACTTTCTATGGGGGAGTTACTCCACACTAACTAATTAGGATACTTCCCAATAAAAAATCAAACAAACTACAGAATCACTGGCAAGTTGCATAAGATATTGGAGGAGAAAAATGAAACTCATACAATGCATTTTTTAGATATTACCTCCTCAGCAAATTTTATTAAAATGGTTGTCCGAGGTCGTTGCTGACCCTCTACAGGTACAAAATGTGCTGAAACTACGGCAGGAAAACCTGCGCTATCCAGAACACCCTTCAAACAGGAAAAAAAAATACATCAATTCAACAGATCTTTTAACAACATTTTAACAGTTAGTGATAATGAAGGTAGGGCAGTACACACCCTAACTATTCCTGCCACAAAGGCCCCGCAATTAAATGTACCCATGTCTTTTGGTATCGAAATAAATCTGCAATGCAAACATACAGCATTAACTACACACGTATAGACAGTCTTGCGCCAATGGGAAGTAACAATCACCTATTCACAAGGAGCTCCTTCTCACTAATCATGTATTCGTCTTCATGTTCAGTGCCCTTTTCAAGTGAGTCAGCTACCTGTACAACATCATAGAAGAAGTGGAAAGATGGTCAGATAGCGTGCGCAACTCACACAAAGTTTAGCCTCCATGTGTGGAACATAATGGAGGTAATTGAAGCTAAAGCAGTCACTACTCATGCTTGCCAGACAGCATCCTTCAAAACATGAGGAAGCATGGCTATCTGCATACCATACCGACCTTTTCCTTGGCACGAGATTAGATGTTGCATGCATACTAAACACTTGCCACATATCGTTTAAACATTTCCATAGTTTTAAGTTTAAGGTCTGTAGTCCTAATATCTTCATCTCTTTCCTAAGTCAGAGGCTAGCAAAAGCAGATCACTTTCATGCCAAACAACCTACTTTTCTTTGATTATAGGGCCGAGATAGAGCAGAAAGCAGTGGATTAAGCAGGCAGATGAAAACGGAAAAAAAAATATTAAAATTCTTTGATTAGAAGAGACTTTCAACAGTTAATGAAAACAGTAAGCTGAAATGGAACGAAGAAGACAAGAACAACAAACAGGCAAGAAAGAGCCAAAGGCATGAATACCAAAGCAGAAACTTGGGGGAGAGTGGGTGAAAACCAACTTCACAAGGGTTTCCTTAAGAACAACCACCCATAGGGAGTTCTACACTACTTGTGACAAAAGTAAACACAACCAACTGCAATTTATAACCAGAACTTCAAATCAAAATGCAAGAATCCCAACTGAGATAAAAACTTTCCACATACTGTGCCATTTGAGGAGCATATTCAACCATTTCGGGTTCACAACAAATGCTGCCTCACTATCCAAGCCAATAAGAGGTTTAACCAGAACATCAAAAACACACAACACAGTTCCTCATCTCAACCTATATTTTAACCAAAATATGTAACTTAGATTTAATGGTTCTTCATCGTTTGTGAGCACCTAAATTAAATCCTACTCAATAACCTAGACTATTCCTATTTCTCCAACATTTTACCAAGCACCGTTGAACAGTGATTATGTCACATCGAGAACAAGTTTCAGCGTCTATAGTTACATATAAAACAAGTCTCAACACCCACTTCATCCCCTTTTGGACAAGTCCCTGCATCCCTTTTATCCCTAAAGACTGACGTAAGCTCAATCAAACCACTAGAGAGACAGAGACGTCTAATGTTGACAGGTCCATTTCACTCAACAGGTCTAACATGACAGAATCTGCTGCTGCCAGGAACGTAATAATGATAAATACACAAGATTGCAGTCCAAATTATTTCAGCAGTGGCTCTAAAACCACCTCAGTTAAGGTGGAGACACGTCATAGAACAATATCTCTAAATAAAACACATTTTAAACTTTCATGATCACGACAAAAATAAGCAGACAACCTCTCCCAATTATTGCACGTAGATGACAATGTTTTTTTTTTCTTTTGGATGACTCCAGCTGACGCGCACCTCAACAAATCTCTGGGGTACCAATCCCAATATCCACTAGTGGGAGCCCCAATGAAAGTCGAGGCAGATCCCCAAATAGACCAAGGAGCTATTGAATCTGAGACCTAGGAGGAAATAAACACATAAATCCCATGCCTTGATGACCAGGGCAACCCCTTGGCTCGGAGGTATATGACATGTAGCTACTGCTCTCGGTTGTAAGATTATTTCCACGGCTACAGGTCAGGCCAAGCATTCAAGAAATAGACTAACATACATTGCAAAGGTATGAATCCCTATGGGTAGTGTTCTAATCCCAGGAATGCAGCTACACATTACCTTCATGTATCAACAGTGTGGATGTGGATATCACCAGAATCGAACACTGTGATGAGGATGCTTTGATTTTAATTACTGCAGCACAACTTCGTTGAAAACACCCATGACATTCTAAAGTTCTAGTTAGATGCTCTTATTATAATTCCACCAATATCCAGATTCAAGATTATTTAGTAAACTAAAACATGCTTTCATGTTCGATTAGAAATCTTCCTACATTTCATGACATACTAAATAGGCTATGTGAAGACTATAGGAATAGCTGAACATGCATAAATGATACTTCACAATTTAGTTCATGGAGTAGGATGTCCTGTTCCTATGCTGCGTACAAAAGGAGAGCAAGAAATCACTACCTTTCCAAACAACACCTTCCATACTGTGCTGTGTACGAAAGACAAGATGCCCAACAATCGTGTCTCCCTTCTGTTTCCCTACAACATGAGGTTTACTTATTACTGCCACAAAAATAAAACACGTACATGCCTGCCTGTTTCAAAAACCATAAGTTAAGTAAATAAATATAATGCGAAAGACACGATAACTAATTTCCACGAAACTATGGCTCGAGCATATAATTCCTACCAGTTTCCTTGCAACTCCTAGATGCAAAATTGGTATGCACAGGCAAACTCCAAGAAGTCCAAAACCGAACACAGAAAATGCATTTAACAACTTTAAATTAACACCAAAGTGTTCGAGAAAAAATATGCCAACAAATATTGCCAAGAAAAAAAAAAGTAATTGCTTACGATGATAACTTTGAGAGAAAAATGTCACCTTCAGCAATCACATGAGGTAAGTGAACAAGTAAAATGACAATGACAATACAATCTTAGTTGTCCATTGTCAGGTGGGTTCCTTTATCTAAAGCTTCAAAGCCAAAATCCTGGAATCCCAGTCAATGAACAAAAGGATAAAACCAATGTCACGTTGAAATCCCATGTTGACACAACCCAAAAGATTAGGAGCATGCCAACCCATATGTAACTGAATTCGTCGTAATAAGCTTTCTTTACGTAACGGAATTTTCAGGCAGTAATTGAACAATTTTATTATGTGATGGGTGTAAACTTGCAGAATGGACAGTGTCCCAAGTCCAATATGATTTAGATGTTGCACATGCTACTTATGAGCTAAGAGAGATCAAATACTATGTACCCCATCATACTGTTTTTCACGTACTCTACTTTTACCTCTAATTATCACGTACTCTACTTTTACCCCATCGTACTGTTTTTCACTTCTTGAAATGGCTTGAAAAGGATACCGTCACATTAAATATTCTAGTTCAGAATGAAACCCATCGTGCATACCTTTTCACGATGGCAAAGAAGTTCCAATACCCTTGCACCAACAGCATAGCCTGCATCCTCCAACCTGCCACACATCCGAAAACAGTACAGAATGTCCAATTGGGTTTAGAAATACAGTGGAACTCAGTCCCCCAAGAATCTGTATCATCAAAGGGAGTCATCAAAATGCCAGTGTGGTGAGGATTGAATGATTACCTTCTTTCCAATTCTGTGATGTTGTCGACTTGGGTTTGATTGTACTGAACAAGCTCCGAAAACAACAACGAAAATGCACTCAAACTGACCTGTAAGAATTCAAGAAAGATGAAATAAATTCAACCAACACACATAATGCGTTTGCCGGTATGTTTGCTTCTACATCCTCTCAGTTCCCTCCCATAAAAAATTGAAATTTCAAACTCATTATCAACATCAACATTCTTCTGAACCTAAAATATCAAGAAAACCCAGTTCAGCTGAACTAAAATCTTGTGTCTCACTGATCTGTGCAAGTAAGAAAAATAAACACATCAACATGTCAGTTTTTTCCTAATAGTGTGGCCCACTAGCCTCCACGTTTTGTGCATGTGGGACTCCACTTTGAGATAAACCAATGAAGTGATATGGCTCGTTATGATAACTAATTAGAATTATAGATGAAGGAAAACTCTTGATAATAAAAGAGACCGTGATGAACTAGGTGTCTTAATAATTTTCTCTAAGGCCCTCTTCTCTCCTCTATAAAAGGTAGAATACCCACCCCTTATTCCTACGGTTTTTCCATCAATTAAAGTACTATGGTATTCTAGAAAAGTAGAGACAGAGAGAAGAAGGAGAGCCAAGAATTAAGGTGTTTTTAACTAAGGGGTTTGTTCCTTCTTACCTCGATGGCCAACAAAGGTACGTTATTTATTGTTCTTCAGATGTGTTAGAATTCAAGATCTTGTTATATCTGTTTTCCACATAATAGTTTTAATACAGATATAGATTTACACAACACTCTTCTGAACCTAAATATCTCTTGTTGTGTGTGTCACTGATCTGTGCCCTAACATATCAAGAAAATCCAGTTCAACTGAATCTTTTCGCCCTTGTTCGGTTGTGGGTTTTGAGTAGTGTTTTTGAATAAAGGTAGAGAGACAAATGAGAGTAATGGTTGTGGAGAGAGATAAAAACTGGAGAGAGATAGAGTGAGAAATAAGAGTAATGATTGATAAGCTAGAGAGAGAAAAAGTACTAACACATCAAGAAAAACCAGTTCAGCTGAATCTTTTCATCTTCTCATTTAAACCAAAACCAAAGCTCAAGAGTTTTTTTTCCCTGTTCTCATCAGCAACCAAATGCGGCACCTGGTCCAGAAATCAACTGGGTGTAGCCAGATCTCAAAAAATTGGGAAACGTCAATTACTGTATCGCGGAATAAGATTGGAAATCAATCGTGATGGATACCTCTCAAACGTCAGGGATTGTACACAGTTACAACCATATATGCATAAACCTATACGGATTAAGAGAGATAGAGAGAGTTTACCTCTTGCTTGCCCTTGCTGAGGGGCTTGTCGAGGACATTAGTGTATTGCTTGATCTTCCCCACTCCGATCATCCTTCCCTCCCTTCTTCACTTCTCTCTCTCACTCGAATCTGGGAGAGTTGACACAAGAGAATGGTTACTTTTGCACAAATCGTTTTACAATAATTCTGCGGGTACCGATCAACCTTGAACTTGAACCCAGGTGCACATATTGGCATGCGGGCCATTTACTAGTTTTGATCCAAATTGTTTATTAATTTTCAAATATTTTTTCAAATGATTTCGTTAAAAAATCAGTTCAATCTAATAATTACAAATGCTTGATTCAATGTATCAAATTACCAACTTTTCATTGATTGAAAAGACTTAAAAGCCCATGGTCCCTTGGAGCATGTCTAGTAGTTGTGTTAAAATTTGTGTATTATATGATGTAAAGTGTATAAAGTGGGTCCTTATTTTTGTTTGTGTGTAAATTTAAAGAATGAATGTGTGTTGTTGTGGTATAGTTAGGCCTCGTTTGATTAACCCCCTAACTGTTTCCAAATTCAAGTTGGGATGAGCATAAAAATGCCCACACGGTCTGTGCTCTATAAAATTGGTTGGCGATGTGCCGATACAGGCACGACACGACTTAAAATGGCACGGCACAGCCCGACATGATTACATAAACGATCCGGCACGGCTTGACACGATTGAAAAACGACATGATTTAGGAAAACAGGCCGGCACGGCACGACACGAATGGCAAACGGCACGACACGAATGGCAAACAGCACGGCACGACACGGCACGGCGCGACACGGCACGATTTGCGTAAATACTGTAAATGGGCTGGCACAACACGAAGTTAAACGGGCCGGCACGGCCCGTCTGACACCTCTAACTATTTTATCCCATGGGGGGTAGGGACTATTCTATGCCGGATAGAAGACGCGGAAGGAAGTTGGAGGTAATTGCAAAAATGCCATCGTTTTAAAACAATACGCTCAGTTATCGTACTGTTCTTCCTCGATCTTCATCGTTACACCTCTCTCTCTTCTCTCTACACCTGAGTTATTGGCTGCGAGGAGAAGACCAACCTTGCGATCTCCATAATCAAAGAAGGTTTCTCTTCGTCTATTCTTCTTCTTGTTTCTCTTCGTCTGTTCAATCTTCTTCTTTTGTTCTTGTGTGTCGTGTCGTGCCGACCCGTTCACTTAAATCGTGTCGTTTGCCATTCATGTTGTGCCGTGCTGGCCCGTTTTCTTAAATCGTGCCGTGTCATGCCGTTTTTCAATCGTGTCAAGCCATGCCGGCCCGTTTATTTAATCGTGTTGGGCTGTGCCGTGCCATTTTAAGTCGTGTCGTGCCTGTACCGGCACATCGCCAACCAATTTTATAGAGCACGGACCATGTGGGTATTTTTATGTTCCTCCCAACTTGAATTTGGAAACAGTTAGGGGGTTAATCTTAGTATAGTTTTCTTTCCAGTTACTATTCCGAAAAAACAGGAAACCTGATTGGCTAACTATTTCTGAAACATGTTTTCCGGACATGTTTGCGACCTGTTTTTGAAAGCACATCAGAAAATGTTTACAAACTCTGGATTGTAAAAAACCACTAAATTTGTTATCAATGCAATTTTCGAAAGGTGTTTTGCAAAACTGATTCTGAATATATGTAATTGTCATGAAGCTTTATGGTATATATCCCAAAACTAGCTACCATGTCACACCAAAAAGCATATCCCACCACTAATTATCTAATACAAACGCCATAAATATATCCCGGGGATTTTAATTCGATCCTACACTCTAATGTTGAAACCAGCGAATCGACCCAGTCCCTAAGATGAAGCCATAGCAGATGACCCAATCCCAAATTGGATCTGCATCTACGTATACATACATACATATGTAAAGAAGTCGAGACAAACACCAACATACCTTGAAATGAACCCTGAGATCGGCGCCTCTAGCCTCGCAAGCTGAAACGGAAGACAAAAAAATCAGAGAAAAATGACGGACACCGTTTCATTTCCGACGAAAACTAATCGGAAAATCCAAACGGACAACTTACAGTTGGTGGGGTTGTCCGGGCAAACTCAGTCACCGACTAGGGAGTGAGAGAGAGAGAGAGTGGGCCGTGAGTGAGAGTCAGATAGACGTTGAGTGTGAGAGAGAGCTCAGAGCAGAGACACGATCAGTCTGAGTCGTCTGACTGACTGAGAGAGCGAGGGACAGAGAGGGAGGGCTGCTACAGCTAGGGCTTGATCTGAATCATCTCATTCTATTTTTATAGTAGTGCATGATCATGTGCATTAGTCACACCATAATCCATATGCACTCAATAATGGAAATTTCTCGTAAAGTCCTATAATGCATCACTCGAGAGCCGCCCGAGCTGTTTTTTGAATATCGGAACCATCTACCTTTTTTATGTGGAGTGATTATATTATTCGTGCATAATAATGAAGTAAATTGGTTATCGTTGTATACTTGATCGCACATAACAAAAAAAATTCAATTGATGAATCTACATCACGATGAAGGGCCTTCCAAAATCCGACAGACTCGAAAATTTGTGAGAATGATTAAAACACCAAAAACAACAAAATGAACGGTATGGATCGTCATATCTGTGTCGCGATCGTGTGGCTAGCGTACATTAGACTATGGCAAAATACCTTGGTTTAGAACCAAGTAAGTTCGGTGTATAGATTTGAAAGGTAGTTATAAACTCATTTTTTCGAATATTCAATCTAAACCGTTACGATTTAACGTCTTATCAAAGTTATCATTTTCACCTGAATAGGTGATAATCGGATGTCGGAAAACACGTGATCGGAACACATTCAGTGCTTCTAAAGGCATTAAAGTCCTATAATGCACCACTTGAGGGCTGCCTAAGCTATTTTTTAAAAATCGGAACCATCTAACTTTTATGTGGGAGGGATTAGATCATTCATACCAATAATCAAGTAAAATGCTTATCGCTACATACTTGATCGGACTAAAAAAAAAATGTCAATCAAACAATGAATCAACGTGCTGATGAATGGTATCAATTGTCGTGATTGCGTTGCGATTGTGTGGTTACTGCTTGATGGCCTGGGTTCAAGTCCTAGTCCAACCAACCCCTTTTTGTTTTTATTTTTCCTTATTTCTACTGATAATATTTTAAAGGTGAAAAAATGATTTTTTAAAAACATGAAATTTTTTTTTTTAAAGAAATTGAGGTATATAATGTGGACTGTTAAATTTCAACTCCTAATTGACCAAAAAAATAAAACTGATGTACCGTCAGAGTGAGGCTAATGTTTTGGAGTTGGTGCACCCATTGCTATGTTTTGGATTTTTCCGTTAATTTCATTTTCTTCTACCTTGTGGTTTGGGTACATATATTTGGGAAAAATTCGATCCCTGTCAGGAGGTAGTTTGGTGTTTTATTCAATATCTTAATTGGGGATAGGGGCGGGAACCCTAAGGTCTCGTTTGATAACTCTCCAAGGGTGTTGGAATTGGATTGGCAGAGTGGAAGTATTATCAATACCTTGTTTGTTTTTCCAAAAATGGTCCGGACTATCAATCCGTTGGGATTGTAAGACCCCAACTTGGGGGTATTGCTAATACCCTATTTGAGATGGTATTGGTAATCTCATCCCAACCTCCCCCCACTATCAATCCCTTCTCATTATCAATCCCTTCTATCAATCCAATCCTATCATCCAATCCTATTTCAAACAAACATAATATTAATAATCTTATCATCGAATCACATCCAAAACAAACGTAATCATTACCAATCTCAATCGTAATCTCATCTCCTTATGAATCTCATTCATCTATCACTGTTATCAAACCAGGCCTAATTTTCCAATTGGGGAATGGGGTGGAATAGAATCCTTCATCGATACCCTAATCTTTGTCATCTCTAATATTGCTCTTTAAAAAATACTATTTCCCCTCCCCTTTCACCATAGTTTTGTGATAATTTATGGGCTCTCTCTCTCCTTGAATTGCCACCGGTAACGCATATGCTATAATCAAGGTTGTGTTTTTATCTAATGAAGTTATTATAGGAGGCGTGCTCAAATGGAGTGAAAGAAGAAAAATAATTTTTGTTATCCGGCTTGATAAGCTAATAGCTATAAACCGATCCTAAAATGGGCTTTAAAAAGTTGAATAGAGATTCTTTATACACGCTGAAGAAAATTACATTTAAGTCTAATAGGGAACAATCCAAGAAACAATCATAAAGGAAAAAATAAACTAACAACGAAAGACCCCTATAAAATTAGATTATATGTTTAAATTCCTTAAAAATTAATCAAATGATCATACAAAAGAAAAAAAAAATCCATTTATTTACTCCATCTAACTAAAGTGTTTTGGAAAATAATCTTTTCCCTTAATTACAAGACCAATAAACGCGGACACATGGTCGTTTGTGGGAATCTTAACAATACGGGGTCGGAGCCCAACTCTGTGGGCAGAAACGGCCCACAATACATGCCCGATGAAACAAAGTTGAAGTTGGCTCAGTTTGGAACCTATGGAATGTAAAAGAAAGGAAAGGAAAAGAAAATAAGAGAAGAAAATAAGAGAAAAAATTCACTATTTAATGCACTAAAAATCTTTTATTTTCTTCTTTCTTTCTCATTTTAATCAAAAGTGGGAAATTTTTTTCCCTCTCCTTTCTTTTCTCTGAATTACAAACAGAGCCTAAGGCTCTGTTTGGAACTTGAAGAAAAGAAAGGAAAGGAAAAGAAAATAAAGTGGGAGGAAAATAGGAGGGAAATGAGAGGAAAATGTACTGTTCATTACCCTTAAAATCTTTATTTTATTTACACTTTCTATTCCAACCAAACAATGGAAAGGAAAATTTTTTTATTTTCCTCTCCTTTCCTTTCTTTTCCATGGTTCCAAACATACCCTAAGGTTAGGGTTCTGCACAACCCAAAGGAAAATGCAGGAAACTGTTGAGAAAATGAGCAAAATTCTGTGGGTGTAATCTGGGTTCCAGCCCAAGAAGGAGAAGGAGAAGGAGAAGGGGAAGGAGAAGCAGCAGCACCTATGGCGAGTAGCAAATCAACTGTAGCAAGGACCACGTTCGATCTGCCGTTTGAGATAACGGTGGCAATCCTGTCGAGATTGCCAGTGAAATCCCTCTTGCGATTCAAGTCCGCATGCAAAACCTGGTATGATCTTATCAAAGCCCCTGATTTTATTGCCAAACATCTTCTAACCCCGGTCACTCAAAATCCCACCCCTCTCCTAGAAACTGGTTTTAATATTGTAACCCAAAACCATGAAATCTCATTAATCTACGACGATGGGTTTAGCTACGGCCCTATCAATCTCCATTTCCCATTTTTTGGATATGAGGAGTTATAGTGGCACTTGGGATAATGCGGGGGACGACGATTATTTTCCATTGGGGGTATCTGTAATGGTTTGGTTTGCGTAAGTTTATCTTCGTTTGGATATCCCTTATTTCTATGCAAGCCCTCCACCAGACAGTTTCGGGAGATTCCGAATTCCAAATGGGGCGATGAGCATTTGAATGGCATCCAGGTTAGTTTTGGGTTTGGCTTCCATCCCAGTGCTAACGATTACAAGTTGATTAGGATTGTGCTTTATTCTAGTCCTATCAGGGAATGCGATATGCGAGCTGATCTGTATGTAATGAGTACCGATACTTGGACGGAGATGGATTTTAATAAGCTTTCGTTATTCTTTGGGGAGAGTATGAATCCATCGTGCAAATTGTTGGATCTTTTGCTCCAGTAGTCTTGAATGGAGTTTTCTATTGGCCTGCACGAGTAGTCCCAACAGATCAAATGGTTGTTATGTTCTTCGACATAGGTAATGAGGTGTTCAGATTGATAAGAACACCGGAGTGTTTGGATAGGACTTGGGATCTAACTGACTGGAACTTCACTGAATTAGACGATAAACTCGCTGTGGTGGTTGTTTCTCCTCATGAAAGGTGCTTTGATGTGTGGGTGTTGAATGAAAACGAGAGTTCATGGACTAACCAAGTTAAAGTTGTGTCTTTTCCGAGGATTGCAGGTGATATGGAAGATGGGGTAGATGGTCTATGTACAGTGCTGGGAGGTGGGAAAAATGGTAAATTGTTAATGATTAATTATAACTACAGTACTGAAGAGCTAAAGCTCTTTTCATATGACACAAAGACCTGGGAAACTATGGATCTTTATTGCGGTCAGGTTTTTTATGAATCTCGTGTTTATTTGTATGCGGGGACTCTACTTCCAGTCATGCAAGCTAATGAAATAGTGCTCAACAAGTAGAACAAGAAAAGAAAGCATTTAGTTTTGTGGAAGCAACTCAGGTGTGACTTGTGAGTGGCTGTTCGGAATGCTTTCTCTGTTCATGGTTATTTTGGTTGCGGTTGCTTAACTATGCACAAAGTAGTCTCTTTTGGAAACTAATTTTAAGAACCCTTTTGTTACTGGAATCCAGTGTTCCATGTTTGAGCCTGGAAATGCTTTCTTTTGAATATGTAATGCATGTTGGCACTTGTTGTATGTAATGTCAACTGTTATATTTGGGAGCCTATATTTCAACTTCCAATTGATGTATCGTTGGGTGAGGCATATGTTTTGGTGTTTGTGCACCCATTTCTATTTTTTGCAGTAATATGCAGGTCTTCTTTCCTCTTCGCTGTAGACACCCCAATCTGGCTTTCAGATTAGCTTATTTACGGTTTTTGATTCCCCGATGATGAAACGGATCAAGAACACCTCGAGTATGTCGAGTGTTTGAGCTTTGAGTGTTTGAAGAACCCTTGAACCTAACCTAGCCAAAAACCAATTGTCGCGCGAGGGTTTAGAACCATCGCACGAGGGTCAAGCAGTGTGGTCAACAGTCAAATTGTTGACCGTTGACCATCGCGTGGCAGGGACTCGCGCAACAATTCCAAACCATCGCGACGGTTCTCTCTGTCCTTTTCACGTTTTCAATTGGCCGGCTTAATCACAGTAATCTTGACCGGACCTCGTGGTGGGAGCTTCTCTCTTGCAAGCTTTCCATAAGTGGCAATTTGGCCACCAAGCCAAATTGGTTGGTTCTTTCTCCTCCATACACCATTTCCACCACTCCTCCTATAAATACCCCCATGGTGCTTCCATTTAAAGGGTTCCAAAAAGAAAAAGGGTTAACAATCTTGGGTTCAAGAGAAAAAAAGAAGAAAGTACCAAGGTTCAAGTTCAAAAGGCTACACAACCTTTAATACACTTGGTATTTCACCACTCTAGCCACCTTCATACACTTATTTTCCAAGCTCTATCACCTTGTTCAACCTCAATTCAACTCAACTCAAAGCTCAAACGCATTTCAAACCCCAAGAACCAAAGGTATAGCTTACCTTTGTTCTGCTCTCTGTTCTGATCTCTGAGGGGGGCTGGCAGGGCCAAGGCTAGTAATCAATACCAGTCCTGGCTCTAAAACCAGCAAAGTTACAAGAAGCAATGGAGCGGGAACCCTCGCGCGACGGTTCCAAAGTCTCGCGCGACACTTTGTGTCAGTGTGATGATGAACCTCGTGGGGAAGGGTATCCTGATTTTTATGTCTTTTTTCATATAGATCACTCTGCAAGTATGATAAAAACTATTTCTGCTTTTTCTTAGCTTAAATTGCAAATTCAAAATGTCAAAATGCATTTACGCTGTTGGAACATCCATCGGATTCTCGGACTGTCCCGGAACCAGTGATAAGCAAAACCAAACCTGGAAGGTTGACTGAACCTCGCGCGATGGTTCTAAACCTTGATTCTAAACCCTCGCGCAATAGTTTGAAACCATCGAGCGATGATTTGCGATCAGATCAGTAGCTAGCCATGCATGTTTAACTTGGTTTTAGGCTGGTATTTTCCCCTCCCTGTTTAAGGGGTGTTTTAGTAATTTTGACGCTCTATAGCCTTTTAGAATTGTTTTAAGCTGTATATTATAATTGCTATAAACCGCTTGGTTTGTCTGTGCACTTTGGTCCTTCCAGAGCGAAGGTTTGAGAATAAGATTTGTGGGTTGTGGGCTCACTGTAAAACCCACGATGCATTCTCATCCTATACTGCCATCCATGCTATCTATCACATCTTGCAAATTATTACAGCTTTAATCCCCATTAAACTGTTCCCCGCCTTAATTGGCTAAAAATTGATTAATAAGAAGAAGAATTACAACATTTTCAAAATGCCTAAGTAAAGACCGATCTCGGATTGGGCGAGAGGTGCCTTAAAACCCTTCCTCTCGTAACCTGGCTCCGAACCCAGATATGGTTATGACGGATTGGTTCCTTCACATTTTCAAACAAACCAGTGCTTCAAGATGCTCTGATTTGGGTAGGGGAGCCTATATTTCAACTTCCAATTGATGTATCGTTGGGTGAGGCATATGTTTTGGTGTTTGTGCACCCATATCTATTTTTTGCAGTAATATGCAGGTCTTCTTTCCTCTTCGCCATCATCAGTTCTTGATGAGGTTTTCTTGGGGCTAAATTCTGAATTTTGTAGCTTTGGTGGTTAGCAAAAGACGAAGGAGCACTGCATTTCTTGTAGAAACTAGAAATCTCAGAATTTATGCGAAGGGGGCTTCAATGATTCAGATGTTGCTACAATCGTGGCTGAGTTGATTGCCGGTTAAGGAGGAACTAGGAATTATTTTGCTTTGGAATTCCTCCACCGTACAGTTTCGGGAGATTCCAAATGGAACGATGAGAATTTGTACGGTAAATGCATGAAGAGAATGACATAGATGTCCAAAGAACAACTTGAGAAACATCCATAAAGGAAGAAATAAACTATCAACGAAAGAGTCCTATAAGATAAATTAATAATCAATTTGTGCTTTTGGCAGAATTTGAGTCATTCACCGCTTAATTGAAAGTTGACATTTCTGGTCAACCACAGTCGTCCTAGTTAGAAAATGAACGAAAAATAAACATAGTAAACATTAGACATAGCCAAAACTAAGGTGAATCCCTCTTCGATTGGACTACATCTTTATCCGACACGTTAAATTCAATTGCTTAAAAAAGAAAGGAACCTACAAGAATATTTAATTTCTGTGAAGTTTTTATATATTCAGATAGCGGAAAAATTATGATACTCATCTCTCTAACTTCTTTACTATGGATATTGGTTTTCAACTTTTGTCATAGCACAAAGTTTTGCCAGAATTTTATTTTATTTTTATATTAGTTTTCTGCAAAATTAGATTACTATGTTTAACTTCCTCAAAAAATTATTTTAATCAAATGATCGCACAAAAGAACCTATGAATTTCCTTTTTTGGATAATAGATAATAGTAATATTTTCCTTTAATTTCTTGACAATTAAACGTGGATGTATGTGGGAATCTTAACGGTACGGGTCGGAGCCTAACTCCATGGGCAGATCCGACCCACAACACTTGCCCGATAAAACAAAGTTGAATTTTGGTCGAGGGTTCTACAAACAACCCAAAGGAAATACGAGTAGCAGAAAACTGGGTCAGAAGAAGATTCGAAGAAGCCAGCTATGGAGGGTAGCCAAAGGAAAATGCAGAGAACTGTTGAGAAAATGAGCAAAATTCTGTTGGTGTAATCTGGGTTCCAGGCCAAGAAGAAGAAGCAGGAGAAGCAGTAGCACCTATGGCGAGTAGCAAATCAACTGTGGCAAGGACCACTTTCGATCTGCCGTTCGAGATAACGGTGGAAATCCTATCGAGATTGCCAGTGAAATCCCTCTTGCGATTCAAGTCCGTATGCAAAACCTGGTATGATCTGATCGAAGCCCCTCATTTCATTTCCAAACATCTTCTAACCCAATCCACTCGCAATCACACCCCTTTCCTAGAAACTTGTTTTAATCTTGTAACCCAAAACTATGAGATGTCGTTAATCTACAACTATGGGTTTAACAAGGGCCCTATCAATCTCGATTTCCCATTTTTGGATATAAAGAATTACCGTCGCATTTGGGAGCATGTTTCGGATAATCACTTTCTTATTGTGGGTATATGTAATGGTTTGGTTTGCATAAGTCTACCTTTGTTTCGATATCGCTTGATTCTATGCAATCCCTCCACCAGACAGTTTCGGGAGATTCCGAATTCCGAATGGAACGATGATAATTTGTCTGTTGACCAGGTTAGTTTTGGGTTTGGCTTCCATCCCAGTGCTAATGATTACAAGTTGATTAGGATTGTGCTTTATTCTACTTCTATGAGGGAATTCGATATCCGAGCTCATCTGTATGTTATGAGCACCGATACTTGGATGGAAATTGATTTCAATAAGCTGTTGTTATTCTCAGGGGAGATGAATGAATCGGGGGAGTTTGATGGCATCGTGAAAATCAGAGGATCTTTTGCTACAGCCTTGAATGGAGTTTTCTATTGGCCTGTGTAGACACCATATTCTGGACTGTCCAGACTAGTTTATATACGGCCTTCGCTTCTCCTATGATGATTAATGGTCGAGAACATCCAAAGTCGATGGTGTGTTTGAGCTCTGAGCGTCCCGAACCTCGTTCAAACCCTTTCAAAGCCCTTTTCAAACCCTTCGAGCCAGAACCAAATGGCCTCAGCAAAACCCTGCTTCAGCACGCTGGTGATCAACTGACGCACGCTGGTGCAGTGCCACGTGCCAGTCATCAAGCATGGAACCAGTTTCCATTGGCGCACGCCAATCCATCAGTGGCGCACGCCACTTGTTCCCGATCAAATCACCTTTTCGGGACCAATTGCCTGAGACTTTTGTGGCTACCCTGACGTGTGCTACAGCCCTCCTGATGATTATATCGTCCAGAGTTGTTCCCTGCACTCCCACATTATCTCTCAAGGCAAGTCCCATGCATTTAATGCATGGGAGGCTCCCCCACTCTTGGAGGCCAAACAATCCCTTAGGTCCCAAACTGATCCCAGTCTGGCCAGCCTTCTCTCCCAGCCTATATATCCCCCCCTTGCATTTATTTGTAGGGGGTTACAAAACATAAAAAGCTCCAAGCTTCCTTCCACTTTCTCTCTCTAGCTCCCTCTTGTTTTTCTTTCATCCATTGAAAGATAAAGCAAGGAAGAGCAGCCCCTGGTCCCTACATTGCCATTCCTATCCCCCATTCACCCATTCCAAGATCAAAGTTCAACCAACTTCAATCCAAAAGTATACCACCTTTTGTTCTGGAAATTATTTCGACCCCTGAGGAGAGTTAGCAGAGCCCAGTCTGGTAATCAATACCACGTCTGACCTCAAAGCTAGCAAATAAGCAATGTCATGATAAGACCAGTGGCGCACGCCAGTCCACCATAGCCGTGCGCCAGTAATGGCTGCATGGCAGGGCTGGTGTGGGGATCACCGATCGTCCATATTTTGCTTTCTTTTCATTCTGATCACCTTTTAGCATGCTAAAAACCAGTTTACAGCTTTTCATACTTTAGAACTGTGTAGTTAGTATCTGTTATAGCTGTTTAGTAAGGCCTCTGGGATCCTTCTGGTCCTGTTCCAGAATCCAGAGGAAGCAAAGCCAAGCACTGGAATACATTGATAACTAGCGCACGACCATCCATGACCAGCGTGCGCCAGTGCTTCAAGTTCTAATGGCTGGCCTTCGCTTTCCTAGTTTGGATCGGGCCTTTGTTTAATTCCCCCCACTCTGTTTATGGGGTTGTCAGTCCATTTATTTCTGTTTGGTTTGTTGCTGCTCCCTATAATTGTAAATAAACTGTGATATTAACTGCGTGGTTTGTCCTGGGTGTGCACTGGTCCATTCCAGAGCCCAGAGGGTTGAGAACAGAAGTTGTGAGTTGGCTCACCGGCGCACGCCTGTACTAGTGTGGCGCACGCAGTTGTCTCTGTATGCAAGTGGCATGGCCAAGTGCATACTGAGTTCGTTCTGCGTGCACCATCCGGGCGATGTATGCGGTTGTCTAAAATGCTCACAGAAGTGCTTGTTCTCAATCTATTATACATTGTTCATAAATCATTCACCTTCCATCACATTTTGCCATGTAAATACAACTTGCTACTTGTTAATCCCTATTAACTGTTCCCCCGCCCTAACTGGCTAGTAAATGATTAAAAGAGAGAAAAATGCAAATGTTTTACAAAATGTCTAAGTAGAGACCGATCTCCGGATTGGGCGAGAGGGGTGCCATAAAACCCTTCCCCTCTCGTAATCTGGCTCCCGAACCTCATATATCGAAGGTGACGACGGTCCAGTCTACAAGTCTTTTTCAAATCAAACAAACGTGAACAAAAGCGTTTTTCAAATCGGTTTCTTGGGTGTTTTCCGCAAAACCCGGGTGGCGACTCTCTCAAAACAGCATTTCGTCATGCTTTCAAACAAAAGGGCGCAAACCGAACTTTTCGCAAACCAAAAACGCGGGATTTTTTAGGGGCGTGTGCCCACAGCCTGCACATGTAGTCCCAACTAATCAAGTGGTTGTTATGTCCTTCGACATGGGTAATGAGGTGTTCAGAAGAATAAGAACACCAGAGTGTTTGCATAAGACTCAGAATCTAACTCACTGGCAATTTGCAGAATTAGATGATAAAATTGCTCTGGTTGTTTCTCCTGATGAAAGGGGCTTCAATGTGTGGGTGTTGAATGAAAACGAGAGTTGTTGGACTAACCAAATTAAAGTTGGGGCTTTTCTGAGGATTTCAAGTGATATGGGATACGATGTAGATGGTGATATTACAGTGGTGGGAGGTGGGAAAAATGGTGAATTGTTAGTGACTAAGCATAAATATTCTGGTGAGCTAAAGCTCTTTTCATATGATACAAAGACCCGGGAAACTATGGATCTTTATTGTGGTAAGGTTCCGTATGAATCTAGTGTTTATTTGTATGCGGGGACTCTACTTCCAGTCATGCAAGCCAATAAAATTGTGCTCAACCAGTAGAACAAGAATATGACAGCACTTAATTTTGCGGAAGCAACTCAGATGTGACTTGTGAGTTGCTGTTTGGAATGCTTTCTTTGTTCATGGCTATTTTGGTTGCGGTTGCTTAACTATGCTCAAAGTAGTCTTTTTGGGAAACTAATTTTGAGAACCCTTTTGTTACTAGAATCCAGTGTTCCATGTTTGAGCCTGGATGTACTTTCTTTTGAGTACGTAATAAATGTTTGATGCTTGATGTATGTAATGTTGACTGTTATATTTCAGAGCCTATATTTCAACTTCCAATTGATGTATCGTCGGGTGAGGCTAATGTTTTGGTATTTGTGCACCCATTGCTATTTTTTGGAGTACAAATGTGCAGGTCTTCTTTTCTCTTTGTCATGGATATTCGTTATATTGGTGGTACGTTAGGATTCAGTCTTCACCATCATCAGTTCTTGATGAGGTTTTTGGGGTCCTAAATTCTAAATTTTCTAGCTTTGGTGGATGCTAAAAGACAAAGGATCACTGCAACTCCTTACAGTAATGAAACCAAAATACAAGACTGGTCTTTAATTTACAGTGATGGGTTTAATAGTATTGGCCATATCAATCTCCACCAGGCAGTTTCGAGAAATTCCAAATTTCGAATGGCAATGGTTGGATGAGATGGATTACACTTGTTTTGTAAAAATTGAGCTCCTATCATACGATCCGGAGACCTGGAAAACGACAGACTATATTCTGGTCGGATTCCATTTCAATCTGCTAGTTACAATGTGGAGACCCTGCTTCCAGTCACACAAACCAACAAAGGTACAAAGCTTCGAATTCATGGAACTGACTCTGGTATGAGCTCATGTTTTGAATGCCTTTTCTGTTCATACTAGTTTTAGTTGTGGTGGCTTAACCGTGCCTGATAGTAGTCTCTTTTGAAGCTCGGATGTATGCGTTTAGGAAAAAATCGGAGATCCTGGACTGAGCAATTTAAAGTTCCTTCCTTTGATATGGCTAATATGCTTATGGTACAAAGAAGACCTCTGCGATTGCCTTTGAAAATACTAACCATGTTCGTTGAGCAAGGGGTAGAATAACAATCAAGTTACTGTATACTCCATGCCGTTTTGAAGCCGCCATCGTAGACCTGTTTTGAAAGAAAAGGGGCCATGATTGAAACGGGTATCATGTTCGAGCTATGTAATTATCGGCTGATGGTTGAATAACTCCATTGCAACAGTTGAGAAGTTGAAAACCAATAGGAAAAGCAAAAACATATTCCTCAAGATACATTGTTTGCAATTCAGCCTTAACCAAATATGACAGCAAGATATATGTATGCTATGTCATGATATGTAATTCCGTCCACAATGTTGGTAGCAAACACCAGACTTTTGGGGCTCACAACGTTATATCTCCAATCCCGTCCTCAAATCCCTCAAAGAAAAAAAAGGTATATGAGCTTGATAGCAAAGGGCAATGATCTGATGATAACCAAACACGAGCTTGTTGCCTTTGGTGACACCTAATGTTGATGAATTCAACTGCTAAATACTCGCCCTTATCCCATAGCTACTTGGGGTGCTTGCAATTTTTTCGGCTTATTTATCTTTTTGGTCCTGAATGTATTTGTGGAGTGCCATTGTCGTCCCTGAACCATAAATCGTACAATTTTAGTCCCTGGTGTTCATAATATGTGTGAAATAAGTCCCTAGGCAAGACTACATCAATTCCAAATGTTAAAATGAGGGATATTTTCGGAAGTTTTGTTTTGATACAAACTTATCCCTTTCTTCAGTCGTTGAAACCCCTTCTTTCATCGCAGTTACCCCTTCAACTCCGGCAAACACTTGAGAATGTCGAACTCTAATCGTCTCCTCCTCCTTCAACTCCTCCATCAAAACCCTACTTTTCCTCCCCTAAAACCCACTTTCAGGCTTCACCTAAACGTACATAAACATTAGCCAGAGATGAGGGTTTTTTCAAGGGTTTGATTATAATATCTTGCTTTTAACTTTTTATTGTAGAACCAGTTAAGCTATTACTACTAGTTTTTCGAGTTGAGATCCTTGCCTGACAAATTGGGTCCAAAATCAGTTAAAATGAGATGAGAAGGCAAAGAAACAACGCATTGATTGATCTTTACCCATTAGGATGGCATTTACACATGGATACGAGCCTTGCAAAATTTGGTCGTTGCTGTGAATTGGAAATAGGTTTGAAGTTTGGTTACCATCCAAGAAAAAAATTGAGGCCCAACAATGTCAGACCAAGACGCCAACGAAGGAGTAAAACTTGGAAGGCAGGGTGGCATCCGAATTCGCTTCCACCCTTGTTTCTAGGACCCTTATCTTCTTTATTTCAAAAGACCAGACCACCATGTACCACCGCCTCCCCTAGAACCGCTCCACCCAGCCATCACCATCTCTCCTCCTTTCCCCTTTGGAAACCGAACTCCCCACCAAATATCGGTCTACTCAAATTAGATTCAATTCAGTTATACTGATGATATAAGACCCAGCCTCGTATTCACTAGGTACTAACAAGTTTCATCGTCCTTTCATTATTTAAATTTTCGGATGTATTCGCATAAGAGTGAACTTTTTCCTCGTTAGATTCTGGTAGTGAGTAGAGTATAAACAAACATGACAGGAATTTCTGATTGAAAGTCGTCCAAATTTGGGTGCATCAACAAATTCTAACTCAAGGGTGTGCAAACTCGATAAAAAAGATGTTTGATTCCCCTTGCTGGAGCGCGGATTATGCTGCATTTTATGCTGATAGAAATTCTTCAGCACAACTCTTTTTTTCCACAAGAATGTTGTTTTGTTATTCAGAGGGTCAAAGAACACTTGCACTCATTTCCAGCAGTTACAGAACAGACTAAGCAAATAATGACAGTAACAAGCATCCACAGGGAAGTAGTGGACATGTATCCCATACCCTTATTTAGGTGTTACATATGCGATACGGGTAAGTGATTTACTTAGAAGGGCACACTTTCACATCGTAATATATTTTTACAGGCTACATTGCTGAAATAACACGGCATCATAGCCACTAGCATTTGACAACGAAGTTAAACTGATGCATATTGATTGTGCTCGAACTAAATCTTTTCTTTTGTTTTATGAATTTCAGTGCACCGTGATCTGACTGCACCCTTGTCCCATTATTTCATTTACGCCGGCCTTAATTCCTAGTTCCTACTTAACCGGCAATCAACTCAGCAGCAATTGTAGCAACATCTGCATCATCGAAGCCCCATTCACATAAATTCTGTGATTTCTAGTTCCTACAAGAAATGCAGTGACCGTTTTGTCTTTTGGTAGCCACCAAAGCATCAGAATTTAGAATTTACTACTAAAAAAACCCTCATCAAGAACTGATGATGGTGAAGCCTCACGTACCAATATAACTTCATATCCATGACAAACAAAGAGAAAAAAAAAGACCTGCACATTCGTACTCCAAAAAATAGCAATGGGTGCACCTGCACCAACACCAAAACATTAGCCTCACCTGATGATACATCAGTTGAAAGTTGAAACATAGGCTCGGAAATATAACAGTCGACGTTATTCTATCAAGTGCCAACACATAATGCATATTCGAAAGAAAGTACTCAAACATGGAACACTGCAACTTAGTAACAAAAGGGTTCTTAAATCCATATTTCTGAAAGAGACTACTTTGAGCATAATTAAGCAACTGCAACCAAAATAAAGCTTTCAAAACAGCAACTCACAAGTCACACCAGTTCATTCCGCATAATTATACGCTTTCCTTTTCTTATTCTACTTGTTGAGCACAATTTCATTGGCTTGCACGACCGGAAGTAGGGTCCCCGCATACAAATATACACAAGATCCTTTGAAAACCTGACCAAAATAAAGATCAATAGTTTCCCGGGTCTTCATATCATATGTAAAGAGCTTTAGCTCTCCAGAAACTTTATGCCCAGTCACTAGCAATTCATCATTTTTCAAACCTCCCACAACTATAATTCTACAATATTCCTCATTTCCCATATCACTTGCAATCCTCGGAAAAGACTCGACTCTAACTTGGTGAGTCCAAGAACTCTCAATTTCATCCAACACCCACACATCAAAGCCCCTTGGTTCGGGAGAAACAACCAAAGCAAGTTTATCATTTAACACCATACATTGCAAGTTAGCTCCATAGTACCAAGACCTATCCAAAGACTCTGGTGTTCTTATTCTTTTGAACACCTCATTACCCATGTCAAAGGACATAACAACCAATTGATTAGTCGGGAATACATGTGCCGGCCAATAGAAAACTTCATTCAAGAGTGCTGAAAGAGAAGAATGTGCTATTCGCACGATGGTATCATACTTCATCTCCCCAAAGAACAAAGAAAGCTTAGTAACATCAATTTGCGTCCAAGTATCAGAGCTCATCATATAAAGATCAGCTCGGTTATTGTTTTCCCCGGTAGGAGTAGTATAAAGCACAATCCTAATCAACTTATAATCATTAGCACTGGAGTGAAAGCCAAAGCCAAAACAAACCGCATTACAATATTTCATATTCTCATCTTCCCAATTCCATTTGGCACCCGGAATTTCCCGAAACTGTCTGGTGGAGGGATTGCACAGAATCAAGCGATATCCCAAGCGAGATAGACTTACGCAAACCAAACCATTACAGATACCCACAATTGAGAACCTATATATTCCAGCAAATTCGTAAATCATCCTATTCAAAAAAGGGAAGTCGAGATTGATAGGGCCGTTATTAAGCCCATCATTGAAAAGCAAAGACATTCCCTTGTTTTCTGTTCGAATACTGTAACTGGTTACTAGGAGAGGGGTGGGATTGAGAGTGACCGAGGTTAGAAGATGTTTGGAAATGAAATCAGAGGTTTTGATCAGATCATACCAGGTCTTGCATACGGACTTGAATCGCAAGAGGGCTTTCACAGGCAACCTCGATAGGATTTCAATCGTTATCTCCAGCGGCAGATGGAACGTCGCCCTTGCTACAGCTGATTGGCTACTCGCCATTGCCATTCTTCTTCTTCTTGTGCTTCTTGTCCGGACCATTTTTCTGTATTCACCAATTCGAATTGAGTAGAAGTGTGGAAACCTTGGGAAGCTTCGGTTTTCATTATCCGCCATATATTGTGGGCCGGATCAGCCCATGGAGTTGGGCCCCAGGTATCGAGAAAGATGTAGTCCACTAAAAACCGTCCATCTTGTTTTCGGCCCGATATTTTCTAACCCAAATTTGTTACGCATACCAACCGGAGAGACTGACCGTACGTACCGACGGCACGCGGGGCCTATTCCTGGCTTTGATAATATGAGCCACTCAAAAATTTTAAAAAATTCGAATGGCATCGTTAAAAATTAGCTCAATCCGATATATTTAAGTGTTCAATCCAATCATTTTTTTTTCCATTCATATTTCAAATCCATGATAAAAGAGAAGATTGGATCGAGCACTTTCACATATCGGATTGAGCTGATTTTTCTGAAGTCCGCTCAATTATTTTTTTTTTAAATCATCAAACAGCTTGGATCATCTGTGCAGGGCCCGGAGTGGGCCCCGCTTGCCGTCGGTACGCACGGTCGGTCTCCCTCCTTCGGTTTCCTTAGACTTTTCGTTTCTAACCAACTAGGCCTTGTACATATTTTACGTGTTGTACAATGAGTTTAATTTAACCCTTTCAGACCTCTCACATGATCGATGTGATCGAGCATTTTCTTTGTCATAAACTCTTTGAATAATTTTCCTTTTGATTGACTTGAAAAATAAGAATAATTGATTTTCTCGTGAACGTGAATTTGAAAACGGCTAAGAAGAAAAGAAAGTCGAATCAAAATTTTGATGTCTTTGGACGGCCATTTGGGTATTAAATACTGTAGAGAGAAGTGTGACTCTCATTGTGGTTGGTTGGAATGAGGAAACGGTTTTGAATTTCCCCATCCCATATAAGCATAGGAATTATCGGAGCCAAATCCATGTAAGTAGCAATCTCATTGGTTCACACATATGCTTCCGTTTACATTTTTATTGACACTTTAGATTCAATTGCTTAAAAAGAAAAGGAACCTACAAGAATATTTAATTTTTGTGAAGTTTTTATGTATTCAAATAGCGGGAAAGAGACGTGTTGTATTTACAACGAGTTTAATTTACTGGGGACCCCCAAAGGGCAGAATAGCACTACTTAGTGAGACAGAGAGAAGACCATGTTGCGAGTTGTTTTTGTTTGACCGGCCTATCTTCTTTCTAATTGCAAGCTCCCTCCGGACTGGACGGCTCTCGGTTCTTGAGCATGTTAGAGAGGTGCGAGATGCTATCTTCTACACTCAGGGAACGTCCAAGGTTACGTCCCCTTAAACCTGGAGCATATATATCAAGCATCCTCAGCTTGGAACATGGGGTCAACATCTGAGGTTTTCAAAGTCTTGGTAAAGATTTCTGCTGAACCTCACGTGATTGATGCAACATTTTCTTTATTATAACTCTTTGAATAATTATTCGGTCGATTGACTTGAAAATAAGTACTATAATTCATTTTCTCATTTTATGTCTTTGGACTGGCATTTGGGTTCAAATACTATAGAGAGAAGTGTGACTCTCATTGTGATTGGTTGGAATGAGAAAATGGTTTTGAACCTCGTCGTCCCATATATACAAAGTAATTATCTGGCCAAATCCATATAAGTAGCAATCTCATTACTTCATCCTGTAACTAGTACACTCTACTCAATCTTGCTCTTTACTTTTTCATTTAACTTTTAATCACCCATGCTTTGGACAGAGAACTGTGTGATTGATTGGGAATTTCGGGGTGTTATGGCCTTTGTAAAATTCATAGCACCGCCGGCCGGGAAGAGGTAGAAGAGCAACCAAGAAATTTACAAACTCACAATGCCTTTTTCTGCTCTAAGCGACAAAGCATGAGACAAGACTAAGCAGTAGTAGTACCACAACTTCAGAAGGTTTTAGCTCCTCTTCCCCACAGCTTGTAGTAGTATGATTAACTTAAGGAAGTAGTAGGACACTCCCCCAATCGTGGCATACTGCAGCTTTTCAGGACCTTCGACGCCAGAGAAATCATCGTCTTTAGAGCGTGTGAATCCTCCGGCCAACCATCCCATGTTACTGTATCCTCCTTCGTGCAGTTTCGAAACCGCCATCGTCAACATAAACATCAGAAAATTTTCTACATGTTTCAGGCACCGTTTCAGATTTGCTTCTGTTTCCCAAAGTTTCTTCTTCAGTAATGAACAGTAACAAAAAAGATCTATTCCACTTTCCCTTAAAAAGTTCTTCTTTTTTAAAAAGATCATTGTCGTAATGACCATAATGCCCCTTCTATCAATTCAATTTCCCCACACACCTTCCCACTTCTTTGACGCAGTATTGTCATTTCACTAGAACATTTTTGAAAAAAAGGAAGCTGCCGAGATCTGGAACAAGCCTACTTTTTAGACCCAAAAAAAAGTACTTTAAGTGAAAGTGGAACACCTTCTCAAGTGGGTAATCTGTTTATAGCTACTCAGTTTGGATAAACACCAATGCAACAGTGTCCACATTATAAACACAAAAGGAATAACTATAACTCCATAGCTAGGAAAACACAGAAGAGAATTCTGCCTTCTCTAATGGCATACATCAGCTCGATTGCATACACGAGCTTGAGTGAAAATAGCAATATGATCTGATGACGACCAAACAAGAGCTTGGTGCCTTTAGTGACACCATTTTTTTTCCCGTAATTTAATTCTTATTGAAGAAAAAATACCAAAAAAAAACAAAAAGACCGATGGTATAAACCTAAGAGCCTAGCCGCACAAACTACCAGAATCGAACCTACCAACAACTAAAACCAAACATAAAAGGTCCACAACAAACACCAGAACTAAGACCCAAAGTCTGACTTCCAACATCTAGGAATCTGCTATACATACCCCTATGGTCTCCAAGCAGCCATTCTATTCCTCAGGTCCTAGCAATTCTGGATAAACCCCTTTACCTTCAATCCCAAAATTCTGCTATTTCTCTCTCCCGATATGTGATCGATGAACTGAACCAGGGACTGGGGGAGCCTTTGCCACCCCGCATGTACTCAAAAGGCAGCCTCAATCCACTTATAAAACTGGGATTCAAAATATGTGTGGTTGTGAGTCTATCAGTAGACCAACTGCCATCAATAGTTACCCCCAAATCCGCCTTTCTATCCTCTGTAGAAAGCCTTCGCAAAATAGCCATCAACAAGAAGATAGACCATCTAGGGACATGCTTGTAGCACCAAACCACCGGCCACAAAGGCATCTCAGGTCTCTTAGTGACATCAAGTTGATGAAATGGAACTTGTAAAGCCTCCACTGTTGTTATCTTCTAGCCATACAGCCAAGTTCTTTGAAGGCGGGCACTTTTTCCATTAAGGCTGTGTATATTTTTTTTCATCACCAAATCATCCCCATTAAGCCTGTGTTTGGATCTTGTATTTGTGCAAAGATTTGAAGAGGGAAAAGAAATAACAAGTTTCATACATCCCTTCCGTTGTCTTCTCCTTCCAAAGATAATTCCGTAAGTCCAAAATCCAAACACAACTTAAGTTTCTCATTTCTGTTTTCCACATTATACTTTAGGGTCTAGGCGGTTTCCTTATCAAGCAGTAAACAACATGTGAGTAAGATAAGTCCAGCATAAATGAAAATGTTTGAGATGAATGTGTGGGAAGACTTTGTGAGATAGAATCAGAAACAAAAACCATCGCGGAATTGTGTGGTGTCATGCTGCTCTCAGCTTTGGCGCAGCTGGTCTCCGGCGTAGTGCTTCGGCTGTCTGGGTGTTGGGTTGGTGGTCGGCGATTGGAGCTGTGGCAGCTGGTCGGAGGGCAGTTGGTTTTTGTTTTGGGCTGTTATTGTTGGGCTTCTAAGCCTCTTGGGTGTTTGAGCTTAATTTTTCATTATCTGGGCTCTTAGGCCGACGGATGTGGGCTTTGTCCCAATTGTTTTCCCTTTGTTTGGCTTTTTGCCAAACTTAGGTTTGGGTGTCGGATGGACAAAAGATTATCCTTAACATTGTAGCTCTTATTGGTATCAGGTTAGGGATATGATGTCATCACTTCTTGTTCCTTTTAATTTTTGTAACATTTTCAGAGATTAATGAAATTTTTTCCCTTTCAAAAAAAAGATAAATGTATAATATGAGGAAAAATATATTAAGGTGGTTTTGTCATGTCTATTGTAGATCGGCTGATACGGTAGTTAGGAAGAGTGATATAATTGAGGTAGAGGAGGAGTAACCACAAATGACATTAGATGCGGTAGTTTGAAAGTGTTCGTATCAAGGAACATGATGCGCTCGACAAAGCTCAATGATAAAAGCATATTCATGACCTGCCCCAATTGATTGGAGTTAAGTTCGGTTTAGTTTTGTTTGATTTATCGCGCTACCGGGGCCACCGGCGGTTCGGCAGCTATACCATTCGATTCGGTATTTGAAGGCAGAAAATCTATTCAATAAAACAACTAGAACAAGATAGGCCTCAAACATGGAACACTGCAACGTAGTAACGAAAGGGTTCTTAAATCCCGTTTCCAAAAGAGACTACTTTAAGCGTAATTAAGCAACCGCAACCAAAATAAAGCTTTCAAAACAGCAACTCACAAGTCACACCAGTTTTTTTTTTTTAATCCAAGTCACACTAGTTGATCTGCAAAATTGTACGCTTTTCTTTTCTTGTTCCACTTGTCGAGCACGATTTCATTGGCTTTCATGACTGGAAGTAGGGTCCCCGAGTACAAATAAACACAAGATTCATGTGAAACGTGAACAAAATAAAGATCCATAGTTTCCCGGGTATTTGTATCAGATGAAAAGAGCTTTAGCTCTCCAGGAAGATTATGCCCGGTCACTAGCAATTCACCATTTTTCAAACCTCCCACAACTGTAATTTTACTATATTCCCCGTTTCCCATATCACTTGCAATCCTCGGAAAAGACTCGACTTTAACTTGGTGAGTCCAAGAACTCTCGATTTCATTCAACACCCACACATCAAAGCCCCTTTCATCGGGAGAAACAACCAAAGCAAGCTTATCGTTTAACTCCATACATTGCAAGTTAGCTCCACACCAAGTCCTATCCAAACACGCCGGCGTTCTTATTCTTCCGAACACCTCATTACCCATGTCAAAGGACATAACAACAACAACAACAACAACTTGATCAGTCTGTACTGCAGTTGCTGGCCGATAGAAAACTCCATTCAAGAGTGCTGAAGTAGAAGAACTTGCAAATCGCCCGATGGTATCATACCCCCCGTTTTCATTCTTCTCCCCAAAGAACAAAGAAAACTTGGTAACATCAATTTCCGTCCAAGTATCGGTGCTCATCACATAAAGATCTGCTCGGATATCGTTTCTCCCGGTAGGACTAGTATAAGACACAATCCTTATCAACTTGTAATCATTGGCACTGTAATGGAAGCCAAATCCAAAACTAACCTGCCTAACATATAGCATATTCTCATCATCCCAATCCCATTCGGCACCCGGAATTTCCCGAAACTGTCTGGTGGTGGAGGGATTGCACAGGATCAGGGGATATCCCAAGGGTGATAGACTTATGCAAACCAAACCATTACAGATACCCACGATTGAGAAATCATTTACCCCAGTACAAACGTAAATCCTCCCATTCAAAAAAGGGAAATCGAGATTGATAGGGCCGTTACTAAGCCCATCATTGGAAAGTAAAGATATTTGATGGGTTTCCGTTTCACAATTGTAATTGGTCACTAGGAGAGAGGTGGAGTTGAGAGTGGAGTGGGTTTGAAGATGTTTGGATATGAAATCATGCGTTTTGATCAGATCGTACCAGGTCTTGCATACGGACTTGAATCGCAAGAGGGATTTCACTGGCAACCTCGATAGGATTTCAATCGTCATCTCTAGGGCAGATGGAACGGGGCCCTTGCTACAGTTGATTGGCTACTCGCCATAGCTATTCTTCTTCTGCTGCCGATTCTTGTCCGGACCAGTTTTCTGTCGGAGTATATTTCAATACAGTGTTTTTAGGGGGCGACTATTCGCAACCCTCTATTTTCTCTCGTAACCCGTTAAAAATTTTCGAAAATTATATTTTGGTAACTACATGTCGAAAATATGTTCAACCTTCGGTAAACAACTGCCGAACATACGTTTCGGTAAATAGCTATTGGAAACAAAATTACATTTCGGTATCTACATGTCGAAAATGCAAAAAAACATATATTTCGGTAATTGAATGCTGAAAATGTATCTCAATTTCGGTAACTAACTGTCGAAAATGTATCTCAATTTTGGTAACTAACTGTCGAAACATATGGAAATTTTTAAAGGGCTACGGGAGAAAATAGAGGGCTGCGAATAGCGGCGCCCTGTTTTTAATGGTTCAAGATTTGTTTTTGGGAAAATTTCAAAAAGGCACCTGAACTTTTACTCCAATGTCACCGAAACATCTGAACTTCATTTTATTTCAATTAAACACCTAAACTTTCAAAATTCCCAAATGGAGGCACCTGCCGTTAACCTCCATCCATTTCCTTCACAAATCTGCTGATGTGGCTCATTTCTGGCATTAAAGGGCCCCATTAGACATGTTAGAAAGTAAACTCAATGCACACAATCACAATCAGAAATAAGTTCACTTCCTAAATTTGTGCATTGAATTCATTTCCTAACATATCTAGTGGGTCCCTTCAATGCTAGAAATGAGCCACATCAGCCAATTTGTGAAGGAAATAAATGGAGGCTAACGACATGTGTCTCAATTTGGGGATTTTGAAAGTCCAGGTGTCCAATTGAAATAAAGTGAAGTTCAAGTGTTTCGGTGACATTGGAGTGAAAGTTCAGATACTATTTTGAAATTTTCCCTTGTTTTAATATGTGTACCGGTATCAATGTTCAGTAACCGGTAAGAGGAGTGACGTAGGATAAGCTGGTAGAAGTATTTATATTTGGAAAAAATTTATTTAGGAGTAATATTATTACAAAATCTTTCTTGTGTTGCCTGTTTTGTACGTTTCCTATTTTCTATTTATGGTATGATTTTTTATTTCCTTGGAAATCTTATTTCCTTAGAGATCTTTATTTCTTTTCTGTTGGTCTTGGTTTTTTCCCCTTGGTTTCCATAGTAGTTACGCTGTGTTCCGCAACTGAAAATAAGTCTTTATTTTTTAAGAAGGCAATTTCAAGCTCAAAAATTATATGTTTACGTAAATAATTTTCCTATCACTATGGATCTTATTTAATAGATCTTATTGAGATCTTTAATACAGTGCAAAAAAATTGAAAAATTATTTTTCATTTACATTATTTTTTAGTTTGAAAATACGAAATAAGCTGCTTATTTTTTAAGAAGACTTTTGGAACGGAGTCTTACTTTATTATTATTATTACTCCGTATGAATAAAGCGGTAGGCAGGGTCATTCATTCAATTATTCAACTTTTATCAATATAATTCTGTGAGTTTATCTCTCTCTTGTAGATTCAAGTTTATTTCTTCGTTTGGATTAGTATGCAACTAATCTTTTCGGGAATTCCGCTGCGTCAAGGATTCAATCGATCTGTACCATTAATTGTCAATATGAACGGTCAAAATTGAAATGCACACGCTTCTCTGTAGTTGACTATAGAAAAACTGGATCCTTAATTTAACTGTTGTGGACCTCACATAATTGATGCAGTTTTTTCTTCATTGTAACTCTATCAATAATTTTTCTATTGATTGACTTGAAAATAAGTATAATTCATTTTAGAATGAGGGAACGGTTTTTAATCTCCTTGTCCCATATATACAAAGTAATTATCGGGCCAAATCCATGTAAGTGGCAATCTCTTTGGTGCACACATTCCGGCTTTTAAAAGCCGAATACAAAAATGTGCTGTACATTTTTTAGTGTTTTGTTTTTCACAAATATCATTTAGAAGAATATTTGTAGCTGCAATAAATTAAGACAAAAAAAAAGGTAGTATATCTGGAAGGACAAAAATTCTAGAGCGCAGAACTCTCTTTTTTTTTTTTCTTTTTTTCCCCTAATACGAAAGATTCTTAGCCTAAGTTCTACTAAGATTTTTGGATTTTTTTTGTTTTGTTTTTATTCAATTTTTTTTCGCGTTTATCAAATTTTGCGTCTAACTTTTGTGAATTATTGATTTGCTAGTCAAAACGAATCGGAAAAGTTAAAAAATTATGACTTTTACCCAAATGTTTTTTGAAGTATCCAAGATAAAACCCAAAAAAGTCGCGAATTTTTTTGAATACGGGCAAAACTAGAAAAAGCCCCAAAATCCCAAAAAAAACCTTAGTGGAACTTAGTTACTTTTGCGTAAGGATTTCCCATTACTTCATCCATAAAACTACTACACTCTACTCAGTCTTGCTGTTTACTTTTTCGTTCAACTTTTAATCACCCATGCTTTGGACAAACAAGAACTGTGTGATTGGGAATTTGGGGTGTTATGGCCTTGTAAAATTCATTGCGCCGGCCGGGGAAGAGGTAGAAGAGCAACCAAGAAATTTACAAACTCATAATGCCTTTTTCTGTTTCAAGCGAGAAAGCATGAGACAAGAGTACCACATGTAACTTCAGAAGGTTTTAGCTCCTCTTCCCCACAGCTTGTAGTAGTACGAGGAAGTAATACGACACGCCCCCAATCGTGGCAAACTGCAACTTTTAAGGACCTTCGACGCCAGAGAATTCATCGTATTTAGAGCATGTGTATCCTCCGGCCAACCATCCCAAGTTACTGTATCCTCCTTTGTGCAGTTTCGAAGCCGCCATCATAGACCTGTTTGAGGACACTTGTACTCATTTCCAGCAGTTACAGAACAGACTATGTATCCCATACCCTTATTCAGGTGTTAAATGCGATATGGGTACGACTTTTAATTAGAAGGGCACACTTTCACATTGTAATATATTTCAACATGCTACATTGCTGAAATGATATGGCATTATGGCACTAGCATTGACAATGAAGTTAAACCGATACATATTTTGATTATGCCTGAACTAAATCTTCTCTTCTGTTTCTTGTATTTCAGTGCACCGTGATCTGACAGCACCCTTGTCCCGTTATTTCACATATGCCGGCCTTAATTCCTATTTCCTACTAAACCGGCAATCAACTCAGCAGCGATTGTAGCAACATCTGCATCATCGAAGCCCCATTCACATGAATTCCGTGATTCCTAGTTTCTACAAGAAATGCAGTGATTGTTTTGTCTTTTGGTAGCCACCAAAGCTACAGAATTTAGAATTTACTAATAAAAAAAACCCTCATCAAGAACTGATGATGGTGAAGCCGCAGGTACCAATTAATATAACTTCATAAGTTCATATCCATGACAAACAAAGAGAAAAAAGGACCTGGACATTCGTACTCCAAATAATAGCAATGGGTGCACCAACACCAAAACTTTAGCGTAATGATAAATCAGTTGAAAGTTGAAACATAGGCTCGGAAATATGACAGTCGACGTTATCCTATCAAGTGTCAACACATATTGCATATTCGAAAGAAAGTACTCAAACATGGAACACTGCAACTTAGTAACAAAAGGGTTCTTAAATCCATATTTCCGAAAGAGACTACTTTGAGCATAATTAAGCAACTGCAACCAAAACAAAGCTTTCAAAACAACAACTCACAAGTCACACCAGTTGATTCCGCAACATACACGATTTCCTTGTCTTGTTCTACTTGTTGAGCACCATTTCATTGGCTTGCATGATTGGAAGTAGGCTCCCCGCATACAAATAAACACAAACACAAGATCCGGGCAAAAGTTGACCAAAATAAAGATCCATGGTTTCTCGGATCTTTATATCATATGGAAAGAGCTTTAGCTCTCCAGAAACATTATCCCCAGTCACTAGCAATTCACCATTTTTCAAACCTCCCACAACTGTAATTCTACTATATTTGCCATTTCCCATTTCACTTGCAATCCTCGGAAAAGACCCGACTTTAACCTGGTGAGTCCAAGAACTCTCCATTTCATTCAACACCCACACATCAAAGCCCCTTTCTTTAGGAGGAGAAACAACCAAATCAAGTTTATCATTTAACTCCATACATTGCAAGTTAGCTCCATACCAAGTCCCACCCAAAACCACTGGCGTTGTTATTCTTCTGAACACCTCATTACCCATGTCAAAGGACATAACAACAACTGGATCAGTCGGGAGACTTGGGAATACAAGTGCTGGCCAATAGAAAACTCCATTCAAGAGAGCTGAAGTAGAAGAACCTTCAATTTGCGAGATGGTATCATAACCCCCGTATTCATTCATCTCCCCAAAGAAGAACAAAAGCTTAACATCAATTGCCGTCCAAGTATTGGTGCTCATCACATAAAGATCAGCTCGGATATTGTTTTCCCTGCTAGGAGTAGAATAAAGCACAATCCTAATCAACTTGTAATCATTAGCACTGGAATGGAAGCCAAATCCAAAACTAACGTGCTCAACATGTTGCATATTCTCTTCTTCCCAATTCCGTTCGGCACCTGGAATTTCCCGAAACTGTCTGGTGGAGGGATTGCACAGAATCAAGCGATATCCCAATGGAGATAGCCTTACGCAAACCAAACCATTACAGATACCCGCAATTGAGAAACAATTTATCAAAGGGAAACCGAGATTGATAGAGCCATTATTAAGCCCATCATTGAAAAGTAAAGACATTTCATGGTTTTTTGTTCCACGGATGGAACTTGTTACAAGGAGAGGGGTGTGATTGAGAGTGGAATGGTTTAGAAGATGTTTGGAAATGAAATCAGGGGTTTTGATCAGATCATACCAGGTCTTGCATACGGACTTGAATCGCAAGAGGGATTTCACTGGCAATCTCGATAGGATTTCAATCGTTATCTCCAACAGCAGATGGAACGTCACCCTTGCTGCTAGTCGCATAGCTATTCTTCTTCTTCTTCTTCTTCTTCTGTATTTCCCAGTTTGAAGCGAGCAGAAATGTTACGGACCTCACGTGATTGATGGAGCATTTTCTTTTATAGTAATTTTTTGAATAATTTTTCTATCGATTGGCTTGAAAATAAGTATAATTCATTTTCTCGTAGACGAATATTTGAAACAGCTTGGAAGAAACAAAAGTCGAATCAATAGTTTGATGTCTTTGGACTGGCATTAGGGTTCAAATAGTGTGGATAGAAGTGTGACTCTCATTGTGGTTGGTTGGAATGAGGAAACGGTTTTGAATCACCTCGTCCCATAGATTCAAAGTAATTATCGGTCCAAATCCATGTAAGTAGCGATCTCATTGGTTCACACATACCGGCTTTCTACTAGCCGGATACAAAAATGTGCTTCTGTGATTGGGAATTTGGGGTGTTATGGCTTTGGGAAAATTCATCGGGCCTGGAAGAGGTAGAAGAGCAACCAATAAATTTACAAGGTCATAATGCCTTTTTCTGTTTCAAGCAAGAAAGCATGAGACAAGACTAAGCAGTAGTGCCACAACTTCAGAAGGTTTTAGCTCCTCTCTTCCCCACAGCTTGTAGTAGTATGATTATCTTAAGGAAGTAATAGGACACGCCCCCAATCGTGGCGTACTGCAACTTTTCAGGACCTTCAACACCAGAGAAATCATCGTCTTTGGAGCGTGTGAATCCTCCGGCCAACCATCCCAAGTTACGGTATCCTCCTTCATGCAGCTTCGAAGCCGCCATCATAGACCTGTTTGAGCAACAACCAGAAATCAGAAAATTTTCTCCGTATTTCAAGTGGGTATTGTGTTTACAGCTACTCACCTGGTGTTTGGAAAACTCGGATGCAATATGATCTGATGACGACCAAACAAGAGCTCAGTGCCTTTAGTCACACCAGTTTCTTTTTGTAAGTTAATTCTTATTGAAGAAAAAATACCGAAAAACAAAAAGGTCAATGGTATAATCTTGAGAGCCTAGCCACACAAACTACCGGAATTGAACCTACCAACAACTAAAACCAAACATAAAAAGTCCACAACAAGCACCAGAACTAAGACCCAAAGTCTAACTTCCAACATCTAGGAATCTGCTATACATACCCCTATGGTCTCCAAATCTATTTTTTTTGTTTTTCATTCATAGGATGCATTTTCGTCCAAGCAGCCATACTATTTCTCGGGTCCTACAAATTCTGGATAAACCCCTATAGCATCAATCCCAAGATTCTGCTGTTTCTCTCTCCCGATATGTGATCAATGAACTGAAGCAGGGACTGGGGGAGCCTTTGCCACCAGGCATGAACTCAAAAGGCAGCCTCAATCCACTTAGAAAACTGGGATTCAAAAAATGTGTGGTTGTGAGTTTCTCTATCGGTAAAACAGCTGCCACCATTAGTTACCCCCAAATCTGCCTGTCTATTTTCTGTAGAAAGCCTTCGCAATAATAGGCATCAACAAGAAGATAGACCATCTAGGGACATGTTTGTAGCAGCAAACCACCGGCCACAATGGCATCTAAGGTCTCTTAGTGACATCAAGTTGATGAAAATGAAATGGAACTTGTAAAGACTCCACTGTTGTTATCTTCTAGCCATACAGCCAAGTTATTTGAAGGCGGGCACTTTTCCGACTAAGCCTGTGTATATTTTCAATCACCAAATCATCCCATTAAGCTTGTGTTTGGATCTTGTATTTGTGCAAAGATTTGAAGTGGGAAAAGGGAAAGAGCGAAAAGAAATAACAAGTTTCATACACCCCTTCTGTTGTCTTCTCCTTCCAAAGTTAATTCCGTAAATCCAAAATCCAAACACAACTTAGGTTTATCATTTCTGTTTTCCACATTATACTTTAGGGTCTAGGCGGTTTCCTTATCAAGCAGTAAACAACATGTGAGTCTAGTATATGACAATGTTGAGATAAATGTGTGGGAAGAGTTGGTGAGATAGAATTAGAAACCAAAACCATCGCGGAATTGTAGGGGTAGAACTGATAATGGATAGTATGAGGGAAAATATATTGAGGTGGTTTCGTCATGTCTATCGTAGATTGACCGATAAGATCAATATGATTGAGGTAGAAGGTAACACTAAAGGGAGGAGTAGACCACAAATGACATTAGATGCTGTAGTTCGAAAGTGTTCATATTTTGTAAACATCAGGGAACATGATGCGCTCGACAAAGCTCAATGAAAAAAATATATTCATGACTGGCACCAATTGATTAGGACTTAAGCTCAGTTTAGTTTGGTTTGATTATCATTCTACCGGGGCCACTGGCGGTCCGGCAGCTACACCATTCAATTCAGTATTCGAAGGCAGAAAATCTATTCAATAAAACAACTAGAACAAGATACACGATCAATTATGCAAATAATTTTTCAAATTCTCAAACACTAGGCAACCTAGGGTGAAGATCATGTACAAGTTCTTTTTTTACAACTCGGTACCTGGATTTTGGCCCAATGGACCGACGGATCGAGGCACCAATTCTACCATGCACTAGCGGTGTCTAGTTAAAGCTGGGCAAAATACATATGAACTATCCCGTCACAAGAACTTATAGCGCACAGGTCAAAGTAAAACCCCAAATAAAAAGGCTTCCTGAGGCTGCTAGTTGCCAAGTGACTTACCACGGTAACACTGCCAACCCCTGTGTTACGTACAAACTTAGTTTTGATGGGTACCTAGATAATTACAGATAGGACTGTAAACGAACCGAGCAGCTCGTCAGCTCGGCTCATTAACACTTGGCTTGGCTCATTTAGTAAGCTTGTGAGCTCAGCTCGGCTCATTGGACAAAAGCTCAGCTCGTTACAGGAGTGTTGGCTCGATTAAAGAGGCTCGTTTAGTAAATGACTAAACTCCTGTGTTACGTACAAACTTAGTTTTGATGGGTACGTAGATAGTTATAGATAGAGCTGTAAACGAAAAGAGCAGCTCGCGAGCTCGGCTCATTAACACTTGGCTTAACTCATTTAGTAAACTCGTGAGCTCGGCTCAGCTCGTAGTAAATGAGCCGAGTTCGATCTCGAGTTTTCGGCTCGTTTAGTAAACAAGTTGAGTGGAGCTCGGCTCGTTGGACAAAAGCTCATCTCGTTAAGGGAGGCTCAGCTCGATTAAAGAGGCTCGTTTAGTAAATGACTAAACTCGGGTCGGTGAGGCTCAAGCTCATGCTCAAGTTTTTTGCTCGTTTAGTAAACGAGCTCAACAAAGCTCGGCTCGGCTTGTTTATAGCCCTACGACTTATAGATACACAATTCCACATATAACATATGTCTCTGTTTATGCATTGTCGTACTTGTGCAGAATTAAGGATTCAAATGGCCTAGAAAATCAAGAAACAATAACGAAAACAACATCAATAAAACAAGTTTCTCTCACCTTAGTCCTTCTCCACAAGCCACAAGGAGCTTAGATTCCTTATCAGGGACCTTCACTTCCACTTGCTGAACAAAATCAGGATTTATCATCGTAAAATTCTGGCCAGTCCACAGCCCAATGTACCCAAAGTGAACCCATTTCTTCAGGAGAGTCAAGGGGCCATTGTCCATGTCCTCGACGAAGAGCGGCACGTGCAGCGACCCGGAAACGCGTGCCTTTTCTCTCTCCCACTCCGGTCTGATGTCCAGGAGAATGTAGCCTTCGGACTTCATTGCTGAAGCTGCTTCCTTTGGCAGTACGGGTCGGACCGTGCCCGATTGTATGAGTTGCTGGGCTTTGCCGGAAACTGCATTTGTTTGCGTGGTTGAGAACCGGTGAGGGGTGGTGGAGAAGGTTGTGTGGAACAGTTTCAGCTGAATTGCCATCTCTCTCTCTCTCTTTGTTATCTTTTAACTGATTTTTGTGCAACGGTTTTGGAAGTTTTCCAGTAGCAAACACCCTTGAAGTCTATTTGTGCTTCCCTTGTACCAGTCGCTCCATCCCTATTTAAATGTCTAGTATTTTATTTTGAGTTGTTCCAAAATAAGTGTTCATTTTGAAAAGTTAATGGATAAAGTGTAAGATGACTTTGGATAGTAGAGGTAAAGTTAATGTGAAAAGTATAAAGTGGAGGATAATTTGGGAAAGTGGAGGTAAGTATAAACCGGAGAGAAAAGTTGATGAAAAAAGTGTAAAGTAGATGTGACAGTTGGCTCCTAAAACTGCGTATTTTTCAAACTAGGTCATTTAAAAAGGGACAGAGGAAGTACTATTTTGGTTTGATGGTGAGACTGTTCAGGCCAATTTACGTGCATTTTGATTAATTTTTTCTATAGTCCGATTAAAAGAAAGGGGCAATTTACCTCTAGGTCCAGAAAATAGAAAGTAATTCCCACCAAGTCTCCTCTAATTAACGAAACACTAAAACCCTATAAAAGTGCATAAAACCCCAAATACTGAAAGTGCTTAACTCTTAGGGTAACCTATGAAAGTGCCTAAACCTCAGGGTACCCTATAAAAGTACCTAAAACTCTAGGGTACCCAATAAAAGTGCCTAAATCGCTAAAACCCTATAATAGGAAAGTGCACCCTAAAACTCATATGAAAGTGCCTAACTAAACTCCTAGGGCTCTTAAAGTCTAGGGTACCATATGAAAGTTTTAAACCCTAGGGTATCCTAAAATCTAAAATCTTAAGGTACTTAAAACCCTAAAATCTTAGGGTCTTCTAAGATTTTAGGTCTCCAGTCTTACAGTGCCCATTAAGTGCCATAAAACCCTAACATACCCTAAAACCCTAGGGTGACACTTCTATTAATGGTAAATGTATTTTTCTAAAAGTAGACTTAGTGGTAATTAAGTATTTCATCTCTCCTTAATGGGAATTAAGTGTCACTTTTCTATACTTAGAGGTAATTTTCTCAGAAAGAAAGTCATCCACAACAGGGTTCACAAGAGGAGCAAAACCCACCACCTAACCCTTGGAGTTAGTCTCTTTGTTCATTACTCCTTCCTATTTGTATTTGCACAGTTAGAGCTTGAAGCTTATGGAGCTACTTGCAAGTTGCAATTGCACCGCTGAATAGATGATATGGTTTAGGGCCGCAAATCAACCAAGTTGCCTAAGGTCAACTCATATTGGACTCGTTAAAGTTCAGTTGAGATTGGCTTACCATGTAAACCAAGCAAAACAGAAACAATTGTGAACTTGGTTAGAACGACTCCGTGCAAAATGTCGATTGCTTCAAAAAACTAAGCTACTTGATTCATGATCGGCTTGATTAAATTTTACTTTAGACAATTTCCTCAAATAAACTAACAAAGCTTGGCCGTTTGGTTGCACAAAACTCTTTTGAGTTGATGGTGTAGTATCAAAACCTCTATGCCCTGTTTGTTAGCTACAAAAAATGGTTGGATATAGCATGGCCCGCGGATATGGCAAATTGGCATCATCCATATTTAGGGTTTGTTTGCGTTCTCAACACGACAAAAAATCCGAGGCCAAACTTATCCCCCAATATCCGAACTAAATTATCCTAGTCTCGTTCCTTTTAAAAATCCTCTCACAAACAAAGTTAGTGCACATTGTAACTATGAATGTGGACTCGATTATTGCCTAGCTTCACCATATTTGTGATTTTTTCAGCTCCGACTTCACCCCGATACAAAAATGGATCAAGAGCAGCGAACTATAAACCCGACTCCAATCCGCTCCATCGCTGTCCCTAGAGATGCTCTAGCCATACCCCACCTCTTTGTGGGACAAAAAGAGAAGAAGAAACAAACAAGTCTACCTAAATTGCTCGATGAGCTCTAGAATAAAACTGATTTTTTGGGTTTTTTTATCGTCTTATGTGTGAACTTTCTTCAAATTGATCTATCTATGTAAAGAGTAAATTACATTAAGCCCCCCTTAACTAACATGCATTTTCACTTAACCCCCTCAGACTACAAAACCCGACATCATGCCCCCTCTAACTATCTAGAGTTGACACTTAACCCCCTTTTGTTAGGTCAAAAGGCAGTCAACTTAAATGGGGTGTTTGGATCGAGCACCTACGCACATCGGATGCCGTTGATTCCCGCGTGGGGCCCACTCGGATTTTTTTTTTTAAAATTTTGGACGGCTTAGATCGGCCGTCCGGTGGCCGAAAATGGCCGTCGGTGCATTTTCCCTACGAGAGCCCTAAAGCCACCGACGGCCTATCCGAGCCATCTAAAATTTTTTTTTAAAAAAAACGAGGGAATCAGCAGCATCCGATGTGCGTAGGTGCTCCATCCAAACACCCCATTTAAGTTGACTGCCTTTTGACCTAACAAAAGGGGGTTAAGTGTCAACTTTGGATAGTTAGAGGGGGCATGATGTCGAGTTTTGTAATCTAAGGGGGTTAAGTAAAAATGCGTGTTAGTTGAGGGGGGCTTAGTGTAATTTACTCCTATGTAAACAATAATTTTACAATTAGACATGAATACTCACAAATGTGATGGGTCCCACACATATTGCACATCTTCAGTGTGGGTGGAGTCTACCTCTTTGTGAGTGTGTAAATATTTGCGTGTGGTTGTAAAATAATTGTAGAAGGATTGACATTTAAATGTTTTTGATTTATTTCATTGAGAAATGATGACGTGATGTAAAATTTTCACGAAAATTAGAAAGAAGTAGTAAGAAAAAATGTACAAAAAAAAAACATTAAATTTTTTTTTCCCAAGAACTTAAAAGGCCTAATCTCACGGTCCGAGAAAAGCCGCCTCCGTTTTCAATTTCCCCCAAAATACCGTTCGAATCCTTCACTCATTCCCCGACGGCCAACTCCATACAGAATCCGAAGAACTAGGGTTTTCGAATTCGCAATGGTGGGAATCATGGCCGCGCGTTCGAGGGAGAAGCTCGCGGGTCTCATAGACTCGGCCAAGTTGGCGCCGGACATACCCTCGAAGCTCGAGCACCTGCGCCGGGCCAAGGACGAGTTGTCCCAGTCCGACCCGGCCTTCCTCTCCGAGTTCCTCCCTCCCCTCCTCGACCTCCACACCGATCGGTTCGGTCCCGTTCGCAAGTTCGTCATCGAGTATGGCCCCTCAAACTCCCCTTTTTTTCTTTTTCTTTTTTCTATACATGTAACTGTACTAGACGCCCCGGCAAATCGTGCTATGCAAAAGATGGAAAGGGAAAAATTCAATGTTACTGAAAATTGCTAGGCTCTAGTCGGGCGGAAAAGGGATGCCCAGCGCCTGGGCACCTACTAGTCGGCCACCTCGCGTCTAGGCGGTGACTAGGTGCTCACTTGGGAGAGATTATACCATTACAAAGTGTGTACACAAATGTGTGTTGGAGAGAGGAGTTGAGGCACCACGTGTCCTTGCTCCTCAGGCAATGGATAATTTTTCCGACTTGGACCCTCACCTAGCGCCAAGGCAAGAGACTAGTCGGCAGACTTTTAGAGCACTGGAATAATCTTGAATTTTGATTGTTATGTAATGCAATTCGGGATGTGAAAGTAGAAAAAGTGGGGATAAAAAAAATTGTGGTGGCAGTTTATATGAAAATGTCATTAGCACAGAAAAGAAATTTGTTGATATGTGTGAGCGAAGAAAGCTGTTTCTAGTAATTCCACTTTGGTGTGTCTCGACAAATGTAATAATGTTTCTTGAAAAGAGTGAGTAATTAGTGATGTTTAGAGATATTTTGAGTAGAGTTTTGTCTAATGTTTTTTTGAATTAATATCTCGAGAGGAATTGAAAAATATAAAAATAGGGGACAAAATTGGAAAAGCCCAGATAAGATGACCCTCAAGACACTTATGATGGTGAAAAATGTGATTTTTGAACTTTGTTTCTTCTTGAGTGAGCTTTTTGGGCCCTTTGGTCATAATTTTTTACTTTTGTAGATTCAGTTCGTTGATTAATGTAAAATATTTAACGGGAATCTAACTAAAGTTCAGAAAGAACGGCCTCGAAGACAATGACAATAATGCGCCCAATTTGTTACCAACACCTTTATTCTGTACTTCAAGCCAGTTTGTCGTGGAACTGTCACAAATGCAGTTTTCTGTTGCAACTATTCCTTTGAACATTCTGAAGAACTTGGCATCCACTCGTCCTATTTACGTCTTAATGAGTAAATTTCGAAGTCCGCAATCTTGTTGGCTCTTCAGGATTATGGTATGCAATCTTCACATACCTTGTGCAGCTTTTCTTCTAGATACTCTACATTTTTTTTGTACAAAAAAATAATGTCCACACAACTCTTCTGCTGCTGGGATGACATTTTACAACTAGGAGCAAAGTGATTAAGATCGATCCTTCCCATTCTCACTTCTCTTTATCCTTTTTCCCTAGGATTTATAGGATGCAATTTGTTTTCCCATACTTTGCATTTGTATACATTGCGTTGTTAATGGCTTCTACCTAATGCCTTTATTTTTTTTGAGTTGTACTTTTGTAGGATGGTTGGTGATATTGGATTGAAGCATATAGAATTCATCCCTGAAATTGTACCTGTTTTGATTACTCTACTGAAAGATGGAACACCAGCTGTCGCTCGACAAGCAATCGCTTGTGGAGTTGAACTATTTCGTTCAACTCTCCTAAAAGTTGCGATCCAGGTATTTTGCGTTTCTGAATCTCTTATGTGGGTTTCGATGTGACCCATCTTTTCATGATTGTTGCCTGATATCTTCACAATGTGTGCTCTTAATTCTGAAACTGCATGGGCTACTGAATTTATAATTAGCCATTTCAACATTCTACTTACATAGTATGTGATTGGAATGTTATCGTTCAGTGTCTGTACTCAACTTGCTGGTCCTCAAGCGTCTTGGCTTATTCGAGCTGATCAACTTCTTGTTTATGGGGTTCCATCTTGTTCATTGATTCATTGTGCGTTCACGCATGTTATCTCTCAATCCCTTGATGTTTTTTTTTTGGATTCTCCTGTCATTCCTGTTTGAGTTTCTTGCTGGCAAATGTTTTGGGATCCCGTCAATCTGACCTGCATAGGCAATGGAAGCCACCACATGTTATTTTTTGAATTCTAGTGTAGTTTTGATCTCCATAACAAAATTCATTAAGGGTTACTGGCATGGTGTATTTGGTATACCACCACCACCTTATATTGCAACCACTTATTGCTTGCCAATTTGTACTTAAGTGTGACTACCCATTTAATGAAATGTTTTTTTCCTTGTCAAAACCTAATTTTTGTATTCCTGTTAATCATTATTTCAGGGTTTGTTCTCAAGTGAGTTGGATGGTTCACTTGAATCATCTTGGGCATGGGTGTTGAGGTTTAGGGACAAAATATACTCGATAGCTTTCCAGGTAAGCAGAAACTTTAAATGTGATGCACTGATTTAGTTTTGGTTCATGGTCTAATTCCTTGTCACAACAATAATACCCAGCCGGGAAGCGATGGGATAAGGTTGCCAGCCGTGAAGTTTGTTGAAGTAGTTATTCTTCTTTATACACCCGATCCTGGTGGCTCTGCAGAGCCACCTCTTCATCCAGCCTCTGAAGGTAACAACATGAAGGCCTAAAATGCTGACACTTGAATCTGATATTATAAGTCACTTAAATGGTCTTTCTATGCTTATGATCACACGTTTAGAGAAGCTTGTGGAGTTCAATATATCGTGGATTCGTGGAGGTCATCCGATGCTAAATGTTGGAGATTTATCAATTGAAGCGAGTCAAAGTTTGGGGTTATTGCTTGATGAGCTCAGGCTCCCAATGGTGAATTCTCTCACCAACTCAATGATCATCGTGCTCATCAATAGGTATGTATTTGGTGGTTTTCATAGGCACATGCAATTTTTTATCAGCTAATGTTAACTTGAGTCAGTTGAGTGGTGTTTTCCCATATCATCACCAAAGTGGGGCTGTATGTTTATTGTTTGCTCTGATAATTTTTCTGATGTTATTTGGTTATATCATAGCTTTACTTCATTCTCTTTCTTACATCCATGCCTCCATGGTTTGTCTTTCTTGGCCACCCCACCACTTTTGTTCTGTATTTCATGATGCATGAAAGCAATAGTTTTTTGTTTCCATCTTACGGTTATTTTACTTGTCATTTGTTTGTTTTAAGCTCTTAATGACATTTCCTAGAACCTATTTTTTTGTTTTTGTTTCTTGCTAGTCTTTCAGCAATTGCAAAGAAAAGACCCGCCTTTTATGGTCGCATTCTACCAGTCTTACTTGGTTTGGATCCCTCCAGCTTTGTGAATAAAGGATTTCATGTTTCTGGAGCACATCATGCTTTAAAGAATGCCTTCATTTGCTGCTTGAATTGTACACATCCGGGGGCTGCACCTGTATGGATCTTCCCTCGTGTTTATTGGAAGTAAATTCTAAATTTTATAGCTTCAAAATTTACTTTGCGGCCCTTGCCTGTTTTTTAGCTTTATGATAGACACGCTTGTGTGTCAAAGTAATCATGCAATTTATGTACTTATCCTGAAGATCCCGATTGAACAATTATCCTGAGGCCCCTGTTGATATCTCCCATCCTAAAGGCTTGTTTTGTTTCCTGTTCATACTTCACTTTTGTGAGGTTTATATTATTTGATTTATTAAGTTTGGTTATATCAATAAGTTAATGTTAATTGTGCATATGAATCTTACTTTTCAAGTAATATTTGTATCATATGAGATAACATGTATGGAAATAGGTGATGTTGATGTGCATATTCAACTCAACTCGACTCAACTAGTGATGCCTTTTTGTAGCTGTCCTCCAATTGCTAACCAGTGAAGGGAGATGGACGAGCAATGCCATTCTATTTCACTCTTTCTTTCTTTCTTTTTTCTGACAAAGGAAGGGATTTCAAGCATGGCTTTGACTTTGTAGTGACCCCATGTTGTGGCATACAGGTTCTATATAATGTGGTATGTGTAAAAGCTTGAGGTAAAAATTTTTTTTTGCCCCCTCAGAATTCCAAGAAGGCTATAAGCATTGTTCTAAAAGTCGCTAGGCACTAGTTGGGCAGCCGGGCACAGCCTAGCGCCTAGGTTGATAAATCGGGGATTAATTGGCACCTATAGATTAGTCATTGTTTTTTAAAAATATTCTCCTTGCCCTGCCCAAGTTTGAATAAGTAGAACATTACATATTACATCCAAAATGTTGGAGAGTGAAAGAGCAGGTTTTGAGTGTTGGATATGCGGGGAATGAGTCTGATGTGTAGAAAGGAAGAGAGAGTTAGGAAAGAGGCCTTGGTTGTCTAGGAGGCCAATGTTTATCAACATGGAATCAGAGTCGTCTCTTGTGTATGAGACCTCATATCATTATATGCTACCGATTAATTTTTGGGTAAATCAGAGGCATTTCATGAGAGGGTGGACCCAATAATTTCTAGTTACTTGTATCATACCTACACTGTCTTGGGTGGTTGCAAGATGGATACAAATTGGCCGAGTTGACTCAGTTTTAGCTGGACTTTGAACCTTGTTTGACCTGGAACCCTATGCCTCATAGTGCAATTATCGTTGTCCCCTCTTGATTAAACCGTTTTAAACGTCCCTTTGGGGTTAAGTTATGTTATGCTTTGGCCTTTCACTTCGTTTGCTTAATAAGAAAGATGTAGATCAAGCAACGAACCACACATGATTGGAAGCTTAGCCAAGATTACTTTCATAGCTATAGAACAATCTTCTGTTCTGTTTGCTGACCTCCATTGAATATATAGGTTGGATAATTTTCATAATGAAACAACAAAAAGTGTTTTGATTCCGGCTTAAATGCATCATAGGTAGATTTGAACAAGTTGAACGAACAGCTCGGTACCACAGCTAAGGAAGTTATGCCTAGTAACTTATTCGATTCGTACATTACATTATTTGGGTCCTTCAAAACGTTTCCGTGGGGTTTGGGCATTGGGAGAGTGTCACCTGGCATGAATTATATACAAGTTTTGGACTTGCTTTGGTTCATGATTGCTTCTCTCGTTATTGGATGCCCGTACTTCAGAGCTAACCTTGGGTGGTTTTGTGTTAGAGAACTCATTGGTGTGAGATGGGGTTAGATTTTGAGGTTTTGGCTGTTGCCATCTAATCATTCTTTATATACTGACACAGGGGAGTTGTCTTCACCCTTTGACAAAATGTTAAGCTGAAGCTTGAAGCACTCATTTCACTATATATACCTTGTGCATCTCTTCTTTTCTTTTTCATCGTTTTCGTATTAGCAACGTGTAAATATATAATTGACGAATCACTTATATTTTAGATACTTCCCAACACAAAATATCACGATGGTGTAATAGACGGATGAGAATCACCATTGCGGAGCAAGTTTAGTTGAGCATGAATGAGAAAAGCTCTCTACATTTTAGAGCAGGTTTAATTGTGCATGCATAGCCACTTTGTGCATATATTGCCAAATGTTAGGTCTGCCTTCCGTCCTCCCCTGCCCATACCTTATAGATTGGGGATACATCTGTATTGTTATTGTTGTTGTGTTGTTTAATTGTGCATGAATAAGAAAAGCTATTGTAACTTTTGTACAAAGGAAAGAAAAGAAAAAAACTCTTGTATGTCATCCATCTTTATGCAAGTAAGTTTTGTAACTTTGTTACATTCAGAGGTTGGCTGGCTGTTCCACCTCCTCCTTGTTTTTGTTCCTCTCTTTCTTTTTCCATTTTTGTGGAGCTGTTTGGAGTTGCTGTTGGATGAAAGCATTATTATAATGGTAAACAATGTGCTCACGAGAAGAGCAAAGCTTATTTTGTACAGTGCTCGGTACGTTTTGTGTGCTTAGGCTCCCGCAAGGGGAGGCAAGGTTGAGCTCACCTGATCTGTTCTTTTAGAATATTTGTTGCTTTTGTGTTTCGTAATCCATGTATGAATTCTTGTCCAAACTAATGCCTCTTTGTTTCCTTGTATGTTTCCTTTTCTTGTTCCACTTGTTCACAAAGTGAATGAGAGATAGTGTTAGTTCCTTTATTGATGTTTAAAGGTTTAAAGTGTAATTCGTAAATGTTTTTGTTGCATGTTCGAAGTTGCTTAGACATTATATTTGTTGAATGCTTTAAATGTATTATCTGCCACTTTTCTTCTCTTAGCTTGATATATGTTGTTGGGCTAATCAACTGTAATCTTTCCTTCTACTTATGTATATCTCTGCTTCTGTCATCGATAATATTTCCTCCTTGTCACCGCTGTCATCTTTGTCACCATGCACACCTCTTTGTGTGCACCTCTGTGATTTGTCTTCCACTTGCAAGATCGTGTGTGTGGGGATTATCTCCTTGATATACATTGTTGAACAGTTGAACTTGGCCCCATTCCTCACAGCTTAAGCTTTTTGATGTAACACCGTTTGTAAATGTCAAGGTGCCGTGCAAAGTTGGTAATCGGACTGCTTATGGTTGACTTTACCTACTAATTCATGCGAAAATAAAGAACACTATGTTAGAAATGCCATGACTCATTTGTGGTATATGATCATTCATTAATGTCGTTTTTGGCTTCTTAAGTGGCGGGATCGGCTAGTTGGTGCACTGAGAGAGTTGGAAGTTGAAAAAACGCCTTGCAAAGTTGGTCAGATCAATGGAAGTGTGGAGCGAAAGGATGATTCACCAAGTGCTCAGGTATAATGATAGCCTGATAGGGTTTACCTTCTCACTTCTTCTAGAAACATTACCAACCCAATTACTCGTGTATGCATGGATGGCTGAGATACTTGATAAGTGTTGAATTTCCGCAGGAGGAGAAGTCTTCAATTAGGGGATGTGAGGCTGTGAATAGTTATACTGGGAGGAAAAGATCTGGAGTAGAGGGTGTTAGTGATGTTGATGATGATATGTCTGGAAAACGCATCAGATCAACAACTATTGTTTCAGAGGGATCAGAGCAAGATTCAGAGCAAGATTTAGATGGAGATCAGGTTTACATTCCTCCTACTGGACACACAAAATCGAGAGATGTGGACAATGGACCTGTGCACCAACTTGTTGCCATGTTTGGTGCATTGGTTGCTCAGGGTGAGAAGGCTATTGAATCTTTAGAGATTCTTATTTCTAGTATCTCTGCAGACTTGCTAGCGGAAGTAGTTATGGCTAATATGCGCCACCTTCCTCCCCATCTCCCTAAATCTGAAGAGCACGAAGAACCATTGGTGAATACAAGCTCTCGTCCAAATAGTGTTGGCTGTGATACCGAATTCAAAAATCTTTCATCAATTTTGACGGAATTGCTTTCTAGTTCCGCTGCTCCTATGCAGATGGATTCTTTGTTAGATGGCAAACATTCTTCATGGATTGATATGGAGGTATAATTATCTTTTCTTTATACTCTAAATCGATAAATTTTTGTGGGTTAGGTTTGTCATCAGCCCAGGCCCCAGACTGACAAATTTTGTACATACCAGCTTTTTGGTGCATTTTTCTTATTTTGATGACTTCTTGGCCTTTCCTATGAAATTGGGTTATGATTTTGTTCAAATGGAGTGACTTAATACTTGAACTTGCAGAGTTCTCGGGGGGATGAGGACCCGCCTGTGGTTGCAGCAGCTGATAATGATTTGCTATGTGCTGGGGTGAATTATGAAAATGAAGAAGCACCAGTACCTCTACCTGTTTCTTCTTCTGCTGAAATCCCATCTGTTATTCGGCCTGTGGTTGCTGTGACTAATAAGAGTTTTATGCCATCGGAAGTCCTTGACTACGGGAATCTAGAGGGCGAGATACCTGGTCTGGATTCTGCTTCTCATAGTGATGGATTGGCTGAAACACCAACTGTTTCATCATTAGTGCCCACTGATTTAGAAGATGCCAGTCAAGAGCAAGTGACTAGTGTGGGTAGGTTGTCTTTGGAATTAATTCCATCGATATCAACTGATAGGTCAGAGGAACTTAGTCCCAAAGCAGTCGTCACAGACGCAAGCAGCATTAACTCGTCAACAGCAACTTCTTTAGGATTCTCTACTCAGCTTGTCCTGCCCAAGATGTCAGCACCTGTTCTTGACCTTTCTGAAGAAGAAAAGGATCAATTGCAAAAGTTGGCATTTACACGCATAGTGGAGGCTTATAAGCAAATAGCTACTGCAGGTGGTTCATGTGTTCGCTTTGCTTTACTTGGCTGTTTAGGAATTGAGGTAACAACCTCCACGTGGTAAATTATAATCACCTTCTTGTAGCTCTCATCTTAATGAGCTTGATGTTGTAATTTCATGTTCACGGGGTTTGTTAATAATAATTGCTTAATTCTCTTGTTTCTATCTTTTGTTTTCTTTTCATCAGCATTCTTATTTTTTTCTTGGTATCATATTCTTGTGAATGACCTAGTTTGCCAGGTAGTTGTTATAGCATATTGGAGCAGCATTTGTTTCTATTTGGCATAATATATCTTGTGCGTGTTTCTTACCAGGTAGATGTTTGGAACCTCTTAAATAACTCGGATGCCTATTGTGGAGATCACAATCTTGGTGTAATGAATGTCCTGATCAGGGAGATGTTTGTGTTTATGTAGTCTTGGACTGTCTAATGTGTCATGGGCATAAGCTAGTTTCGGACAATTTGATTTTCGAAGAGCTGTACTGTTTGAAATCCATGTAGATATAGCCAATTATATCAATTATTGTAGGTGTGTCATGCTTAGCTTCTGGAATGTTTTCACTATTTTTGTTTTGCGGTGAGCGATTATACCCTTTTGCAGTTGCCGTATGATAACGATGATGCAACATAGTTTGAGTTACCAGTCGGTCCCAAGCCTAGATAAAGGAGGAGGGTTGTGCGTTTGGTAGCTGACAGCCAGTACGTAAAAAGCCCGTCAGGTCTTTATGACATGAATCCAAATATGATAACAAGACATCCTAGGGCGTTCCCTTTAAGCGACGCCTTGTGCTTGCCTTCGGGTGCTTCGCAAAATGAGCAAGGGGCGCCACATCGGTGCCTGGGTGTGGTGATAAGTGAGCAAGGGTTCTCGCGCGTGCCTGGACAAGTGTGGGTAAAGAAGCTAGCCCAAGATTATAGGATTCGTTTAGCAACTTGGAATATAGGGACATTAACGGGAAAGACTAGGGAGCTAGTTGACACCATGCTTAGGAGGATGATTAGTATAGCTTGCTTTCAGGAGACTAAGTGGGTAGGGGAGAAAGCTAGGGAGATAGAGGACACAGGTTATAAGCTTTACTATACGGGTAAGGATAGACATAGAAATGGGGTAGGTATCGTAGTAGATAAACACCTGAAAGATTCGGTAGTTACAGTCACGAGGAAAGGAGATCGGATTATTTTAGTTAAGCTTGTGATCGGAGGGAGCATAGTTAATATTATTAGTGCTTATGCACCCCAAGTAGGCTTGGATGATCTTACTAAAGAGCAATTTTGGGAGCAGATGGATGACGTGGTTCAAGTGATACCTTTTGGGGAGAAGCTATTTATGGGAGGCGATTTCAATGGTCATGTGGGAGTGCATAAGCAAGGGTATGAGAAGGTGCATGGTGGCTTTGGATTTGGTGACCTTAACGAAGGTGGTCGAAGGATTTTAGATTTTGTAGTAGCTTTTGACCTAATAGTGGGGAATACTCTTTATAGGAAGCGAAAAGAGCATTTAATTACCTTTAAGAGCGGAGCCAATAGAAGCCAAATCGACTATTTTCTTGTTAGAGGTGCAGACCGCTTGAAATGTAAGGATTGTAAGGTTATCCCCAGAGAGTGTCTAGTGACACAGCATAGACTTTTGGTGTTAGATATTTGTCTTAAGGGGAATATTAGAAGAAGAAAGAAAACTAGATGCCCACGGACTAAATGGTGGGGCCTAAGAGAGGAGAAACTAGAGGTATTCAAGGAAAAAATGTCTTAAGAAGTACTGTGGGGAGTGGAAGGCGATAGTGACACTATGTGGAATACCATAGTTGACGGTATTAGAAGAATATCGAAAGAAGTTCTTGGGGAGTCGAAGGGAAAATGTCCGATTTCTAAGGAGACATGGTGGTGGAATGACGAGGTTCAAACTATGGTAAAAGCCAAGAAGGAGTGCTTTAAAAAGTTGCAAAAGGACCGGAATGAGAAAATTTTCCAGGGCTATGAGCAAGCTAGCAAAGAAGCTAAGAAAGCCATTAGGGATGTTAAGTTGAAAGCCTATGAGAATTTCTACGCTAGACTCGATAGTAAAGATGGAGAAAAGATTATTTATAAGCTTGCTAAGTTGCGAGAAAAGAGAGCTAGAGACGTTTCTCAAGTTAACTGTATAAAAGGTATTGATTCGGTGGTGTTGGTGAAAGACGAGGTGATCAGGGATAGATGGAAGTCGTATTTCGAGGAGTTGTTAAATGAGAAACATGAAGGAGGCTTTGGTGGGGAGGAAGTGTATGTACCTGGCGAGAACATAGAATATTAATTTTATCAGAGGATACAAAAGTTCGAAGTGGTTAAAACTTTGAAAAGGATGAAACCGGGTAAGGCCTTAAGACCAAATGGTATCCCTATTGAAGTGTGGAAAAGTCTAGGTGACCTGGGGGTGACTTGGTTGACGAAGTTGTTTAACAAGATTATTATGACTAGGAAGATGCCCGACGAATGGAGAAGGAGCACGCTAGTACCTATCTATAAGAATAAAGGGGATATTCAAAGCTGCAACAACTATAGAGGTATTAAATTGATGAGTCATAAGATGAAGTTGTGGGAGAGAGTTATTGAGCATCGCTTGAGGATGGTGACTACGGTGTCAGAGAAACAATTTGGGTTTATGCTAGGAAGATCAACCATGGAAGCTATCTATCTATTAAAGAGAATGGTAGAAAAACACAGAGCAAAGAAGGATCTTCATATGGTTTTCATAGATTTAGAAAAAGGCTTATGATAGGGTGCCTAGAGACATCATATTGTGGGTTCTGGAGAGAAAGGGAGTGACCAAAGGGTATATCGAGGTGATTAGAGACATGTATGAAGGTGTCGTCACTACCATTCGATCACCAGTAGGGGAAACGAGTGAATATCCAATCACTGTAGGATTGCATCAAGGGTCAGCCTTGAGCCCGTACCTCTTTGCCTTAGTTATGGATGAATTGACTAGAAAATTTCAGGAGGATATCCCATGGTGTATGATGTTTGCAGATGATATTGTCCTCGTAGATAGAAACCGCTAGAGGTGTTAATACGAAACTAGAAATTTGGAGGGAAGCATTAGAGTCAAAGAGTTTTCGAATAAGTAGGAGTAAAACTGACTATATGGTGTGCAAGTTTAGTGGTATTAGCAGTGCGCATGAAGAAAGAGTGATGATCCAAGACCAGGAGATACCTAAGAGTGATCATTTTAGGTACTTAGGCTCAATTATTAGTAGTGATGGGGAGATTGTCAATGATGTGACCCATAGGATCCAAGTGGGGTGGCTCAAGTAGAGGAGCGCTACTGGTGTACTGTGTGACAAGAGTACCCACAAAATTGAAGGAAAAATTCTATGTAATTGCCATTAGACCAGCGATGCTTTACGGGATAGAATGTTGGCCTATTAAGAAACAACAGATGAACAAGATGAGTGTAGCGGAAATGAGAATGTTGAGGTGGATGTGTGGTAAGACTAGACGAGACAGGATTAGAAATGAAATGGTTCGTGAGATGGTAGGTGTAGCACCTATAGAAGAGAAGTTGAGGGAAAATAGGCTAAGGTGGTTTGGGTATGTCTACCGTAGACAAGAAGATGCAGTAGTTAAGAGAGCGGATATGATAGCTTTGGGTAGCAATGCTACGGGGAGAGGTAGACCTAAATTGACATTAGATGCTGTGGTGCACAAAGATATGAGTATAGTAGGTTTGTGTGAACAAGTGGCCCTTGACAGAGCTCAATGGAGGGAAATGATTCATGTAGCCAACCCCAAGTGATTGGGACATAAGGCTCGGTTTGGTTTGGTTATGCTGCAATGTAAATCTCATTGACAACTACGTGGACTTGCGACCTCATGGATGCTATAAGAAGAAATAATTTTCAATAACCATGGCATAAAAGTGAAAAAATCTCTTTAGTTGAAAATAGAGATGCCAAGGCACGCCATAGACTTCTTAGCCGGTGAAAACTTCTGTTCCCTTGCAACTGTGCCTCTCTATTCCCTGTTCTCTTGAGTCACCTGTAGACAATTGCCAAATTAATCTTTATTTTTCATGTACTGTCATCTCTTCTAGTTCTTAAGACAGTTGTTGTAAACTGCAAAAATCAGCTGATAGATTTCTTTAATCAATGCATGGAGCTTATTTATCTCAGTGTGTTGTTTGGCTACAATATTTTATATCTTCTCTAACATTTGTCCTAATTGCAGTTCCCCAATGAGGTAGACCCCTGGAAAATACTACAAAAGCACATATTTTTGGATTACACGAATCATGAGGTAAGTGAATATTCTGAGTTTATTTTATGAGCTAGACCGTTCTGTTTTGTACTTTTGTTGATTGGTGAATATTGCCTCTACTAATTTTGTTTTAAGACTTTCTGTACTGCATTTCTCCATAACTAAAATTTTGAAGTAAAGGGTAGATAAAATAAAGAGAATTATTTCAAGTTTTGTATTCCTTTTTGTTGTGCTTGTTTGCTAGTTCTACATCTGGACTTTCCTTTGTTTAGGTTTTCGGGGCAAGACTTGATTCACAATTAGTTTTCGATGTGGAACTTCTGAGGTTGAATTGATAGAGGTTAATAGGGAAGGACTAACAGGGTAATGTTTCTCATCAAGCAACAAGTGTCAAGACCAAAAATTCCTCTAAACTTTCTTGACAATATCTGAGCTCTTCTAGGAGTTGTACTTTGTTGTTGCTCCACTTGCTTAAGAATCGAGTGTTGATTTACTCTGAGGTTTGATTGGGGTTTTTGTGTGTGGGTGGGTTGCGGGACGTGATGTCTTGATTCTGAATTTCAAGTGCACTGGTTTAACAAGATTAGATATGCCAAGATGCATTCTGGCTCTTTCCTAGGTTGTCAGAGCCTTAGAATTGCCTGCTCACCATTGAAACACCATCTAGAGAGATGATAGTGTAGTATTTGCCAGTTGCTTAATCTTTTGATCACTTTTTTCCCAGCTTATCAGATGTAGTCATTCATAAAGTTGTCTATTTATTCTTATCTCATTCATTAGTTCCAAGTCCAACCATACCTTCTTGCCAAATTTGTCCTTCCCTTCCTGCCCATGCATTATACTGGTTTCTTTGTGTTGTGTATGCACTTGTATGGGGTCTAAAGAGTTATTCGTCTGGTTCTTCAGGATCATACTTCGACCAATTTTAGCACTTGACAACATGCTTAGGATGTACGTCAGTTATTATTGGTTTTTGAGAGTTGCTTGGTTATTATAGCATGCCTAATTTTCTCTTGGTTTTAGAATTTGACTGTACTACGTCTATTCTCATAGGTGTCTAGTAGTTAATTTTTGTCCCTTGGGAAGATGCAGGACCAAGACCGTCCTTTAACTTCCAAGTGGTAGGAGTTAAGGCTTCGTCGATTTCCATTTTTTAGTTTTGAGAATGAGCTAAGTTTATTGTGAATTGCTATTGCGATATCATCTCCATATGCATGTATTGGTACTTACCAAAAATAATTATCTTCACAGATCTTATAATGTATTAATGCGCAAATGTGAAAAGTGAGCTTTTGTGATGGAGTATTTTTGATTGGCTTGCATTCTGCTCAAATTAGTTCTATCCATAGAAAAATTCTTTTTGTTTTTTCATGAAAATGAACTTTTGGCATTGCTTATTCATATGTAATCATTGAGTTGCATATAAACTGAGATCAATAATGGGATGTCTCCAGGGACACGAGTTGACATTGCGCGTCCTCTACAGGCTGTTTGGAGAAGCAGAAGAGGACAGAGACTTGTTTTCCTCAACAACTGCTACATCTGCATATGAAATGTTCCTTCTGACTGTGGTGTGGATCCTCTTTATTTAATTTTTTTTTTATCACATACTGCTGCAAGGAGCATGATTTATTGTTTTTTCCTCTTTCATTTCAATGCAGGCAGAAACACTTCGTGATTCTTTTCCAGCTTCTGACAAATCTTTGAGTAGATTACTAGGTGAAGCTCCTTATCTACCAAAGTCTATTTTCAAACTGTTAGAAAGCCTGTGTTGTCCTGGAAGCAGCAATAAAGATGGAGAGTTACAAACTGGAGATCGAGTTACCCAAGGCCTCAGTGCTATATGGAGCCTGATTTTGCTGCGGCCTCCTATTCGGGATGTCTGTTTAAAAGTTGCTTTACAGGTTGATTTCTCGATTTTCTGGATTTGATTCTGTTGTCTTTATTTATTTATGATATGCGTTTTCTGACATTGTGAAGGTTTTATAGGCCGCCTTCATCAGCCATTTCCACCTTTCTTACAATTGTGATAATCTTTATTAAAGCTTGACTCCATAGATGAACTATACATTTTCACTTATTTTTGTGGCTTTTTCTTGATTTATTTTTGTTCGATAAGAACTGAAATGATCCTTAGAAGGGGTAAAGAAATTTTGACAAACGATTCATCCTTGGAAAACTGAAGCTAATGGAATTGAGTAGGCTGTAGTGGGCTTATAATACTACAGTATACACTGAAGGGTCCCTGAACCTTAGTTGCAGGAACCTCCTATCAAGGTGGCGAATCCACCTCAGAACCTTGCTCCCGCGCTCCCAAGTCAGATTCTCCTAGGAACCTCTCTCCCAACAAAGATAGAACCTCTTAGTCATATAAATCCCAAAAGAAACACAAGTAAAAGATACCAAGTAAGAGAAAACTTAAAGTTATTATAAGTTACCAGATGAATATTTACCCAAATCTGCTCAAGTACGATAAACATGAAATTTATCTATATCCCCTAAGACAGCTATTGCCATGATAGGAATTACAAATTACAACGTTTCTTCTATTACATGTTATATTTGTATGTATATATTACGGTTCTCCAACAACGTTTCTTCTATTACGGTTCTACAACAAAACATTCCTATAGCTCCTCGGTTCTTGGAGGTTTAGAGGGGCCACTGTTTCAGTGGTATTCTGAGAGCAGCCACTTTGTCCATATATTGCCAAAGGTTAGGTCTGTCTCTAATCATCCTCCGCCCATACCCCCAATGATTGGGGACTAGATGGGTTATGTTATGTTGTTGCTGTTATTTGTATGTATATATTATTCCTAAGCGCTTCCTTTGGCGCTCCCAAATGAGGAGCTTCTATGATCCTCCACTCCACCCACCTTTGCCCCTGACCCCGCTCCCACCCCCGCCCCCCCGCTTTGTGCAACTAAGCCCTGAACTTGTTACTTATTGGTGCATTATTTTCTAAGGGATGAAGTTGCAAAGTTCCCCGTTTCTAGATTTCTTGAGTGTCTAAACTCTTTTTACCTTTCTTATCCTAATCGGATACATTTGAATTTTTGTTATATTTCCAGTTACTATTTGAGTGGAAACTTTTTTTTCCTTCACATTCCATTTTCTAACTTCTCTCTTTCTTTGACCCCTGAAAAGAGTGCTGTTCATCAGTTGGAGGAAGTGCGCATGAAGGCTATACGCCTGGTACCCTCTGTACAACTTTCTTATGAGTAAGTGAAGTTAAACTCCTCTCATTTAATTAATCTAGTTTTGTGTTTGTCTTTCTACAGGTGGCAAATAAGCTTTATCCTCTATCATCAATTGCCCAACAGATAGAAGATTTTGGGAAGGAAATGCTGTATGCCATAAGCCATGGTGATCATACTATTGACAGGGTTGATGGCAATGGTTCTGAATTACAAAAGGTAACCTAATTATGCTAACTCTTTAATGCTAATAATGCTCAATTGATGCAATAAAAATAATCTTTTACTGTTTACAACAACCAGGGCTCTTTTACTGTAACACTAGTAAGTATTAAAATGTCCAGAAATGTATTACTGTGTCAGTTAATTGCATTATGCAATGATATTAGTATTCTGAATTTCAAGATGCATTCGATAACTTGCGTAAACGACAAAACAGTTAGTCTTCTTTTGTTTTCTTGCTTATAGAGTTGTACGGCTATCTATTCGTTCGGACAATTATACGTCACAGAGTAATATGCTGTTTTATTCTGAGAAGAATTCGCTTTCTATCTCATTATATACCATTCATTTTAGAACAACACACAACATCCAACCCTTTGAACCATTATTAAAGCTAGAATAAAGGGTAAATGTTTGGACAGAGAAACTTAAACCTTGTACTCGAATGCTGATGCTTGAAGTAGTACATAATTCACTACTTATAGTGTTTCCCGTACTATTTTGGGCTTGTAGGTGTGAATGTCAATATATATACACACAGTGGGCTTCCGTTGCGGACGCCCGTTGCTGACTTAAATGCGGACTTTGTCTTTCCCGATCGAATTTCGATGATCCGAGCCGTTCAATATTGTTTTAGCAAGTTTTAGTAGCATTACCTCTTTGTGAGTCCACACAACGTCACGCTTATTGGAAATATAGGTGACATAGTGGTACTTAAGCAATTGCTAACTTTTTACTCCATCTCCCGAATTTCAATGTCGGTGACAAATAGTTTTTTTCTGCTTAATACTCCATCGCCCTCATTTTGAAGATGGGAACTGTACATTTTTTTGTGTTTCTTTTGCAACGTCACGCTAATTGTGGGTGATAGGATTGTAGTTTTGGATTTTTTTACCTTAACACATTATTAATTTATTACCCTTAATTTCATTTGGGTGAGGGTTTAATTTGTGGGGTTATTATGGATGGCACAACGTTTCATTGGCAGTTTTCATCTTAACACTCCCATCAGCTTTGTTTGGAAGATGAGTGACAGTTCTTCCCCCACACCCCACCTTTCTCAACACTTAATTCTTTTCTCAGTGTGATTACCCTTTTTTCCTACGTTTGCTATAGTGTTCCCCCCCAACCCAAAAACGAAAAGCAAAAGAAAAAAAAAATCCGATAGCAGTCCACACTAATTTCGCAGATGGTGGAAGTTTGTTTTTTGCTTTTTTCTACTTCGCCCAATTTGGGTCACAGTTTTTTTATATTATAGTTTTTTACCTTAACAAATGACCCCTCTTATTTTTTCTGGGTGGTGGTTTAATTTTGTTGAATTTTAGATTGTATCTCGTATCATTTTTCTTTCAAACATGTGTGACAGGGAGTTATTGTGGAGAATTTTTTTTTTCACTCCATCACCTTTATTTCTAATGTGGGTGACATAGGGTTTCTTAGAGGTTTTCGTCTTAATATTCCACTACCTTTGAATATGGGTGACACTTCACTTTTATTGTTGACTCTTCTACATCGCCATTATTTTCATTATGGGTGACGGGTCAGTTTTTCTTCTTTTTCGGTGGAGGTTCTCTAACTTTTTTTTGGAGCGTCACTCTCATTTCTTATGATGGGTGACAAATTGACAATGGGTTTATCTTTTACTTACACCATCATCCTCGTCTCCTATGTGGTTGACAATAGTAGGCTTTGCTCTCAACTATTCTTATGTCCATTCTAGGTGATGCTTTCGTTTAAGGGTGTTTCAATAGGATCACATGCTTCAGTAATCTTCCAACGGTATAGTAAATTAACCTCCTTTCAAATATGGGTGACAAAGTTATGCTAAAAACTTTTACCATGTACTCCGTCACCCTTATTTAAGGTGGGTGACAGTTCATTTTTATCTTAACAAACCCTTGCCCCTATTTCGAGATGGGTGACAGTTCGTGTTTCATTTTGCATTTTCTTGTTTCGAAATTTACCTTATCCCAATATGGGTGACGGTTTAGTTCTTTTTGGGTTTTTCCAACTTCATAGACATGGAAATGCGACTGTAAATCACCATGCCACCTCATTCCCCGACGTGGTCTTCAAATGAAATGTGAGATGCTGAATCATGATGGCTTTGTTCATTTTCCATTTTAACTTTGTTTTGTTTTTGTTTTCTAATCATTACCCTATTTTTCTCTTCAATTATTACCCTATTTATCCAATTATTACTTTCATTTCTCTCTCTATCTCTCTCTACTCATTACCCCTCTCTCCAATTATTACCCTATTTCTCTCTCCATCCACTACCAAAACTAAAATATCCAAAGATAGAAACCAAACAAAGCCGATGATTTTTAGTTTTGAATTGTTTGGATTATTTATCTCCTGAATGATGTTCAACTTAAGACCTCTTTGGTTTTGTACTTCTCTATTGTAGGAAACTTGATTGTGGACTTGTTGTCTATATTAATTCAGGATTCCAACTTGGAAAAACCCTCAGCAGAACAGCTATCACTGGAGTCGGTCACCAAAAATATCTCCTCTGATACTTCTGAGTCTTGCATATCTCAGAAAATGTCGTCCTCTTCATTAACTGATGCCCAGCGTTGCATGTCACTCTATTTTGCCCTGTGCACAAAGGTAGCGTTTAATTTTGTGTCAAATCTTGCTGTTGGTACTCATCACCAGTTGATTATTGTGCTCTTGTTCTTCTCTTTGTAACTGGTGGATACTGGTTACAGAAGCACTCCCTTTTTCGTGAGATATTCTATGTCTATAAAAGCACATCAGATACAGTAAAGCAGGTATGGTTGAATACTGTGGTAGTCTTGTAGTGTTCGATTATCAATTTATCACCATTCCAACTATTGGGTTGTTCTTGTAACGAGCTGCATCATGCAGGCAATTCATGGCCAAATCCCAATTCTGGTTCGCACCATTGGCTCATCATCAGAACTCCTTGAAACTATTTCAGATCCACCTACGGGAAGCGAGCACCTCTTGATGCAGGTAGTTTTGTAGCTTATATGTTGTTAGGTGCTTCCAAAAGGCGAAAGAAATGATACCACCTATTATTTGATTTTTCAACAGGTTTTGAATACGCTGACTGATGGGACCGTTCCTTCTTCAGAATTAATATTGACCATCAGGAAGTTATACGATACAAAAGTGAAGGTATTAGTACTATAGATCCTGATGTTTAATACAGGTCAGTCCTTTCTAACTTTTTTGTTATTTTCTTTCATTGTAGGATGTGGAGATTCTAGTTCCAGTACTGTCATATTTGCCGAAAGATGAGGTTTTATAATCATCTTCCCTGTTTTTCATGTCATTCTATGATTTCCTTGTCTCTTTGTTCCAAGATCGTGTACAGGGACGGATTTGAATGGGGGCACTTGGGGCCACGTGCCCCCACTCGAAACTGAAGAAATTTTGTTATACTTTTGTATATATTACCATAATTATGAAAGTGTGCTTCTATGTAAACATATATATCTTGAAAATATACATATGGAATTAGTTTTATGCTTCATTTTCATCGTTTGGTGCATTTATACTTGTTAGTTTTATGCTTCTCTTTATTTTTTCCCCGCCCAATCCTATTTAATGAAACAGTTTTTTTTATTAGTTTTTACCTAATAGAGTAAATTTTTTGCTATCTTTATTTTTTCATTTTCATTTTTCAGGTTTTGCGGATTTTTCCACATCTTGTTAACCTTCCTTTGGATAAGTTCCAAGCTGCACTTGGTCGTATTCTGCAGGTATCTTCTTTCAACTAAAGACTAAAGTTCTGGGGGCATTTTTATCATTGTCAGACAGCACTCCATTATGATACTATGTTTGATAAGTTTGTTAAAATTGCAGAATTTTGTTTACACCTGTGAAATTTTCTGATTGAAAACTCATCTTATGACCCTCTGATTTTGATGTATATATTTTCCTGAAACTCAAATAGAGACGGTTGAAAAGATTCTGAAATCTGAATAGCTTCGATTTGCATCTGATTCTTACCAATCAAGCCTTTCTAGGAAATGAAATATCGGCCTAATTTTGTTTCACTCGTCAGAAAGTCAATACTTTATCTTCCTATTTTGAATCTTAAAGTTGTAAGCTACTTCAACATTTCACTTACTGCTATTAGCAACTGGCAAACTTTTGTTGGCTGTGCGCCACACATTTGCATCAAAATGGTTGCATTGGTATTTTGCCACCATCCTTTTTTTCGCTCTATTCATTGTTTGTGCTTTTTTAATAACTAACTATGCCGTTTGCATCTGTCTGTGGGCCATATTCATCCAGAAATACTGGGTGGAGTGGGGTGAGGGCACTAAAAAGCATCTCCATCTTATATTCACGAATAGTTTGCATTTCATGTCTGACCTTGAAATGATCTCATAACATTGGTCTAAACAATCTTACTCAGGGTTCATCTCATTCTGGGCAAGTTCTCTCTCCTGCTGAAGTGTTAATTGCTATTCATGGGATTGATCCTGACAGAGATGGAATACTCTTGAAGAAGGCATATGCTCTCTCTTGCTCCCTCACCCTCTCTCTCTCTCTCTCTCTCTCTATATATATATATATATATATATATATCGGTATATACCCCTCCCTCTCTCATTTCCCTTGTTCTTCCACATTGCACCAACCTATGCAACTCTAATTATTTAAGCAGGTCACGGATGCATGCAATGCTTGTTTTGAGCAACGGCAGATATTCACCCAGCAAGTTCTTGCCAAGGTCTTGAACCAATTGGTAGGTACTCCTGCGAGCAATGACCATCTTTCATAATAACTACCTTATTTCACTAATAGGCAAAATATTCATGCAGGTTGAGCAGATTCCTCTACCCTTATTGTTCATGCGTACAGTCTTACAGGCTATTGGTGCTTTTCCAGCCCTGGTAAGAAAACAAATAGGTGATTGACATCTTAATATCATATAACCATTTTGGAATTGCATGGATTGACAGGAAATTATTGACTCATCCAGCCACAAAACAGGTTCGGTCTAGTGTCAAACTTTTCTCAACAAAAAGAGGATGATTTTACCGTGTTTTGTGGACTTATCTGCACTACTAATGTCCGTTAATAGTGCTTGTAAAATGAGTCAATTTCCTCTTCTTCTTCCTCGCATCTGAACTTGAACCTATACATACCACTACACCAGAACTTACATTCTTCACGGAACTATAAAAAATGGCACCATTTCAATACAAACCCATGTGCATATGTTAACTGATACGTTGGTATATCTATGTCTATATAGATGCATAGCCGTAATGTCTTCATAAATGGCGGCGACAAGGATGGATGATGATGATATTCACTGACGGCGATGGAAACCCACGTACTGCACTAAACTTAGTTACGAACTCAAAATCCAAAATTTATGAGCAAAAAATTTGTTCAAACAATTCAGGCGAACCCCAATTGGGAAACCAGTTGGAAGTCAAACAATTACGGTGAACACCAATTGAACCCCCAAGCAAATCAAGCATGAAATCAAACTCCAACCCAGAAGGCCAATTGAAGTTGAACCACTATTGAAAAACTTAATCGGAGATCCAATTACGGGATAATGTGGGAGGCGTGAGGTCTGGGAATCTCCTCAATTCCCCTTGAATTGCCAATTAAATTCCACAGGAAAATTGAGATCTGTACACACACACACACACACACACGTATATGTATATATTTATGAATATTAGGATCTTATCTATTAATTTGTTCCAAACCCCCCCCCCCCCACCCACAGCCAACTGTTTAGAAATGCTATAGACCGATTCAATAGGGTTTCTGTTCTGGGAACCAAATGATGGTTTTCTTGATGTTTGTCTAGGTGTTTTGGCTGGCTTAAAAATGGGACAAGGACATAAACTCATTGGAAACAAGCGCCGCTGGCCTCCGGAAAACCGAGCATTTAACCTCATTTGACACTGCTGAGTTCATTCAAGCACTGTGAGAGAGTAGTGAAATGACAGAATAATAGAGGAGGTTATGCACTAGAGAGGGAAATGAGTGAGAAGAGGAAAATGACATCACTTGTAAATTGCAAGATTATAAGAGGCTATTTGTTACTAAAAAATACTCCCTCCGTCCCAATTTGTTTGTCCAACCTCGAAAATCCTACCTTTTTTTTTTTTTAGGGAACACAATGATTACACCTAAAAAGATTCAACTTTCCACATTTACCCTCAACTTTTTCAAAGAAGTTACTTTATTCCACTAAAGAAAGGGTTCCACTAAAGAAAGGGCAAAAACGGAAAATCAATCCAATTAGAAGTCAAATGGACAAACATTTTGGGACACTTAAAAGTCAAAAAATGGACAAACAAATCGGGACGGAGGGAGTAGTTTACTCTCCACATAGGCGCTTGACACTTGCTCTCTGTTAGTTTGGATGGAAAATCTAACTGTGCACGTAAGCCCACAAAGCATGGGGAGTTATGTGCAAATGCCCGCACATTGAGCAAACCACTGGGGGTGTAAGTGAAGTTTGCCCTATATCTATCTTAGGATCAAAGTTTTTTGGATCATCTTCTTCATTGGGTCGGTGGTCAAAACCTGAGCCTACTAACCTCTAGGTTGTGGTTTCGAATATGTGGACAACCACAAAGGTTAGAAGGTTAATTGTATACCCAATTTAGACCTCCCAGGCGCCGACATTTTTTTTTGTTTGATGTTCACATTCTCAATTTCACTTGGTCTAAGTTTTTAAAAATCATCTTTGTGGGTAAAATCATCTAATTTTTTAAAATTATGTTGTGCGCAAAGATATGAGTCTAATGGGTTTGAGCGAACAAATGGCCCTTGACAGAGCTCAATGGAGGAAAATGGTTCATGTTGCCGACCTAAATTGATTGGGACATAAGGCTCGGTTTGGTTATGTACTATTGTGATGCATTGAGCTGGAACCTGAAGTGTGGATTAGTCTCTTGACTTTTTAGTTGATTATGGAATTTGAACCCATGGTGTGTTTGTTTAAACCTCTGTGACTGTTCTACTTCTATGTTTTATCTTAGCCATTCTTGAAGGCCTAATGAAAAACCTGCTATGGTCTATGGAATGTTGTCCAAATTTGGGCAAGTCTTGGTGTTGACTAAACTTAGATGTTTAAACTCACCTCTGAGTTTAAACTTCTGAACTTTGCTTTCAGCCCATGAGTCTTTCCAAATTGCTTGTCGGCGTTGCAATATCCCCCAAAGGAAAAATGATTTGATGTCAAATTTGACTCTTGTATCTATTCAAACACTAAGTGTCCCCATAACTGAATTTCCGAGGTTGCCTACATTGTCAATTTCAACCTCCTTCGTTGAGCTTAAGTTGCATGACCGAGCAAAGCTTGGAAACTACTAGGAACAAAAATCTTGGCCTGAAAATTTGAGTACTCTGCTAGGGTCTTTTGAAGCCCCCTTTTCCCCCCCTAAGCTTCACGATGGTTTATCTAATGTTTCGTGGCCATTTTATGGAAGGATGTGCGATGACACCTTTTTTCTGCACTAGTATCGTCTATTTTGCAATGTATCAAATGTTTTAAGAGCTGTATTGGTGCTATGTTGCAGGTGGAATTTATCATGGAAATCCTCTCACGTCTTGTAAGCAAGCAGGTGACTGTACATAAAACATTGTTATTAACTGTGTGTTGCTCTCCAAAGGCGAGGCTTATTAAACAACAGATCGAATATGCTGCTGCAGATTTGGAAATACCCGAAGTTGTGGGTAGGATTCTTGAAGTGTGCCCATTTAACCAAGCCTCAGTCTTTTAGTGTGTTGCTTCAGGTATGTTTTGCTTGTTGCAGCAAACCATTTCTTTAGAAGTCTAATTCATGTTATCTCGAGCTTCTTTAACTGTTTCTCTTTTTACTATTCTACGTACTTTGTTATGACTCACCCTCTTGTTAGGTTGTACTTTTCTGTCTTTTTGCTAGCCTTAAATCTTCAGTAACAAGCTTAGAAAAATACTGGGTGATATACACCTATCTCCCTGATATTTTTGCGTCATACACTTCCCTCATTGGGGGTCTGCAAATGACAGAAACCTCCTTTATGTTGGGTCTTCAGTGACTAGTTCAGCCTCCTGGAAGTAGAGATATAAGTCTACCTTTTTCTAGTGATTAAGCATTGCGTTGAAAGAGCAAACAATGTAAAAGACACGAGGATATAATTCTACCTTGAGCGAGGAGAGGTATCACTCTTGTTTCATTGAGGCTATTTAATCTTCTCTATTGTCACCCCTTGGTCCACCAGAGTTCACTCAGTGAGAGAACTCTTTTACAATTCAATCTGCTGAAACAAGTTAACTTTCAATCTTCATCAAACATTCTCCCTTCATCCCGCCACACTTGCTGTAGTTGGCAATTACTACCGTGGCAGGCGACTTTTACCATTACAATTTCATATCCCAATGGTGTTTTAAGCGTACACGAAACCTCGAAATCCACGGGAGCTACAGCCCTCCATGCTATCAAGAATCCATCAACATGCAATACCACAGCCAGCTGGCAACATCCATGCATAAACACAAAACCTACTTTGACCTATAGTCGACAACTCACCATTAACGTTATTACAATTGAAAACCAGGAACCTGCAACTATGCAAGTCCACTTGTTTAGACAAATTATATGCATGGTCCACAGTGGCGGAGCCAGGATTTAGGTCTGGCGGTGACGCTGTTTAACCGGAGTCCACTGCTATTGTTGTACATTTTTAGTGACAATATGAAGAAAAAGGTTAAGTGTAAAGTTAGGCTTTGTCCTGGACTTCGTGTTTTGTTAAAACCAAAATAAAGGTTTGATTCAATTATCCTGTGGTCCTTAAATGGAAGTCATTGAGATATTTTTGTATGATCCAAACAATTCATTTTTTAAATCACTATCTTTCCATCAGTGGTGTGAACAATCAAGTTGTTTGGGTACTGGTAGGTGCCTAATCCATTAGACTATTAGAGTAAAATAACACTTGTTTTGAAACTGGGGGTGGCCTGTGCCACACCCACCCCCAAGCTACCTCCGCCCACATGCATGGATAAACCATGATGGCTACATGGATTCATTTGCATCCTGTTATTTGTAATGATGGGTAGTGGGCAGCAGGCTTTATAGTGTGAGGCGGCCACAAGGCACCGCATTCACTCTCAAAATAATCTCTTTCTGCACCCCCTCTGTCTTCTGGTGTTGAATTTAACCACGGCAGATTCCTGTACGTCCCTTCTTTTGGAGCAGCAATACCATCACTCCCTTCCTGTATCATATATGTACACCTGTCAATCCAGAGCATGAAAATAATCAGCTCAGACATTCTCTCAGAATACCAGAACATCGCATGAACACAGAATTTGATTATTTTGATTTGAAACCCATGTGGTCAGGGAGGCCTGGTTAGGCAATCGGAGGTCAGAATTTTATCTGATCTCATACTTCATTGTCGGTACCCTCCATATTGATGAGCAGCATAACTACCACCATCTTCAACTGTGGGACCACCATTCTCTCTAAGACTCTACTGTGGGACTACCATCTCTTTTTTTAGAAAGTGATGGGTTGGTCTAGGTCGGGTTTGGCCCGGACCAGCCACCCGACCGAACTACATTGGGTTACAGAAAACAAGACCCCCACTCGACCGATCAGATCTTCGAAACTGTCCCTTAGTGTGTCTCGGTTCAGCAGTCGGGTATGGTCGGTGTTGACGGGTTGATTCATGCAACATTTCTCACAAGAAATCAAAAACAGGAGAAAGAAGTGGGAATACAGAGTGAAAATGGAGCATATATACAGATGTATATACATGTCTATACCTATGTCGTGGTTAGTTCCAAGAATTGAAGAACTGGTATGAAACCATAGGGCATATCAGATCTGATGGAGAGAAGAGAGGTTTAGGATGGATGGGAGGGGAAAGGTTCCTATTGTTTCAGCTTCAATGCTTCATGGGGGAGATGATGAAAATGGAGTCAACCGATCAAAATAGGTTGGTTCAGGTTCCCATCGTTTCAGCTTCAATGCTTCGTGTGGGAGATGATGAAAATGGAGTCAACCAATCAAAATAGGTCAGTTCGGGTTCTCCAGATATTTAAATGTTCCACCTGTTGACCGACCAACAATCTGAGATTGTTTGTGAGTGGGACCCGCAGCCGACCCTCGTTGGTCACTTTTTTTGCTCGGATCGGTCAGGTGATTCAGATCCTTGCAAACCCCTAGTAATTGAAACTCTTACCCGCTCAGCTACCAGACCAGAGGAGCCCAGACAGGTCAGGTAGTTAGGAGGGTAGGCTTTATTATCCATTGAAACTCCCATGTGTTTCTATGTGGTTAGTTTTATGAGTGTCTGTGTGATGGACGCACATTGTCTCCCAAGTGTCTGATGACTCTGATGTGTGTCCGGTAGTAGAAAATAAAAGAAACTAATGGGGCACGTTTAGACAAGTGTTCAACTTGCGTCTGATTGCCACAGTTGCATGCCACCTTTATAGAAGTGTCCGTGATACTTAGGCTGTTGATAGCTTAGTTCCTCTCTTTCTCGGCAGACTTAGTTCTGCCTTCATAGAAGGGTCCGTGCTTCTTTGGCTCTGTATGTCTTAGTCACACATTCAGTTCAATCTTGTTATCATTGATGTGATGTCATGATGTTATTTTGATGGTCCTTTTTTTTTTTGCAGCTACCTCCGACACAGCTTGAAAATGCTCTCAATAAAATGGCAGCACTTAGAGCCCCATTGATTGCTTATGCTAGCCAGCCAAATATACGATCTCCACTCCCGAGGTTCACTTGAACTTTTTCTCATGCAAAAAATGGAATAACATTCCTTGTTGCTTATCCTGATGTGAACCTGGATTGACTGTGACTTTTTGGTAGGTCTGTGTTGGCGGTTCTTGGAATTGTATCAGAACCTCAAAATTCAAGTCAGACACAAACAACTCCAGCTCATACTGGAGATGTAGGTGATTCAGATATGGAGGCAGTGACTGAAAAGTCCAAGGAGTCACCAAGTGGGAACTAGCTTGAGTTAAATGTGCATCTGCATTCTCGGCAGGGATGATGAGAAAACAAAATACGTGAATTCAGTGGAACACAAGCATACTTGTAATGTAAGTTATTTTCAGGCTTCTTGAATTGGGGGTTATGCCTCATACCTTGACATTGCTGTGAATATTACGGCATGTTTCCAATCTAGGAAGTTTAGCTCGAGTTCTTCAAGTGCGACAAGTAATGTAACGTCTGACTGTTGCAAATTTGTCCGAAGTACTGTAAAGTTACTAGTGTCATGTACATTTACGTTACAGTAGAGTTCTCGTAGTGTTGTAAAGAAAATAGTTCCAGAAATGTGCCTGGAAGCTGGAATTAGTTACAGTAGGAAGCTGGAATTATTTGTCTTCTGCGTTTGCTTCACTGTTATTTTTGGTTTCCTGAATCTTTCTGGAACCATTCAAACGTAAGCTTGCAACTTGAATTCATACATTTGTTTTTCTGACATGGATGAAGAAAACAATAGACAATTACGAAACACTAATCCTTTCAGAGTCTACGATAGCTGCAAATCCTAATGAAAATTCCCTAGTTGAGACGAGATCATCCTTTGAAGGCAGTCGAAGGCCAACCACTGAGCAGCCTTGTTCTTCTCTCCGCAGCACCACCTAAACTCCCAACTTCTTGAACTTGCCCAAAATATAATGTCCTCCACAATAGCTCTAATCTCCCAAGGACAAACTGAATTTGGGAAGGGAAATCTAAGGCTTCGTTCCGCAACTCAATATAAGTACTTATTTTTTAAGAAAGTAATTTCAAGCCCAAAAATCATGTGCTTACGCAAATAATTTTTCTACCACTATGGATCTTGTTTGATGGATCTCATTGAGATCTTTAATACGATGTAAAAAAAATTGAAAAATTATTTTTCATTTACATTATTTTTGAGTTTGAAAATATGAAATAAGCTACTTATTTTTTAAGAAGGTTTTTGGAACGGAGCCTAAGTCCACAGCCAAAGCTGCATGCTATACAATTTTTTGTCCAAGCGGTATATATTAGCGGGGGTTAGGAGGTAGTAGTTAGTAAGTTAGTTCACAGGGGTTCAAAGGTTGTCCATTGTCTTAAACCATAAATGCCCCTAACGGCGGGGCTTGAACCACAAGAGAAGGACCGGGAAATACCATTGGCTACAAGCCCTTCGGTCTATGAAATATAGAAATCGTAGGCCCATCTCGTCCTCCGATTGATTTCTCACCAACTTAGCTTAGATTTTCATCTTACAAATATCGAACATAAACTTATGAGTGGTCCACGGTCATAAACAAAGATTGATTGATTTCTCGCCAACTTAGCTTAGATTTTCATCTAACAAATATCGAACATAAACTTATGAGTGGTCCACGGTCATAAACAAAGATTCATTGTCAGTGAATTATGTACTGTGTTCTTGTAAACTTATTTGTTCAGAACTTATTTTGATATTTTTTACTTTTTATTTAACTTTTCATCATAATTTTTGTGGTTAATGATTCGTCTCGATCGAAAAATTATAAAAATATGGATCGATATTGAAAAAAGTTCATATAAGATGACACTTTTGACCAAAAAAAAAGTTTGAAACTTTTTTCCTCTTTAGCGAACTTTTTTTTTTTTTTTTTTTTGCTTTGGTCACAATTTTTTACTTTTCAGACTTCTCTCATCGAGATGGATGATTAATGCAAAAAAAAAAAATAACGCAAATTTAACGAAAATTCAAAAAAAAAAAATTAGAGCAAAACTAGTAAATGCAAACAGAATTTGAATAAGGACAAAACAAAAAAAAATTCCAAAAGTCAAAAGAGTCCTTGGTGGAACGGGTCGACTCAAAGTCGAGACCAAAATAGTCCTCCCATCAAACATGCCCTATGAATTTGAGGGAGTTGAGTTTTATTCACTTTCCTTAAAAATGGGTGAACATTACTTTCCTTTCTATTGATTAAAATGGTGTGGATTCCACCATAAAATGATGTTATGCTTACCAAAAAGTGTATTGTAGGGTTAAGCATGACATCACTTGTAGTGAAATCCACACCATTTCAACCAATAAAAAGGAGGGTAATATTTACCCTCTTTTAAAGATTGTGTGAACAAAATTGCACTCGCTTTGAGGACATCTCTAGTGGATGATTTTAATTAGCATATCATTAGTGTCACAAGTTCACTTAAATCAGTGATAAACTGTTTGCAAACCCAATCATTTAGGTGTGTCTCGGTAAAGATATTCGTCTCTCTCCTCCATGAACTTTTTTTTTTGGTATGTTGGAAATTCATTCAAATACTAAAAACGCAAGATCACAAGGAAAGAAAACATAGAGTCCAAACCAACCTAAAATGGCCAAAGCGACTAATCTAAAACCTGCCTAACATTTAGGCCGTCTCTGATAAGGAATTCCCTAAGAGAGATGGGAATGTCCACAACAACAATCAGGTCTTGGTCTTGCTCTCCTCCATAATTTGAGAGAATATATTCTTCTCTCCGTTAATTTTACTCTCTCTCTCCTCCATGATTTGAGAGAATATATTCTTCTCTATGTTACTTTTAGGCTTGAAACTTAGGGGGGAAAAAGAAAAAAAAATTTCTTTTCTATTGTTTTGTTGAAAGAGAACAAGTAAAGAAAATAAAGATTTCAAATTCAATAAATAGTAAATTTTACCTCCTATTTTTCTCTCATTTATTTTCTTTTCCTTTCCAAACAGAGCCTTACTCTCTTTCTCTGGGCTTTTCACCAAAGCCACAAACTCCATTACCCATTTCTCTCTCTCTCTCCAAACCTACCCATCTCAGAACACGAATATGTAATCCTGACGCATTGATCCAACATTGATCTTACATATGAAGAGAAGGTCCCTGGCCCTATAGCACCTCGCCACACGTATCAAAATTACTGTATCTTCTTTTACCTCTAGCCATAGCATGACTGCTGCAGTAGTAAAAAGGGTGGTCCGCGATGGATTACATATATACAGATACATGCATATAGATATATTTACACAAAAATACAGAGAGAGAGAGAGAGAGAGAGAGAGAGAGAGAGAGAGAAAGAGAGAGAGAGCATGAGTGCAGATTACTACAAAATTCTTCAGGTGGATCGAAACTCCACCGACGATAACTTGAAGAAAGCCTATCGAAAGCTCGTAGCCAAATTTAAAGAAATCTCCGAAGCCTACCACGTACACATATATCTATATTCTATCTATACAGCTATGAGAAGAAGGAAAAAAAAAAGATTTTTGCCCTCCAAAATTTGTGGTGTTTTTGTTTAGTGGGTCATTTAATGAAAAATTTTAGAGCCCATTTATAAAAAATAAAAAATAAAAAACTTTTAAAAAAAGTAAGTGCGAAAACATTTATCTGTATCTATAAGCGTGCGCGATCCCTCTAGGAAGCGGACTATATATATATATATATATATATATGTATGTTCTTTGCACTGATCTTTTCAACTCTGAATCAACACTGGGGTTTGTTTTTATAGGTTTTGAGTGATCCTCAGAAGAGAGCGGTCTACGATAAGTATGGAGAAGAAGGATTGAAGAGACGATTCAGTCCTCGAAGAGCGGAATTCGTCTCCGGTGGCAACGGTAGTCCGTCATCCAACCGAATGAATCCTCTAAGCCAGGACGACATATTCCGCGAGTTTTTGGGGCATCTGAGACCGTCTGGAGGAGGATCACGAGCCGGCGGCACGTCCTCCGGTTCTCAAGGGAATAATATGTTTGCCAATTACGGGGAGCGCAAGGCGGCGGCGATAGAGCAGACGCTGCCTTGTAGTCTGGAGGATCTGCATAAGGGGACTAGCAAGAAGATGAAGATCTCTAGAGAGGTCACTGATCCCTTTGGGTAAGCTCTAGTGATTTAGGGTGAACTTTTGTTGAATTCAGGTTTTATTTTTTTAGATTAATCATTTGTCTCGTCTCTCGACCAGATGAGTCTAAAAAGTGAAAAAATTTCGCCAAAAGCAAAAGAAAAAAGAGTTCGCTAAAGAAAAAAAAATTACAAAACCGCTGGTTTTTTTTTTTTTTTTACAATATCGTCCTATATGAACTTTCTTTCAACTTTGATCTATATTTTTGTACTTTTTCAACTTCTCTTGTTGAAAAGAATGATTAATTCCAGAAAATACAACGAAAAGCTAAACGGAAATTAATTACAGAAAGTAAGGGCTCATTCAGATTTTTTTTTATCTTTATTCAATTTATTTTTGCATTTATTAGTTTTTCGTCGATTTTTTTGAAAATTATTGCTTTGTCATGACGAGAGGAATTTAAAAAAATAAAAAATTATGATTAAAATCTATTTTTTTTGAATACAGACAAATATAATCCAATAGACCAATTTTTTCGTTTTTATTCCAAAAAAAATTATGATTTCGATCGTAACTTTTACTTTTTAAATTTCTCTCGTCATGACAAAGCAATAATCCTCAAATAAATCAATGAAAAACTAACAAATGAGAATAAAAATTGAATAAGGACAAAAAAATAAATCAAATGGCTTATTTAGCCGAATAAGGCCTAAGGGTATTCACAATGCTATAATAAAAATTGATAACCAAAAATTGCCACATCAGTTTTTGATTATTCATTTAAGAGATTGCTAAGGTTAACTAGATGTCTACAATGGCATAATTAAAATTGGATAACCAAAACTTATTACATCATCTTTTCAAACTACAAAAAATTGAAAATTGTGAATAGTAGAAAATAGTTTTTCTAAAAATAGTTTTGAAACTAATAATAACTATTTACTAGAAATTGAAAATAATTTTTGAAACTTTTTTTTGAAAAAAAATTAGTAAAATTTTTTTTTTTTGAAAATATTTTTCGAAAGAAAGAGAGATTAAACATTTTTGTATAATGATATGTGTATTTGATTGAGAATATTTAGGGAATAAGCAAAAGGTTGCTAGTTTTGGTTATTCAAAATCTAAAATTTGATTACTTCTAAGGAGGTTATTAAGCTTGATTATAACATTATGAGCCGTATTTTGCACCAGCATTGTTAACTTTAAAAACCTTTTACATTTGATTATAGCATTGTGGATACTCTTAGTTTTAGTCGAGAAATATGGTGGACAAAAAAATTTGAGAGGGATTCCATAGAAGTCATGACTCTACGTTCATGATGTACTTGTAGGAGAGCTACCACAGTGGAGGAACTTCTCACGATCGATATCAAGCCAGGTTGGAAAAAAGGAACGAAAATAACCTTCCCAGAGAAAGGAAACGAGCAACGAGGCGTCCTACCCTCGGACCTCGTCTTCGTGATCGACGAGAAGCCTCACGGCGTCTTCCAAAAGGGACGGCAACGATCTAGTTATCACCCGGAGGATCTCCCTCGTGGAAGCTCTGACAGGGTACACGGCAGAGGTCACGACCCTCGATGGCCGGAAACTGACGGCTCCCATCAACACCATCATCAGTCCCGCCCACGAAGAAGTTCTAACCGGGGAGGGCATGCCGATACCCAAGGAGCCGTCGAAGAAAGGCAACTTGACGATCAAGTTCGACGTGTTCCCCAGCAGGCTCACTTTGGAGCAGAAAAATGGCATCAAGAGATTGCTGACATTGTGGTAGCTTGTGCCTCTTCTTCTACCGATCTTGATCGATGCAAGCTTAAATTAGTTTTTCCTTTGCTTCATTGCTTGGCTTTATGATGAAACTTAAGGAAACTCATCCATTGGTCTTGTTTGAGTATGTTGAGTTTTCGCCGCCTGTCTGATATAACGAAAAATTGAATCGGTGGTTCCGAAACTTCTTGTGTATGTTCAGTTGCATGTTTTTTGTTAGCTAATACTGATTGATTCACCGCATCTTCTCGTTCATTACGTTAGGAGATCTAATCAAGCACTCGAAATGCGACATTGACTAGATGCTGAGATTCCTTAGGTTGATCCTGCTGAAGGTGCTAGCCAGATTGTTAAGAGTAATGATCTCGCTGATCCAAAGGCTTTGTTTGAGATGGTTAGATCAAATTCCTGGTGATATTTTCTAGAGAGATTTAGTGATGAGTCTACTATAAGTAACCTGTAGAGTTTCTAGTCCACCTCAATAATTTGTAGAGTTCCTAGTCCACTTGCTTAATAAGCTCACCTCCACCTCCACCTCCACCCCCAAGCCCACCCCCACCCACCTCCACCACAACCACCACCCCCCGCCACATAACCACTGAAAAGTTCGCCGGAGTGCCTGAACGACTAAAACCCTATGAAACTTAGTGCGTAAACCACTAAAATCTCATGAAAGTGTCTAAATCACTAAAACCCTATGAAACTAAGTGCACCCTAAAATTCAATGAAAGTGCCTAAAATCCTAAACCCAATGAAAATGTCTGAATCACTAAAACCCTATGAAACTAAGTGCACCCTAGAACCACATGAAAGTGCCTAGATTTTCCGGCGAACTTCCTGGTGCCGGCGAACTTCCGGGCGCCTGTCAACTTCCCGGCGATGATGTGGCAGGGGGCCGGGTATAAATATTAAATTGAAATGGAGTGGATTGGGCCTACTATAAAATGTTAAAAATTGACAAGAGACTTTATTAACTTGAGAGGTGGAGTAAAGACTCTACAAGTTCTTTATAGTGAATCTAAGACTAATTTTTTATATTTTTTCTGTAGTTGCAGTAGGTAGACGACATTGGTTACCCCGGGCATTGCGAGCAAGCCTCAAAGCGAAAAACCATCGCTGTAGCCCTCCACACCCTGCATGATGGCTAACAAGGAGAAAGGAAGGACATTGATCAAGTATGGGGGGGGCGGGGGGGGGTGGCAGGTAGTTGTAGTTAACCGGGGGAGATGGGATCCCTCTGCTTCACGTCTTTCTTATTATAGGAAAGATATGGCGAGCAGAGCGTACCCTTTCTTAATGGATGTTCCTAGGTTTTTTGATCCCTTTTATTGTCAGTACACGACACGTTGATCTATTCTATTTCTAATCTTCGATCATAACCCCCAAAAGACCAGAAAGTCGTTTTAGATATTTCTATGAGTCGTTTGGGATGGAAGTTATTTGCCTCTCAAAATAAGTGTATTTGATCTGTTTTTGACTGTGAATGTATAAAACTCTAGATTGAGAGGATTGTCAAGGTATTCACTTTGGACTTATTGATAGTATTTGGTTATCCTGCAGAATTGACGAAGGGATTGTATTGAAGGCACAACACAACGTAAACGGAATCCCACTTAGATAAATAAACGATTGACAACGGCCACCAATAAAGGGCCAATTTCTCCCGAAATTTCATTTTTTTTAAGAAGGTGTTTACCAATTTTTTCCTTCTTCGGAGCGAATCGACAGAGAACGAAAACAAAAACAACAAGCCAACAACAAAAAGAAAAGGGCCAATGCAGCTTGTCTCCACAAACGGATTTGAGGTTCCTTGCCGTATTTCTGGACTTCACCGGAAGAGAAATGACGAATGAATCAAATGCTATTTTTGGTGGTGATGAATCGACTCGTAAAAGAAGACTGTCACCCGCCAATCTTCAAGAACGGAATCGACCCATCGATTGGGCGGAGTGGATTGATGGTTTAGTGAAGTGGGGTGGAGCGGAAGAAAAATAACAAATAGACTTTGTTATTTTTCTAAGGTAGAATTACAATTAAGAAGATCCTCATTAAAAGTAAAAAAATTAAGTTAATCCTACTCGTAGGAAAACAAAAATTAAGAACAAAATTAAGACTTTGATTTGTTGAAGGAGTTTACAATGAAGCCAAAAGAGGCCATTTATAGAAAAATAAAATGTGTAGGAAATAACTTCCTAACTTCTCACCGCTCTTCAACATCTTTCAAGTGTCCAAATAACTTCCCTTCAACTTCAAAGTATGTAGGAGCACGCCAAGTGTCCTACATGCAAATAACAATAATAAAAGAAATAAAAACTAGTTATATTATTAATACGAAATAATAAAATAGGAAACATTCTCATAATCGCTACCTTCCAGTCGATCATCGACAGGCGGTGAATATATAGTACAAACAGAAGGGAGTACAGATTTGAGATGATTCGAAAGGGAGCAGACGCAACACGCAGTTGGCGTCTCACCTGCAAAAAAATGAAACAAAATTGAACCTTTGTATAAAGGTATCGAGATTGCGATCTGACTTGAGGAGTTATCGGAGTCTTTGGAGGAGGGTCAAGCCCAGTGCCAAGAACAAACATTTGTGTGCTCTTTGGAAAATTTTCCCCTGCTATTTTTTCTCCTCCTTAGCAGAGGCCGGCCTTTTTGACAAAATATGGAGATTACACGACATGTATAGCTAAGAATGTGTAGTTGACGCATTGAAAAGATTCGTCGGGACATAGCTTCACTTTCAGATTGTCCAAACTTGTTCGTTTTGGGTCTCAAAATCTTGCGCGCACAATCTCCAATAAATTTTGTCTATCTATCTCTTTGCACTTATTACTCTAAAAAATTTCATAAAACCGAAACCGAACATGGTAACCTTTGCAAATCACACAATATTGAGTTTAAGAAAATGCTTGTGGTGATTCACAACGATAATGATCAAGTTGATCAGATAATGAAAGGTACATAACCTTGTATCTGTTTTCTCAGCTTTTATCTTCCAGAGTTAAGAACAAAAAGCCTACGAACACAACTTTAAAATACAATTAGTTTACACTTGTGCGTCCGAAACCGTTCAATGCATAGCAATGCTCTTGTCGGAAAGATAGGCTCTTTTGCACGGAAAATAATTCTATAACATCATGTGGCGGTGATGCCCCAAGCTTTTTCTCTACCGTACAATGTGGCGGGATCTAAGACAGTGCGTGATCCGACCACATTGTGCAGTAGCCAGTAGAGAAGGGGCCTGGTTGGCGGTGCCCAAGGCCACTGTATACTCCATTAACAATACTAGTATGTGGGGCCCACTCCCTTTGCGAATATGCGTAAGTGTTTGTGTGATACTGCGATTATCTTCCCAATTAATAACGTCCTTCGGGCCTCAGAACAAAGTCACCGAACTACTACCAAAATTAAGTGATGGGGATTGGGCCCATATGGTCATTTTGTTCTCTCTCTAACAGCCTTCGTCGACAATGCTGGAAGATACTATAAAATGGGTTTGTTCCTAAAGATGTTCGTTTCGGTGAATTGACAAAAACTGTTGTAAGATTTTTCAATTTGATAATCCTAATCTACTTTATCCATTTGGAGGAGGAGATAAGTGCTTACGGAAATCAAACCATGTCCATAAAAAAATTCTCTACCAATTGGGGTAGCATCCTGTAACTGAAAAAAGTGTAGGAATCCACACTTCCTGCAACAGTTGATATCATTTCCATCATTCAAATCAAGGAGACAACTTTGAATCACTTCTCCAAAAGAAAAAAAACTGGCAATGCTAATAGTAAAGCTCGCAATTTCTGCAAATCATCTCGGAAAAGCCACCCAAAAGAAATGGAAAATGATCTACCCAAAAAAAAATATAAGTTCAAGAATTCTGGGTACAACGCTTCATCCAAAATCGCGCTTTTACTTTTTTGTACTGCTTTATTTCTTTAATTATGCCATCCGAAAGTGCATCAACATCATTGTTCTTCCCGTAAAACTTCACAAATTCCATGTTAGGGTCCATCAAGTACCTGCAGAATATAACAATACAATAAAAATCAGCAGAACCTACGAATTTCTATAATATCATTCAAGCTAAGCAACCCCATGTCTCCTACGGAAAATTTGGGATAATGGATAAAAGGAAAAGGAAAGCAATTCTAAGATTTGTAAAATACCAGTTAAAGTAGCGAAGAAATGTTATCATTTTCCGAGCACTAATTGGCGAGGAAATGTTTTCATTTTTCGAGCAATGTGAAGCCAACATCAGACAACAGTCTAACAAATTCCAGTAAAGATATCCACATGAACGGTATACATACATGACTATTGAGTGATCGACAAGGTAGTCTGAGCCTTCCTCTTCTGTCTTCATATAGTAGACTCGATATGCACGAGCAACTTTCTTTATCTCCTCTGGGTTACCCGTTAGCCCAATCAAATTTGGGTGAAATTCTGCGACATTCAAATTCAAATGGATAATTTGAATGACATTTAAAAGCCTCACATGCAACTATCTAGAAGTAGCGCATCTCCAATATGCAATTCCGATCTTATGAAAATCACCTTTGACATATTCATGAACTTGCTCAACAGTGTCTCTTTCAGGATCAACTGAGATAAATACGGGTACTACCTCAATCCCAGCACTTTTCTCTGCACCATAAAATGTAAAAAGCAAGAAAGTCACAATCCTAAAGGTTAAAACTTAAAAGCACCAATATAACTGCATATTCTCAAGTGAAGGATGATGCAATAACAGGCAGCAGTAGGGAGAGTCATGTCCTCTAAATTTAGGCAAGGAATGCATCAAAATAAAATTTGCACGCCTAGTCAAAACATTTGGCAAGAATTCTGCCAATAGTCAAAATAAATGTATTTCTTTTTCTCAATCCCGAAGCATTATTTTTATTCATTCTTTGGGTCCCATGGTCCCTAAATTTGTAGGAATACATTTGTTCACCGCCAAAATACTTAGTAAACACATGTTATGATTTTCCAAGTAGTTCATGTCCATCAATAATACTATGTTATTGCTTTTCCACCACAAGAGATTGTTTAAATTTTCAGATTCTTATGAAATGAAATGAAACTTTGCAAAAAACACGTGATGAATTTAAGTAATGAAAGATTTCCAATAAATTAGAGGTGTCTGATGTGCAGGTTAGGAGATTGGTGTTAAAAATAGCGTGAAAGATGTTAAATATCCAGTCTAAGTAGAATATAGACACATCATGCTCAAACATATGGCATCAACATTTCCATTTCTAATCCCATATTCATTAAGCCCCAAATAACATGAAACAATTAGCAACTTACTTATTTTATCAACTGCAGCAGCAAGCTTTTGTAGCTCATCAGGGCAGATATCAGGGCAATGAGTGAAGCCAAAATACATCACCGTCCATTTTCCCAGAAAATCTCTATCAGTAACTGCCTTACCATTATGGTTGACAAGAATGAATGGACCACCAATGGCTGCTTTCCCCACAGATGGTCCCTGTTTTACTGCAATTGAAGCATTGTTTATATCTGTAGCAAGAAAATTCCAATCAGTACAAGTTCAAAATGTGAAAAACGATAACTATTATGATTAATCACCCACTCAGTGTAGACCGAACGCATACGTTAATCACTCTCCGTAAAATGTAGACCAACACCAACTTATAAAATGTAGGACATAAATAAGTCCAAATAGGTTATAAATCCAAATAAAATAAGTGACAATAAAAGCAAGAAGCAAAACATGAAGAATACGGTATTATTGATCCCTTTCAACAAACATCCAGTCCTTGGATTCCTACTTAGGCCACATAAATCAAAGGAAAACGTATCCATGACTCCAACTGGGTATTGATTACTAAGAAACCATCAAGACAATATTCTTGAAAGAGTCCCATCACAACTTGTTTCTACTCAACAGCATGATTCACTAGTATCCTACTCACCGTAGGGATCTACCTTCAATATGCCGTCTCTTTTCCTTGTCATAGTAGAAGATCACACCTGCTCCAGCAGCAACCAGCAAAAGAAAGCTCAACCATGATGGCTGCAAAGGGAACATTGATCCATTTATCTTCAGCTATGAGTAATCATTAATGTATCGTTGGAACTGAGGAATCACAGCATGTGAGGCATGAAGCAGATACACGAATGATTCAGGAAATAAAAGGAATTCCAAGCAGTTTTGGATATAGCCTGCACAGCTCTTGCTTAATGTCTGGATGTGGTATGGCCCATTACATCACTTCAATTCAACTATAGGGGCGACCAGGAACAACACTACCAAGACAACATTGAACATAACTAGTATTTTTTCTATTCACTGAAGAAAGAAATAGTGAGATCGAGGTTTTTGATGTTCCCATGAGAGGAACAACTAATATCGTCAATCCATTTAGGCAGCCAGGGATGTGTAATGCATTCAATAAAAAGTCCCCTGCAAGGAAATTCAGAATGCTCTTAACAAATTAAGTTTGTCAACATCTGGTACTTCAGAAATAATATTTTTTTCATTCAGATATTTGATTAGCACTGAGGAAGGAAATATCGAGATAGAGAATTGTTGAAACAGAAAAATGAATATCATCAGATTCATCACTTACATTTTAGAATGTGTAGTCTACAAAAAATTTAAGAAAAAAGTAAATTCGTCAAAGTCGCACAAAAAAAGAAGCAGCAGATGCATAGTGTCCCAGAATCAATGTTCAACTCAGGAGTACTGCAAGACAAAGGGTGATTATGCGCCTAGTATACAAAGAAGTGAACAAACACCACGTCCATGTTTGAACAGACATTTGAAAAATCATATGAGGCCTTGTTGAGGTCTGTCACAGAGTTGAAAGCATTATCACTCGATATGATGATTTACTATAAATATCATCATTTCAAATGAGCACTCAACCAGTCACAGACAAAAAAGAAAAAAGAAAAAGAAGAAAGAAGCTTGTGTTCTAGAACCGACCCTCTCAAAATTATCAATGCTGAGTACCTAAACTTTGAGGCAATACTGAATAGCTCGACATTTCATTCTGATTATTCTTTCTTTTTTCTTTTTTCTTTTTTCTTTTTTTGTTTGAATAGGGGCCAAGGGTGTTCCGGTAGAGATTAAATTACAAGGACTGCAAAATTCAGCAAATAATAAGTAAGAAAAACATGCTCAGCAAATGTAGAATCATGTACAAATGCATGATTCTGACATTGGGGAGTCGAATTGCCATGAGGTGACCAATATCGTATTCCGATTGATGTGGGGAGATCTAATTTCAAATTATTCGTTAAAAATAGCGTTGGCAAACCCATATAACTCGAAGGAAAATACAAAGAATACGGTGACGTGGTCACCCCTGCCAGCCCCCATCAATCGATCTCTGTCTCAAACAACCACGGATCCAAAATCCAAACCAATTACTACCATAGACTACTAAAAGCGTTCATTCATTCGCAATAAAAGCAAAAGCATACAATTGTTTGTTATGGAGTAATAAATATGCGTAAGCGATGAATAGAAAAATACCCCGCCACGAACGGACTTCCCCTGCTCAGAAGTGTTCTGTGATTGATCGGACTTGTCCCCTTTACCGGAATTACCTTCCGAAGATCCACCTGTGGATGAACTCGCTTGACTGGCGGTAGCAGTAGCAGTACTGGTACTGCTACAGAGAAATCTACGGTATAAAGCATCCAGATGAATCTTCGATTGAGGGAGAGGTGGGCGGAGTAGAGACTGAGGAGGAAATCCATGGAAGGGACGAAAAGGGGGATTGGTTGATCTCAACTGGGAGAGGGTGATTTTGGAAGCGAGGGAACGATAGATGCGGCCGAGGGTTGGGTTTCTTGATAACGCAATGGTCGCCATGGAAATGTGCTTCTTTGCTGTGGGGCTCTCGAGATCTTTATTGGGAGTCTGTAACACAAATCGCAAGCAGAGGTAAAGGTTTTACCTAAAACCCTAGACCAGCTCCAACCCTTTCTCAAACAACTCAAATTACATTTGGGTAAGAATCTCGGGATTGATTTCTACGCTCATCTTTCGATCATGAGATTAAATTTTTATATACTAGCGCATACCCGTGCATGAAGGCACGGCTCTAAATGCAAAAAATTATTCCTGAATATCCCTCTATAGGCAAAAAGAATTCAACATAGCATTCTCTTTCACTCATCAATATTACTCAAAAAAAAAACCTCAAAATAGATCAATTTTTTTTTAACCGAAGAACACGGGCACAACGCTAGAACGGGTTAGTTTTGCCCGTGCATAGAACGGGTTAAACACTAGTTTTTACTATTTGGAAGAGGAAGAAATGTTTAAGACCGATGGAGGGAGGGGTACTTTTGTTGTGTTGGAAGAAGAGGAGATTTTTAGTATTTGGAAGATGAAAGAAATGTGGAGGGAGGGGTACTTGTATTACAATAGAATTTAAATGTCACCTCTATTTAATATTTATACTACTATATGGATGATTCTAGTCTAGTCTAAAGATATTTCTTACAAAATATTTGGAAGCTCGATAGTATCTAGTATCCTGGACGAGAAACGCAATTCCGCGTTTCCGGGTGAGAAACGCCATGGGAGCGCGTTCCCCTTGAGACGGGATCGCACTCCTACCGGAGATGGGAGCTTACGGAGAGAGAGAGAGACCTGAAGCGACGACGACGAAGAGCTGCTGCTAGTGCAATCCTTTATTTAGAACTGAATTAACTGATGACGAAGATAGGTTTTTAGGGTTTTGGCTCTTTCTTTTGTTTGGTTTGGACCTAATTGGGTTGGGTCATTTAGAGCAACCCCAATGGGGATGGAAAAGGGGTTGTCATAGATATTATCCAGCCCTAAATCAAAAACCAGCTTTCCAATGGGGATGGATCCGGGGATGGAAAATAGCTTTGAGTTATATGGGGATGGATATATCCCTATGCATCTTTCCATCCCCTCCAGGTCAGCAAATCAACTAATTTACCAGAACAATGGATGGCCGGAGTATACCTGAGTCGCCGGAAAATGAACGGAAAAACTAGAACTTCGCCGGAATCTGCAAATCTTGAATATGGAGGTGCGGAAGCAGGAGATGAGGGGGTCCGTGAGGTGGATGACACCGGCGGGAGTTGGGGTCGAATCTGGAGGTGATTTCCGATCGGGATGCAAGGGTTTGGATCGGCAGGGGATGGATGATCGAGAGAGAGAGAGAGACAGATCGTGTGCGTGGGGGGTTGCTGGAGGGGTTTTCGATCTCGTTTCTTCTCTGACTGTGAGAGACAGAGAGAGAGAGAGAGAGAGAGAGAGAGAATAGGGATGAAAAGGCATTGGGTGGGCCGGGCTGCCCGTTGGAGTTTTTTTTTTTTATATTTTATAATCTTAATAGAAATGGATGAGAAGTAAAAAAAATTGGGACGGAAGTAAATTTTTTTTTTTTGGCGGAATTCATTTTTTTTTTAAAGTCCTCGATTATCATCAGATACCAAAATTATTTACCAAAATTGTTTTTCAACGGAAGTAGTACTTGAATTAGGGTTAAGAAAGTTGGAGAAAATTAAGGAGGAGAGAAATTTAGTTAATTATCCATCCCTTTTTTACATCTCATCATTGGAGAGGGATGGGTTCTATTTTATATCCAACTAACTTTTAACCACTTTTTTTATCTAAAATAATTATCCATTCGGTTTCAAAATACATCCCCATTAGGATGCTCTAAGGCTTATGTTTCTCAATTAGTAAGCCAGAAGACATCTCATTTATTAATGGGCCCAATTTACCGTTTATATATCCAGTCAAATTACAGTTTCAAGACCCATGTTTTAGTTTATTGCTCGAGAGACCCCTTATCTCTTCTTTGTTGGTAAATTGTGATATACCTGTTATATAAAAAAGGAAACATACAAAAATAATCTTAAAAAATTGACAGAAAATACATTTATTTTTCTGTATAACATAAATAAAAATATGGGAAGTACCAAAAATAAAAAATAAAAGTTATGAAATTATTTTAAAAATTATAAAATAAAATATACATAGGCGCTCCCAAACTTAGGAGCTTTTGGGTACCTCCGCTCCCCCGCCCCCGCTTCGTGCAACTAAGTTCCAAATATTTCAAAAAAATATCAATGTGAATTTTTTTGTGTTGCTAAGTTTCAGTTCACATGACACAATCTTAGATTGTTCTCACTTATCTTCTTACCCAATATTGTTCTCACTTTCTGCTCCTTGATGGCTGGTGCTTTATTTTTATGGTAGCTGGTGCTTTATTTTTATAGTACTTTCTGCTATTGTATGAAGATAAAAAAAAAAAAAGGGGAGGTCAGAATTAAGTTTCATCATTTGTGGTTTCTTCATTTCTCTCTCTCAAGCTAGAGCCAAAATTAATAAAGGGATTTTACACTTTTCCCATCTGCCAGGGGCAGTCGAGTGTCTCTCACAATCTATTGGTCAGTTTTGTAGAAAAGTAATGACAACATCTTATCTAGTGAGGAAAATCGTTAACTATATTTATCTTCGTGGCATTCCAGACAATTACAGTCTTATAAAGGTACGGCCAGTTATGTTAAACTCAATCCCTTCTGTTAAACTATACTGGGATCCTAATTGAAGCATTCCATTGAACACGTGGAAGCCACTGAAGCATTATGTTTTTTAGGCCAAATTTTCCAATTACAGTTGGAGATTTTATCAAATACTTAGAAAGCAATTGAGGGAAGAATAAGAACCTAATTGAAGCATTCCATCGAACACGCGGAAACCACTGAAGCATTATGTTTTTTAAGCCAAATTTTCCAATTACAGTTGGAAAGCAAATAGGGTAAACAGATTTTTATTAAATGCAGTAAAGAGGGTAAACAGATTTTTATTAGGATCAAAGTAACGTCAAAAAAATAAGGAAGATTATTAGGGCGAGAATGAATGGTTTACCTGTTTCAATCGTGGGCAGCGTCCTTGTGGTCGCTGGGGTTTTCGGAAATTAGTGCAAACAGATTTTTATCAGAGTAACATCAAAAAATAGGGAAGATTATTAGGGAAAAAATGAGTGGTTTACCTGTTTCGAAATGGTGTGGAAATGGCGTTGACAACGGCTGGAGGGTGGTCGCTGGGTTGGGTGGTGGTGTGGCAACAGGAGCGAACAGGAGAGAGGAGTGGGAGAGAGAGAGGAAGGGGAGAGAGAGGGAGGGAGGGAGAGAGCGGGAGAGTGACTTTGGAGGAAGACAGGAAACACGATGGAGAGAGGAAGCACTATTGGAGCACAAATCACAACCAGTCAAGTGGAGGCTAGTAAGGAAAATCAAACCAATCAGTTGGTGGAAAATCTGGGTAATCAATCTTCATTTATCTATGGAAGGTCAGAATCTCCACCTACGGATGGGACGTGATTCATGGTGTAGGATTAAGGTCATAATCATTCCTTATTTGTAAACACACCTATAAATACAATAGAAGAACTCTGCTCTCTTCACCTGGAGAGAGATTTTTCCTAATCTTTCAATCTTCTTTATGGTATCAGAGCCTTTCGGTGAGGAGTAAAAGAGTTCTTTTTATTTTCTCAAATGGCTTCTTCAACATCCAGTCCATACCCTTCAACTTTGAACGTTGGGAATTTTGTTTCCTTTCGTCTCACTCCAAACAACTACTTGTTATGGAGGACTCAAATGCTTGCACTGATTGAAAGCCAAGATATGTACGGCTTTGTGAATGGGGAATATGAGATGCCTACTCCTACTATAGTCTCGCCTGTGGACAAGGATACTAGTGTCTCAAAAGAATCGCAAAATCCAAATTTTGTGGCTTGGAGACGGTCTGACCGGCTTCTTCGTGGTTGGATCACAAGCACCTTATCTGAAGAAGTACTTGGACTTGTGGTGGGTCTTGTCACTGCATCTGAAGTATGGAAAGCGCTGAAATATTCTTTTTCCCAAAGCTCTCAAGAAAGGGAGTTTCAACTATTTCAACAGATGTCCATGTTGCGCAAAGGCGATTACGCTCTAAATGCGTACATCCGAAAATTCAAAGCAATCTGTGATGATCTTGCAGCTATTGGTAAGATTGTTCCTGATAAAAATAAAGTGTTTTGGTTGCTAAATGGACTTGGCACTGGTTATGAAAATTTTGTAACAACTATGCTTAAACCCCCTGTCCCTTCTTATGGCGAAATAATTCCTTTTCTCCAGAGCCATGAAGCACGAAATCAACTTCATGGTTCCTTTTCACCATAATTGGCCTATTTTAGTCATAGGACTAATAATAGCCAAAACAGGAGGACGGGACATGGCCAAAATCGTTTCACCTCATCAGGAAAAGGATGTTCAAACTACCCATACTAATGCAAATAGCAAAAGTGGTGGTTCTCAGTTCCATGCAGGAAATCAACTAGGGAAACCAGCTAACGCAACAAAATTCCAGCGCAAAGAGGAGCAAAATGATCCAATTAAGTGTCAGATTTGTGGGAATCGCAGTCACACTGCATTAAAATGCTACAATAGGTTTAACCATTCCTATCAAGCTGAGGATGTTCCCCAAGCACTTGCAGCTATGACCATCACTGAGAATCCAGAATCAGCATGGTATCCCGACACTGGTGCAACAGCTCACATGACTGGAAATGCTGGTAAGTTGGACAACATTAGACCTTATAAGGGGCTAGAAGGTGTGATGGTTGGAAATGGTCAAATCTTGGACATTACACATGTTGGTGACTCTCATGCCAACTGTGGGAGTACTTCATTTCCTTTGAAAAATGTTCTTTTGGTTCCAAATATGAAGAAGGATTTGCTATCAGTCAGTCAACTTACTCATGACTTGCCATTTGTATTTGAATTTGATGCTAATGGATTTTTTATCAAGGAAAGAGGAACCAAAAGATTAATTGCTTCAGGAAAAAGGAAAGGCGGACTATACTCATTGGAAAGTAGACATGCTGCTCTCTTCTCAACTCGCTTTAGGAAGACGAATAAAGAAGGATGGCACCAACGTCTTGGGCATCCTCAATATCGGGTAGTTGATTTTTTATTTCGTAGGAAGCTAATAAATTTTCATCCTACCATTGATGTTGAGAAAATATGTGACAGTTGTCAAATGGGTAAAGCTTGTAGACTTCCTTTTCTCCAGTTGGATAATAAATGTGATGAACCTTTTCAAAAAATTCATTGTGACTTGTGGGGACCTGCACCGACTCGATCATCTGAACACTTTCGGTATTATGTTATTTTTGTGGATGGTTGCACTAGATTTACATGGTTTTACCCAATGAAGAAGAAGTCTGACTTTCTACATTGCTTCAGTTGCTTTCAGAAAATGGTTGAGTGTCAATTTGGCAAAAAAATCAAAATACTTCAAACTGATGAAGGAAGTGAGTTTACTGATGGAAAGTTACAAACTATTTTGGCCAACCATGGAATTCTCCATCAATCAGCATGTGTTAAAACACCTGAACAAAATGGCTTGGCTGAGCGCAAGCATAGGAACATTACAGAGTTAGGATTAACTATGATGTTTCATGCTAAGATTCCAGCAAGAAATTGGGTAGAGTGCTTTTCTACAGCTGTATTTTTGATAAATCGTGTGCCCTCTCCAACTTTGCGAATGGAATCTCCTTTTTATCTACTATATGGAAAATATCCTGATTATAGTTCTTTTCGCATATTGGGCTGCAAGTGTTTTCCATACCTTGGTGATTACAGGAAAAACAAGCTGGAACCAAAGTCTGTCCCTTGCATTTTCATGGGTTACAGTGTGAAACATAAGGGGTATAAGTGTTTTGCTCCGAGTTTGGGTCGGACATATATCTCTCGTCATGTGGTATTTGATGAATCTTGCTTCCCTTTTGCTGATCCCAACTTATTATATGGTTACCAATCAATTGAGGGGGAGATATCTAACTACAATGACTGGATGGACACCAATGCATTTGATGAATCTCCATTGCTTGCAGGAAACGGAACCAACACAAGTCCCTCCTCATCCTACAATGAAGATGCAATGCCAACAACTGGTCATAGCTTGGATGGACTTCATCAATCCTGTGCAAATGGCCACACACATGCCGCTTCGATGGAGGAGATATGTCGGGACACAATGAACTCTCCTCCCACTCAATCTGCATCAACTGTACCAGTCACAACCTCTCCTTCAAATCAGTCAGTCGAAGCCGAACCTCAACTTATTGACATGAGCAACATTCAGCCCCATTGTTGCTCTTCACCCACTGATTCTCTACCATCACCACCATTACTATGCTCTCCAACAAGTACCAGTACAGCTGCCCAAATCCAACAACCCCTGCAGCAATTAATACCAAATGAAGGCGTTAGCGACTCTGCTCTTGGTGCACCAGCTCCATCGCAATTGGCTTCCGAACCCAGCCATGCCATGGTCACTCGAGCCCAAAGAGGTGTATTCAAGCCTAATCCTCGGTATGCTACTCTTCATATTGCTTTAAGTTCTTTTGACATTCCTAAAGAGCCTAAGACTGTAGCTTCAGCTCTCAAACATTCGGGTTGGAATGATGCTATGCATGACGAATTGGCTGCTCTTAAAGAAAATCGCACGTGGGATCTAGTTCCCGGACTCCTAGCATGAATGTCATTGGCTCCAAATGGGTGTTCAAAACAAAATTAAAGTCAGATGGTAGTTTGGACAGATTAAAGGCTCGCCTAGTTGCTAAAGGTTTCCTCCAAATTGATGGAATTGATTTTTCAGAAACCTTCTCTCCTGTGGTCAGACAAAGTACTATTCGAATTATACTCACTGTTGCTACTGTAAAATGTTGGGGCATTCGCCAACTTGATGTAAACAATGCATTTTTACATGGGTATCTTTCTGAGCCAGTGTTTATGGAGCAACCACCCGGATTCGTTGATCCACGACATCCCTCTCATGTTTGTCAACTTCATCGTGCCCTTTATGGACTAAAGCAAGCTCCCCGTGCGTGGTTTGACCGGCTCAGCATATTTCTTCTCAATGAAGGTTTTTGCTGTAGTTCGGCTGATCCATCCTTGCTTATTTATCAGTCTAATAGAGGGATACTACTTCTTCTAATATATGTAGACGACATGATACTCACTGGAAGCAACTCGGAGTTGATTGATTGGTGTGTTCAGCAACTTCGACGTGAATTTGCCATCAAGGACCTTGGTCAGCTCAACTATTTTTTGGGAGTTGAAGTGCATAACACAGATTTTGGGCTCTTTCTTTGTTAATCCAAGTATGCCCGTGACTTACTTACTAAAGCTCAAATGGTGGGATGCAAGCCAATATCCACTCCCATGGCCATCAAAGTCCGGTCTACTCCATCTAATTCAACCCCTTACCCGGATCCTACTTATTATCGGAGCATTGTTGGAGCTTTACAATATCTTACGTTTACCAGACTAGATATTGCTTATGCTGTTAATTATGTGGCCCAATTTATGCATTCTCCCACAATTGGGCACTATCAAGCTGTTAAACGCATCATTCGTTATGTGGGTGCGACCCTTGACTATGGCATGCGCATACTCCGCCACAGTTCCTTGGATCTATATGCCTTTTCTGATGCTGATTGGGCAGGTTGTTCTATTACACGACGGTCCACAACTGGTTTCTGTACCTTTTTGGGTAGCACATGTATCTCATGGTGTGCAAAGAAGCAAGCTACAGTGGCGAGATCAAGTGCAGAAGCTGAGTATCGTTCCATGGCCTCCACAGCGGCTGAACTTACATGGATCACCTCACTTCTTCGCAATATTGGCATTCATCTTTTTCAGCCACCCATTCTCCATTGTGATAATTTAAGTGCACTATACATGACGGTCAATCCGGTATTTCATGGCCGAACAAAACATGTGGAACTGGACTACCATTTTGTTCGAGAAAAAGTGGCACTCGGAAATCTACAAACTCGTTTTGTTCCGTCTCGTTCTCAGCTTGCAGATATTTTCACTAAGCCACTACCTCGTTCTGATTTTCTGTCCTTACGCACCTTCCTAGGGCTTTGTGTCCTGCCCAAACCGAGTTTGAGGGGGAGTATTGGAGCACAAATCACAACCAGTCAAGTGGAGGCTAGTAAGGAAAATCAAACCAATCAGTTGGTGGAAAATCTGGGTAATCAATCTTCATTTATCTATGGAAGGTCAGAATCTCCACCTACGGATGGGACGTGATTCATGGTGTAAGATTAAGGTCATAATCATTCCTTATTTGTAAACACACCTATAAATACAATAGAAGAACTCTGCTCTCTTCACCTTGAGAGAGATTTTTCCTAATCTTTCAATCTTCTTTAGCACGATGGAGAAAATACTCAGTACAATGATCGTAATAGGTTTTTCAATCCAACGATCGTAACCTATTGAATTTGCGATCCAACGGCTAGAGGGGTGTTCATGTACTCTGTTTTATAATATACTAGTGCTTGTCCGTGCCTACGGCACTACGCATCCCTGTTGGAATTGTCCGTGCCTACGGCACTTGCTAGCTTGTGGCTCAAAATACTAAATCATCATCGCTGAAATGAGGACAGAGTTTGACAACGGCCAACAAAAACAGAGAGAGAGTTCATCGCCATCGCTGAAATGAGGACAGGGTTTGAGTGATTCAAATTTTGAAGCCCTTGAAATCGAGAGACATGTTCCACGCACCATATTAATTTTATATTAATTTCATTCTCACTATTCATCCTATAACCTATAATTCTGAACACACACCCAAAAAATGAGAGTCAAATAAATGTTGTTACAACTAGTAGAAACTTGTTGAATAAAAAACTAACCATTTTTTCACTTTCCGAAAAATCAGACGGTATAGTCCATAGTCTCCGCACCAATGTTTTGATGGAAATATGTTTTGAAGAAAAGAGCATAAAAGTAAAAAAACAAAAATTATATACTGTATGTATTGAACGCAACCAAAAATCTATTTTAGATGCAAGCCTAGTATCTATATCCCATGTGACGGAAAATGTGTTTTTCATGCAAGTTTAAGCTAAGTTTATGTGGCTACGGTAATGTGCGGCTACTGTAATTGTCTATCACTTTAAAAAATAAATCCATCATTTTAACTGAAGGTAGAGCTTCAAAGACAAAGTTTGAGAAATCCAATCCAAAAAATAAATCTTATACCCGTGCAATATGGTTGTTGGAAGAATTTTTCAATTAACTCCAACTCCCAATTATAACCCAACACTAAGAACTGACCGAAAAAAGAAGAGAATTAACCATGGATAGAGGACAGAGAACTGATAGCCATACATGTGGAAAGAACCGGAGAGAATGCGAGGGTCAATGAGACATGAAAGAGAACTGAAAAGTAAACGTTTAAGGAGAGAGCAAGAAAAACTCGAAAAAAATAAACGCCAAAGACTATATTACTAAAAAATCGGCATTCAAAAATTATTTTAAAAAATCAAGTTTCCCATAAAAATTAGTCGGTTTATTGTTTGTATTTAAACGCAAAACTTTCCAAAAATCAATATATCAAATCTTTCCAAAAACCCTCCCTCGCCTATTAATCAATTGACGTACATTGGGTTGATTTTACAAATCTGTTGAAATTACCCTTTCTACTGGGAGACGTTTCCAATATAAGCCCTAGGATTTTAAGTTCTAGGATTGCACGCTATTTACAAAACATGCCATTAGTTTGTATGTGAAGGGTAGAAAAATCGGGACCGTTGGATTTGTTTGTATGAGTAGATAAAATTTGTGTCAGGGAGAAATCTGAACCATTGAGAGAGAATATTCTGTAAGAATATTCCCAAAGACCCTTCTGTTTTATTAGATAGATTTGTTTCTTTCAAATCAATTACATTGTGTCATGTCGTCATATTCTATTAATTTGGATCACTATTTTAACGACGTGATGCCATGTAATTGATTTAGAGGAAATAAATATTTACACCGTTAGTATAAAGAATTTATTCTTTTTTACCATAGATACACTCCTTTTTTTTGTCATTATTCATATGAATATACTTTTTCACCCTTGCAAAAGTTCATTTTTTTCACATATAATGGAGCAATGGAGTAAATTCACATCAAATAAAGACAAAAAAGAGTGTAAATGGTAAAATGAAAAGTGTAGAAATCAATTCTCAAAATCTTGATATGGGATATGATAGACTGATAGTCCAATGAAAATATTGGAGTGTGAGTGTATATATTCGCACAAAGTTTAGTATAAAAATTTGAATTTCACTTATTAATTTGAGTAAAAGTTTAGAATTCTGGAAAATGATTTTTGTACTCCATATTTTCATAAATGCACTCTACTTCGAATTATGGATTATGCAATAAGAACAGAGAAGACAAATTTTGAATTGTAATTATATAAAAGTAGAGTGCAAAAATTATTTCCTAATTTCAATTTTGTATAAATTTGAATCAAGGAATTCAGTGAAATTGACCATTGCGGGTTCAAATGCTCGTACCTTAATCCACCACTCTTCGATACTCCTCTTTTACGGACCCATTTGGAACTCATATTTATCATAGAGTTTTTTATTTTTAATAAAAGACATTTGTACATTAAAATTATTCTAGCTTAAAACAGTAAAAGTTTATGAATCATTTTGTTACCCTTTATTTAGGCTACGACAATACTCACATGCCTGCTTGCATATGAAAGAAATTAAGAAATGAAAATGCAAAATAATCTATTTTCTACTACTGAATTAAATTAAGATTATAAGAAACTATTACACTAATAATATTCATAATAGTCTAAAATTAGATCTAATTTTCTAGAATATTTTAAAATCGCAGGGCCCAGATCCCTGCCCAACCCCAAGGTAGCTCGTTGACTACATGCATTCCACAAACACAACGTAGTACCTTTTATTTTCTGTCATTCTAAGTCAGAAGAAGCAACCTACAGTGAAGTGAATCTCAGATGAAGTATACTCCGTGTGCTTTTAATGCTCCGGAAATTGCGGAGTTTTAAGGAGGGTGTTAGATATTTTGGCACTTTCCGGGGTTGTCCAAAACCTCCATTGGTGTCTTTGTTACATCGACTCCGTTTAATTATAATGGGTAGGTTTTTAGGGGGTAGTTGCTCGCTCAATACTCCTCCCATTATCTGCGCCAAGTTGACCGCTGCGGAATCGAGCCAATTACGTGAAAGGTAAAAGCATTTCACAGCACATCATGCATAACAATTCCAAGATTAGAAATTTTATTTGTGCACGTTTTTCTTTCCGGTAAATCTCTCCGAAAATTTGTTTTCCATATATATGTATCCTAAATCAATTTTCTTTGAAAAAATCGGAAAATTTGTTTCCATATCATGCATCATTAGAAGACTTGTTTTAAGGAAAATTGATGTATAAAAGCATGTGCTGATCACCATAGGCAGTGTACCACCGAGAGAGTTTTTGCTTATATACACTGTATTAAATAAAGAAAGGGTGGGACGTTTTGTTTTTCGGCAGCGAGAGAAAGTGTGCTTTGATAAAAGAAAGAAAGGTTTTTTTGGGTTTTGGTATTAGGCAGAGCCAGAGGCGAGAGTTTTGTTTCAAAAAACAAAGAAAGGGGTGCACGGCTTTTTGTGATTTTCGGTGTGGCACCCCGTAATCGGTTGTTTGTTTTGTTTTTGCCTCTTGCATCTTTGAACCCCATTTGGTTTGTCGAGATCACGTTACACATCCTATTATTCTTCCATTCACTGTTTGTGATTCTTTGCGCCATTTGCTGCTGTGGCCGAATCTTTGGGAGATTGATTCGGAGCCGGTTGAATCCGGAGATCGGGCGTGTAGTCCGTGGAGCATCTATTGGATCTTGAAGAAGCTCTGGGAGCATCGGAGATTGGCGATAATAGGTAAAGGCTTGGGTAAGGGTTTTTGCTATTTCGCAATCTGTACTTCTTTTTGATTAATAGAATAAAGCAGTAGTGTTAGGCCGTGGTTTTGGCTTAGGGTTATTTAGGACCCTAAGTTTTTCCATGTAAATCGTGCATCTCTTGTTTCAATTTTTATTCTACTGCAGTACTTGTTTTTTTGGTTTGGATTAATCGAGATAATAAACCCGTTCATCTACATAAATTTTTAAAATAAGAAAATTGGTGTTTTTTTTTAATCACAACTCCTATTCACCCCCCTCTAGTAGTAGATTGATCGCTTCCGCATAATTTCAGAGGGTTGGTGGTTCCTTTGGCAAATAAGTGGCCAGGTTTGAGGCGGCGGTTCTAGCGACATCTCCGGTGACCAAGATTTTATTTTCTTGTTTTTATTTTCAGTTGGTTCTTGTTCATCTCCAGTTATGGAGATTTTCGCTCCCTATGTGGAACTTTGTCTGCCATCTCTAGGGATCCAGAGGTGTTGTTGTGCATCCCTGCACGCGGACCGTCGATCTCTTCAACTAATGGTTGAGATTTTTTTTCAATATTGACCGGTAAAAATTTGTTTTTAATTTGGACCATTGATTAATGATGGTTGTGAGCTGCCCTACATGCGTACTACACGAGAATGTTCTACAACTCCTCCGAATCCCTCCCTGGGTATTTTTTTCCATTTTACTTGGTAAGATCCTATCCAATTCACATGGCTAACCCTAAAGTTAAGGATCATTTTTCCTAATGGAAGGTTCTGGATATTGTAGCCCTTTTGGGTAGTGTAGGATCAAGCGCTTACCATCTTACTAAAATCCACAGGTAGTGGTAAAGACGCAACTCTATTTCCTTATACCATAGCGTAGCAAGCCCCAAGTGCCACGGTTCGACCCGCGTGGACAGTATGCTGGCCCGCGACCAACAAGTAGTTTTTAATGATTAAATAGGTACTCCTAAATAAATAGTTCAGACTATTATGGTAAACATCTGCAAATTGTCCTTCGATTGAGTGCAATTTTGTTTACTCTTCTTAGATGGTGAACGTTACGTACCCTTCCTCTTATTTGTTGAAATGGTATATAAGTCGCACCTCTACAATACAAGTTTTGATAAGTATATATCATTTTGTAATGGGATTCACACCATTTCAACCAATAAAAAAAGTGATAATATTCAGGGGGTGTTTGGGAAGTGGATTTTTGCATTTTTGCATTTTTATTTTCTCGTTTTGGCTGTTTCGCACTCTATTATAAGAACTCATTCTGGAAAATGAATTCACTGATTTTCACTAAAGAAGCAAAAACCCAGAAAGAGGGCAAGAGGTACTTTTTGCATTATTGGATTTTTGCATTTTCGGGCCAATTACTAAAATACCCTCATTGAAGTTAGGTAATCACACAACCTAGACCCAATTCCACACCCACCTCTCCAACCTGGCGAGCCCGAGCAATCCACCCCCACAACCACCATGTTCCAACAAGCCGCCGCCCACTCCATCTCACAAATCCAACGAGAAGCCCAACTTCACAAAATCGGAGAGAGAGAGAGAGGAGAGGAGAAGCAGACCAAAGCCCAATTCATGAGATCCATCACAAAATCACCCCCAATTCCATGCAGGACCTGGGTTATTGGGGTGGGAGGCACTGGGTTAATGGGTTTCGAACGGCAAGCGCTGGGTTAGTGGGTTTTGAACGGCAGAGATGGAAACTTCGATGAGCGGTAGAGATGTATATATATTATATATCACATAATAAATAATTAAGGGCAATATGGTAAAAAATTAACTCATAATTCATTTTCAACATTCATCTACCAAACACTAGTACAGTTTTAAAATACATTCTGCACATATCTCTCAAACACTTCGATCATATTCAAAATACATTCCGGCCATAATCTAAAAAGTCAAAAAACCAAAAAACTGAAAATGAAAAGTCAAAAAGTAGGCTCCCAAACACCCCCTCACTCTTTTTTTAAGAAGGTTAAACAAAATTAAATTCTATTGGAGCTGCATAATTTAGAAATTAACAAAAGGTTGATTTGTGTAGCGTACGTGACATTGATTGTCTCTCTAGAAGCTAGCCTTCGTCACCAATGCTGGAAGAGAAAAATGTTTCCTATTCCTAAAGATGTTCATTTTGGTGAATTGACAAAACTATTGTAAGATTGGACGATAAAAGAAACATTACGGTATTGAACAAGCCAAAAGGCTTTTGATTTTATCACGAGACTATTACGTAACCATTACAATAAGATTCACAAACACGCACGCCAATTACAATCACTTCTTATATATATTCCATTAACATCCATAATTAATCATGTATGCATCGCCTTGATTTGATCTTTTACCAAATCAACTCTTAGTAAGACCATCTACCTCCTTCATGACCACCCCCTATCCTCTCGAATCAGTGACCGAAACTCGAGATTGTCGGAAATCGTCTTTGGTGCCAATGTACGAGCAGTTGCACAACTCGAGAGACGAGAAAAATGTGGCCTCGACTCCGTTAAGGAGCTTTGCAGCCACACCATGGCCCTTTCTGGAACCGGGCACGCTATGGGTTGTGCCTGGTGGTTTTTGGACCCTAGACTCAGCTGCAGAACTCTTCTCTTCACAATAGCCAGGGTTGATGCAGTTCATGCACTTGCTACTTTTTTTCCATTTATTGAATAGACATGGAAACCAAAGTAAAGAATTTCTAGACCAACATAACATGGCATGTAGCACGACCATATACTGCAACCAAGGATAACTTATAGAACAGGGTCACTTGAAGGATTCAAATGCACTAATCTACCCCCACATACTTGGATTGATCAAATGGTTTTGTACCTATTCTTTGCCAGCCAATTGGGGCTAGCTCTGTCGGCCAAGACTTTTGCATCTCATTAAGAGATCAAGAATTCGAATCTCTCCACCGAAATGTCGGTATTCTTCTCTTAGAGGGGCTTTTCATTTTTTTTCTTTGTTTCTACCCTACAATGGGCTTATTTCTTGTATCGGTTGAGTTGTTGGGCTTAGTCGTCTCGTAGACTTTCACAATTGATACAGTGTCACGGATTTGTATTTTCTACTTCATATATGGTGTAAATGATATCTTTTATCTTGATTGGGGCAAAAAAAAAAAAAACCATATTCTTTGCCTAAAAACTACATAAAGAATCCCTAAAATGGGAAATGACAATATACAATCATGGGAATCATTTGCGGTTTGATTGATATTTGATACTTTCTTTTATGTTTTCCCGCTTCTACACTTTCATAATCGACACACACGTAAAAAATTATCTGAGGGAAAGAAAGATGCATATTGCGATAAACTCGAGAAACTTTCTTGGTAAAAGAAAAATTACAGAAACTTTATATCTAAATCAATAACTTAAGTTATTAGTCGTTGATGTTCCAAAATTATATTAAATGATCACTTATTTCATATTCAAGCAATGTGAGATTGTATTCATTTGCATCCCCCTCATGTGTAGTCAGGAACGGGTCTAGAATTTTAATGCAGTGGGTGATAAAAAAATGTCATAATTTCTTAAGTATAAATATTTATTTTGGCTAGAAATGTACTGGGTTTGATTTAGGATAATGTTTTGTAGAGCTCTATATAGTATCTGCTTACTCACAGAGTTAAGTGGATTTTAACTTATTTTTTCTGCGTGCGATTGATTTCGCGCTGATAATATTTAGGAAATGCCAAATCATATGTAAAATAAATACAAATTTCAATGCATTTTTTTGAACCAGGAGGTTCGCTTGAACCCCCTCAATACAATTGAGCTGCCCCTGTGTGTAGCCCCACACGTAGCATGTTCTTGGGTATATTGTCGTGCAGTTTTTTTTGGGTATGTTTTGTGAGGTATGTTATTGTAAATTAATTTTGTAAGCTAATTACGTGGTATGTGTGAAAATTTTATATCTAATTCAAAATTTTAAAGCTATTACGTACATGGAGAGATCCCTACATTATTTAAGTGAACGTAAATTCCATACCTAAACAAGGTGAAATCGTATTCCTTAACATAAACATCCACGTATGGGCAAACTTACTTTGATGATGCGTCTTCTTGTTCCTCTTCGTCTGTTCTTCTTCTTCTTCTTCGATTGGGTTGCCCTGTCCTAGGTACTTTCCCTACTGCAATCGTCCCAACCCTACACTCACCTCAGGGAGTGTGTGAAAATGGATGTAGATGGAACACCGGTACTCCACGGGTATCGTATGCCGACTGAGTGGGAACCTCAGTGTTGGATCAGTTGGCCTGTGAGCTCCCTCCCTCTCAGTCTCTTCAATTGTTTTTATGATTTGATCTTCCATTCTTCAATGGTTTCTTCTTCCATTCTTCATTGGTCATCTGTCTGTAGATATTCTATGCACGCAATTCCTTTTGGTTACTCCATAAATGAATTATCCGCTGACCTCTCCCTCAATTAATGCTTTTAATTGGGTACTTGAGTTTTTTTTGTTCCCAGACTGGTTTCTTTTAACCTTTACATGTAGTTTTATTCGATAGAAAATCTTTTGGCGATTGTCAAGATCAAGAGGGCATGTGAAAAAAGAACTCAAGTTGGTTATGGTATGATATGATTAAAGTATTGAGTTACAATTCAAGTCTTGCCCTGTGGTTTGAGTATGAAAAGTATTTCACTTGTTTTGTTTCATTGCCCCATTTCCGTTTCATAGGAAGTTCTATCATCCATTCATCCGTCGGCTAAATCTTCCCTTGATTTCCATTCGTCCGTCGGCTGAATCTTCTTTGACTTCCCTTTGTCCATCGGCTGAATCTTCTTTGACTCCCCTTTGTTCTTCATGTAATAGCCATCTTTCTTTGCTTCCTTGCTTAGTCTAAAAGCTTTGCCCTTCTTCTCCCCGCTCGTTTTAAAAGCTTCAATGGCTGTTCAAAGTCGTCCTTGGTCGGAAATTGAATGGTACAAGCATATGTATTCAAAATACTGTAATTTTTACAGATAAAGAGAGAGGCAAACCCATAAAATCTACTTTCAATTAAGTACTGAAACATATAGGATTATTAAAGACCCATCCATAGAGGTTGTTATATTGCATGAAAATGAAATCAAAGGACCCAAATAGATTCCAGCCAGAGCACTGTTATCTATCTATCTATCAATATGTTAATAGCACCACATGAATACAATCACCACTTGAACAAAAAAGCAAAATCGTTCTTCCACACATGAAAAAGGTGAAAAGAGTAAAAACAACATTCAAATGACAACATTAGACATATAGAAAGATTACAATTACAATAATAGTTACGTGGAGTCCATTTTGGCTCGAGATTCTGATATCCACACAGCCATTTTTCACCAAATTCCTTTTTGTAATCACATTTCTCGACATTCACAACGACGATTCTCTTCACACTTGTAACCTATGAAATGAGAGAGTATTACGTCCAAGAAAACCCAAAAAATATATATATTCCCACCTTAAACATACGAAATCTCCAAAAATAGCCTATGTTGTATGATCTATGTCGTATGAAACAGACTATTACCTCTCTAAGAAATTCTTCCACATGTTCTCCTATGCCCTTCTTATCCTTACATGCGGATGCATAGTCCATCTTCACCACCTTTGCACAGATAGCTGCAGAGATGAAAACTAGACATTAACATGAAAATTAACCAATCTTTTGCATGAATCATTTGATCAATGGTTCAAATCATATCAACACCGAACATGCTAATTAATTACCATAAAAAAAAAAACTGAAACAGTGATAATTTCATGTAGTTTAACAGATATTAACTAATCTTGAAAGAAGCCAAATGCGTTCCACAAGGAAGCGGACCTCCCCTTTCCTGATTAAATTTCGATGATCCAAACCATTCAATGTGTTCAAAACGTGATTTTAAGGGTTCCCTCTAGAATTCAGCAAAAAAATGACCGGAAAGTGCTTCATCCGAACCGTTTTTCATTAAACCGTTTAATGAAAAACTGTTCGGATGAAGCACTTCCCGGTCTTTTTCAATGGTTCAGATCATCGAAATTTGATCGGGATACAATGTCCCAGAGACCGTAAGTCTCGAACTCGCCCCTTTAGGCGCAGATAGGAATGCGGCCACATTGGAGAGAACATGTATTCCTATCGTAGCCATTGTCGAAGGTGGGGTTCGCTTCCCTTTAGACCCACTCCTTCGTCGTGTTCTCAGTTTTTACCGTCTCAATCCCATGCAAGTTTCAACAAACTTTTTTAGGTTAGTAATGGGGGTCGTGGCCCTGAATAGGATTTTAGGAACCCAGTTAGGACTTTGGGATATCCAGTGGTGATACAGCATCGTGCTGAACCGCGAGTATAATACGTACTATCTCAAAGTACGGAAAACAGAAAAGCGTCTCGTGCTAAACTTGCCAGACTCAGCTCGAGATCATGAAACGGACTTCCTCTATGTTACTGGAGCCTTCGAGCCACTGGGGGAAGATGGCCAAGTGGTGGGCTTCAATTGCCCCCACGCATGGGGCTTCCCACGTATGCTCCTAATCTGACTCGTGATTTTAACTTTTTGCCACTTCGTAGCTTTTCCATGTTTTTAGTCTGTATTTGCTTTCAAATATGCAACGGATAACGCAAACAGTCGTCCTAGACGAGAACCTAGCAATGTCCGAACAGCAGAAATAAACAGGGTTCTCAGATACACAAGCGTGCCAGGAACTATAACAGCTGGTCGGGGTCGAGATGCAAGCGTTTTGCTAGGCTATGATCCTGCCTACAAAGGTTTTATTGACAGGCGGCTTGCCAACCCAAGTACCAGTGCTGCATCTACATCGACTGCTCTCCAGCCCAGAAGCACCAGATCCAGCGCTGGGGTGACTGTTGCCGGACAGCCAGGAGAAATTCCAATCCCTGAGGGTGTTCCTTTAACACGCGTGGTGAGCAGAAGATCATCTCAAAGAAGATCTTCACAAAGACAGACAGAACCATTGGTTATTACTCGTGATACCAGTCAGTCCTCTTCATCCGGATATTCCGCATCTCCTCCGTCCTCAGGTACTATGTCCCGTCGGCCCCTCAATCTCAGCTCTCTAATTACTGTTTCTGCACGAGGGCGTGGTGCCGCTGGTAGGGTGGCATCAACTGGTAACCCTCCTCCACCACCTCGGCGTACCAGGGGGGTTCAGGACGATCCTCCTCATCTCCTCGGGGTCACGACAGTTCCCTTGAAGCTACCGACGCTCATCGGGACAAGCGGTCCAGACTTCAGGAGGCTGGGGATTCAGTTCCCCAAGCTGACATTCCTGCTTCAGAAACCCCTAACCAAAACACTCAGGTTACCCCTGAGGCCTGGACCCCTCTTCTCGTAAGAGGTGTTGGGGACAGCGCCAGCTCCTCAGAAACTGCTGTAGCCCTTGCACAAGGCCTCCTATTGCCTGTTGATATGCAGAAAGAGTTTTCATCTTCGTCTGATCGGCTGGTATCCACTAGTCTCGTTAGTGGTATCAAGGTAATCATGATTTGTTTATCATAACTCTATTTTATTCGGTGTTTAGGATATCAACCCATTATCCATTTTTTGATGTATCTCAGTTCATCCAAAAGATGGTTGCATTGGGCCAAAAGTGCCAAGAAGCAGAGTCTGAACGAACAAGACTCTTAAATGACAACACAAGACTGTTGCGAATAGTCACAAGGCTGGAGAACGAGAGGAACAATGCCAAGTCAAATTACAACGATGTCAAAAGCCAACTGGAGACTGCCGAAGACAGTCTTAAGCAAGCGCTGGCCGAGATTGACAACACCAAGAAGGCTGCTTTTGACAATGGGTATCAGAAGGGATTCGACGAAGCGACTGCCAGCTACGTCGAGCAAATGCCAGCAATTCAGGATCAGATCTTTGCCGCAGGCTGGGAATCGTGTTTGACCAAAGTCGGGGCCCCTGATGACTCTCCACTATGGGTAGTTGAACTACCGAGCAGGGAGGGGGCCACTGTTGTCGAAACTGAAGAGCTCAATGCCGATGATGTCGATCAACAGATCGACAACTTTGCAGACGCAGATGGTGACGTCCAAATGGAGCCACAAGATACCCCCGTAGGAACTCGCGATGTCCAGAACGAGCAGTCGCAAGTGCAAGCTACGGTTAATGAAGGTAGTGTCAATGCTGAAACTCCCACCGAGGTGTCAACCGAAATTCATTCCGAGGTCCAGAACCTGGACTAAGTCTGGTAAGCCTCCCGAACATTTAGTTTTGTCAGGTCCTGCGTGACCTTAGTTCTCGGCCCTGCGTGGCACCAGAATATTCAAACTTTTGGTAATACAGGTATTTGGCCCTTCGTGGCTCAACACTGTGGTTTTGGCGGCCATTTCAAGGCCTGTTAGATTTACTCGGCCCTATCATGGCCAGAGACTTTGATGGTAGCTTGTAAATGCATTATGTTCGTCTGGATGTTACTTACATTGCTACTAAGTAAAACGTACTTAGTTTTTCTGAACGTTTCGTTTTCAGACACATGCATAATTTCGTTATGTCGTTATCCAAGTATTTCGTACTTGTAAAATACTGAGTATGGCATACAAGTGTTTCAGACTTGCATATTTTGATACAAGTATTTCATACTTGTAAATACAAGTGTTTCAGACTTGGTAAATTAGTACAAGTATTTCGTGTTTGTACCTTTCAATACAAGTATCTCATGCCTGTAAACAAGTATACAAGTATTTCGTACTTGTATAATATTAAGTATCACGTACTTGGGTAATCAATACGTATATTCGTACGTTCTGGTTTAAATTTCTCATATTTAAACATTATTTAAGTATCACGTACTTAAGTGTTTTGCTAAGTATTTCGTACTATAAGTATCACGTACTTTTTTATATTATTCGTTTATTCATATCGAGTTTGTTCGTACCCAATCCCTGCTCCCCAATATGAATGAGGGAAAGCACAAGCCTTTATTCATATTTACAGGCTACAAGCAAGCATATGTAATGGAAAACAGAAACTCGAAACTGCCATAGAATCATTATCTTAAAACAAAGGGTTTTATTCATAAGCCCTAAAAAACTCAAGGGGTCGTTACGCGTACCCCATGCAACTAAAAAGGAAACACAAGGGAATTGTATTCATAAATTGTATTCATAATTCGCACACAATCACAGTCTTAAGACAGAATAAAAAGTAGGCCGAAGTTTTTCAAACAAAGAACTTCCTCAAGTTGTGGACATTCCAGGGCCGTGGCATTGGGTTTCTGTCCAAATCTGCCAAACGATAGGCCCCAATGCCCACAACCGCAGTAACTCGATATGGGCCTTCCCAATTAGCCCCTAACTTGCCCTCGTTGGCCACCTTGGTGTTGCCGAGCACCTTGCGGAGCACAAGGTCTCCAACACCAAACTCTCGAGGGTGGACATGCTTGTTGTAGTTCTTCATCAACTGTTCCTGGTAGGAGGCCAAATGCACCAGGGCTCTTTCTCTCCTTTCCTCGGCAAGGTCGAGCTCAATTTCAAGAGCCCTGTCATTCCCTCCACTCTCGACCAATGCAGTCCTGTTAGTAGGAAGGCCAACTTCCAATGGAATGACCGCTTCTGTTCCATAAGCCAAAGAATAGGGGGTCTCTCCCGTAGACCTCCTAGGCGTTGTTCGGTGTGCCCATAGCACCAATGGCAGCTCATCAGGCCACTTGCCCTTTGCTTTATCCAACCTCTTCTTGATCCCATCCAGAATGGTTTTATTAGATGCCTCTGCTTGCCCATTACTCTGGGGGTAAGCAGGGGTTGAATAATAGTTTCTTATTCCATACTGGGCACAAAAAGTCTTAAACTTTTTCTGGAACTGGGAACCATTATCAGTAATCAAAGAATATGGGACCCCAAAACGAGTAATGATACTCTTCCAGACAAACCTCTCCATCATAGGTTCAGTTATCTTAGCCAAAGGTTCGGCTTCGATCCACTTCGTGAAGTAATCTGTTGCTACCAGAAGGAATTTTCGGTTCCCAGTAGCCTTATGGAGTGGACCCACGATGTCCATTCCCCACTGGGCAAAAGGCCAGGGGCTAGTCAAGGGCACCAAATCTTCAGCTGGTGTCCTTATCATTGGTGAAAATTTCTGACACTTTTCACAGATTTTCACATAAACCTTTGCATCCTCTTGCATATGGGGCCACCAATACCCTTGAGTAATTGCTCGGTGAGCTATGGACCTGCCTCCTGCATGGCTTCCACATGTTCCTTCATAAATTTCGTGGAGAAATTTCTGCACCATCTCGGGGTGCACACAAAGCAGGTACGGCCCAGTAAAGGATTTTCTGTACAGTTTCCCTTCTGGAGACAACCAAAACCTCGCTGATTTGGTTTTAATCTTGTGTGCTTCCTTTTTATCAGAAGGAAGGGTCTCATCTCGTAAAAACCCTATAATTGGATCCATCCAGCTTGGCCCCTGGTTCACGTCCAGGACCAACTCTATGCTTCTCCCAATGCTCGGTTCATCAAGGTAATCAACTGCTACCTTCCTTTTCAACTCAGTAGGAACAGCAGCAGCCAGCCAAGCCAAAGAGTCCGCATGGGCATTTTGTCCCGAGCTTATTTGTTCAATACACACCTTCTCGAAGGTATTAAGAATATCTTTGGCTGCTTGCACGTAAGCCGCCATTTTTTCATTCCGGGCCTCGTATTCCCCGGACAGTTGGCATACAACCAACTGCGAATCGCAATACACCCTTAACCTCTTCGCTTTTAAGGTACTTGCACTCCTGAGGCCGATCAGCAGAGCCTCATACTCCGCCACATTGTTCGAGGCACTGAAACCCAGCCGAATAGACAACTCGATCATCACCCCACCTGGGGGGAACAAAACAATGCCGGCCCCAGAACCAGTATTGCAAGCCGAACCGTCGACGAATAACTTCCATTCCAACGGGTCCTGTTCGGCAGGCATCTTTCTTTTCTTAATTGGTTGTTCAACAGATGGCTCCTCTCTCGTAGGAGGCCCAGGCGCTACTGTTGGAGTAAATTCCGCCACAAAATCAGCCAACACTTGGCCTTTTATTGCCGTGCGCGGCTGAAAGTCAATGTCATACTGGCTCAACTCAACAGACCAGGTTGATATCCGTCCCGAGAAGTCTGCCCTTCGTAGCAGTGATTTTAACGGATACTCAGTATAAACTACAACCTTATGGCTTTGGAAGTAATGAGGCAACTTCCTGGTTGCTGTCCTTAATGCAAGGACCAGTTTTTCAAGGGGCAGATACCTCGTTTCCGCGTCTAATAATGTCTTACTCACATAATAAACTGGGATTTGCTCTGATCCCATACTTCTCAATAAAACAGCACTAACAGCATGCTGAGAAACAGCCAAATATAAAACCAAACATTCACCTGGCTCTGGGGTTGACAAAAGTGGAGACTCAGCCAGGTATTTCTTCAGGTCCTGGAAAGCTTGCTCACATTCTGCTCCCCATTCATATCCTTCTCTTTTCTTAAGAAGCTGAAAGAAGGGCCTGCATCTGTCACTGGACCGGCTGATAAATCTATTGAGAGCGGCAGCCATCCCAGTCAACCTCTGCACCTCCTTAGTTGTCTTAGGACTCTGCAATCCTTGCAGTGCTGATATCTGATCTGGGTTTGCCTCAATCCCCCTTATGGTTACAAGGTGCCCTAAGAATTTTCCAGACCCAACTCCAAACGCACACTTCGAGGCATTGAGTTTTAACATGTATTCTCTCAAAATTTCAAAGGCTTCCTTCAGGTTCGCTATGTGCCCCTGTCTAACCTTGCTCTTCACCACCATGTCATCTATGTAAACCTCCATAGTCTTGCCAAGCAATTTTTTGAACATAATGGTTGCCAATCTTTGGTATGTTGCTCCAGCATTTCTTAGACCAAAGGGCATAACACTGTAACAGTACAACCCTCGTGGTGTGATGAAGGAAGTCTTTTCTTGGTCAGGCCCAAACATGGCAATCTGATGGTACCCTCGATATGCGTCGAGAAAGCTCATTCGTTCATACCCAGCAGTTGCATCGACTAACTGATCAATCCTGGGAAGAGGGAAGCTATCCTTCGGACATGCTTTATTTAAATCTGTAAAATCCACACAGACACGCCACTTTCCATTCTTCTTTTTTACTACTACAGTGTTGGACAACCATTCTGGATAGTATACTTCACGTATTGCTTTGGCTTCCAACAACCGTTCTACTTCCTCAATAACAGCATCAACGTGTTGTACAGCTGCCCTTCTCTTCTTCTGGATCACGGGCTTGTGCTGGGGGTCTACATTTAAATGGTGACAGATCACGTCTGCACCAACACCGGGCATCTCCTCTGGTACCCAAGCAAATACATCAACATACTCTTTTAAGAACCTAACCAGTTCGTTCTCTTCCTCAACTGGGAGCGACTCTCCAATTAGAAAATACCTTTCAGGATCAGTCTCGTTGATCTGTATTTTCTTCAGGCCTTCCACGACCTTCTCAACTGGATTTCTACCGACATCCTCGATGGTCGGTTGATCTGACGCCTCCACTGCTTGAACCTGGTGGGCCTTTGGAGTTTTCTTGATAATAGAAATCAGACACTGTTGTGCCGCCTTTTGATTTCCTCTGATTTTCTCGATACCATTGGAACCAGGAAACTTCACCATCTGATGATACGTAGAGGAGACCGCCCTCATCTTATGCAACCACGTCCTTCCAATAATCACGTTATAGGAGGACGGGACATCTACTACCAAGAAATCTGTCCTTAAAACCACTGTTCCTACTCGAACAGGCAGGGTTACCTTGCCAAGAGGCCAAACCGCTCCTGCTCCAAATCCAACCAGAGGTGTCATTGACTGCTCTAAGTCTGACTGAGTTAACCCCAGTTTCTTGAATGCATTGTAATACATGACCTCTGTACAACTCCCAGGGTCCACCAAGATCCTCTCGATGTCGTACTCCCCGATTCGTAGGGTAATGACCAGAGCGTCGTTATGAGGTACCTGGACATCTCCAAGATCTTCATCTGTGAAGACTATGCTTTCGTTGCTTTCACTGGATTCTCGTCCCCTCTTGTTTCCCAATCTTAACACATACTGGTCATGCTTGGTTTTCCTCTGGAGCAGCCTAACCTCGTTTCTTGTGTAAGGGGCGGCCAATCCATGTATCATATGGATTACCCCTCTTGGATTCTGTTCGTAATCCATCTCCATGGCTTTCCCTTTTTCTTTGGGGTCCTCATGAATATACTCCTTTAGGTAGCCTCGAGAGACCAAATCGTCAAGATGCCTCTTGAACATTTCACAATTTTCTGTCATGTGGCCCCAATCCTTATGGTAACTGCAGTGCTGATTCGTAGCACGTTTCGCATCTTTGTCTCCACCTAGACTTGGGGGTCACTTGAAGTAGGACTGATTCTTTATTCAATAAAGAATTCTGTAAATAGGCTCTTTCCAAACTGTCGTTATTGAAAAGAATGACTTGGGGTCTGGCGCTGGTTTATCTTTGTACGGCTCTTTCTTAGCCTGCCCATATTCCTTCCTTTCTCTGTAAGTTTTGGGCTCTGGCTTGTCCACCTTCTTTGCTGGTGTCTTTGGCTGTTCGGCAATCTCTTTGCCTTCCTCTCGGAGAATATCGTCTTCCATTCTAGCATGCTGCTCGATCCGTTCCATCAGGTGTGCCAACGTTGACACAGGATGCTTGTTTAATGACCGGGGAAGTTCTTCCCGAACAGGCAGACCGGTCTTAAAAGTGGCAATCGCATATTCCTCGCTGCAACTATCAATCTCATTGAACGTCTCCCAATATCGTTTGGCATAGTCTCTGATCGGCTCTTTATCCCCCTGCTTCATCGTGGAGCGGTTCTCAAACGTTTTGGGAGCCTTTCTACTTGTCAGAAATCGTGCAGTGAACTCCTCTGTCAACTGTGTTCAACCTCGTATGGATCGTGACTCCAACTTGTGGAACCAAGACAGAGCCACCTTCCCTAAACTCGACGGGAACATCTTACACATTATAGCGTCATCACCTTCGTGCATGAACATAGCCTGCTGATAATGCTGTATGTGAGCAACGGGGTCCGCATTTGTCTCGTAAAAATCTGACGCCCGTGCTTAACCACCTTTCGGCAACCGTGCTTCTGTAACTTTCTCGAAAAGGGAGACGTTGTTATATTACTCAGGGCTTTTCTTGCGCCTCTCGTGCGAGTCATGGTTCGACCTCCTGCTCCCTGTTTACGTACCCGTACCCTGTCCCAGTCGGACTCAGGTCTTTCGTACCTGTCTCTATGGTGTTTTCGGGTATCTTCTTCAACAGAGGAGCTTCGGCTCCTGCTTCTTCTTTTTCGTGAAGAAGGCCTCTTCTTTTTCGGAGAGGGACTCCTGCTCCTACTCCTTCGGTGTGAAGGAGCGGCTTTGTATGTTACCATTGCTCTTTTCCCTCTTCCGGAGTGTCCTCGTGACAGTCCAGAGTCTTCGGGGTGTTCTCTGATCCGCTCCATCTCACGGATTTCATATTCTCGTTTCTTGATTAATCGAGCAGCCTCCTCGATTTCCTGCCTCTTCCTGTCGAGGATGTCACTATGATTATGCACACTTTTCGAATGTGCAACTGACTCTTCTCTATGGTGGGACTTGCTCCTTCTCGTGGAGTTCGTCGCAGTCCTACCTTCTTTGTTTTTAGGATCATCTGGAATGGTAAGGGGACGATCTTTGCTTGTCGTCCTCCTACTTTGGCCACCAGCATGCTTTTTCGGAGCACCAGGAGGGGATTTGTCTCCTTCCCCGCCTGTCTGGTTCTTCTCTATGAGCGGTGTGACTGGGTCTGCTTCCATCATGGTCGTTTTTCTAATGGAGCTCGTTCGTTTCCCACAGACGGCGCCAATTGTAGGTGCAAAAAAACTAAGAGTACCTGGAGCACTGTTATTTCGTAACAGTTTCACGTGATTCTCGGTTGATACCCCTGCGCCTTCGCCGGAACCTTAATCTGCAAGACAAACAAGGGGTGAGCGCACCTCCGCCTCTCGTGGCGAAGGCCCTCCGATGCCTAAGTTAGTATCTCGTACTGGTCTCAAACCCTAATTATCAGTAGGAAAGTGTATAATGCGTACAACGTAATGCGTACCTTTTGCCTCTAGGTTTACCTTTATATTTATAGAGGTACGGATGTTTGTTCTCCAAGCATCCTCATTGCCCCAGGATTCCTATCCCTTACAGGAAATCTGGCCCTCTAGGGACTCTTGTGCCCAATCAACTGAGATCCTTCTTTCGTGTGGATCTTCTCTATTATGGAATTCGTTCCATCATAGGACTGTTCTTACACTTATCTTTATTTATATACGGAGTCCCGTTCTCTGGAACACTCCCATTGCTTATCCAAGTTGGATGTTGGACACTCCTTCTTGAATACCGCTCCTGCCTTATCACTTAAAGCAGTTTGTCAAGGACTCTATCTGTTCGGCATGCTCTTTGCCGAACAGACTGCACTATAGGTATGACTGTTTTGGACATAAAACTATCCAACCGAACAGCTCGTATTCGTACTAGGATACCTCATATCCCTGTTCCCGAACAGTCATCTGTTCGGTGCATACTTCAGGTCACCGGACCTTATCATCATGGTGCCTTTCATCACTTTTCTCATTGTACACTCACATCACGTGTTCGGCTCATAATTGTACCTGTTCGGGAATACCTCCCTACAGTGTGTGTATCCAGTTTCAATTTTCCTATTTTCCGCAACATATTTTTGATGTATCTGAAACTTTAGGCATCTCGTTTATGCAATTACAATTATGACTTGTGAAAACTACTCTTCCGATCCGCCCGAACAATAAATGGTTTATTACCATAGAAACATGCATCAACGATCTATTATTTGCAGCAATAAGGACAAAAATAAAGGAGCAAAGTCTACTTTAACCCCATGTGGTTTGGGTCATGTGTGGATACACCCTTAGGTTCAAAAATGTGCACATAACACCCTTGTGGTTTGTAAAGTGTGCACATAACACACAATTCCTCCATCATAACATCAAATGTGATTATGAGCATTAAAAGTTCGATATGACCTCAACTTCTCCCTTGATTTTTCTTCTAACCAATCCAGCCCATGTACTAAAAATTGGATTTGAACCATTGATATTATAGAGTTTGACGAGTAAAATATTTTTATACCAAAATTCAAGTCGATCAAAAACTGAAAAAGCTCATAGTCGAGTCGAATTTATCATTCATTGTAACAAGAATTAGATCACTAAGTTATTGATGTCAGATCGAGTTAATAATTCACAGAGATGCTCTATTCTATGATTAAATTATTAATAAATTATGAACAACTTGGATTAGATTTTGGTTAAATTCAGCGTGTGAGATACACCTATGTTAAAATAGACAAAATTGGGTGTTATGTGCACACTTCACAAACTACAGGGGTATTAAGTGCACACTTTGAACCATAAGGGTGTATCCGTGACCCAAACAACAGGGGGTCAAAGTGAAGTTTGCCCAAAATAAAGATACCAAGCATAAGAACACACTAACTTAGAGTGATCGAACACTGTCCAACATTTGACGTAACAACATCTAGACCTAACCACTAAAACTAATATTAACAGCTAGAAATGAGGCGTATGAACTAACCTACAAAAGCCAAGAGAGCAGTTTTCAACACTGTTTCATTACACTACAAAAACACTTGAACAAGTGCTAATCTTTTACTCATGTTTACTATTGAATGAACACAACTCTAACATAGCATTCATACCTGTTATGAATAAATCTCGATGCATTTTCAGGCATTGGGCTAAGTCAAATTCTTTTGTCATTATCTGATATTGAACAAATCCCTCCACAAAAATCACGGCACCATCCTGGAAAGACCATTTTACTGAAGTTAATCAATTGACCATATTGTCTAACAAAAAGAAAAACACTTACGAGAGACGACAGTGGTATGACTCTAAACCAGAGGGGTCCTCGGTGACCAATGTCACCAGAATTGGGTTAGTCGAGTGCGGGCATGTGTCTAAAGCATTGGACTCAGTAAATTTTCATCTCAAAGACACAAGGACAATCCAACATAATAACACTTCTTTGCATATTTCTTCCTTTTTCTATAGGACAAATGGTGCATACAAGATGTCTTACGGCATCTTGTGGGCTCCCGCGCCCGTGGATGAGCGCTTCGCTCGAAGAGTCGCCACCCGGATTTTCGAGATGGACGATCCGAGAAACCGAGAGTTTGCTTGAAAAAGGCTTTAGGTCTAGCGAAAACGTTGAGATGATGGGTTCGGGAGCCACATTACGAATGAGGAAGGTTTTTCTTTAAAAAGCACCCCATTCGCCCGGTAAGACCGGTCTCTACTTGATGTTTTCAAAAAGGGGAGATCTTCGATATCGTTCGGAATATCAAGCTCTTTAATAAAACACGTAGCGGGAAAGGGACATGGGAAATATGTCACGTTGGCGTGCGGGTGGTGCTATCTGTACAATCGTGATAAGATGATGTGAACAAATAGAAGTAAATGACATTCAACAGACTGTTTGGACCTCGGAAAGCCGTTCGCGGCACCCTGAGATGCCGTGCGAGGCGTCTCAGCATGTCGCGCGTGGCAGCTGTTCTGCTGTCAGACTGTTTCAGTCTCTCAAAACGTTATTTAGCCTACTGCTTGTTCTGTAGATCTTTTGAAAACGTTATTTAGCTCATTTCTGATCATTTGGGACGATCTTGAAAAAAGGTTTTAGGAGAGTTGGAACTTGGCTTGTAGATACGATCTCATTTTGGGAGCTACAGAAACAGTAAACAGCAAGACCAGATAACCTCGACAGAGGAAAAACTCAGATCCAGACCGCTTAGACTTTAGAAAGCCATTCACGGCACCTGAGATGCCGTGCGAGGCATCTCAACATGCCGTGCGTGGCAATGGCTCTGCTGTCAGACTGTTTCAGTCTCTCAAAACGTTATTTAGCTCACGGCTTTCTCTGCATATCTTTTGGAAAGCTTATCAGAAACATCACGACAGTTAGATCATCCCAAAAATACCATTGTCTTTCTCAAAATAGGGTTTTCAAGTAGTTTTTAACATTTTTAATCATTCGGGATGATCTTGAAAAGTTTTTAAAAGAGCTAGAACATGGCTTGTAGGTGTGGCCTTATTTTAAGAGCAGCAGAAATAGTAGCAGCAGATACAGATAACCACAACAGAGGAAGACTCGGATCCAAACAGCTTTGCTCACAATAGCATCGGTGTGCACCATGCCGTGCGCTGAGTCAGGATGCCGCGCGTCTGTTCAAAGGACCGCGCGGTTTCCCAACCTCAGCCAATGTTGGTTTTATTTTATGAAAATACGTTTTGAGTCGGGATCTAACCAAAAGGGGTTAGATCTGGCGTGAAAGGTCCCCTCAGGACCAGAATGGAGTCTAGTCCGAGGAAACTAGTTTATACCTTTGGTTTCGAGCTCGATCAAGGACTGTGGATGCAAGGATGTGGATGGATCGTCACGGATGTAGATGGGGAGGTTAAATGAGACAAAGGGAGTATGGGTGTGAGTGAGGGTTAGGTGTTTTGGGTGATGGGATCTTGAAGTCAATGAGTGATCAACTTCAATGATGAGAAGGGAGTGAGTGAAAGCTCTTAAAAACTGTCTTTTGGGAATGACATCCTTTAAGGCTTGGAAATGGAAATGGTAATGGAAAGGGGGTTTGAGAACTTAGAGAGAGAAAGTAGAGTGAGAGGGTCAAGAGAAAGGCAAGAGAAGGGACTCAAAAGAAGGGCTAAGAGGGACCCCTTTCCCTTGAGTGGAGGGGTCAATTTATAGGCAAATGGCCAAGGATTTTGAATTCAAATGGTGGAGGTATTTTCTGGGCGGGCCAGAAGTGCATTTTCGGCTGAGCCAGTCATCAGCTGTGGCTCACACTGGCGTGGCCGACAGCTTTCTGAGCCAGTCTCAAGGTGCCGTGCGGTTACGGTCTGCCGCGCACGGCCACCCTTAAATTTCAAGGTGCCGTGCGCTCTAGTCGTGCTCCGCACGGTTCCTCTTCCTTCGGTCCAGGACTCTTTTGGGCTTTGTTTGGACTTTTGTTTGGGCTTTTCAGGTTTTTTGGGTCTTTGGGTTTACATGGGCTGAGAGAAGTCCTTTTTCAAGCTCGCGAAGGTATTGTTTCCTCTATTTCATCATCGGGGTGGACAAAGACTCTCCGAGGTCCGGATTGGGGTGTCTACACATCTCATGTACTAATCTAACTTGCAAACTATGCTTTCTTGGTAAGTGTCTTACTAAACCTATCGGACATGGAATGATAGAAATTCAAACATCAACACAAGGCACATTGGAAAAGCAAATACATTTTACAAATTTTCGTATGACATGGGATTTTGTGGTCTTCAATCATCTTGAGAGGGCTAACAAATGTGGAGAAATTTGGAATAGAAAGCAATTGTTTTCAATTTTACTTGTCGTTCTGTGTTTCCTACCCAGGGGAAGGGCCTGATATGATGTGATGTGAACTAGGAGATCATTTCAGGATAACACCTGCAACAAATACAGTGGTGGGAATAACTGGTATGTCCAATTTTTAAAATATACAAACCACACCGCGTCAGGGTGAGAAGTAGTCAAAAATTTGCTTCCAAATATACTACTAAAGTCAATTTTGAACATCGATAGGAAGTAGTATCCCGTAGTACAAAATATAGTGACTTGGGGAGAAAGGAAAAAAGAATAACTACGTAGCATACAACAAATTGTGCACGACGATAGGACCATTATTATGCGCCATGTACTCGTAAAATACTTGCTATCTCTTTATACGAACATTCGATGGCATTACAACTTATGATTTCATGCAACTTTTACTACTCCTAGCAAATTTACCCTTTTGGGGATTAAGTTAAAGTTCGCAAGCAAGTAAATGATACTAATAAAATGAGCGAAGAGAAATTTAAAGACCTCAAAAAGGAAACTACGCAAAAACTATCCAGAAGCACGAAGAAAGGAAAGGAAAGGTAAGAGACCTTTGTCAACGCACACGTTCGACATTCAAGCAACTGCATATCAAGGGATATTTGTGTCGTTACTTTGTATCCAAGCCAAAAAGGAGCATAATGAAGGCCAGGCCCGAGGATCCCATTAAACCTTCTCGAACGATCAACAATAGCCATGATTCCATTGGGCACGCTAATAAAACCAAAAGTTTGAGCCATTCGACGAAGAACATTATTCTGCCACAGGAAATTAAACAGCATGAAGCGAAATTCATCACATGTAAGGTTGGATGGGCAAAGTTAGTAGTGGCAACAGAAGCATGGATTAGGAAAGGAAAATAACAGTGCTGTAAGGAGTGCAAGGAAAAGCTCCAAATGCATGCTATGAGGTTTGAATGCAAGACTTTATCCTTTTTTACTACTCCAGTAGTTTCTGCTTACTGCTAGGATAGATACACGGATGTCGACTCTCTCTGTGTCCCTCTCTCTCACACAGTAATATTTTTATACATCATAACTTCTATTCCATAAAATATATGCTACCCTATCCATAACTAATAGCATGTTTCTGTCACGAAAAACTGTTTCCCATTACAGTAATGACACGAAAAAAAGTTTAAGCAACTCTTATTGTAAAAGCCCTCGTAAGGAAGGAACATCGGGATGTCTCTGCGTTGTATATGCCACGCCAAAGATAGCCTTTGCTCCCCTACGTGCAATGAAAAACTCTAGCTATATATTCCTGAGCATTACTATTAACCAAACAATGCTTTGATCTAGATTTTTCTGTAGCCAGATAACAGAATTTATAAAAGAAACAAATGCAAGAAAAACAAACGGGAAGCATATAATACTAGATGAAAGCAGGGAATGGAAATTATAAGGGAAAATTCTATAATCACCCCAATGAGCTGACAATAATAAGTGTGTGAATATGTATTAATTTAAAGAGCGCAAAAAGTACACAGAATTACGTGTTTTCCTTGTTTTCTAGTGTACTTATCGTCAGCTAGGTGGACTGACAATAGCAAAACCGAATTATAAGTACTTTAACAGCAAGACCGAATTATAAGTACCTTAACAGAAACCCCTTGATCCGACATGATATCAATCAACTCTGAACCAAAAATTTACTTCACTGAGAACAAGATTAGAGGTGGCAAATGGGCGGGTCTGGGTGGGTTTGGGCGGGTTGAAACGGGTCGTGGGTCAAATATGGGCGGATCAAATATGGGTCAAATAGTAAACGGGTTGAAACGGGTTGGGTCAAATATGGGTCAAGGTAAACCCAAACCCGCCCAACCCGACCCGTTTTCTTCTTCTTCTTCTTCTTCTTTTTTTTTTTCCCCTTCTTTTTCCCCCCCGCTTTCTCATCTCCCCCATCCCCGTTACCTTCCTTCTTTTCCTTCTCGAAGAGACGAATCAAAAAGTTACAAAAATTTGAAGTAAAAATTAAAAAATACGAAAAAAATTTGAATAAAGACAAGAAAAATCATTTCGACTTAACAAGCCAAACCCACCCGAAGTCTTCTTTTCGTCTTAGCAAATTGATTGCACAAATGGAATTAGAGATTGAATTAACTAAAAAAGCTTTCGTTAACTTTCAGTTTTTATTTTTTATTGATCTGCAAGTTAAACTTCAGTTTTTTTTTGAGTTTAAAAAAAAAATTAAGCTGCAGTTGAATCAGTTTTTTTTTGGTGCTCGGTGTTGAAAGTGAGCACGTGGAACTCCACGGTTGTTTCAGGATTTAAAAAAAAACGGGACCATTTATAGCAAAATTTGATCGACTTTATAAGTATGATGGTTCCGTTCAATTTTAAATGGCCTATTTTCAGCCCATCGACACGTCATCTGGTCCTATTTTCCATTTTTCCCATTCCCCCCCCCCCCCCCACCCCTCCCTCTCTCTCTCTCTCAAATTGAAGCTTCAGCCATCGAAAACGAAAAAATAATTAAATGGCCTGATTTAATTAAGAATCAGGCACAACATCGCCCGATCCTCACGTGTAGATTTCATAGTCCGACGCACTACATCGATCGACGCATTACATTTGGATGGGAATGAGTCTTTTACTTTCTGCCCATATTAAACCCATTTAAACCCATATAAATATGGGTTAATATGGGTTCAACCCATATCAACCCATTATGTAATATGGGCGGGTTGGGTTGGGTTATAACTGGGCGGGTTAGAAAAATATGGGTTGGGATTGCCACCTCTAAACAAGATCTAAAAGGAAAGACTTGTAGATCTAAAGAGAACTTATGTAGGCGATAATTCAAAACTTCGAGAAGCAGATTATGTGGTTTTATTATAGAGTATATATAAAATAAATACTAGGTTTACCCTGTTGTTGTTGTTGTAAAGAGGTTCGGAAAACCCGTACCACAGAAGGGGAAAAATAAAAAATTATTGTACTCCATTTGCGACCCAAATCGTAGGCAATAATCTATGGGCTGCACGAGCCCAACAAGTATATGGTAACCGTGGGCCTTCACCACAATCCAAGGCCCATGTTATCCCCACTCCATCGTTGAAACTCCAAAGCCTAGCTAAGCAAATCAGTAACAGAAGAGAGAGAGAGAGAAGAGAGAGAGAGGCGCATGGGTGCAGACTACTACAAAATCCTTCAGGTGGATCGGAACTCCAGCGACGATGACTTGAAGAAAGCCTATCGCAAGCTCGCCATGAAATGGCACCCCGACAAGAACCCTAACAACAAGAGCCAATCCGAAGCCAAATTCAAACAAATCTCCGAAGCCTACGACGTAGGCAAACACTGCGCTGGAATTTTCAATTTAATTAACATCTGCTTTGATTAACAATTTCTTCTTGTTTTCTAGGTTTTGAGCGATCCGCAAAAGAGAGCAATCTACGATCAGTATGGAGAAGAAGGATTGAAAGGACAGGCACCGCCTCCGCCTGATGCCGGCGGCGGATACGCCGGCGGCGGCGGCGGCGGTGGCCCGTCGTTCCGATTCAATCCTCGGAGCGCGGATGATATATTCTCGGAGTTTTTCGGGTTTTCGAGCCCGTTTGGAGGAGGGATGGGGGACATGGGAGGAGGATCGCGCGCGGGCGCATCGTCGGGGTTTCCTAGGAGTATGTTTGCAGAGGAAATATTTGCCAATTATAGGGGTGGTGGTGGAGGTGGTGGTGATGGGTTTGTTCATAATGTGCCGCGGAAGGCGGCGGCGATAGAGAGGACGTTGCCTTGTAGTTTGGAGGATTTGTACAAGGGGACTAGTAAGAAGATGAAGATTTCTAGAGAGGTGGTCGCTGATGCCAGTGGGTAAGCTCTACTGATTTACTACTCTATATGTAATGCTTTCGAATTTCAATGTCTTTTAATTCGTGGTCTAGTTCATTGCTTCACTTAAATTGGTTTAATTGAGTGCATTTTGAAATCTTACGCCATTAAGCGTTGGTATGTCATTGAATGAGATTGTTGTTTTTGGATCAAGATCTCTATATGGTATTTGATTGTTGTAATGGACCTTGAATTTTGCCACCCGAAATGGTAAGAAAAACAATGCTGTGAATGAAGCGACATGCACCGGGTTTTTTGCTTCGTAGCAGGGAGCTCCTAAAGTGGTGCCGCTCCTGCCTTGGGAGCACGATTCTGTGCTGGCTACTAAGGAGCTTGACAGGAGCCCGCTCCCATTGAGTTGGGAGCTGCTCCTTATGAAGATGGGAGCTTTTATACGACATTGGTATAGAAAAACAATAACTTATTACTTAGCTTAATAAATTGGTGGCTTAATTGCAAGAACACCCCCTAAACTATCACTTTTTGGCAACTTCACCCCCTTAAGTTTAAAACTGAGCAACTTCATCCCCCTAACTACCAAATTTGAGCAACTTCACCCCCTCCCCGATTTCCCGTCCAATTTTCTTAGGGATTTGGATGGAAAAGTACCAAAATGCCTTTTATACACCAATCATAGACTCCCCCCTCCCTCTCTCTCTCTCGCTCTCTCCCTCCCTCTCTTTCTCTCTCTCTCTGAACCTCAGAGAGAGAGAGGGAGGGAGGGATAGAGAGAGAGACAGAGAGAGTCTCTAATGGGTGTATAAAGGGCATTTTGATATGTTACATTACTTTTCTATCCAATTTTCCATCCAAATCCCTAAGAAAATTGGACGGGAAATCGGGGAGGGGGTGAAGTTGCTCAAATTTGGTAGTTAGGGGGTGAAGTTGCTCAGTTTTAAACTTAAGGGGGTGAAGTTGCCAAAAAGTGATAGTATAGGGGGTGTTCTTGCAATTAAGCCTAAATTGGTCTTTGATTTAGCTTATGTATATATACCGCAAGTCATTTTATCTTGAAAAGAAATCCATACATTGTAACACTAGCCCATTTCTTACACGTGAGATAGACTTCGCCCATATATTTAATTCCCTAAAATGATTGTAGCTTACTACATTATTTTCATAATTCATGCACACATCCCTTTCATGCTCCCATCCTTGGGAGTTTCTATATTCCACCACTCCCACGTTTCCGCTCCCATACCCGCTCCCCCTTCATGCAACTAATGTTCTTTGTATTTCCAAACATAGGAGGAAATTTTGATGTGTAATTCTTCTGAAGTTTGCAGTCATACGTGATGCGATCTCGAGGATCTTAATCCGTTGTTTTTAGATGCGCATCTTGATTTATTTTATCTCCAATACTACTAGCATTAACCATATTTTGTAACATTAATTTGGGAATCAGCATCCCAGGTTTCTATCTTTGGCACTCAGATCCTCTCCACAGCTTTTCCTCCCCATATCTACCCCATCTTTTCACCACAACATGCCACCACATTAATGAGCTCATCCAACGGCCCAGATTAAAAGGCAGCCCCTCCTTTAGTGAAACGACTTCGTCCCATTAATGTCTCGACTCCAAATGACAGATAACTTTTCTACTTTCTCTACATTTACCCTTTAACGCCGTTGTTATCCCCAAACATAGAGAGGAAACACAACCATTGCTCCTCCATGCGATCCGTCCGGTGATTCTGGTTTGATAAGTCCGACAACTCCAGTGCAATCATTCCGGCGACTCTGATACAATGATACAATGCCGACTCCAGTAAGATTTTGACCTCTCTCGACTCTCCCTACTCTCAAACACCAACCAAAACAAAATCAAATGGAGAGTCGGGAGAGGTCAAAATCTTACCGGAGTTGGCATTGTATCTAATCACTCTATCAGAGTCGCCGGAACGATTGCACCGGAGTTTTCGGACTTATCGAACCAGAATCACCAGACCAATTGCATGGAGGAGCAGGGGTTGTGTCTCTTCCTTGTGTTTGGGGATAACGATGGCGTTAAAGAGAAAACAGGGAGACAAGAGAAAAGTTATTTGCCGTTGGAGACATTAATGGGACGACGTCGTTTCACTAAAGGAGAGCCTGCATTTTAATCCGGCCGGTCGGATGAACTCATTAATGTGGTGGCATGTTGTGGTGAAAAGATGGGGTTAGATATGGGGCAACCGTGCTATAGCAACCGACCACAGGAATTGACTGCCACGCAGGCCCACTCCGAGCCACGCACGGATGATCCGAGTCGTTCAATAATTTTAAAAAACAAAACTGAGTAGGCTTGTGAAAAATCAGCTCAATCCGATATGTGTAGGTGCTCGATCCAATCTTCTATTTTTTCATTCAGCTTTTCGGATCTGTGAAAAAATGGAAGATTGGATCAAGTACCTACACATATGGAATTGAGCTGATTTTTTAAGGGCCACTCATTTTTTTAGAAAAAATTATTGAACGGCTCGGGTCATCCGTGCGGGGCCCAGAGTGGGCTCCGCTTGGCAGTTGGTACCCATGGTCGGTTTCTTTAGCTTTCTTGGATATAGGTAGGAAAGGCTGTGGAGAGGACCTGAGTCCCTATCTTTGATACTATATGTGTTTATTAACCTCCTGTTTGATATACTGTAAGAGCATGGTGTTTTAATCTTGAGAGTTGGGAATCATTCTTTCCCTTGCTCGGTCATTTTAAATTCAAGAATCTGAAGTACATGGAGAATCTTACAACTGCTTTGCTTATTTTGAAATCCCTAGGGTTTATGTTTGTTCTCTGCTAACAATAACTTCCCAGGTACTTTTAACTTCTGTTGTCCTCAGCACTTTGGTCCCCAAACCTCGTAGGTATGATAAACCAGGTTGACAGTATTTAGAATCACCTTGGCAGAAAAACCGGGGTCTGACTTGTGTCTGTTGTGACAATCTGCCTTCTTTCCATTTGGTCTCATGACTCTCATCTAACGCCTGAAGCCCCACTACTGTGTAGTTAGTCATAGACTCATAGCCATTACTGAATCAGGGTTAAATAATTTTGTCGTGGTACATGAGTTTTAATTAAAGAAGTCTTCTTCATATTCCTTGCTTTGTTTTGTAGATGGGTGTCATCCCCTTGGTGCCTTTTCAATAAAACCTTATTACTTGTCCAAAAAAAAAATAATTAAGAAGGCTTCTTCTCTGTACAATTTACCTCTTATAGCCCAGTCTCTCCGTGCATGTACTTTGAAGCTCATTGATTTTTGTTTTTGAGAACTAGAGACCCTGAGAATCCAATCAGACTGTCTGTGGTAGCTATCGCATGTTTTATTAGTTTCTAAGCAATCAAAATCAAGTTACCGTATACAAACCCCTGTGTGTGCAGTAGCTCTTGAACAATTGCTCCCAAACTCTGATTGAAGCTTGTCTTGCAAATTATTGTGAATCATCTTTAGTAGTGGTCCTCTCAGTTCAAGGTGCTGGGAAGAGGTATACATCGTAGTATGGTACTAATCTGGCGTCGGTCTGATTTGTAGACTAATACTGAATCTACTTTAGTCTACATGTGAACTCCATCTTTTACGTTGGAACAAAGCTCCATTGGTGTCTGGTGATTCAGTGAACAGTTTAACATGGTACACTAACTGGAGCAGAATAAGGTGTTTCAGTCCAGTTCGAACAAGGAAATCTCCCTTCTTCATGCTTTGGAGATGTCTAACTCTTATTCATTAGACTTCTCACTTGTATTTTGTTCTATAATACTTTTTTTTTCCAGGTAAAGGTACCTTTATCATTATATAATAGCCCAAACACATGTACAATCAGTACAACGAATGAAAAAAACCAACACACTCCTAGCAGGTCATGAAAGACCAGTCCAGAGAGCAAAAACAGCCTAAAAAACAGGCACAAGAGTCAACAAAAACACTACATATAACAGCAAAAAACTTATGAACAAAAGGAAGCACTAAAGAATAGTCCATTTCCTGCATATCTCTTTGTTGTCTTGAGTGGCATCCAACTTCCTCCAAGACAGCAAAGCATCACAAATGGAATTACAGACTTTAGCAGCAAGAGATCCAGGGTCCAAACTTTTGTGTTGAAAGATTCTAACATTGCGTTCTCCCAAATACAGTAAATTGCAGCAGAAAGAGAAAGTTTAAGATCATCTGTTCCTCTTTTGTCATGATACCCGGCTGTTGAAATCAAGATTTTTTTGTTTCTTTTCTGCTTATTCTTTCTTGTATGTGTTAACTTTGAGAGCAACATCAAGTGTTAACTTTGAGAGCAACATCAAAGAAAGTCAAACTATCTTCGGAAAGCAAAATAAGTAGTCATCATATTACCCCTTTTGCAAGCTAGTTTTACGCATTATTATTAATCTTGTAGGAGACTCACCACAGTGGAGGAAATTATTACCATCGATATCAAGCCAGGTTGGAAAAAGGGAACAAAAATAACTTTTCCAGAGAAAGGAAACGAACAAAGAGGTGTTATACCCTCCGACCTGGTCTTCATTATTGATGAGAAGCCTCACAGTGTCTATAAAAGGGACGGCAATGATTTAGTTATCACCCAGAAGATCTCCCTCGTGGAAGCTCTGACAGGATACACTGCACAGATTGCAACCCTTGATGGCCGAAATCTGACGCTTCCTATCAATGCCATCATCAGTCCCACCTACGAAGAAGTTGTAAAAGGGGAGGGCATGCCGATACCCAAAGAACCATCGAAAAAAGGGAACTTGAGGATTAAGTTCAACATCAAGTTCCCCAGCAGGCTAACTTCAGATCAGAAAACTGGCATTAAGAGATTGTTGACTTCCTGATGAACATTAATGGTAGTGCCTTTACTGCCTTGTACTGATCTCGATGTAAGCTTACAGTTTTTTTCCTTGCTTGGCTTTATGATGGAAGTGAAACTAATCCATTATTGCTGAATTGTTTTTTAACTGAGACAGGTATTTGTTAGTATTGTATCTGTTTTTGTTAGTATTGTATCTGTTTTACATGTTATTTTATTGAGAAAGGTTACAGCCTTTGTGGTTCCATCTTTACTTTCCGGTCTTGTTTGAGTATTGAGTTTTTCTGGTCTGTCTAATATAACGAAAAACTGAATTGGCTCAATTCAAAACTTCTTGTCTGGTTAATTGTTTGGCCATTGACATCTGAAAAGTCTCTTCTATTTCTTAACCCGAAGCTCCCGAGTTCAAGTGGTAGAACTGTAGAAGTGTATCAGGTCATCATGAGGAATTCAACAGGTGAATTACTGGAACACTTGACTGGTTTCATAGAAATTTCAGCACTGCTGGGTTCCCTAGACTTAAGATTGGACAAAGTAGCAAGAGGAGAACAGCTTAACCCGTAAACTAGACCAGATGGTCCTTCATTCTGACTGGTTTTGAACGGCTCCAAACTTTTACGACCTCAACAAACAAAGTCTATTCTGAGTTGCATGTTTGTTTGAGTTGGTTAGATCCAAATCCTGGCGATATTTTCTGGTTACAGTAAGTAGACGACACCGGTTACCACGGTGATTGAAGTTCTCGTTTGATATTTCTGGGAGTTTTTTGGGATGGAGGTTATTTGCCCATCAAAAGATCCTTAGCGTATCTGAAATCTGTTTTTGGCTGTGAATATACACTCTAGATTTAGGTAACCATCAAGGTATTCACTTCAGAACTTATTAATACTAGAAAATAGTATTGGTTATCCTGCAGAATTGATGAAGGGACTGTACTGAAGGCTTCCATCAGATGAGCTCTACTTATAGAACATGTCAACAGTTCTGCATTTTTTGCAACCGACGAAGTGGGCAGGTTCAATTTGGTTCGATCTGGGGGCGTTGCAGGAGGATTTTAAAACTCAAATGTGGCCAGATCTCAGATGGTGGTTTGGGTATCTGTCTATTGTGTTGATTGTTTTTCCCAGTGAGTTTCCCTCCTCTCTTGGTTTAGGGTGTCGAAAACAAATTAAGCTATTCTAGAGCTTCTTTCTTATATACAATTTTGTTTTTTTTGTTTTTGTTTTTATGTTCAGAGGTAGGAGAATTACTTTCAAAAAGTTGTTCAAAACCCTACTCAACGAATCTCACGCATTCTCTCCGTCTCTCTTTTCACCGTGTGAGTCTTATTTTTCGAACCACATGGGTTTCTGTTACTGCAATTGCTACGGATCCAGTTTTGTATGCTGACCGGCAGAAGATGAACATAACCCGGATCTTGTTCTATATTGCGTAAAATGGTGTTCCCTTCAGAATCTCTATTCACATTTGTGACCAACAACGCAAGTACAACAGAGGATTTGAGCAAGGACGGTTTGCGCAGGCAAATGGCTCTTGCGGGCAATCAAAGTTCGAAGATCTAGAGGCATGATTTTGTTGCGCACCCCTTCTCATTCTGATTTTGATCTATTTAGGGTTTGATTTTGGAGAACAGAACGGCACGAAAATACTAGTGTGCCATACGAATTAAGAATACAGGAAAGGTGCTATTGACACAGATTGCGATATAGGGCCCAGTATGGGTCCAACTCAAACAATCCGAGCTTTTCAATAAACTTAAACATTTTTTTAAGGACTTTTATAAAAAATCAATTCAATTCGATACTTATAAGTGCTTGAACTGAGCTTGCGACCACTTAAAGGCTAGCTTTGTCCGTCTAGTAATCAAGCCAGACTTGAGTTGAAGAATCATCTAGAGTAGTAAACAAATCGAGTTTTAACACTCCAAAAGTTTGATCAACTCGAAAAACTCTAATTTACAGAGATTTGTTTAATAAATAAACTCGAAAACCCTCAGTTTAGTAAATAAACTCGAAAAAGCTTAGCTAATTTATAGAGGTTTGTTTAATAAAAAAACTGGGATCGACTCGCTAAGAGCTCGAGCTCAAACACTAGACTGCTCGGTTTGCTCAACTCATTTGAATCCACAGTCCCACCCCATCGTTGAAACTCCAAAGCCCATCTAAGCAAATCAATGGCTCAGTTTGGATGACAGCAATTGAGAATCATGAATGGGTATTCTATTCCTAGGAATGTGATTCCTGGTAATATGATTGATGGGTAATCTTATTCAAGTGTTTGTTTCAACACATTAATCTTAAGTAAGGAAAAAAAATAAAATCTTATTCAAGCGTTTGTTTACTCATCGAAAGCATAGGAAAGAAATGAAGTTTTAACCTAATTTTCCAAAGATGACCTTTTAAAACTTCACCATCAGTTTTTGTTAAGTTTTGTTGAATTATTTATTTGTCGAGATAAGAGAAATGCGGAAAACAAAAATTAATGACCAAAAGTTGAAAATAGTGTTACCAAAGACAAAAATAATACTATAAAGTAGATAGATATTTTTGAATTACTTTTGTGTTTTTTTCCAAGTGTGTTCATGTTTTTATAGTTTTATATTTTCTCTCACAAGATGAATAAATAATTCAACTAAACTTAATGAAAAATTAACTAAAAAAGTAAATCTTATTGAAGTACAAATAAACAAATAATTCCATAACAAAATTAGACCAAATTAATGTGAGAATGAGGGATACAAGAGGAAAGTTTTAATCTTTTATTTTCCTTCCATAATCTCAGATTTCCAGAGGGCTCAAATTCCCCCTCTTTTCAGGAAAGTGATTGCTTCTGAATTGGGAGATCAGTAATCAAATTCTCATTCCAATCCTTCCCAAACGTATCACATTCTCATTCCAACTATGCTGCCAAAACTCCTACTCCTTCCGTTCGAAATTTTTTGTCCGGTCCGCAAAACGGAGTGCTAAAAATAATATAATTTTTGCAAGAAAAAATCAAAAAAAATTCAACAACTTACTAGATATCAATGAGTATTTTTAATTTGTGAAAAAAGTTTGAATTTTTTTTTAAAAAAATTATTTTATTTTTAACACTCCGTTTTACGGACGGAACAAAAAATTTGGGAGGGAGGGAGTAAATGCCTCCCATTCAAACTCAGCCAAACAGAAAAGAGAGAAAGTGCAGGAATGTATAATTACTGGAGTATATTTTGACGTGTACTACATACGAGTATATAGGTACAGTGAAGAGAGAGAGAGAGAGAGAGAGAAGGGAGAGAGGCGCATGGGTGCAGACTATTATAAAATCCTTCAGGTGGATCGGAACTCCAGCGACGATGACTTGAAGAAAGCCTATCGAAAGCTCGCCATGAAATGGCACCCCGACAAGAACCCTAACAACAAGAAAGGCTCCGAAGCCAAGTTCAAGCAAATCTCCGAAGCCTACGACGTACATGCAACTCATCTACGGTTACTTCCTGTACATTCATTGCACTTCAAATTTCCTGTTCGTTTCGATTGACACTTGCTTTGTTTTCTAGGTGTTGAGTGACCCACAAAAGAGAGCAATCTACGATCAGTACGGAGAAGAAGGACTGAAAGGACAGGCCCCGCCTCCGCCTGACGCAGGCGGCGGCGGCGGAGGCCCGACGTCGTTCCGGTTCAATCCGCGAAGCGCGGACGATATATTCTCGGAGTTTTTCGGGTTCTCGAGCCCGTTTGGAGGAGGGATGGGGGACATGGGGGGAGGATCGCGCACCGGCGCGTCGTCGGGGTTTCCTAGGAGTATGTCAGCAGAGGAAATATTTGCCAATTTTAGGGGTGGTGGAGGCGGAGTTGGAGGTGGTGGTGATGGGTTTGGTCACAATGTGCCGCGGAAGGCGGCGGCGATAGAGAGGACGTTGCCTTGTAGTTTGGAGGATTTGTCTAGGGGGACTTGTAAGAAGATGAAGATTTCTAGAGAAGTCGCTGGTAACATTGGGTAAGCTCTACTGATTTATAATAATATGTAGTGCTTTTGAAATTTGACAGTTTTTTTTTTTGATATGTTGCCTAATTCATTGCTTGACTTAAATTGGTTTAATCGAGTGCATTTGGAAATCTAAAACGCGTTGGTATGTCGATGAATGAGATTGTTGTTTTTGGATCAAGATCTCTATTTGGTAGTAGTATTTGATTGGTGTAATAATGGACCTTGGATTTTGCCACCCGAAATGGTAATCGAAACAATGCTCAGTTACACCGGGTTCTTTGTAGTTCAAAGAATGGGAGGAAATTTTGATATGTAATTATTGTGAAGTTTGCAGCCGTATGTGGTGTGATGTCGAGGTTCTTAATCTGTTGTTTCTAGATACACAACTTGATCTATGTTATCTCCAAAACTACTAGCTTTACGTATACTTTGTAACATTAATTTGTTGGAATCAGCATGCCAAGTTTCTATCTTTGACACTCTACTTGTTTCTTAACCTTCAGTTTAATACAACATAGGAGCGAGTTCTTTAAATGTTGAGAGCTGGGAATCTTTCTTTGTCTTGCTCGGTCATTGGAAATTGAAGGATGTGGAGAATCTTACGACGTCCTTTCAAACTGAATGTGTGTTACCTTGTTATGGTTTCTTATTAGCTCATATGTTTGCTTATTTTGCAATCCCTAGGGTTTATGTTTGTTCTCTGCTAACAATAACTTCCCAGATACTTCTAATTTCTGTGGTCCTCGGCACTTTGGTCCCCAAACCTCGTAGGTACAATAAACCAAGCTTACAGTAATTGAATACCTTGGCCCAAAAACCGGTGTCTGACTTTTGCGTAGATGAAGGGGTTCGCTTTTCTTTTACTTAAAGTGGTCCACCCTTTCGAAATCTTTGTGCCTGTTGTCACCATCTGCCTTATTTTCATTTGGTCTCGTGGCTCTCATCTAACGTCTGAAGCTCTGCTACTGTGTAGTTAGTTACTTAGTTATAGCCATTAGTGAATCAGGGTTAAATAATTTTGTCTCGGGGCATGAGTTTTAACTGATAATTAAAGAAGCCTTGTTCTGGCTTTGGAAATTTGTTTGCGTCTCACTCTTATTCATTAAACTTCTCACTTGTAAATTGTTCTATAATATGGTTGATCATACGTTCCTCTTTGTTATCTGATACCCAGCAGGCCAGCAGTTGAATTAGGAAGTTTTTTTTTTGCCTTTTCTGCTTATTCATTCTGTAATCTGTATATGTCGACTTTGGGAGCAACATCAAAGAAAGTCAAACTATCTTTGGCAAGCAGAATATTTAGTCATGAACTCATGATAATAGCCTTTTGTGAGCTAGTTCTAAAAATTATTATTGATCTTGTAGGAGACCCACCACAGTGGAGGAAATTCTTACAATCGACATAAAGGCAGGTTGGAAAAAAGGAACAAAAATAACTTTTCCGGAGAAAGGAAACGAACAAAGAGGTGTTATCCCCTCTGACCTTGTCTTCATCATTGATGAGAAGCCTCATAGTGTCTTTAAAAGGGACGGCAACGATCTAGTTACCACCCAGAAGATCTCCCTTGCGGAAGCTCTGACAGGATACACTGCACAGATCACAACCCTTGATGGCCGAAATTTGACGCTTCCTATCAATGCCATCATCAGTCCCACCTACGAAGAAATTGTAAAAGGGGAGGGCATGCCGATACCCAAAGAACCATCGAAAAAAGGGAACTTGAGGATTAAGTTCAACATCAAGTTCCCCAGCAGGCTAACTTCAGATCAGAAAACTGGCATTAAGAGATTGTTGACTTCCTGATGAACATTAATGGTAGTACCTTGTACTGTTCTTGATCTAAGCTTACATTTTTTTCCTTGTCTTTATGATGGAAATGAAACTAATCCATTATAGCTGAATTGTTTTTTTAACTGAGCCAGGTATTTATGAGCATCGTATCTGTTTTACATGTTATTTTATCGAGAAATGTTACATCCTTTGTGGTTCCGTCTTCTTTTCTTTCGGTCTTGTTTGAGTATTGAGTTTTCCCCGTACAATTGTTTGGCCATTTACATCTCTAAAGTCTATTCCCTTTCTAAAGCTAAAGCTCTGGGGTGCTAGTAATAGATTATAGAAGTGCATCACGTCATCATGAGGAATTAAACAGGTGAACTTGAACACTTAACTGGTTTTTAAGAAATTGCAGCACGGCTGGGTTAAGCTTAGACTAATGATCAGACAAAGTAGCAGAGGGGAACAGCTTAAGTCATAAACTAGAAGACCAGATGCTTCCTCATTCTGATTGGTTTTGAACGGCTGCCCCAAAGTTTCATGGTCTGAAATTCCAGTTCTGCTGAGTAACCTGGGTTAAGCTTAGACTAATGATCGGACAAAGTAGCAGAGTGGAACAGCTTAAGTCATAACTAGAAGACCAGATGCTTCTTCATTCTGACTGGTTTTGAACAGCTGCCCCAAAGTTTCATGATCTGAACAAATACAATCTATATCCAGTTGCATGTTTGTTTGACTTAGATCCAAATCCTGGCGATATTTTCTGGTTATAGTATTTAGACAACATAGCTCAGGGATTGAAGTTTTCGTTTATATTTCTTCGAGTTGTTTGGGATTTGAAGTTCTTTGCCTGTCAAAATAGGCTTAGTGTACTGAAATCCGTTTTTGGCTGTGAATGTATATGCTAGATTTACATTACTGTCAAGGTGTTCACATGGGACTTTTTAATCGAGAAAGTATCGGTTATCCTGCGTAATTGCTGAGGTGACTGTTCCGAAGGCTTCCATCAGATTCGCTTGTCTTATAGAACATGTGAAACAGTTTTTTCATTTTTGGTCATTTTTTCCCAGCAACTGATGAAGTGGGCGGGTTCAATCTGCTGAGATCTGAGGGCATTGCTGGAGGATTTTAAACTCAAGTTGGCCAGATCTCAGATGTAGTTTTGCTCTTGGGTTCTGTTGACTGGGTGGTTGGAGAACCCTCTATGGTGTTGAATGCTTTTTCCAGTTCATTTCCCTCTTCTCTTGGCTAGGGGATTGGAAACAAATCAAGCTACCCTAAGATTCTTTCTATGACAATCACGCTGAGTTCTGCAATAACTAAATCAAGCTCAATATGGAGCAGACTCATAAAATATCCCTACCGGAAATAAATAAATTAACTAACAACAGAATACTCCTCCTATACAGGGAAAGTGATAATCAATTTTTGTCTTTTGCAAATTTTGACTCATTTACCTTTCAGCGGAGAGTGTACGGGGATGGCCAACTAGACTAGAAATTGACTTTATTAGACAATAAGCACTTTGCGATTATATTGCTGGTTCTGTTTTTATAATAGCCCTCTTGATAGTTAAGACAATGAGAAGTGAGTTTAAGTTCCTAATATCATGATTTATTTAGACTTTATTGTTAACAGTTATGCTATTGACAACCCACCGAGATGTCAAGCAATAAAAATACAAAAATAAAATAAAATTGCAGTCTCATGCATTTTTTACACTTTTTAAGACACTTTAACATGTTAGAAACTGGTATTTTTTTGTATGGTCATTTTACACCTTATTTACCGCCTATTGGGTCTTTTTTACTCCCTCCGTCCCTTTTTAAATGTCCTGCTTCGTAATTCCAACTTATTAAAAAGACATCATCATTACACCTTTCACATCAACTTTTTCCTCCACTTTCCCTACTTACCCATCATCATTACACTTTTACTCACTAACTTTTCAAAAAGGAATATATTTTTAGGGACAAAATAGACAATGCACCAACTTTTACCCACTAACTTTACAAAATGGACACTTATTAAGGGACAGCCAAAAATGGAATACTGGACTTCTAATAAGGGACGGAGGGAGTAGTATTTTTCTATTCGTAAAGTTCTCAGTGGTTTTATTAGATCTAAAATGAAGTTAATGGAAGTTTGTCCGGCTCTAGAGATTAGAGACCCATAGTCCTAGCTGGCTACAGCCAATGGATGCATCCAACAAGGAGTCTTAAAACAAGAAAAAAGTAGCTCTATTGTTAGGGTTGTTTTGACTTTTGCCCAGATGAAATTATAAGAAACTTACCCAAGAAAAGAGGCTAGTGTAATTCTTAACCAATCCATAATTTGGCTACTTAACTAAGAAAAGTAAAAGTGACGCAGTATGTTCTGGAATTCTATTCTCTTTTACAAGTGGATTTTTTTTTAATGCCAAGACCCCAAAAGTGATCAGAAAATTCAATTCGAAGAATTACAATAACGAGATACCGTATCAATCATGCGAGATTTGAAATAGTTAAATTAAGCCAATTACAAAAACAGTCCAACAAATAGCTCGATAGGAAAAGTGGAATAAATAACAATGATGACTCCTAAATAGTGAAACTAACAACCAACAATCAATTCTCCTTGGACAATATCTAAAGCTTTTTTTATCTCCTAGTTTGTTAAGAAATAGAGCTTTTTGATGTGCTATTTTATTCCTAAACTAATGCTATGGACCCATGTTTATATGTGTACAAATTCAGACACATTTGTGTAAAGAAACCGTCCGATACACATCAGGTCTTCATTATGTTACGAAACCCACGCACATCAACAATTTCGGACACATCTATATGGACATGTTCGAAGGTGTGCACATAAATATATCTCATTTTTTTAGGAATCATAACATATCAGGATACCATACATAAATTTATCGGAAATTGATTTTAGCACTCCAAAAATTGATAAAGGGCTCCAAAACGAACGTCGTTTTGTACATCAACACAGTTCAATTTTGGAACCCCTCCATCAATTTTTGGAGTGCCAATATCACAATCCAAATCTTTCCCTATCCTCTTTGGTCATTAAGATGGACTATATTTATTTTTCTCAAAGACACCCCTCGAGAGAAAAGCAACTACGGTCACTCCATGGACTTTGGGATCTCACATCCATTCTGTATCACCTAACTCTCTAAAAAGATCTTTGTTCACCTTTTCAATTCTCGTTTTTATGTTTGCACTTTCAATCATCACGCTAAAAAAAACTCTTTCACGCTCGCACTTTGCATCCGCAAAATGCTCGCGCATTGTTTGACTAGAGATGCTGTCAAATACCCTTGCCAAGAGGGGTGCTGAGCGGCATCCGATCGTTCATCTCGGCATTAACGGCTCGGATTGAGTTTGAACGCATAAAGATCTGCATCGTCTATTGTTTAGTTAAGATCCAAGTCGTCGACTCCCAAGATGAACGGCCGGATCGGCCGCTCAGCACCCCGGTTGGCAGAATCTCCCAATCCGACTGCGATCCCGTCCGTCCTTCCTCCTTCAAGGGCGGTGTGCACAACAGTAAAATCAGGGTCTCAACTATCCCAAAAAAAAAAAAAAAAAAGTAAAAGGAAACACGAGATTGCGTCATTTGCATTTCTCTCCTCTTTCTCAGTTTCGATTCTCTCTCTCTCTCTCTCTCTCCTTCTCTCTCTAAAAGCCAATGCTCGAGATCACTACACTCTCTGCAGCAAAAATAGTATCGATCCATACATACATACACACATGAACCAATTGTGATAATTAATTGATCCAATACTTGTTTCAATTCTTAACCCAAAAATCTCTTTTTTTTTCATGGAAATGGCTTCAATCTCTTCGAGTCCTCGCACGGTCGAAGAGATCTTCAAAGATTACAGCGGTCGTAGGGCTGGCATAGTTCGCGCTTTGACTTACGGTACTCTCTCTCCTCTCTCTCTCTCTCTCTCTCTCTAGAATCTCAATTTTGAAAATATTTCCTGTTGAATTTCAGATGTCGAGGACTTTTACGGACTCTGTGATCCAGGTAATCTTCGAAGTTTTTGTTGGAATTTCAGATCTGCTTTCTTGTTCGGTGTAATTGGTATTTTGGGCTCCTGGTTCTAGTTTATCCGCTTCGAATATTCGTTTTCGTCTATATATGTGTGGACGTATGCATTTGTTCTAGCCTAGGTCGCATAATACGTGTGTGTGTGAGTGAGCGAAGGCGTTAACGTGAAAACGTCTTTTAAGAATCTCCCAAAGTACTAAATTCGCGCGAGCGCAGAGCTAGAATTGAGAGCGGGAGCTTAGGGCCCTCTTAAAGGATTACGTCTAATTGTATGACTCTATGATGGTTGAAGTTAATTGGAGCACAAGAGTGCCCTCTAGTTGGGTATTGAGAAAAATGAGGAAAGTGTACAGAGAAGAAATGTACTGTTTTGCATAATTTAGCTCTTTATAGGAATGAGAAGAAGTTTATAGAAGAAATGTCTGAATGCGCATGCCCTTGATTGTTCATGAATCTGAACAGTGTATGAAACACCTTTCCCGCCGTTTTTTGAACGAGGGCAGCGAGGGTTAAAAATTAAAAGTCTTCAAAGTAATACATTATGCTTTTAAATTTCTCTTTAGTTGGTCGGTGAGTACAGATTCCATTGCTTGCCCACACGAGGAAAGAATAATTTGAAATTCAGTTTTTATTCTCTCCTTTTTTCACTTGTGGAAGAAGTGGGAGCTTCTACAAATGTTAGCCGGACTCAAACAAGGTTAACTAGGTTATTTGTTAAAGTCTTGCAATCAAATGAAGTAATGAACTGGTAAAGCTGTCAGCTTTGGTGTTATGTTCTTCCAGGCAGGCTCTCTTTTTGTTTTTCTGTTTTACAATGTTTTGGACATCATCATTTTTGGTTGCTTTGTTTATAATTTTGTACAGAGAAGGAGAACTTGTGTCTGTATGGACATCCAGATGAAAGTTGGGAAGTCACTCTTCCAGCAGAGGAAGTTCCACCAGAGCTTCCAGAGCCTGCGCTTGGGATCAATTTTGCTAGAGACGGGATGAACCGTAAAGATTGGCTTTCGCTGGTTGCAGTGCACAGCGACTGTTGGTTGCTCTCTGTGGCATTCTATCTTGGAGCTCGGCTCAACCGTAACGAAAGGTAACATTGTTTCTTCACATGTAGCAGATTTTGCATTGTGGACGGGACCAAACCAAACTGAGTCTTATGTCCCAATTATTTGGGGTCGGTTACATGAATCCTTTTCCTCTATTGAACTCTGTCAAGGGCCACTTGTTCTCACAAACGTACTATACTCATATCTTTGCGAACCACAACATCTGATGTCAATTTAGGTCTACCCCTCATGTAGCGTTGCTACCCAAAGCTATCTTATCCGCTCTCTTAACTACTGCATCTCTTGGTCTATAGTAGACATGCCCAAACCACCTTCACCTATTTTCCCTCAACTTCTCTTCTATGGGTGCTACACCTACCATCTCACGAATCGTTTCATTTCTAATCCTGTCTCGTCTAGTCTTACCACACATTCACCTCAACATTCTCATTGTGGACAAGAATTCATGTTTATTGGTTTAATCATTGTCCTAGAGGGATACAAACATGCCATAATGGTTATTAGCCACAGTATGTCTTGGATTTGTAACTCAATTTTTCTGGTGGCTCTGTTACCTAGCAAGCATGTCTCATTTGTGCCGTGCATTTCTGTGCTAAGACTAATCAAAGTGCAAGAGTATCCGTCTGCCTCCAAGTTTTCGGTTTAACAGTCTTGGGCATGCTCAAGTAGTAATTGGTGGTTAAAATGAATTATGACTGCAGAAGATAAGATGGGCCAGCAATGAAAGATGGGTGTCAGGCTCGTTTAAGATTCATTTTTGTCTGTGTTCTTCACTTTGAAGATGTGTATTCTACTATTTTACTTTAAAAACCGCTGCAGTTACATGGTGCCTGAATTTGCATAATCACCTTAGACATGAAGTGGGTTCTCTTAATAGAAAAGTTCCATAAGAACAAGGATAAAAAGCACGTCCAAAAGTCATTATTATCTAGTGCAGGGTTTTTAGCAATTTTGCCACTTAGAGCTACTTAGGGTCATTTAATCTTATCCTTGTTTTGGGTTGGTGAAGTCCTTATTGGAGATTGGAAAGCCATGCTTGTTGGAGACTATAATTTTAAAGAGTATTTATGTTTGTTAGATGCCATTTAAATAGAATTCATACTTTACCAGTTTTACTTCAAATTTGGTCAAGAGTAGTTCATCGGGTTGCATCCGCCATGTTATCTTTTAGAAACTACACATTGGATTGTAATGGTCATAATACTTTGTCTGAGGCAGGCCTCGTTCCAGAAGCTCTCTTTCTCGAGGTTAAGTAGTCTATATATGAAGGATTGTTTCTGTAACCTGGATTTGGAGTCTGTCAGAAACAGAAACTTTTAGATGAAGATGAGCATGAGATCTTCTAAGACTATAGGACTGATCTCAAATAGCTCTCAGGGAGTAGCAGGGTTATTAAAGCAGTTGCAAGAACCTCCTATCCCCATCGCTACTGGGGTGATGATTCGACCTATTGCCTAGTTGCAGGATCTTCCTATCTGGGTGACAAATCCAACTCGGACCCGCTCATCTGCACTGCGAAGTTCTAATCTCATAGGAACCTTGCTCACATCTGTAAAGGAGTGTGTTCCTGACTAACTTCTCACGTATACGAATTCCAAAAGAATCAGAAAAAGAGCTAATTGGTAAGAGAAAATCTTAAACGACGATAGGATATTAGAAAAACTGAATTTTCTTGTATTTACGAAATTATATTTTTGTAGTTGACACTAATTACTAATTAACAGGCATGCTACTGATACTAGAACTAACGAGAGAAAAAGAAAAGGGAAAGACTCTTTGGCGTATCTGTATGTCTATTTCCACCTACAGGTAGGTATGTGTATGTGCTCCTACAGTCAGACTCTAACCTTGGATTCTTCTATATACACCTGCTCCTCTGCATCCGCACTTGCTCCACTTTGTTTATATATGAGGAGACATGGAACATATTATTTGTACTGCATTTGTGTGTTATAGATGTAGTTGCACTCTTCTAATGGATCCTCACTCCCCCATACCAGTTTCTTTTTCATGCAAATTATAAATGCTCTGTTATAGTTATCTTAATGAGTTGCTTTATGTTAAATTTGTTTGCAGAACCTTATTTTCAAATACTAGGCCTGGGTTCATTGTATTCCCCATATTTCCATCTCTACCCTTCACATAAACCTTGTAATTCAGCCATAGAGTGAAAAATGAAAGGCAACCCTCTCTCAGTAAGTTCAGTCTTCAGTGTGTCATAACTTCATGAATGACTTACACCTTGTTCGTTTTGGGGTCTTAAAACCCCTAGGCACGGTCTTCAATAAATTTTCTTTATCCATCTCTCTCCTCTCTTACTCTAAAAAATCTACCTCAAAACCCAAAATGAACAGGGTTAATCTTTATCAAGTCTAAAAGTTAAACCTCAAGGAAGGTTTGCATATTGATCTTTAGATGTGGTTCCAGCTCACCACATCTCTTACACATTTTAATGTGTTTAACTATATTCGGTGGAATGTCATGGACTAAATGTGGGTGAGTGAACTTACTGATTGTAGTTTGTACTGCACATACTTTTTTTTGGTTCCCTGTAGTCGGCAATAGCATACATCCATAATTGATTGCATACGTCCATAATTGGTATGCACTGACATGTTAACTCGAGTGGGGAGACACGTGAAACTTAGCGGGAGACACATGAAATGTAGCGTGAGATTGGATCCGAGACAGTTAGACGAAGAAGTAGGAAGCGTGTTTGGGCCATGATCACACTTTGTTTGATGTGGTTATAGGGCGTGGGAGGAACTTGAGATGTTTTGAAGGGTGGCTAATCCTTTGTTTAGGATCACGGGTTTTTTGTTTAGTAGCTTGTATAGTTGGGACAAGTGGGAATGTAATCCTTCCCTTGACCAATTCATAGATTGGTTTGCTCTTTTACATACTTTTGGTTGGGTATAGGGCCTTTTTTGTAATCCCTCCCCACCCCCTTTTTTTTTGGGTAGATGGGCGGTGTTCCCTTAATTCTTGGTTTCTAATATATTTATTTACTTATCAAAAAAGAAGAAGAGACAGTTAGACAATTAGTTAAGGAGATATTTCAACTCATTTTTTCCCCCTTTGTTACATTTAAAACTGTGAGCTATTTCTTTTGGAACCCAAGATCTTTTTCTAGTTGGTACGCAGGTTCATCAATGGTTGCCAATGTAAGCTGACTTATTGACTCCCATAAGATTTATTTGTGTGCAAAATCTTCTTGATGCATTTCCCCCTTTTCTTTATTTGGTCTGTGGACGGGCAGGTGGGAAGGAGCAAGTCTTAATAGCAGTATTATTCCCTGTAAGATTTTTCTTCAAAAAAAACTAACATTGCTTCTGATGGGCAGGAAACGCTTATTTAGCTTGATCAATGAACTGCCCACTGTTTTTGAAGTTGTGACAGAAAGGAAGCCTGTGAAAGACAAGCCCAGCACAGATAGTGGAAGCAAATCCCGGGGCAGCACAAAGGTTAGAACTAGATAGGATGAGAATTGATTTACTTTTCCTTTTCCTGTAGTTTTTTAGTCTCATCAGTTTTAATTGGAAACTGACTCTTACCCAAGAAATGCTGCAAAAAGAAGGATTGCATTAAGAATCACATGCTATTGCCATTTGTTTCCATATGCTTGCTGCAAGGAATCAATGAACTTTTCTTGGTTTTGTTTTTTAACTTGGATTTCTGCTCTAGAATAGATTCATGGTTGTGCCACTGATGCTCGTACGGATGCCTTTTATGTAGAGATCAAGTGATGGACTGGTGAAAAGCAACCCAAAGCTTGCAGATGAGAATTACGAAGAGGATGAAAACGAACACAGCGAAACCCTCTGTGGGAGCTGCGGCGGGAACTATAACGCTGACGAGTTTTGGATCGGTTGTGACATCTGTGAGAAGTGGTTCCATGGGAAATGCGTGAAGATCACTCCAGCTAAAGCTGAAAGTATCAAACAGTACAAATGCCCATCTTGCAGCATGAAGCGCGGCAGACAGTAGTTGTTTCCAAACCAAAGCCAGAGGTTGAAACAAGGAATTGGTGGCTGACAAAGCATCATAGAAGATATTACCCTCTTTATGTTTGTAATGGAGTTGTGATTGTTCTTATTTATAGGAAACATTCTCAAATTGTATTTTCTTAATTATTACAGATGCTTTTAATGTGATTTAGTCAGCTGAGGAGAGTTTCTTTTTTTTTAAAATTAAATCACATATTGCATTTTCTTAGCTATGGGATGGCTTGTGTTATGGAGCAGGATCATGTTACATACTGCTCTGGTTGGACTCCCTCTTTTTATCTTGTAAGATTTTGTGGGTCATAATCTTCAGTTTCCGCACCAGATGATTTAACCTAGGAAAATCCAGAAAACAAGGGATTGATTGTGGTAAATTTGAACTCTATCATCTGTTGAGCTTAGTTAATTTCAATAATTGCAGAAATTTCTGGGTATCTCCAGTTGCCATACTCTCTTCTTAGTACCCGTTCTCAGCAGTAAAGTTTCTCGACTTGACAGCTGGTTTTGTGTTTTTGCTGTTTCTATAACCCATCTAATTGTGGGCATTCAGTTGCAATGCCCATGAGGGATGCTCAGGCACTTGACTCCGACATGGGCTCAGATTCGGGAAAGAGAGGTTGACATGGAAAAAATTGCTGCATGATCTGCTTGAAGAGGCTGTCAATCAGTCAGTGGTCATCGTAGTAAGGGCAAATCCTAAAAGCCCCGTCGAATTTTTTGTCGAATATTTGGATATGCTTTATTCTTCATACCTGTACTTTGCTTGCATTCAGGGGCAACAGCAGAAGGCATCCGGGAGACTATCTACGGGGATTCCGGGGCTGACCGTCTACCATGTCAGAAGCCACTTGCAGGTCTGCCTCTCTCATGATAATCAATTTGTCTGTTTAGAGGTTGTTTTTTTTAAGAATTGCTCTTTGGTAAGGTTTATGTGGGAATCCACAGAAAACTACATGCCTGAAAAATGCATATGTAATTATGTGGTTCAGTTGTATGGGCCTATCATCACTCTAAAACAAGCATCATGATGCCAACATAAAAATCGCTAGCCAATAGGGGTTTGGTTGAATTGCAAGACCCTTAGGATATTATTGCAAGGTCTCAAGTTCACCTGTAAGCAAGAGCAGAGAGGTCTTTGCCTAGTACTACGGGTTGGGGCCTTTAGTATCCTTAGAGCATCTGCGTCAGATTCTTTAAATTTTGGACCAAATTACATTTTAAAAATTCACTTTATTAGTTTAGCTACTCACTTTTAAAATGTCTACTGCATCAGATTCTTTATATTAAAGCTATCCTATTAAAAATATTATCTACTCTCATTCTCTTCTCAATTAAATACTTCTTCCCAAGAGCCCTGTTTGGGGCACAACAAATGGGTAAGAAATTGATTATTTTTGCGGTGCCCATTACGAGTCATACAAAGATGATTCAAACTGCAAGTCATTCTTAAAATGTTTTTTATTCTTGAAAAAAAAATTAGCTCAATCCGATATTGATAAGGATTGTTTCAGAATTCATAGGGTGTTTCAGAATCCGTAGGGCGTCTTACAAAATCTGAAACAACCCTTACCGATATCAAATTGAGCTAATTTTTTTAGGAACCCACAGGCCGTATCTTTGGAGGTGTGGCAGCTCAAGATTTGAAGAAAGTTTGAAATGATACCATTAAATTAATGTTTAACATTGGAACAGTTACTCATCTTCTTCCGCGTGGAACTGTAGAAATGTTATTTTGAAGCAAAGGGGAGGCGAGGCTGATGCCTCCACCATTTCCGTCTTTGGCTATTTATTATAGCGCCAGAGGAGAAGTAACAAGTGTGATGTGGATGCTCTTAGGTTTTGGTTTTGAATCACCGATACTTGAGGCCCAACCCAGACAGTGAAGGGTTCGTGTCCAGGCTTTACAGGATTTACACAGATGTACACAAAACAACATGATTAGGTTATGGGCCTTGAGTGTGTCTAGCATATTTTTTCACAGTAGTGGGGTCACTATAACTGACTCCATCAGATTCCTTTCTAAAACAATAATAGAGATGTCTTTTTCTTTATATTGCAGAAAGTAAGTATTGCTATAACAGTTAGATTGGTATATTGGACGAGTAAGTTGAAATCCTGTCATTCTTTTTCCTGGCACTTAAAGCACACCCTGAGACTGTTGCACCAAAGGCCTATTGGCCATCAAGATGTCTTTTAAGGACAAGAATGTTACAGTCAAATCATTCTCATGAAAACAGAATGAAATAGTCGTAATGAGTTACTGGGTTAAGAGTTCTGTGGATATGGTGTTGCTTCTTGAGCTTTTCCACTTTGATTACTTTAGGTTTGGTTTGTGAAGCATTTTTCTGTCAGGAATGTAGTTCTGCTTTGTGTACAGAATGTTTTATGTATTTTCATTTTCGACATCCCTCTTGAACATCGATTTGAAAACCAGATATCCCACTTTTAAGCAAGTTCCAGAACAAAATAGTGCACGTATCCCTATCCGAAATCGTCTATCTATTTCTATGAAAAAACCTCTTAAGGCTTGTTGTCAGTCGTTTTTTAGTTCATTTATTTTCTTTCTGGGTGCTTTCAGAAATACAGGATATCATAGATCATTCCAGAATCTTCAAGTAGCAAGTTCTGACCGATCAACTCTCAAATTTTGCCTTGAGAGGTTTACAGTCTATATATTTTCTTTTAGGGATGTTTAGAAAATTTGCCCAAAAGTTAGTTCTTTTTTTGGAACTGTAAACTATCATTTCTAGCTATCAAATGAAGGCAATGAATACATAGACTCTTCAATTATCTTCCAATAATCTACTTGGGAATGAACAAGAGGCAAGTTTGAGAGAAGGAACATATCTGAACAACATCATGAGTTGTTGTGTATTCCTTTTATATCCCTAGGCTTCTTGAAAATCATTTCTAGTACAAAGCTTTGACCACTTTATCCTTTTCCACGATTCCGTTACTTTGCACGGGCGCTCAGCTTAATGAAGCATTGCAAATGTAGAAAGACAAGTTAAGGCAAATGAGTGATCAACTAAAGGCATCATTTCTCATTTCCAGAAAACTAGATGCATAGATGCAATTCTTATTAATTAGGTCTTGTATTTACGCTACTATATTTGCTTGTAGTTAAAAGCCCAAAGGATCTTGAAGCTTAAAATTGAAGCCGAAGGCAGACACAGATTCACGCAGGATTTAAAAACCGATCAAACCATGTCTAATGCCAAGGAATTTGAATTTGATTCAGAGATCGACAAAACTGAAGTAAGGTCTGAAGGCGTACTCGGCTCTCCAAAGAGGTTTTGAGTGGATGGTGATATAGTTTTGCAGCCCAGGTATATATTTGCATCACTTGATTCAGCATTTTACGACATAAATATGCTTCTTCCCAAAACTCCCTACAATTTGTGTTTCCATTCTATGAAACCAGCTTTCCATGGAGTGTGTCATCTTTGTAAACTTATATAATTAACCTGTACAATTATTAGTTGACATATCAGAAAGTATCTGCACATCTGGACACAGATGTGTTCGAAACCGTCTGATGCACGTGGGCTAGTGATGCAATTTTCCGAATTAATGTGTCTCATGCTAAAATTCAATTGCATCATAGCTGGGTTGCTCATTCTGTAGTTCTTGGAATGTTGATGTTTGGGAGTTGAACATGTTGTACTGGAAATCTCCCCATCTTGTTGATTAAGCAGGAAATGATCCAGATTTGTAGTTAAGCACAAGATGGGTTTGCTATGTAGTCTAAATATGACATAAGGGCTTGTTTGGACCTTTATGATGCTTGATAATCTTGTTTATTCTATTGTTGCTCGTTACCGAAATTTTGAATGCTTAGTCAAGATGGGTTTGCTCTGTAGTCTAAATAAGACATAAGGGCTTGTTTGGACCTTAATGATGCTTGATAATCTTGTTTATTCTATTGTTGCTCGTTACCAAAATTTTGAATGCTTAGTCATGGACCTCATATGATTGTGCGGTGGTTAGGGCCCTAGCTTGGGCAAGCATCCAAGGAAATTTATGGATCAGCTTTTTTTTTTTCCTTCTTTCCCAACATCTAATTGAAGTTGTTTTTAACGATGAAACTAAAAGTTTTTCTTCCTAAAGCCAGAAGCAAAACTTGGGCCGATAAATTCACGCAAAATTTTATAAAAGAATCGACAGTTGATTTGATATGTTTAACAGAACCACCTCTGTCCATCTGGGTTAAGTGAGATTAAACGAGACATGGAAAGAGTTTATCTGCTGGATTAGTAAAGAAAATGGGCCTTTCTCAGAGAACAATATTCGTTAGTCTCGATAAGAAGTATTGAAAAAGTACGAAGATAAAGAACAAAGTTAGAAAAGCTCATGTAGAACGACACTAAAGAAACAATGACCGTCTATTTCGGCTTTTTTGAACTTTTATCACATCGTCTATGGTTAATTTTTTTTAGAACTTTGGTCTTTATTTTTACACTTCTCCGATTTCTCTCGTCTAGACTAATGATGTGATTGGAAAATTAACCCGAATCATAATAAGAGAATAATAATTAAAAAAGACCGAAAAAATTGACAAAAATTTGGCCAAAGGGGTCTGATCCTGACGACTTATGCTTACGTGATCGTTTTCGACTTCTTCGAAATAGTAATAAAAAGAGACAAAGGTGTGAAATGTCAAAAAAAAACATGTTTTTGACTTTTTTAAATAGTGAGATAGTAGTAGTAATAGAACACTAATTAAACGTGTGCTGAAAACTCGCCGTACTCTCTTTCCTTTGCCCACTAAGCCAAAGTTGTACTTCTCTAGTACTTGTACTACTTGTCAATGTTGGAGTATTTAATGTCGTGCTTCACCTTTTTCCTCTTCCTCTTGATAATGAAGTTTCATTGACCTTAACACTAAATCTAGGATTAGGTCTAATAATTCTAATGCCATGAGCTTGCCGGCGCTGGCGCTTCTGGATAGTAGCGTCTTGGATCTAACCACATGGATGACCTCCTCCTGTAACGACCCGCTCCATCTTTATACAATATTGTTCGCTTTGGACGTCCAAAGCTTATGGATTTTCTATTAGGTCACTCATCCTTGGACTACCTCAGGATGAGCACGCTTAACTGTGAAGTTCTTATACTCTTTGGCCAGCCCTCACGGCTTTAAAAGGCCTTATATAAGTGGGAGAGATTTTTTCTTATAAATCATGACTTGTCCCCTTCCGTCCGGATGGAGCCTGCTATCCTACAGTACTGCTAGCCACCGGAAAACGGGGTGGCGCACCTTTGGTGGGGTGTGATCGTTTGCAATTGACCTTTTCGGTGGATGCGTCCTAGATCGTTTGTTGTGGGATAGTAATGACTAGAAATAACAACTTGCCCGTAACGGTTTACGAACATTCATTACCGTATAGACAATCGCTTCTGTCATTGTAATGTACTATGAGTTTTATTTGATACGTCTTTATTTCAAGGCGTCAGTATGGACTTCCAAAGCCATAGGTGTTCCAATCCATCAAAAATTTCCATCTAGAAAGATGCACGTGTATCCAAAACTTGCTGTCAGCCTACCAGGCCACCACCATAACGCATTAACAATGTACACGGAAAGGTAAACACAAAGCCATTCTGGGGTTGCGAGGTCGGTTGAAAATGACATGCACTACCCATGCCTGTTTAACATGTGACATTTCTAATTAGCCTTCAAAATATGGCCTTTTTTGGGGTCACTATCGCTAGTTCACTTTGTACTTCTATAAATAGAAATGCAAAAATTATTTTACACGTGTCTGGCATTTGATGTCTCCGTAAGAAGCGAAAAGAAAAAAACCTTTTTAATCCGTAAGGATGCGTGCAGTAATAGTCATCTGACAATCTCATGTCTTAAGAAGTCATCTAATTTAATTTGGAACTTCTGTTAGTGGATGGTGAATTGTTATCTAAAATTAATTGGCTCGTTGTGTCAAATACCGAGTTATGTAGGGGGAAAGAGTTGTAGGAAATGGTTGAAATTCGTCCAATGACAGAGTAAAGGGTTTGTGATGCTCAAATGAGCGCAATTTCTTGATTTTACTAGTCTTATTCTGCAACAGTTTATCTGACACGCTGGACTAACTAATTTCGAGATACCAATTCCACGGTCTACTAGCAGAGTCTCCATCCTATTGTCCGTTAGCAGAAGTCCAATCAAAGCGGGGGCACAGCAAAAGTTTTGGAACATGTGCTATGGGTTTGCAAACCTAGAATCAATTCTGGTTTGAAAATCTCCAAACCGAGATGAACAAATTAAAAAAGAAGCATTGCGATGATCCAAAACGACTAGCTTTTCTGTATTGAACAAGATGTGTATTGTGTAACACATCAATAACGATATTGGCATGAAAAGACACATTTTTTTCTCACGCTCTCTTTTTTTTTTTTTTTTCTTTTGATTTTAAGAAAACACAACTATGTTACGAACACAAATAGATGTGCCTAAATCCGAACACAAATGCGTCGGGAACCGTCCAATGTGTGCTGGGCTCCATGTCGACCATGCGGGACTCACTTGCATTTGTGTCCAAATTTGTACGCATTTATCTGCCGTAGCATTTGGTTCTATTACATTAGACGACTAACCTAATTCAAAGCCATAATTTACATGATAGGTGAGGAGAAAAACTTATTCTGTACCCCGAGGGCATCATGCTATAACGGGCATACGCGTGAACCTCACATAAAGCGTGGGAAGTCTCCGTGCCGAATTGGGTTATCAAATAACCCCTCAACACGGAGATTGCAGCGATTCAACTTGCGATTTGCCACACGGGCCCCTCGTCCTGATGAACAACCTGTACTCGTTAAACGTCATCGCTTTGTACAGTGGTGGCTTGTCCTCTGTTACCAGCATCTTGGCAGGTTCAATGGGAATGTTGCCATTGGGATTGTAGAAGAAGGCAAGCGACACTCTCTCCTTTGCTGAATTCACAATCACCCTGTGCTCCACACTCTTGTATTTTGCATTGCTTAGCACCTAAAAAATTACCCCAATTAGCATGAAATCTATAGCGATTTATTGAAAACAGAGTAACATAAAACGTACGACAATGCTACATATACAGAAGAAATACCGAAGAGCTCATATGGAAAAAAGGGGTTCCGTAGATTCATTCCGGAGGTAATTCCCATTTCGTGACTTTGAATTTGGATCGGCTATTGACTTTTTTTTTTCCGTGCATTTTCGAATATACAATTGGTGCATTTAAGAAAAACAAGTATATCCCTTTTGGGTGCGACGAGAAGCTGTCGACAAAGTGGTATGTTTATTTATGGCACGGGGACCTCGTTCTAGATAAAATTGACTATCCCGCGATCCTGTCTCGTGTACTTTTAGATCGATAACGATGGTATCGTGCAGCTGCGAATGCATTGACAAAGGGACGCGACGGCCTGACAGATGACCTTTTGTCCCCAAGTGAAAAAGGTTTGCCAAACTAGTTGTCTAACTTCGAAACTTCAGAAAGTGGGAAACGAGACAACTACTAATGTACAGAGACAGGGGACCTGATGGTCCTACCTGAATTGAACTCGTTTATATCGTTGGACTCCTCGACTTGGTCATACATCACCAAAACAAAAAAAAAAAAAAGATCTAATGTCAATAACACCACAATTGAAATTTTGTTGGAATTTCATTCGTTGATTTTGGGATCCGGTTGTCGGAATGCTTCTTGTGGCTGCCATGGCCGCGAGGGTTTGTTGGCTATCCTCGGTGCCGGCTTGTCTTCATCTAGGAGGTTGTTGATGACTGGTGATCAAAGGATCACCGTATTAGTCTGTGAGGTTCTAAATTTTAAGGCTTGTGTATCTAGACCTTTTGAGATTGATAACCGTCTCGGATGTATGCTTATTTCTATCAATGAAATCTCCTACCATTTTGACCAAAAAAAATATAAAAAATAACACCACAATTGGATCACGTTTACGTTGAAAAAAAATAATAGTGAATATAACTTTAAGAATAAACTTCATGACATATGTGAATATATGATGATCGCGAAGAGCCCAACAGAATAAATGATTCTGATCACCTTCTCGGGTTTCATTTATTCAATTAACAAGGAAAGAGAGAAGCAAAAAAAGTACCTGAATTTGATCACCGATGTTGACAATGAAGGCATTAGGGACAGGCTTGACGGTGACCCAGTTATCGCCTCGCCGGACTTGGAGGCCGGAGACGTCCTCGTCGGGGAGGAGGAGGGTCATGCCGCCGGGGTCCGAGTGCGGGGAGAGGCCCAGAGTGAGGTCAGGCTGGGGACACTTTGGGTAGAAGTTAACCCTTAGGCAAGCACCCATTTCCTCCCCTCCAAAAGATTTCTGGAGGTAATCTTGTTCCAGTCCAAGACTTGTTGAAAATACTGTCATCAATTTCCCACATAGCCTCACCAATTCCTCCCCATATTCTGCTACCAAATCCCTTCAAAATGTAAACAACGAAGTCGATAACTCATTCTCTATGTCGGTCCATTGAATCAGATACCGAGTAATTGACAAAAAAAGAAGAAGGAAGTATATGATTTCCTAACTTAGATTTTTTAGTGCATATATATATTCTTCACCTTTTTCATAGAAAAACAAAGAAGAAATATTTTTAAAAAAATGAACCAAAAAAGTCATGCCTTTGGTTTGTGAGTTGATTTCCATTCACGTGTTACCAATAGTCTTTGTATGGAGAGCTATCCATGCGAGACTTTTGTTTTAATTTCCATTGGGTCTTCTATTAATAGACGGTAGAATTGATCTCCAAATTACTTGGGTTTCGTTGGGATGGAGACCGAGTTAGCATGCCTTCAACTCTATTTGAGGACCACAACATGGGTGCTGGCTCCATCCGAATCGTTTATGCTCGGCGATGGACGGCTCAGATTTCACCTTGATTGGATGGCTGAAATCTGTTCGGCCGAGATGAAATCTGAATCGTCTATTGCCGAGTATAAACGATTCGAATGGAGCCAACACCCATGCTGGGACTGCAGGGTCCCCCCATTAGCATCAATAAAGTTGGGCTCCACCTCTATTAAAGTGCTATGTCCTTCATGAACCTTAGGAATGGTCCAATCATCAAAAAATCAAAGAAGCCAGACCTTTTCTTCATCCAATAAGGCCCCGTTCCAGTTTTGCTTTCTTTTTAAAAAGTTTTTTTCTTCAATTTTTAAATTCAAATATAATAATGAAAATAAAAAATAATTTTTTTTTATTTTTTTTGGACCGTATAAAAAATCTCAATGAAATCTATCAAACAAGATCCATACTGGTAGAAAATTTATTTGCGTAAACACATGATTTTTGGGCTTAAATTTACCTTCTTTTTTTAAAAGTTCCTTTTTTGAGCAACCGAAACGCCCTAAACAAATTATCATGATCTCACATTAGCCAACTTTAATTGACATTCTCACCCACATTGAGTACTAATAAATGCTTTGAATCTTCTAAAAGCAGAGAAAGAAGATTCTTTCAAACTTTATCATGCAGGCATATCAAGTCTCGTTTACTATTTCTAAATTATATCTTTTTTTTTTTTGAACAGTTCTAAATTATATCTTAGTTGAGGTGTTTCTAAGCTGGGCCGAACACTTGAGGGTGTTCTTGGGGCTTTATCTCGTGAGCCCCTTAATCTATCTTTAGCTTTTCACTCGTGAATACGAATCAAGATCCTGACAATATCTTAAACGTGATGCAAGTTAAACGTGATGCAAGTTAGACGAGTCAACTATTTAGGTTAATCGAACATCATCAACTATTTGGATGAGTAATATTTGCCGAAAGAGTAATAAATGATTAGAGACTTAACCGCTGCCTTAAATCTTTACCAAGTATGGAATCAACTTAATTTTTTTGCTTTGGCAATGTAGGCATCGAGTTCTATAAAATGAACGAATCGGATTGTTAAATGAGATCGACACGTGAGATCATTTCTCCATAAATTCAGCAAATGAAATAATCGTGTGTGGTCTCTCAAAACTTGTTGTGGTGGTGACCAAAAAGCACAAAATACTTTTTCCATTTTTAGTTGTTTCTCGCCGTATAAAGCTTCATAGAGTATGACACACCATTTAACAAACCAAACAATACGCCATTCAAAAAAAAAAAAAAAAAACAGAAAGTCTACGCCCACCATTCAAAATTCATCGCTCCCCCACCATTTTTAATCTCACCGTCCAAAATTGTTTTGGACGATCCACTGAAAAGCAAACTGAACAATAAAAGAAGAAGAAAAAGAAGAAAGAAATCATCATTTTGGCACGCGCAGTGGAGGCGCGTGCAAATTACCTGCAATCTAGAGGAAGCTTAGGCCACTTATTCTGGTCCCTCATTGTGCTAGGAAGCAAATGGAGGAAAAAATAGTCACTCCAATCCAGCTTCATCCCTTTCTCCACACCTAGCCTGCTTCCGTAACCCTCGTACGTCGCCGGAGAATTCGCGTAGCCCTGTTTCACCTCCAGAGGGAGGTGGAAGAACTCGCGCCATGCCTCCCGGGTGCGGCTCATCAGCTCGTGGCTCACTCCGTGATTTACCACCTGAAACAGGAACGGAACTAGAATTTCAGACGTAAAGGAATTTAACTTACGTGCACTTTGACTTATGAGGCATCATCACTAACAAGGGCCCCAATTAAAGTCGGGGCAAATATTGATTCCGGTCTAATTTTGCAAAATTTCGTCAAGTAAATACGTTTCTTAAATCATATCACACAATATCGATCCAATTAACGTAATTTTTAAGATTGTTGATATTCTCGACAAGGTTTAAAAAGTGAACGGTCTGAATTATCAAAGTAACGGACATGACCTTCCACTCTCTTTTCCTTAGATTAATACTTGAAAGTAAAGAAGATATATATAAAGAAAAAGTCTAGAACCCCAAGGTTGGCCAAGTGGTCTTAGCTTGAAACTTAGGTATTTGCTCTATCTTAAGGTCTCATGTTCGATTCTCCTTGCCAATAACTCTTTACGCCACCTCATCCCCACGCCAAACGTAAGCGTGTGAAACAGCTGTGGGAGGGACTGTAGGGATTAGTCCGAAATGTACGTAAGCTGGCCCGAGACACTATGCATCACCCAAAAAAAAAAAATTGACTCGAGAGACATGTGGTACCAAGATAGAGGGAAAATTAAGAAGTGGTCCAATTGTTTGTTTTGGAAGAATTTTTTTCCAAAAGGGAACGTGGGCGAATCCATTTAAATAATATATACATGTATAGATGGTGTGCAATTATCACTAGTAAAAAAGAGAGATCAATTTTGACTTGGCCTACTCGAGGGAGTATCTGAATGAGATCTCTTAGAGAGAGATTTTATTGCCATAATCTAAAATTGCTCATTTCATAAAATTCATTTAACAATGTATTTTGTATTGCAAAAAATTTTGTTTTACAGTTCAGCGTTGAACCATACTGATTATTCATTTTCCGGTAACGATCGGAAGCAAGTGCGTCTAATAATATCCGATCAAACTAATTTTTTTTCTGGATGATCTGCTCGACGGATTCTGTAATTTTGAACGGTTTCGAGAAGTATAGTATATATAGTTCTGTTCTGACCTGAAAGAAACCCCACTCTTGGCACGCGCTTGAGATGAGACTCAGCGTGTAGTCGCGGAGGGAGGAGTCGTCGGAGAATAAGTTGGAGAGATCGATCACGGGGATATTGATGTTGTCACCCGCCGCCGGTGATTGGAGCGGCGAAGAAGAAGGCCGGTCGGAGATTCGTTTGATGTACCGTTCGGGGATGGCGGTTATGCCGCTGTCGGAGAGGGATTGGACTCGGACTATGGGCTCCGGCCATGTTTGTACGCAGTTCATTTTATGTAGAGAGAGAGAGAGAGAGAGAGAGAGAGAGGTGAGGGTTCGGGTGGTAGTGAGGGTGGTGAATGTATGTTGATGGGGGTCTACAAAAGAGTTATGTTATAGTGGTTGGTTGGAATTGAAGTGAACAACAAACTGAAAGTGTTATGCATGGGAGTGCAGTATGTGGAGAGAGAGAGAGAGAGAGAGAGAGAGAGAGAGAGAGAGAGGCTATACTGGTGCCTGCAGATATTTGGTTGAAGGGGCAAGAGCTGTTAATATATAGACGCGCCAGGCCAGATCGGCGCCGTGATAATCTTGGATTTGTTCACCCTCAGTAATTATTCATTCAGTAGTCCTCGGGCATCGTCACTTTTTGTCGGCCCTAATATGTTTCTTCATTACATATGTACGTGAGAATTCTACGCTTAGCACTAGACTCCACAAAAAGTGTTCTGTGAATAACGTAGCTGTGGCACCATGCACGTGACAGTAGACGACAAAATAATTTTTTGTCATCTATGCAAGTATTTTAATTAGGAAATAGCACGCTCTCCCGTGTGCTCTCCCAATGTAAATATGACTCGTTACAATCTCATTTCTCAATTAATTCGCTTTATTTTGTAAATTTTGATATGCACGTCACTCATTGAAAAAGTTAGGTTAATTCATTTAACTTGATTTTTCACGTACAATTTTAGCACACACATACATCAGCCAACCACATTTCCAACCATGCTTTTCCACATATGAGTGTGATAGACAAATATATAATCAAGGGGTTCACACGGGATGGAGTCCACATATATAGAAATTTTCACATGCAGACCTCTTAAATGAGGACCTCTCTTTCCCGATTGCATTTCGATAATCCGAGCCGCTTAATGTGTTCAAAACGTAAGTTTAAGGGTACCCGCGAGAAATCGGCAAAAAATTCGGATGAAGCCTTTCCCAACCATTTTTTTGGCTTATTTCTCCTGAGTAACCTTAAAATTAAGTTTTGATCACATTGAACTGCTCAGATCATCGAAATTCAATCAGAAAATGGGAGAAATAAAAGAGGTCCGGTCCCCCTCACGGAAAACGGACTGATATATGCATATACATATATTTTCGACTAGCAATATAGATGGTCTCATGGTCGTCTATCCATTGATTAGAACCCAACCGTACCGTATCAACCTATATCTTGGAAAGTATTTTTGTTATTGAAAATTTGATACAGTACATGATTCCTAATAATAGGAAGAGTGGTATCCAATCCACCACTTATTAAGTGACCCATTTAAAAATGGATGTTGACCAGCTCATCATTCTATACTAAACTCTATTTTAACACGTTTTCTTATTTCGGGACTTAGACAGCGTGGTAGCTAGGGATCTAGGGATCTTACAGAGCGCTCCATGCGGTGCATCTTGTAGGGTTGATTCGGACGGTTCATTTCGGTAATCAATGGTTTTAATATATTTATTAATTTTTGACAAGTCAAAATTAATAAATATTTCTGAAACAATAATTGTCGAGATGGACGATTCGGATCTGTTCTGCAGGGTGCACGGCAGTGAGCGACTTTTCCATGGCAGTCTTTTTTTTTTTTTTTTTTGCCACAGCAATTTACATCAGCGGGGGTTAATAGGGGTGTTAGAGTTAGCACGAGAAGACCAGAAGCTATCTATAGCCCTGGCCCCCTAAAGGGCCTGCCCCCTGTGGGGCTTGAACCCAAGACCTTCTACACAGGAGAGGCAATGACTTACCAACTGGACTAAGTAGTGATTGTTGATTCCATGGCAGTCTAAGGAGTAATTATCAAGTGGTCTTGGGGCACTCTCACATGGTGCCCAACTCTCTTTTGCACCACACGTCTATGAAGTTCATACACTTAGTATTGAGCCCCAAAAAAATGTGTGGTGGAAAAGTGTTGGAGCACCAAGTAGACCATGAAATATTATATCCATTTCGAGACACTCGGACCAAAATTGTACACGTGCATGTCACCTGGTCATTGGACTTTGCGGATTGGGGGTTGGTGCCGTGCAGCTGCTGCACAGCACCGTGTTTCGCGGCTCCGATGCCGTCCGTTCGGCAATCCAACGGTTCAAATCTCATCTCTACCCATATTGCATTTGAGCCGTTAATTGCAGCTGCGCATAACACCAACCCCGAATCCGGACTCCGTGCTACTTTTGTAATGTGTTAATTTGAACTATTCATTTATATATAACTCGAGATAGTTAAATCATTAATGAAAAAAATTAGATTGATCAGATAGTTACCAATTTTTGTCAATACAAATGAAAAGATGTAAGGTCGCTACCAATGTCCAATCAACATCAATTTTTAATTGAAAAATGTGTATAACAAGACCTATAAAATGAAATCGTCAATAGGTCGTGACACTCACCCTATCAAATGATGTGCTTGAGTGGTGAGTAGGTGGAATACATATACCCGCATAGTTAGTACTATATTTTTATGGGCCTGTTTATTTAGAAAAATCAATTTAGATTCTCGATCAAAGGAGATCACCTATATCGAAGGGGACCACATACTGTGTAACTCATTATTATATACTCTATCCGTTCATTTTTAAGTGTCCTACTTCGTAACCCCAACTTATTAAAAAATCATCATCATTATACATTTCACATCAACTTTTTCCTCCACTTTTCCTACTTACCCATCTTCATTATTCTTTTACTCATTTACTTTTCAAAAAGGAATCTACTTTTAGGGACAAAATAGACAATACACCAACTTTTACCCACTAACTTTATAAAATGGACACTTATTAAGGGACAACCCAAAATGGAATACTGAACAATAAAAAAGAGACGGAGGGAGTAATTCGCACAAAACACGAGACATACGATATATGGGGCCCGATTTTATTAATCATGTTATTCGTTGTCTGATGGGATCACATAACTTATGAAATTATCTATTATCGCTTCACTATTAGTCTCGTCAAATACTTTCTCCGTCCCATAATGGATGTCAATTTTTGATATCCGTGTCAATTTCAACTCCTTTTATCTTTTAATACGGATCTCAAAAAATATGTAATATGGATCTTGTTTGATAGTTCTCGATTAATTCTATTATACAAAATTTTCAAACTCATGAAAAACATTATAGATTGAAAGATATAAGCGATGAAAAATGACACGGATTTCAAAAATTGTCATTCTTTTTGAGACGGAGGGAGTAGTAATTTGAAATGGACGCTTTTGAATTTCATATACACTTTGTACTGATCAGTTACTAATTAAAGCTTTGTAATGATTACCTAATCAGGCCAAAACTAGCCTACCATGGAGACCGGAGAGTTTGCTTTTTAAATTATTATTTTTTAAAACTAGAATGATTTTCCTAATCTTTTTTTATAGTTCTTTTTATTACAGTATTATTTTGAGATTTTTATAAAGAACTTTGCTCATTCTTTTAAAACTTTGAAACCTTTTTGAATTTCCAAATATATTTTTCCTTTTTTTAATAATTTTTTTTAATGAGTTCCCTAAAAATGTGTTTGAAAATGGCAGCCATTAATACTCCTTATTACTATGGTGGCGCAGATCATTTCTTCTAATCCAAAATACTTTCAAAATCTGTTATGTACTATGCGATCTAACTTCAAATATTATTTCATAGAAAATTATTGAGTGTTCTTGAGGCACGTGATGCTCTAACATTTTCCGTTAGCACATACTTGTGTGACACCTGAAAATGTCGTGGAAAAAGTTGTTGATGCACCACATAGTATAGTACTGCCCGATTACTACGGGAGTAATATAACTTTTCACTTCTTCAAATCTCAAAATGGTAAAATTGATTGTTTCATCTTTTGTTTTCTGTCTAATTAAACCAAGACAAAACTCAACTTGGATATCAGAAACTCTCTTGAGTGAAATTAGGGTTGATAAACAAATCAAATTAGAATATTATGCGAAAATCGTTAAGCTTTCAGAGAAGGCTTGACAAGTTATAACTCGTTCGTTCGGCTATGATGTTTAAAAAGTTTAAACGGTTGAGATTGACTCATGATCGGCTGATATGAGATCGGTTCGTCTGATGAACAAATCAAGTACTGTTGTTAAATTTTGAAACCAATTAAGCCTGAGCAATCCACTTCTCGGTTCTTTCGGCCCGTTTATCAAATGTCAATCCAAATCACAATCTCGGATTCAACACCAGATTGTGGAATTTCCTCTGGTTGAAGCACGTGTATGGAAAATGATGCATGCTAAACAAATTTCCTGTTCACATTTAACCAATTCAGGCTAATTCAGTCGGCCGAGACTCTTGCATCTCGCTAGTAGGTCAAGTGTCCGAATCTCCACACCTGCGTGTGGGTGTTCATCCCTTAATAGACTTTTCATTTCTTTCTTTGTTTCATGTATTGGTTGAATTGTTGAGTTTGGTTGTCTCGTAAAATCTCGCAATTGATACAGTGTCCCGGGTTTGTACTGTGTACTTCATATATGATGTAAATGATCTCTTCTGTAGATTATAAAAATAGTTTGTCTACTGTTCTGTGTAATTATTCAGTGATCCTAGAGCACCGCCACATGGTGTCCCAATACTCATCCCCACCACAAATTCACGTAAGGTTCATACGTACGCTTGGTTCTGGATCCGCATGAATTTGTAGCGAAGAAATAGGGTTAGGGCAGTATGTGACGGTGACCCAGAATTGACTAACGATTTTTCTGTCTACAGAGCTTTATATGTTTTGAACTCAGCCGTTTAGTTTTAGCTAATGGGCCTAGCATAGAGTTTAGGTCGGTGAGGCGATTCTTTATGATTGGTAGAATTAATCATGGCAATACCATTTCTTCCTAATAATACTGGTAACCACGCAATTAGGATGGATTAGGCTTAAATTAAGTTAAATGCTTCGGTCCATTTTAGATTTTGTTAGATTTGCTTCAAAATTTTAGTTCAATTATTTATTTTGACGGGAGGGATCGTAAAAAATGAAAACGTACGACCCAAAGATAAAAGAAAAATCAGTAAAGAAACTCATTTATCTTTTCTGAGCATTTTTCAATTTCCAGCTATAGTTTTGTACTTTTTGACTCTACCCGTCGAGATGAATAATAAATCCAATATTTTGAAATGAAAAGTCCTCCTATAAGAAACATTTACTAAACACTGAATTTTTTTACTAAAAAAAACACTAACAATACCTACTTGCCTTCAAGAATAAAATAATAATCCTATTGTCCTGACTGTTCATCTATTGATGTAGTACTATTTCATTGAATTAACCTATTTATATGTTTCACCATTTATTAAAGTAATTGTGTCAAGCATTCATCTAATTTTTTTCCCTTTTATAAAGGGTACGAAGGGGCAACCAGCAAAGAAACATTCTTCGGGCGTGCACGCTGCGTGACGATATGAGTTCGTTACTGACACTGGGGGGGAACTCTGGTAAGGTGACCACTAAAGCGAAGGGAACAATCCATCACCATAGCTCCACTAAAGCGTGAGATGCAAAAGGGCGTACTATCGCAGGACATCTGATTCGCAAAATCTAGTGACGCAAACAGATTCGAACCGCGACCACTTAAGAAGGGACTGTGTCCCACCTGCGACATCGTCGCGTGGTGTTGCGTCAAGTATGTACGAGTGATTATTTACCGCCCCTGCGATATCGTCACGTGGTGCCCCAATCCTTCTTTCCCATCACACATTGTGATGTGGTTCATACGTACACTTATTCTTGGGCAATATTGTTGTTTTTAAATACTAGTCCAAAGTGATACAAAAAAGTCCTTGAAAGACAATGCATGCCCCGATCTCTTAGCCATGCCGACTGGGATTTAAAAAGTTTTATTTATCACGTGCCAAACATCTTTTCCCCAATATTTGGTATATAGGCACGTGACATATATATTGTGCACTTCCACAGGAAATTTTTCGTTTTATTATCACCGACCCATTTATAAAATTTATTTGAACACTATCCATTTTGATTGAGATTCATATTGGGGTTTTTTTTTTTGGGTAATCAAAAATTTTCACTTAATTTTGAAGACGGGTAAATTTTTTTAATTAATCTAGTAGTAAAAAAATTCAGGGCAATACCGTAACGGTAAGTGTTTTAAGAACACATTCAAAATTCGTATAAACACATTATTCGAACGCGTACGGTTCAACTCAAGCGTCCAGCTAGCCCGTTGAGGTGCTGATCCGCTAGGCCCAGCTGGGGTAACGGTTTGGTCCCACTACAACCTGTGTGGAGGGCTGGGGTAACGGTTTGGTCCCACTACAACCTGTGTGGAGGGCACGTTGCTTTGATAGGACGCGATCATCGAATGGAACTTATATCTCGAGGGATCGGCCAAGTAGCCGGATAAAGTTCTTTTAATTTGCATGAGATTAATTATTAGTCAAATACTCAAAAATAAATTTGTCACTGATTAAACATGCATCAAATATATGATCAAACAAAGTGCTAGATCTCTCTGAAATGTTGAAAGATTTAAAGAGATTTCCAGATATTGTGCAAATTTCGAATAAAGGAAAGAGTATTTTGGTGCGTAAGAAAAATATTGTATGAAAATTCACTACATTATACTATACATGGAACTACTTTATTTTTCACAAAAAATAAAATAAAAATTGAACGACTTTTGCTACGGGTAAGCAATTCGATCGGGGCGGAGAGAATTTAATTCAATTACAGTCAGTCAGACAGTTACTTTGATCAGATTATATTTTCTACGAGATTACATATTTCTTTCTTATTAGTCCCCGGAAATAAACTGGCCGTCAATACGTAACACGAGGACGACTTTATTTGGCGACTTACGGCAATTCTTCCACAACTTGAATTTGATATGTTTGGGACAATATCTACTTTGGGCTACTACAAATTGCAAGTGACCTTTTTATTGGGACAAAAAATCGATCTGTTTATGAGTATTAGAATTAGCTCAACGATCCTACAAAGATATAAACTTAGCCTATTATCTTTTTTTTTTTTTTTTTTTTCCCCTGGTGAAGTAGCCTATTATCTTTGTCAAACATAACCTGATCTTGGCTCCACCAATCCCCTTTGGTCTAACTGTCGCGAGACTCTTTGACACAGTCTTTTTGTTTGTTTTCTCTTAATTTTTACAGTACTAGATTCGGGTCAAATTTTTGCAAAATATGTTCGTCTTAATGAGAGAAACTGATAAAGTACAAAATTAAAAAACATAAACAAAAGTTTAAAAAAGGTGCATATATATAAGACGACAAAAAACCCCCTGAAAAGATCATCTCACCGAACCGATCAATAAGATGTAAAGATTATATCCAAATCTAGTAAAAATTAAGAGAAAACAACAAAAAGAACCCTTCAAAAAGTCGCAAAAAAGTTAGGCCGGAGGAGCCTAACTTCAAAACATTTGGTTGAAATGGTCTTGGAACCTAAATCATCACTTAAACAACGTGCGTGATTTCTCAAAAAATCAACCTAGAAGGCGTGTACAATCCTAAATTTCTTCATCTAGAAATCTTCGATTCCCCTAAACTTTGTAGCATAGAGTTGTCTATATAGATGAGAGGAAAAAAGGAAAGAAAATGACATGTTTAACATTGGTTATGTGAAAGTTTACTTTTGTTTGACATGGTTGGTAAAGGAGTTAAAAGTCATCATTGAACACATGCGTTGATCTATTTATGATTAATATATATCTAACGAGATCATAACGGCGAGGCGGTTGGGTAGTGGTGCTGGTCTGGGTGGTTGCATTCGGTGTTTTGTGCAGCGGTGGATAGGTTATGGGCTAGGGTTTTGTGGGGTTGGGTTTGTCGGACGAATCTTTTTGGGCTTGTTTGTTTTTGGGTTTTATTGTATAACCGGGTACCGGGTGTGCTGCATTGTATTATTTTTAGGCTCCCGTGTTAGACCTTAGGGGTTGGGCTTTGGCCCATATGATGTATTATCCAACTTTTTGTTAGATTTTCCTTTCTCCTCTCTCCGTTTTTAATAAAAATTTTGCCTATTAAAAAAAAAAAAAAACCACATGTCTAAACCAACTCATGCGCACCTTGAATTACGGGAACTTGAAGTTAAAGACCGGGAAACCTGAGGGGTTGGATGAGCACACAGAAGCATGCCAGTTAAGCAAGGGGCTAATTACACTCTCGAGATCTCAGGATTGGGAGATGCTGCCAAGCATCCCGTGCTTGGTAGCGGAGCCAAGCGGCGGATCCAGCCGTTCATCTTGGCAATCGACGGTTCGGATCTTGACCGAGGAATGAACGGTTTAGATATATATGCACTCAGATTCAATCCGAGCCATCCGTGTCAAAATGAACGACGGATGCCGCTTGGCAGCATCCCCGGATCCGAGATCTTAGGTTCGACTCCTACTACCAGCAAGAAATTAACTCTTTGCAGCCATTTAAAATTTGTCTCGTCGGTTAACTTCGGACTCCAAAAACTGATCAAGGTGCACATAATAAGCTGATCCGAACACCCAGTTATTAAAAAACAAGTTAGCAACTGAACAAACCTACCCCATTGGTTTTTTGGTGGCGGTTAGAATCAAACTAGTGAGTTTAAGGCGATAATTGGTAAGCCCCTTATTTATTGTTCTGCTCCCACTCGATGAACCCCATTAGGGTAGCCCATTATGGCCTTACCTAATCATAATTATAGTTGAAGGAGGCCATGTTTTTCACCATTTCCGGATATAGATAAAGACTTATTTTGATTGGACTTCATTGACTTTGAGCGAATATCACCTTGCTTTTAACCAAAACACAATTAGGCAAGCAGGCACGTGCTTAATTATGTGGCAGCTTCACTATTCGTTTGTCACTTGAGAAGAATGAGGATCAACAGTTACATATTAGGGGTTGGCCCGGCCCTTAGTTACCTATTAATCCTTCGAAATTCTCTTGCGCTCCCGCGCTTTCAATTCTGGCATTGCACTCGCGCGCAAACCTCGCTCAAGTAAATTTTTGCAGCTTGAAATGTGTTTCAAAGACGCTTTCACGCTCGTACGTCCACTCATATAACACGAACGCGAATAATATGTGACTCAGGTTGGGCCACCCTTTATGCTCCTAAATCATTCAATATTGGTGAACAAGGGTAACTCATCTTTTTGGTTTACAAAGGCTTGTTTGGGACCATTTTGGTTGTTGGGTGAATACAAAATGGCACCAAAACGTCAAATCCTTCGTGGTTTTGGGTCTCTTTCTGTTTGCTAGCTTAATTATTTCCCAAAGAGAAAAGAACATTGTGGTCCTTGACAAGAAAGAAAGAAAAAAAAAAAAACATTGTAGTGACGAATATACATGATCGATGCCTTACCAAAAACATGAAACATTGTTAATTACCATAAAGAGATTCACCACATAGGATGCTTTCAAGTGGTTCAAACATGTCTGGCCTAGAAGTGTTGGAATGCTTTAAACGAGTGTTCGAGAAGTATGAGCATAAATTAGATGACCAAGACGACACTATCCTTCATAGAAATGTCCGTTTGTGCTTTCAAGTGGTTTAAATTTTTTTTTGTTTTTTGTTTTTTAAAGAGTTTCGGCCAGGCTTTAAGGTCACTACTCATTCGTCGGTATCATAGTGTTAAGCGATTGAATCCACAAAAATTACGCTATTAATTTGGTCGGATCACTAACACCACGTGTCCGATCCAAGCTCTCTCTTCTTCTTTTTTTCTTTTAATATCGGATTTGATCGAATATAGTGATCAGATACAGTAAAAGCTTATACATATATATCTTCACTGTTTGTTTGTCTCGTCAAAGGAATGGCCCCTTAGTGGATTGGCGACAACCCGGATGATGTACGAGCAATAAAGCCATTGGGACCATTTTGGGTTGTTGAGTGAATCAGAGGTGACACCAACGTACTAGAAATCGATCCAATGGACCTTATGGGGGTCTCTTTCTTTCTTTCTTTCTCTAGCTTTTGCTTTTCCAAGGGATGAAAGATTGAAGTGAGGCTGCTGTACCCATATTTTTTTCATTGTTGCAGAAAATAATGCTACACCCCATATATGCATGCACGTGCTATTGTTGCTTATAAATCTCGTAAGAATTTCCAATGGCATCGGAAAGCAAAACAGTCCCATGCCCTGCCCCCAGCTCGTGGTTCACGCCCTATCATGTGTATGCATGTGTAATGTAGTACATATACATATATATATGTGTGTGTGTGTGACTGGATAGGTGGCTCCCTTTTTCTTTCTTTTTTTACCTGATAAGGGTGTTTAGGCCAGTTTACACGCACCTCAACTGATGCCTTCCCCGATCTGATCAAAGACAGGTCATCCATGTCAGGACTGGAGAATTTACAAGAAATTACTTTCTTGCGGTCTGACCCCAAGAATAGAGTTCTGGTCAATTGTATGAGGAACAAACGCATCGATTGACCAGACTAGCCCTTGGGGCTAGGTGGCTCTTTCTTAGCCTTGGGGGAGAGAGAGAGAGGGAGAGAGCGTACCTTTATGAGGTTGTCTAAATTAAATAATTGCCCTTGTGGTATTTACCCCCCAAAAAAAAAAAAAAAAAGCCCTTGAGGAATAAGATAATAGTTTGGTAATTGGAATTAATAAGTGACTTACTTTTTGGTTTAGGTGAAGTTCCTTGTAGATTAATAGCTTAATTAGTTGTTGAACCTTGACAGAACTTGGGCTTAGTTAGCTTATCTCTTGGATTAAATATACTTAATGGTCAATTATAGCCAAAGATTTTGTGGGCCAAAGTACTTATTCACTTTCTTAATTATAATTATTTTCCTTGCCAACCAAATTAAAATAGCATCTTCCAGACGGCCGTCACTTCATTTTATTTTGCTGCCTTTTTCCTTTTGTTTCCTTTTTTTTTTTTTTCTTCTAAAAATCCTACTTCTCACCGGCATTCGAAGTGATACTTGGATGGTGATGTTAAGCACTCCGTATTGTCCAATTAACAGAGTTAGCGCACTTCGTTAATTAGTTCATTACAGTTCGATAAACAGGGAGAATTTTGCAACTGCGTAATGCCTTTAGTGATGATCACACTTGCATACCACATCAGACTATGATACGACGTTTTCTCTTAGAGTATTTGTTAATTAGCGATTGGATTTTGATCAGCGGAAATTGTCAACGTGAGGAACCAAACAAGATTTTTGCTGTATAGAGAACCAAACAGGCCCTTAGAGCATCCACAGTGGTATAATCAAAACCAAAAGGTTGCTAAGGGTAATAATATTTGGTAAAAAAAGAGCTCAGCTCACACTGAAATAACCAAACTTAGCAAAGCTCTTAGCAACTCATCAAATTTTGGCCCTAGAATAATCAAAACTAGCAATCTTTTACCAATAATCAAATTTAGTTGTCCTCACATTCTCTCAATCAAGTACACCATCATTACACAAAAACATTCTCCGTCTTCTATTTTCAACATGTTTCTTACTTTTAAAAACAGTTTTTATTTTTTTGCAAAAACTATTTTTTTATTAATTTTTTTTTTCAAAAACTTTCTTTTATTCGAAAACTAATTTTTTTTTAACTTTTTCCCGAAAACTGTTTTAATCGAAGTTTCAAAAACTAATTTTCTTTTTCTAATAACATGTTTTTATTAGTTTGAAAACTATTTCTAAAAAATTGTTTTCTATGTCACAATCACAATTTCTAGATTTTTATAAGTTGAAAAAGTGATGTGAAAAGTTTTGGTTATTCAATTTTAATTGTATCAATATGAACCGTTACATTGCTAACCTTAGCAACCCTTTAAATAGATAACTAAAAGATGATGTGGCAATTTTTGATTATTCTACTGTGGATGCTCTTACCCTATCACCTATCACACTCATATAACACATGGAATTACAGGATAGCTAGGTAACGTGTTACATCAGCTGATTTATGAATATGGTATGAAATATCTTCAGTACTCTGTCATTTTTTTTTTTTTTTTTTTTGTGGTAATTAGCTAGTGACTCTATCATTAGTTTTAGCAAGAAGTTACTTTACTACTATTGAGTCATGTAAATTACGTTGTACCCAATATAGAATTCGAGTTCTTTGTTTGACAGAATTAATAGTAAACAAATATTTAATCTAATTAGATATACGATCCCACAAAATGTTGAAGGTATATAAATAATAAAGTTATCACTCTTTCTAATAGCTTAAGCTTTTAGATGAGTTGGTGATTAACAATCTAATGTGGTATTCGAGCAGGCGATAGATTCTGTGTTCGAATCTCACCGCCTACCTAATATTAAAATATTTACACGTGCTTAGCCCGCTTATAGAAGAGAGACTGGCTACACGTGAGGGGCGTGTTGAATGTATAAATAATAAAATTGTCCCTCTTTCTAATAACTTAAGCTTTTAGACGCGTTGATAGTCAACAATCTAATATTCATAAAACCAGCACCTCAAGTAATGGAGTAATATCATATCCGTCTCCCAGGGAATCATCGATATTCGATTGGAAAAGGGGATGTGCAGACTGAAACAAAATCCGGAAGTTCTGACTTGAACAAAATTCGGATCGGTCCGCACCTCCACTTTCTCAATTGAATTTCAATGATCTGAGCCGCTCAATGTGATTAGAACGTGATTTTGAGGGTACCCGCGAGAAATTAACAACAAAAAAATGATCGGTAAGGACTTGATTTGAGCAGTTTTTTATTGAACTATTCAATAAAAAACTGTTCAGATGAAATTCTTTTCGGTCTTTTTTTTTTTGGATTTCTCATGGGTACCCTTAAAATCATGTTCTGCACACATTGAGCAGCCCGGATCATCAAAATTCGATCGAAAAACGGGAGGTGCAGACCGAAGCAAAATTCGGACGTCTTGACTTGAACAAAATCTGGATCAGTCCGCACCTCCCCTTTCCCAATCGAATTTTGATGATTCGAGCCGCTCAATATGTTTAGAATGTGATTTTAAAGGTACCCGCAAGAAATCAGGGAAAAAAAAATAACCGGGATGGACTTGAATTGAGCAGTTTTTTAATTGAACTGTTCAATAAAAAACTGTTCGGATGAAGCCCTTCCCGGTCATTTCTTTTGCTGATTTCTCACCAGTTCCTTTAAAATCACGTTCTGAACACATTGAGTGGCTCGGATCATCAAAATTCGATCGGGATACTATTTAACGGAGCCTTAAACGAAATCCGTTAGTCATTCGGAGAGAAGGGAGTGTTTTGATTAACGGAAGATAACGTTGGGAGTCTAATTGATTTTTTTAAAAGTTTGGAAGTCTAATTGGAATTGAGAGTAAAGGTTGTGGGATATTTTGAAATTTTCCCTTCATTATATATATAGTTCGACAATCACTTAATTAAACAGGGGGGGAATTTTGCAACTGCGTAACGCTTTCGGCGATGATCACACGTTGTCTCTTTTAGAGTATTTGTCAGCGATTGGATTTTGATCAGCGGGAATTGTCAAGTGAGGAACCAAACAAGATTTTTGCTCTATAGAGAACCAAACAGGCCCTTACCGTATCACCTATCACACTCCCTCATATAACAGAAAGACTACAGGTACAGCAATCTGTGCACAGATTTTTTTGTGGGGCCCACTACGGGTCCCACACAAGTGATCCGAGCCGTTCATTATGTTTAAAACATTTTTTCAAGAGCCCCCGCGAGAAATTAGCTCAATCCAACACCTATAAATACTTGATCTAATCGTCTAACTTTTCATTCTCTAAAAACTCGAATGAAAAGTTAGACGATTAGATCAAGCACTTATAGGTGTCGGATTGAGCTGATTTTTTACGGGAGCACTTGAAAAAATGTTTTAAACATAATGAACGGTTCGGATCACTTGTGTGGGATCCGTAGTGAACCTCACAAGAAAATATGTGCACAATCTGTGTACAGATCGCTGTACCTGTAGCAATTCTGCTCATATAACACATGGAATTAGAAGATGTTACGTGCGTGTTACATCAAATGATATAAATGAATACGGCATGAAAATATCGTCAGTACTCTCTATCATTTCTTTTTTGGTAAGTAGCTAGTGACTCTAGCTATCAATATCATTAGTTTTTGCAAGAAGTTTTATTTTATTTATTTTAATTTTTTGGTAAACGCAAGAGGTTGCTTTACTACTATTTGAGACATGTGAATTACGTTGTACCCAATACAGAATTCGAGTTATTTGTTTGACGGAACTAATAGTAAATGAATATTTAATCTAATTAGATATACGATCTCACAAAATGTTGTAGGTGTAAATAATAAAGTCGTCATACTCTCTGATAGATTAAGTTTTTAGATGAGTTGGTGGTTAACAATCTAATAAGATATCAGAGCAGACAATAAATTTTGTGTTTGAACCTCATCGCTTACCTAATGTTAAAATATTTACACGTGCTTAGCTGGCTTATAGAAGAGAGAGACTGGTTGCACGTGAGGGGGCATGTTGAAGTTATAAATAATATTTACACGTGTAAGCCGGCTTTTAGATGAGTTGGTGGTTAATAATCTAATACGCAATAATTACTCCAGTGGGGGATTCATAAAACCAGCACCCAAGTAATAATATCATATCCCGTGAATTATATATTCGATGCATGCTGAATCCGACCCGTAAATATTTTAATCAAAATACAAAATGTGGAAGTCCCTTGGATATAAAGTCTAATCTAATACTCATATCTGGTCAAACAAATTGACTGAATACCCCAGTTTTCATTAGTTGACAACAATATCTATTTAGAGAAGAAGAATAAAACACATGCGAATCAAAACTTTATCAGATCTACTTAACTGGTCCTCGATAAGTAACCATTAAGGTAGATGGTTTAAGTTTAAATTGATATGCATAGTGTATTTTATAACTCAAAATACGATATGTTCATATGGTGTCAATGAATGTTCGATCAAGATGATATTTTAATGAATGAATCGAATTACTCCTATCATTTTAGGTCTGGTTTGAGGCCCCAAAATAGGAATTTTTGTTGGGTATAAATATATAAGATGAATACGCATGGAGTGAAGTTTAACCCAATTTTTGTGAGGCAAACTCAAAGTCCTGCTGATAAAAAAAATAAAAATAAAAATAACAGTATTAGCTACGTGACAAGGAATCAAGAGTAAGCATTAACATATACTGCTGTCATTCCTACTCTTTCCAGAAATCCAGTGTTGCCAAGGGAGCGGGGGCTGCTGTGAGCAAACACAACAGCGTGCAATTGTGATTTATTTTACCATTTGTTTCGATAATTAATAGTCCGTATTTTAAAAAAAATTCTTCCAGAGAAGAATTAAACTCTTTCCTAGAATAGTTCTTTTAAAAATCCGGACCATCCAAAACACTTTTGGATAGTGAAATTGCACGCTATTGTATTTTGCTCACAACAACCCCCACTTTCCGAGAAAGCTTTTTTTTTATTTTTTTTTATTTAACGTCAAAGAAAATCTCATAATCACAAAGATAAGATTGAGATTTTTAAAGTAAGAAAAGCGTTGCCACACAGAGGCAAGATTTTCTATGCCAAAAACTCTTGTATCTTTGTGCGAAGAGGTTTTTCTATTGTTGGATTTAAAACATAAAAATAATAATAATTACACAATTCAACTACCGAAAAATCTCTCTACACACAGATTTTCGGGACAGAAGAGATCGAACGCTGCCACGGGATGCTTGGTAAGAGGGATAATGTGGGGCTATTAGGTAGGTACACTGCCACTAGTTCGTGTCGGCCGCATGTGCACAACTGATGCAAGTAACTTCAGCAGCTCAGTGCTTGTGGAGCACAGCACACTCGAATTTGCAGTTTTTGTTTTGGGCCTGCTTTTTGACCAACTGAATTGCCCGATATTTTTTGAGAGCACGTGTTTTTATCCAGAGTTTTGACAGTCATCTATGGGGCTAAAATGGTCCAATTGGCAGGCCGAATGAGTGCCAAAATAGAGATTTAAGGTGGTGGTTGCGCTCTCGCTTTCCGTCATCGCGCTATGCTCGTGCTTTCAATCATCGCTCTTCCAAATACGTGATTCGAAGACGTTTTTACACTCGTGTACACGCAACACGAAATATGTCACTTAACTCTCACCTCAAGAACCGAGCAAGGGTAGCAAACCTATGGACCGAGATCCCCTGTCTGACCCCAATCCGGAAAGAGACCTGTCCCATCCCTCTCGGCCGTTGATTTCGCAAATCAACGGCTGAGATGTGCCGAGCCAAAACGACGTCGTTTTGGAGGCTCGGCACATCTCATCCGGGTTGGGGTCCGACAAGGGATCCGGCTCCCAAACCTATGAGCTACCACTCAAGTTCGGCATAGATAGGCTTTGTTGATCACTAGCAAATGTTTGAACCTTTTGCCTCGAGGGAGCTTTGCATAACACTTTAGAACCAGTTTAAATTGTTTAATTAATGGATCTGGTAAACCACTTTCTAACCTATCAATCTTTAAGTGCTTGAATGTTGGGATAAATTAATAGCTAAAATTCGACAACTGCCAAACAAATGAACCATAATTTGGCATTTAGTTTGGCAAGATCTTTTAAAATATAAACAGTACTGTAATCTCTTTCTATTTCTTGATGAGGCCCAAAGATGCAATGGAGGGTTGAAGGAAATTGCCAGAAAAGCACTTCTTGAAATTCAAGCATGATTTGCTACGTAGTGTTTAGCATTTTGAACATTGTAACATCCCTTACTTTAACCTCTCTTTTTTGGGTTCGGTGGCCAGGGGTGTCTGGGCCAACTTGCCGCATCTCAACTAATCATCTCTCTGACATGATCAAAGGCATTAGCAATATTCTAACATCCTATAATTTAACCCTTGAATGACTAAATGAACGACAACGATATCATGTGATAATATCACAAAGTCACAAATCCCACCTTTCAAGAATCATGGTTTTCACAGAAGCAAAGTTTTCATTTTCTTTATCCTTGTGTGTGTGTCTCCGTCAATTCTAGATGTAGATTTTTATCGACAGAGGACCCTACGCTACATAATACGCGGCTCACGATAGACTTCATCCATATTCCGTTGAAGCCGGCTCCCATGTTGATCCATTTCATGCACTACATGGATGGAAACAACTTGTCAAAACTACCATCAAATTGCACAAAAGGAAATAGAAAAATAGGAAATAGAAAAATGATTGCAAGAAATGCGCTTCCGGTTTCGCAGTTTTTCTGCCTACCAGTGCTACAAGAAAAAAGTAGTTCATTGAGTTAGCGATAAGGTTGATATTAAGCCGACAAGAAGGTGCCAAACCATAGGGGTGTCTGAGCCAACTTACCGCACCTCAACTAATCATCTCTCCAGTATGATCAAAGGCATTAACAATATTCTAACATCCTGTAATTTAACCGCTAAATGACTAAATGAGCGGCAACAATATCTCATGATAAAATCACAAAGTCACAAATCCCACCTTTCAAGATTCATGATTTTCACAGAAGCAAAGTTTTCATTTTCTTCATCCTTGTGTGTGTGTCTCGTCAATCCTAGATGTAGATTTTTATCGACAGAGGACCCTACGCTACATAATACGCGGCTCACGATAGACTTCATCCATATTCCGTGAAGCCGGCTCCCATGTTGATCTATTTCATGCACTACACGGATGGAAACAACTTGTCAAAACTACCATCAAATTGCACAATAGGAAATAGAAAAATGATTGCAAGAAAAGCGCTTCCGGTTTTGCAGTTTTCCTGCCCACCAATGCTACAAGAAAAAAGTAGTCCAATGAGTTAGAGATAAGATTGATATTAAGCCGACAAGAAGGTGCCAAACCATAGTCTAAGCATTAGATGTTAAGCCAATGGTATATTAACTTTTCATCATGGAACATGAATAGGCAAATTTGGAGCAAACCAGGGCTCGATGTGGACGGGTTCGGCTCCATTCACGGAGTTTGGAGGATAAAGATTTTCGGTGGGAAAAAATTGCTGGTTAGCCTAACAAGACATGAAAGTACCTGATATTCCTGAAATCATTTCGGCTGTCTCCGACAATGCAAAGAGGAAGAAATCAAAGGAAGGACCAAATGAAAAACACATGGCCAAATGGGAATAGACTACACACACACACACACACACACACAAAAAGGCACCATTTTCTAACCAACAAATGTTCATTTTCTTCTCATTTGCCTAATCTAATCCCAAAGGGAGAGGTGACATCACACGGTCGAAATGTTCAAAGCCGAGCAACTAAGATAATCACAAACACATCCAATTCGACAGTCCACCCAATGACGAGTTTCGCCAGCTATGATGATTGAAGGATTGATCCCGAAACTCCCCAACCCCAAGCTATGATGATTGAAGGATTGATCCCAAAACTCCCCAACCCCAGCTATGACGCGTCGGCCAAGGAGGAGAGGGTACCACTCACAGAGTGTTCCTTTGGCTTAGGACGAGTAGGCATGACAGAACCGATTCAATCCCTGGAAAACTCAACTCTCTCAACAAGGGCCAGCCAAACCAGTTTTTAATTGGAAAACTGCCAGCTCTTAATCTATTTGAATATGTTCGACTACAAAACCCGGTATAAGTGGGTTAACAAAACAAGGGATGATCATTTTTTCTGCACTTTCTTCAAAATTACCCTCCACAAATAAACGGAACATACAGAGTTAAGAGAGGAAGGAACTTATTAAGAGCATCTCCAGGAGGCTCGCTTAGAGCTCCGGCGAGGTCTAACTGGCGAGGAAACCTCCATTTTTCCGTTCCCAGCAGCCTCGTTTGGGTCTCGCCAGTTGAGCCCCTCGCTCGACCACCTCGCCCAACCCAGCGAGTTCGGAAGGCTCGCTTCAGCCCCTCTCCCCGAAAACAAATCGGCGACGGCCTCCTCCGACAAGTCAGATCTGCTTGCTCCGGCGAAGGTAAAAACAGTCGCCCTCCTCTCTCTCTCTCTCTCTCTCTCTCTCTCTCTCTCTCTCTCTCTCACGGATATAGCAGTCGTTTTGGTCATCGCTGTCATCGGCCGTTGTCGGCTGTGGCCAGATCCGAGCAAAACCCTTGCCCTTCTAGTTTTTAGTGTTCTCTTTGGGTTTGTTGATTTGTGAGCATAGAGAGAGAGAGAGAGGTGGGTATGGCAGGTGGTGGTTGCTATGGAGGTGCCAGAGATGGTGGTGGCGGTGAGGAGGTGAAGAAGACGCCGTCATTCGCCATCTCTGTTTCTTCTCTCTCTTTTTTTTTTTTGTATTAAAAAAATGATTTTAATATTTGCTTAGCCCAATTGACTTGGCTGCTGGAGACCTCAACCATTTGGTGGCCAGCTAAACCAATTTTTGAGGTAATTCCTTGCTTAAATGGCTAGAAATAGTTTGAGTTTGTTGGAGATGCTCAATCACAACAAAAGGAAGTCTTCAAGCACAAGCGGACCAAAATGCATTCGCAACTGGAAACCTGCAATATCTCACGAGCTTGAACAAAATCCGGGGACGTATAACCATTTATAGCATGAATGCATACTATTGTATTACTCCCTCGGACCCCAAATAAGAGTACTGTATTCCATTTTTGGTTGTACCTTAATAAATATCCATTTTTAAAAGTTAATGAGAAAAAGAATGTACAATTATCATTTTGTCCTTTTGAAAAGTTAATAGGAGAGTTAGTGAGTAAAAGTGGAGGTAAATGTTAATGGGTAAAGTGTAATGATGATGTCTTCTCAATAAATTGGATTCACAAAGTTGAACACATAAAAAATGACGGAGGGAGTACTACTATACTAGATACAATGGATCTAGATTCTTTGGTCAATATGGATTCTGTTCTGCCCCAAGAACTAAACGAAACTACGTATTTCCACGGCACAATGATTATGTACATATAATCAATTCCCACACTGAGTCCATTATGAAACAAATGCAAAACCACGAGTCGGCTTTCATATACTTTTTCAAGGAAAATATGCTACAGCACTAGAGAGTTCGACAATGTCACGTTGTCAACCAGAAAATAAGGGCAAAAGGTTCAGTCATTCATACAAGATGTACCGTGGCCACAAGGCAGTGTATCTCACTCATTTTAACATTTTTTCAAGAGGTAAAATATATGTACTTACCTCTCCATGATCCTTGCAAGCCAGCAATCAATAAGGGCCACCATTCAATCAATAAACATCCCACAAATAATCACGACAGAACAAAGTTCAATATATTTGGGGAATGATTCTAGCAACTCCTATGCGTGTGTGAAAACTGACCGTCAATAGGTCTACTCGCTCCCCAAGTTTACAGAACCATCCTTCATCAGCTTCACACTTAGACTGTTGAATCTCCCTCTCGAGTAATGCCGAGAAGCCTTTCTCCAATCCGTCCCTGTCTTCATCATTGCCGCAAACTCGTCATAGCTGATTAGACCATCCTGTATTCAGAATATTTGACAACTTTTAAGAAAAAAACTGTTGGTTTAAACTAGCTTAATAAAAAAAACTGTTGGGTGTTTGCTCTTTACCTTGTCTGTGTCAACCTCTTGAAAGATGTCATTTGCTACGTCTGTACAATCTTCTCCATCCTCCATCAAGGCATCACGAAGCTCATCTGGCTCAATGTAGCCATTACCATCCTTATCAAAGTAGGAGAAAGCCTTGTGAAGATGCTCATCATTCGCCATTCTATGTAAATGAAGGGAAACAGCAATAAACTCTCCACAGTCCAGGGTTCCTTTCCCATGAGTATCAACCTGTGTTGCGAACATCCTTGTTTGTTCAAGATTCAAAATCTAAAGACAAGAATTATTCTGCAAAATTGCATGACTAAATTTGTGCCTACTAAAATTAACTCAAAACACCTAAACTATATAAGGTGTCCCCTCTACTTCGGAATCTAATGCTACATTGTCCTTCTGGTAAGCAATTCTACATCACCTTACCCAAAGAAGACTAAGGCAGGCATATCCGCACTAAAATCAAAAGAAGAACGTTCATCTGGACTAACAACAGACAGAAAATATGTCCAAAGTTACTTTGAAGATGACAAGAAGCTTACATATTCTAGTGATTTGGAAGTCAAAAAATATGGCAAAACTGCTAAATCAAACCAAAACATACATTTTATAGGAGGGGTTTCTACAAGGAAAATATGAGCCATTGGACGAAAACGGTCCTAACCATTCATTCACTTTTATACCAATCCACCTCCTCAATGTATGGCTGTGACCGTTTTTATCCAATGGCTCATATTTTCCCTGCAGAACCCTCATATAAATATCTTTCATTCTCCACAATACAACAAGTTTATTCACCAGTGTTGACGTGAATTATAACACAACAAAAAAACACAAAATTGACGGAACTATAACACAACAAAGGTTATCTATAAATTAGAAAGTAAGTTGACGTGAGGGTAGTTATACAATTGATGAAAGTGAGAACATAATCAATGTAAGACCTAGTTCAAGCAAGACTTACTGCTTCAATAAGCATTTGTACTTCAGACTCTCCAAGTTGTGAACCAAACTTTCGAAGACCACTCTTCAGCTCTTCAATAGAAACAATACCGTCATCATCTGTGTCTATCTTTCTGAAAGTGTCCTTGATATCCTCAACTTCTTCAACGGATAGGAAATCAGCAATAACCTACAGATGGAAGTTCAAGCCTTTGTTATTCTTGAAAAAAGGCATCTTGGAATTTTGGATGTCGTATAAAATATTCAGAGCTCCAGATTATTGACTAACCCTCAAGGCCTTCCTCTTGAACCTATTCATCATTGAGAACTGCTTGAGTCTTGATTTGACAACATCACCAAGAGGAACATTTGGAGCTTTTTTGGCATTTTGAAGCCAAGAATGGTCTGAGCAGAGAAAAAAGAACATAAATTAAGGAAAGACACAACTAACATCCAGAAACATGTAATTTCATCTTCAAAAGAGAATTGATATGAATGTGATAGGCTGATACAAAGTTCCAACATAAAATATAACTGAATACAACCCACTCTCTGCGTCTACAATTGCATCCATACTATCCATTATTACTTAAAGAAAGTAAAATTGGTAAACAGAAGCTTTTTACCATTGGGAATCAGCTATCAAATCCAGCAAGCTAAGCTTTGAATGTAACTATCTATGCATGTAAACACAAGCAAGATAATGGAAGACATGATACAAAGCAATATGCAAGCACAAACAAGAGCTAACATACCAAGGACTTGCTTTGCCGTTAATCGAAGCTTTGGATCAGGCTCCAACATCTGGCGGACCAGACTCTTAGCACTCTCTGAAATATTGGGCCATGGTTCCCTTTTGAAATCTATTATCCCACGAATAATGGCCTGTGCAACCCCTTGTTCAGATTCTGCATAGGAAAACCAACTTTAGCGAGATGGAGAGAACCTCACAGGGCAGAGGAGATTATTAAGTGCCACATCTAGAAACACGAGGGAGATGAAAATCCAGGGGTGCTTCCATGAAACAAGAAGCTTAAAGCATAGATATGCCAATGCAGGAACCATCGAAACCACATGTACGTATGAGTACACATGTGAGCACTTTAAAGGTGTGTATGTCACGGACGAATACACAAGCAGAGAAACAGATTTCAGTTTAACAAAAAAAAGAAAGAGAGAGATTCTGTTTGGAATATATTTACCTGCCCAAAATGGAGGAACCCCACACAGTAAAATGTAGAGTATTACTCCTGCACTCCATATATCTATTTCTGGTCCATAGTTCCGCTTGAGCACCTCCGGAGCCATATAATACGGGCTTCCAACGATTTCAGAAAACTTCTCACCTAAAAAAACTTATTCAAATCAGTGCGACGTGGGAAAAAGTCCAAAGACCGAAAAACGTTCAAGTAAGCAGTTTCAGGCTTTTGTATTTAATTTTACTAATCATTCTTCACAGTAAATGGCTTTGTCACATAATTGTTCTTCGTATGGATAAAGAAAACAATAACCCGAAACAAGGCCACATTTGAAAGAGGCCTTGACTCAATGTGTCAATGAATAGAGGACATCTGCTATATAAGTACTCACGATATTGCCTCTGTATATAAACATTCTGACAAAGCCATGGTAACTGTACTAGGTAAGATTCCTACTTGTAAAGACCATGCTGAACCACATAGTGTATCTGTGAGGCTAAATCTCTAGAGTGGGAAATCTCAAGAACGCCCATTGGATTGTTGAATTGATATGGAATTCTTGCTTGGAAGTAAGACTTTGAGATACTTACTATATAGAACTCTTACCAAAGAATGATTTAGAATCACATTGTGAATTGTTGTAGAACTATAACCATGTGAACCCTGCTTTGTGAGGTCTCAAATTTTTTTCTTTATAATCAAGACAATAATTCATTAATACTTTGTGAGGGCTTAAATTAACTCGCCTCAGCCAAAGTCATACGTGGACTAGGAATATTAGAAGCCTTATGCATATCTGTGGTTCAACAAGTAAAGCATTTAAGTCTGGCCAAAAGTTTCTACAGTCAAGGATACAAATTTAGGGTGGCTTAATGGGAACAACCCAAGTAGTAGCAACTTTGCCTTTTCTGAAGTAGTTGCTCTTTGAAACTAGTACATACCTTCAATGCCTTCGCTGTTATTAGCATGTAACAAAGTTCAGAAAAAAAGTCATGCCAATTTATTTCAGAGCCTTTTTTTTTGCAACTAGTCCCCTTAATTCCTTGCTTTTATATACTCCGTTCCAATATTAAAAATCCAAAACACCTACATAGTTTTGCATTTCAATGACAATAAAGTTGATAAATGTATTTACCTAACAGACAAGTAAAACATGAAATTTCATTAGGCAAGAAGCATGATACTTCTACAAAGCTTTGTTGTTCGATCAGACACCACCCCTCTTCTTAACACCCCCACATACGTGTTGGACACATGTCCAAATGCATCCTAGAACTTTTCAATTTTGTTTATGAACAGGGGACGGTTCGGACACTTGGGAACACATGTCCATCACTCATACACTTAAGAAATACAACATGAGTCTTTAAAAAAATTACAGGGAAGCTAATGAAAAATCCAAACAACGTAAATTCATTGCTATTAGTCTGTATTCATTTAATACATTCCTAAATTTAACAACTAGAAAATCTAATGGCCTAATTTTTTTGGTATATAGTTTCAACTTTCAACTAAACATTAGGACATCCTGATCAAACATGTTTAGGACATCCTGATCAAACACTTTTCCAACGCACAGAATGCGAAAACTGATTGGATGTAAAATAAAATGTGTTTGTAACAGAAAAGATGAAGAAAATATGTTACTTTCGGGTAATTGATACAAAAGTGGTTTTGGGCTAAGAATAGGCATGGCAGTATGTTACACATGAAGGGAAATCAAATCATTCAACGAAAGAAAGTCATCAAGCTCCTCGAACAAAATAAAATAAAAAAAATAAAAAGACAGAAGAGCAGGATCACAGAAATAAAGAACCAAGTGAACGACAAGAGCTACAGGTTAGCCGCTTTGATTTGGGAACATGTCAGCGGATAGGCAAATCCATAGCTGGTTAGATAAAACCAAAGACGCATGGACATGCTTTTAAAATATTTTGCATCTTTGCCCCTCAAGTGAATCCTAAAAGCTTCAGTTGCTTCCAACAATCTGCCAAAGTACCCCGTATATCATGTCAAAGAGTAGATCCCTGAACTAACCCAATGCTTAGTGCGAGGGACAGCACTGAGGTACATACTACATCCCAAGGAGTAGATAATTGGTCTCCAGCTTTTTTTATGATAGAAAGGGATAGGAAAAGAGGAAGGAAATGGGTTTATATTGTTTCCCAATCAACCCACTCTCCCCAAAGATTGACTCGGCGTGTGTGTTTTGTTGTTGTTGGGGGGCAGGGTAGAAATTCAGCCCTCCTCATTTCTCCTTTCAACTAACCTCCTCACCAAACATGGGAAAGTGAATTTCAAACACTTCTGGAGGTCATAACCTTGGTTATTAACTTAAAGTGAGTGAGCATTCAAAGTTCTAACTAAAAATGGCCAAGCCACTATACCACAGGAGTAAATTTACTGGATGCAAACTAAATCGACACTCAAAACTACAAGAAGCTATAAACAACTACAGGTTTTACGCTTAAGGTTGGACTTCTTGTGGAAGTACCTTCAATGTCTCTATTTGAGTTTCATTCTTGAGACTCAGTTTTATTGTACCTATATGAGAATAAGCATGTAGATCGTGCAGTATTTGGTACATTCTACAGTAAAGGATATGTTAAATTGTGGAATCCCATTGAACAAGAGGAGGATAATAAGGACAAAGGTCATTTTCAATAATTGAGGGAGTGAAGTTGGACATACCACAACACCATGTTTGCTTTGGGGGACCAGAAAAGTAAGAACGTGTTCATTGTGTTGGGTTTGCTAATCACTGAGCACATGGCCTTTTCTATCCTTGGGGACAAGGGATGTAATTATATGTACCCACTACGTATAACATGTTTGGTCAAGATGGAGTGGGGTAAAGTTTGGAGAGTCATCCTAGCCAGCCGTTTGATAAAAGAGGCATGAGAAAAAACACAAGCTGGTATGTACCATAGGGAGAGGGGCAATGGGATAGACCCCCATTTTGGAGGTTAGTAGTCCGAAGTGTCATCGAAGCCAGGGTACAAGTTTGGGCAGCTGATGGACTAGAAAGAATCTCTAAAGTCATAGGACCCACATGTGTTCCACAAAAGTACAATGGAAACAATGGACAAGAGGAAACACTTCCCTTTACTAAGTAATCAAATAAACCCCATTAAAGAAGGTGCCAAGGGTACACCACTCGCAAAGAGAAGAAAATCTAGACGAGTGATAAGAGGAAACAAGTGGGCTCCATGATGCTTTTTAGTACATATCCCACCCTCCTCATCCATCTATGAAACACGCAATTCCTGCTAATTGTTCTGAAGTAGCACCAAAAAAAGAACCCACCAATCTATGAGCACACACTTCCTGCTGCGTGTTTTGAACTTTGAAGTATTAGGGAGGGGGCATTGGACAAAAAAAAAAGGGGGAGCCCACACATTTCCCACTTGTCACCAAATTTCATTAAATCGTCGTTCAAGACAGACAAGCATTCCCCATTTTCACCCAATAGATAATAATCCCTCCGGATTATCTTCCCTTTCCATCCAACAGTATTAAGTATGACTTAAAATCTTATTCCATGGCTTTTTGCACTCTAACCAAACATACTGCTACAACTAATCAAATGGCTTATCCAATATTCAATGGCATAACCAAAATGAATGAAGGTTGCACAGTATTACTTATCCCCTCTAATCCTATTCCCGTGAAACAAATGTGTCCTGATTGTAGGAAATACTAAAAAGTGTGTCTATTCAGATAGATTTGCATTAAACTTTCACAATAGAAATCATCCGCATCTGTTGATAGGCAACATAGAAGCTTAACTTAGGTTCCAATAAATTAAGAGTTACTCGTCTGCATAGATTTAAGCTTTCCAGGAATGCAATGGTAGCATTACCATTAAGGTTTTAATTCTACTCTAATCAGAGATTGCATTTCCTGCAACTACAAATCTAGAGGAAGAGTTATTGTATCTGATATCTTTGGTCTCTATCCTACAGGTGAAGTTTATTTCCATCCTTAACAGACAACATAAAGTAGTAAGAAATTGACTTGGGTCACTCATCTCAATAGGCTTAGAATTGGTCAGAATGCAGTTGTAGCAGTGTGCCAATCCATGATAAGTACTTCCAAAAGGGTTTGAAACAAAAATTTGTAGCCAAAGAATAGTATCATATGTTTCCACAGGTTTTGTGCCTACCAAACTTCACCCTTTAGCGGAAGATTGAGCAGCTTACAACAGCAGCACTCTATATGCACCATTCGTTTTTTTTTTTTTTGGAAAGTAACATTCTATATGTACTAATGAAGTGCAAACTAACTCTTGCTACAACAAATTGAAGTGTATTCATCAGAGACTCGTAGGTTTTTTTTTTCCCATTACAAGTATAATGGGTTTGTGTGAACAAGTGGCCCTTGACAGAGCTCAATGGAGGAAAATGATTCATGTAGCCGATCCCAAGTGATTGGAACATAAGGCTCGGTTTGGTTTGGTTATGACAATATAGCAGAAGCGCATAAGATCCCTTGAGTACCTCAATGTTTGGAGGTAAGGGGGCCGCTACATGTAAACTTTCTCAGAACAGTCACTTCATACATATATTGCCAAATGTTAAGCCCGTCTCAGTGCTCCCCCACCTATAACCCCATCAATTGGGAGTACAGGGTACTGTTATTGTTTGTGATATGATGTGGTAGGAAAAAACCAAGAATTTGCAGGCAATAGTTAGGCCACGTTTCCACTGAATTTTTTCACTACAACTTTTTGGCTTCAGTTAAGTTGTTCATACTAATCTAAAACTTTTTTGTCAAAAGTTCAGTTGTTTCCACTAAACTAAAAAATCCAACACATTTTCTTCCACTAACCCAACACATTTTCTACAACTTTCAGTTTAGTGAAAACAACTTAACTACAAATAGCTGCTAGAAGCTGTCACAACTTCCAGCTTACCAGAACCACCCCCCCTTCATACTGGGAACCCTCATTCTTATGACACGTATAACCAGCAGAACATCCTCATACAACACGATTGCAAATTTATTCTAATTTCGTGTGCTTAAATAAGGCATAAGTTCCAATCTACTAAGGAATAACTTGCGATGTCTTCAATAAATAATAAACCAGAGACATTTTATTTAATTCTCACCTGGCTTGAAGAATATGGACAAGCCGAAATCAATGGCTTTCAAGGGCGAATTCTCCTTCTTATTCGCAAACAAGAAGTTCTCCGGCTTCAAATCCCTATGTATCACTCCATGTTTATGACAAAGCTGCACAACCTCCACAATCGTCCTCGTCACCGCGGCGGCCGCGCGCTCCGTGTAGTGCCCGCGCGCCACGATCCGGTCGAACAGCTCCCCTCCCTCGCACAGCTCCATCACCAAATGCACCGCGTTATCGTCCTCGCAAGCCTCCTTTAGGGTCACAATGCTCGAATTCCTCGGCAAGTGCTTCATAATCGCCACCTCGCGCCTCACGTCGTCCACATCCACCGCCGTCCGCAGCTTCCGCTTCGAAATCGACTTGCACGCCAGCAATTCCCTCGTCCCCTTATCAATACACAGGTACGTCACCCCGAATTCCCCGCGACCTAGCTCCCGATCGACCAGGTACCTGTCCTCGATGTTCTCTTTAGACACGTCGGGCAAAACGGTGACGGTCTTCTTCGGCGGAGCCGGGGCTGACCGGTCCTTCCGGCCGTCCCCGCCATGGCCGGAGGACTTCACGTCCTCCCTGGCGACCGCTGCGGGAGATCTGCAGCAGTTCCCCATCGAATCGGGAAACGAGTCGAGTAAAAACCCTAACCCTAGCCTAGCTACGATTACTTCACATGGCAATAATAATAATAAAGAAATTGCTAGAGAGAGAGAGATAGGGAGAGGACTGAGGAGTAGGTGGAAGGGAGTTATAGACTAAAGGCTTTTGAATCAAAATGTGAGTGTGATTTCTAGAGAGAGAGTGGTGGTTCTGCAATTAGTGAGGCGTACGGAAACGGCTGAGGTGCTTTTTTGTGGAGTGAGTTTTGAGTTTTTCTTTCTTTTTTATGAGGGAAAATGTGGATACCTCCAGAAATGTAGGGAGATTGATATACACAGAAGTTGTTCGATCGGTGGAAGATTTGGTGGCTGACGGGAAGTGTTCTGGTGGGAGAGAGAGAGAGAGAGAGAGAGAGAGGTCGGTGGGAACGGGACGTCGATCCAGGAGAGAGAGAGAGAGAGAGAGAAAGAGAGAGAGAGAGGGGATTGGGGGGTTTATTGGTCGATCCACAAGCATATATTCTCTTCTGTGTTTATATTTTGGTTGCCGTACTTTATTGGGAAAAAATAAATAAGCACAATAAAACTGTTCTCACTGGACGAAGGAGTTGAAGAGATGAGGCCTGAGGCAGGGAGGGAGAATTATGAGAGCGTCTTCCCATCTAATATTCTCCAATCTAGAATCTCAAGACTCAAGCAAATCCTAGTAGTAGGTAAAATGTTTAGGAAAAAGTACAAATTTTTACTTGGACTAGTCTTCAAACAAATAGTAACAAATAAAGTAGCCAACAGTCTAAAAGTTCATAACCACACCATTGCACTCTTCTTTCCATTCATAATTACCATGATCACCAAACCCCAAGGCTCCGTTTGATAAAGTTCTTAGGAGAGGAGATTGGTTTACTAAGCCGAATGTATTAACAATACTGCGTTTGGTTTTCAAAATTAGTTCGAATTCGTAGTCCGTTGGGATGAGAAAGCCGGACTTTAAGGGGTATCAATACCCCTTGGGACTTAGTATTCATAGTCCGAACCCAACCCCTTCTTATTACCAATCATTTCTCATTACCAATTTCTTCTATCAATCCAATCCCATCATCTAATCTCATCTCAAACAAACATGATATTAATAATCCCATCATCTAATCTCATTCCAAACAAACATACTCATATTATCAATCCCTTCTCATTACCAATCCCATCTCCTTATGAATCCCAATCCTAATCTCATCTCCTTATGAATCTCATCCATCTATCACTGTTATCAAATGGAGCCCAAGATCCGAGTTGGACAACCACAAAATCTAAACCTAGAATATCTACAAAATTAAAATAGCCAGGTGAACAATTGTTCTCGTGACATAACAGATGGGATTTTGACGAGGTGGGTGGCGAGACAATTGGGTGAGAGATTTGGGAGTTCGGCTCGTCGAAGAGGCGATAAAGAGGAAGAGAAGAGGCTGTTGGAGATGCTTAATACTAGCATGTATTATGCCCATTTGGCCAGTTCAAAATTCAATCTTAGGCTCCCTTCCCATCTTCCCATAGCAAATTTGGTTTCTGACCTTTGTAAGTTGATCTCTTTGGATCTTTGAGTTGTATGCTCCTTTGTTCATATTTAGACTCATCAAAATAATTTCATTTTTCAACAATAGTAAGCTACGTAAGACATCAAAATTATAATCAAACAAAGCTAAGGCACAAATGGTCGCCTTAGGCTCCCTTAAAAGATGTAAAAATTAGGTCCCAACTATTTTTAGCACATAACATACTGTAAGCTGAAAAAATTAGTACCTAAAAGGCTAGAACATAAACCCGAAAAAAAAAAAAGAGGAATTGGGACTCCTTCGAAATTCTCCTTACAAAATTAAGGCCGATATTCGTTAGTTTCGATCCATGCACCATGAAGTATGTTCGGCGAATATATTTTAATATTAATTTAGGCCTTATGCTAAAAGGCCCGAAACTACTGCAAGTAGTACGTATTAGTAAAACTGTAAAAGGGAAGGGGTTGGTCAAGTGGTCTTAGAGTGGGAGTCTCGAACTTCGGGGTTTCCTCCTTTCGTGTTTGATTTTCTTTGCCAGTAACTTTTGGAGCTACCTCATACTCATGTTTAAGCGTGTGAAACGGTTATTGGATTAGCCCGAAGTACACGCAAGCTAGTCCAGGACACTTTACATTAATGGAAAGGGGAAAAAAAACAGGGGTGGGGGCCGGGGGGGGAGGAAGTTTTGGGAGAATCGAAAACAGAAGATGCCGCATGTTTTTTTTTTTGTCCCTTACGTTTGCAAGCATTTGATATCAGAGGAATAATGTTTTGCGCTTTGTTTATGCTCAAGGGATCAATACACACTCCCTTGCTTTTAGAAAATGTTATATATTTATAATTGGTGAAATATTGGCTTGTTTTCGGGAATGGTGTGCCTTTTTTAAGGTGAGAGGTGCATATGGTATATATGCATTTTTTTTTTTAAATAGATGTTACACATATTGGAGTAAAATGTTATGCTTATTTGTGATGAAATGTTATATACACCTGTTTTTAGTTCAAATGTTACGTCATTGTGATAAAATATTGGCTTAATTGCAAGAATCCCCTAAATTATTACTTTTTGGCAACTTCACCCCCTTAAGTTTAAAACTGAGCAACTTCACCTCCTAACTACCAAATTTGAGCAACTTCACCCCCTCCCCGATTTCCCGTCCAATGTTCTTAGGGATTTGAATGGAAAATTGGATGGAAAAATACCAAAATGCCTTTTATACACCAATTATAGGCCCCTCCCCTCCCCCTCTCTCTCTCCCTCCCTCTCTCTCTCTCTCTCTCTCTTTCTCTCTGAACCTCAGAGAGAGAGAGAGAGAGAGGGGGGGAGAGAGAGAAACAGAGAGACAGAGAGAGTCTCTAATGGGTGTATAAATGGCATTTTGATATGTTGAAATACTTTTCTATCCAATTTTCCATCCAAATCCCTAAGAAAATTGGACGGGAAATTGGGGAGGGGGTGAAGTTGCTCAAATTTGGTAGTTAGGGGGGGTGAAGTTGCTCAGTTTTAAACTTAAGGGGGTGAAGTTGCTAAAAAGTGATAGTTTAAGGGATGTTCTTGCAATTAAGCCTAAAATTAATTACACTTCTTGTGTGGTGAATGTTTAAGTCGATCTTTTTAAATTTTATGGATTGCATATCATATAACCCGAATATGAATGTGTATTGTAGCTTGCCCCATGTTTAAAGACTACAGGTTTCATTTTGACTCTCTCTCTCTCTCATACTCCTTTCGTCCCATAAAGTTTGACACTTTCACTATTTTAGCCCTATGAAAAAAATAACTATATATCTTTTAATTCATAATATTTTTTATAAGTAATATGAATCTTATTTGATAGATTTTAATTTGTTCTATTAAACAAAGTTCAAAAAATTGCCTAAAAACATTATGGATCGAAAAATGTATGTAATTTAAAAATGACACGCATCCCTGAAAATGACAAACTTTATGGAACGGAGAGAGTATCATACCGATGTTATACGATTTTCCATTACTTAGAGTACGAAGAAAACACAAGAATCTGAATTACATCAAAGGGAGACAAGCGTAACTAAACAAATAAATCACATCCAAGACATCAACCGAGAGACAAGCGTAACTAAACAAATAACCCACATTCTGAGGGATGAAACAATCAATATTTCCATTTGGTAAGGAGTGACCATTGACCTCCTCCATAAAAGTTCATTATCCTTTTCCCTTTAAAAGTTTAGCAGGGAGCTAACACCATTTGACTGATATTAATAATGAAAAAGCTAATAAGTGTTTGTTCTCCATTTTGTTCTCTATGAGATCGTATGTTTGAGTCTCCCGGAGGTCAAATATTTCAAACCTTGGGGTTACCGCAGGGTTTGCTAACCGTTAACTTTAAGACTTCGAAATTAGTCAAGATGCATGCAAGCTGGATCGGACATCCAATTTGTCAAAAAGAACAAATTGACCGATATCAATGCAATTGGAAGATATGTTTGCTTGGGGAATGAAGTAATTGATTAGGAGGGTGTCAATGATGGTTGACTACCCATGCCTTGGCTTTTTACGGATACCCTGCCCAATTGGAGAAAAGGGTTAATTGCAAATTAGTACAAGGAGTCAAGAATTCACTCATCGTCAGACATCAGTCCATCACAAGCCAATTAAACTGTTAAACAAGGCTAATTATTCAGGAGCATCCTAAGCTGGGGATGGAGACAAGGATGACCAAGTAATCCCATTGAAGTAGGCATTTTCTGTATCTATCTCGACAAAGCTCCTTAACTTATGTGCAGGTACGTTTGCTGGTGGAAGGATTAAGATCTCGTGACATCGTCCCTCATGTAAATATCCCTCTTGAACCGGGATGCTGTTGAGGGGGTGCAGCGCGGTCAAACCGGCCGTTCGTCTCGGCACGAACGGCTCAGATCGAATTTGAGTGCATAATCGTCCATTGCTCGGTTAATATCTGAAGAGTCGATTGTCGAGATGAGCGGTCAGATCGGTCGCTCTGCATCGCTCTGCAGAGAGATACTCGGTAGCATCCACGGGTCAACAGCATCTCCCATTCCATCCCTCATGTGACGAAAAATAGGATAAAAAAGATTTTTGATGACACAAGCCGTTATAGGTCCTGATACATTTATCATCATCGATAAAAAAAAAGTCTAATCGGATATGGGTATGGCCTTAGTTGCTTGAATTATATGTCAAAAGGAAAATCATCGGTAAGATTTTGACATTTTTTAAAACTCTTTTAATATGATTATTTCATATAGAGTTCTGCTACACACACAGCAGATCTGTGCACAGATTTCGTTATGGGATCCACCACGGGTCCCACACAAATCATCCGAGCCGTTCATTAAATGTAAAACATTTTTTCAAGGTCCCAGTAAAAAATAAGCTCAATCCAATACCTATAGGTGCTTCATCCAACTATCTAATTTTTCATTCAGATTTTCGGATAATGAAAAGTTATATAGTTGGATTGAGCACCTATAGGTATCGGATTGAGCTTATTTTTAACGGAGACCTTTGAAAAAATGTTTTACATTTAATGAACGGCTCGGATGATTTATATGGGACTCGTGGTATGCCCCACAATGAAATCTGTGAACAAATCTGCTGTGTGTGTAGACTTTCTATTTCACATTAAGTCTTTAATAAGAGATTTTACTTGAATGATAAACAATTCGAGGCTTACGAAATGAAAAGCTCGGATAGTTAAGTAAAACTGCGGTGGGCCTCACTATTTCTGGGGTCCCAAAGCAAGAGCAAAGCTATGTTCTTTGAGGGAGCAATTCAGCTCCAGTTTTTTTTTGTCCAATCCGGTCCAGTTTTGAGCCGTTGTGGGCCCTTTTTGGGCCCACAACAATGATCGAAATCGTTCATTTTGTAGAGCTCGTCGAATATGTTGTCAACGCCAAAAATTAGCTTCATCGAACATCAATAGGTACATGGATGAAACAGATTTGTATAAGGAAAAAGCGATGACAAAAATTAAGTTAAAATTAATAATTGCCTATTTTTTTCATATACAAATCTGTTTCATCTATGTACCTATTGATATTCGATGAAGCTAATTTTTGGCGTGGACAACATATTTGACGAGCTCTACAAAATGAACGATTCCGATCATTGTTGTAGGCCCGGGAGGGGCCCACAACGGCTCAAAACTGGACAGGACTGGACCAAAAAAAAACTGGAGCTGAATTGCTCCCGTTCTTTGACGACTATTGCACTCATACTTGTGCAAATACATCAAGTCATGAAAAAATCCAAAGACTAAAGAGTCAGGGACATGAAGATTACCACCATTTGAGTCTGCCGGTAAAATTCAGTACATATGTAATTATGCTATGATGTACTCCCTCCGTCCCAAATTGGATGTCAATTTTTGATATCCGTGCCAATTTCAACTCCTTATATCTTTCAATAGGGATGTCAAAACATATGCAATATGGATCTTATTTGATAGTTCTCGATTAATTCTATTATACAAAATTTTCAAACTTGTGAAAAACATTATAGATTAAAAGATATAAGCGATGCAAAATGACACGGATATCAAAAATTGTCATTCTTTATGGGACGGAGGGAGTAGTACTTACCAACCTCCGAAACTCCCAACGGGTTTGGCGAAGTGGATATGAGAAAATAAATAAGTGATTGTCATGGATTGCATGTTCGAATCTCACGAAGGCCAAACATTCTAAATCTTGGGACCACTGAAGGATTTGTTTGCGGGTCGTTAACTTCAAACTCCGAATTAATCGAAGTGCGTGCAAGCTGGTTAGACATCCGATTATTAAAAAAAAGGGTACTTGGGAAGCTTCAGTTTCCAAATGTGAACTGGGAGTAGTCCCCACATCCCCCGAGAAGTGAGAATCATATTTCATGCTCCCCTTGGATTGGAATTTGTAAGTCCCCACAAGCCTCTCGTGATCATGCTTGACCGTACCTTTTCAATGATTCTGAAAACCTTACTCAAAATATTAGTAAAAATCTGACAAAGGGGAAAGGCCTCATGCTACATGGATTTTTTCCCCTTAAAATGGTGTGGACATAAATATGCCATTGTACAAAAACCAATAGTTTCTTGCAATCTTTTTTCTGGCTTCTAAGGAAAATGTTACTAGGATACATGAAAAGTATCCATGAAATAGAACATGAAAGGGCAATGAATGATTCAAATTTATATCAAACTCCGTCAGCGCCAATGAAAGGACAATGATAGGGCAATAAAATTGCCTTCTCATGTTCTATTTTTCGTTGATACTTTTCATGTGTCATACCAAACCCTGGCTTCAAATGCTTTGATCGATTGGACAATCCATTGGTGGGGGCATGGGCTTACCAAACGCGGTCGGGGGCTCCCACCCTTTTCTTCGTTTTGTTAGGTTATGTATTACAGGAACAAATGAAGTTGATTGAAACAACAAGCATTGTGACTTAAGATTCCAAGCACCACGCGTTTTAAAAAGACTAAGTAAAATATTTGATAGTTCATGATATAGATCGTGAAGGGAAAAAAAGGGTCTATTTTTAGAATAATAGTCGTAATTTCATTCACGAAAGAAAAACGTCTGTCAACAATTATCGGGTTGATATGATATATTTACAAACAAATTAAACAAATCTCACACAAAGACCAATTTGCGATTTCCTGGGAGTTTGTGCTCTTGTTTTTAATCAATGTTACTGTAGTTTCTGCGTTCTCGATAAAAAGCAAAAAAAATTAGCCAAGGATGGTTACTTTTATTTATCTTTTGATGTAATCTTCGCCTATCATCAATAAAGGTTCCTATCATTTTGACAAAAATAAAAAATCCACGATGTGGCCGATTGATATGTGGCATTATGTTATGGTTTACGCATGCAATGTCCATTGCCTAACTCATTGGCAACAAGATTATGGTGGGAATTGGGATTTAGCTGCATGTTATCATGCAAAATGTAACCAGCCAAACTGGTAAAGAATAGAGGAGTGGTGGAACTAAGGGCGGAACCAAAAATGCAATCTGTCCTCCGCTAAAATGGATTGGTAGGTAGAATGGGTTGGGCTAAACTTATTTAGGCTAAATTTTACATGTAAGATTTTTTTTTTTTCCAAAAATGAAATGGGCTATAGCTTACCCCACCATGTATTTAGTTCCGGGTCCTTGGGTAGAACCACAAACACTTGCATTGCCATCAAGCCAGGGCCGGCCCAAAGTATTTTGGGCCTAGTCATCAAGTGGGGCCTTAAATTTTTTCACAATTAAACAATAAGGAGAGATAATATCTATCTATATTTAATAAACCTAACCACATTTCATGCAAAATATGATTTGGTTTGGTGTTTTCCGCGTCTTGTTAGGTTCTTGTTGGCTCGAGTTCGAGTCCTAGTAATTGACAGATTTTTCAAAAGGCTTGTTTTTTGACAAAAAAGCTTAAAAAAAGTGTATGGGCTGGGTATTGGACCTAGCCAAAGCATGTGACAATAAATCATCTTACCACTCAACCAAGGAAACTTATACAATCAATATAGCAAACATATAATATATATTACTACTCCTTGTAACGGCCCCCTCTTTTTGGGCCAAAATTTGAGACCCCAGGCCCGGACCTCTTAGGCCTTACCCTTGGGCCGATCCTGCATCAGGCCAGGCTCTCAATTCTTGCGCTCTCTCTCATTTTGGTAGCTTTGGGGGTGAGTTTCAAAGACATTTTCACGTTCACATGGACTAGGCTAAAATTAATTGGACGGAATTTTACATGTAATCTTTTTTTTGGTTTTATTTCAAAGTTGACTTGGGCTATAGCCCACCTCATCATGTATTTTAGTCCCGCGTCCTTGGGTAGAACCCCAAACACTTGTACAATTCTTGCACCGCCATCGGGTCGGGCTCTCAATCCTTGCTCTATCGGGTTTTAGTAACTTCGGTAGAGTTTCAAAAACGCTTTCACATTCACATTCACGCTCGCTTCTCACCCGCACACAAACCATGTGAAGGTACTCAAGCCCATTGGCACCAAGACGAGTCTAAAAATGTATAATATTAAGGTGGGATTTTAGCTGTTACTATCATCACGCCTCATGATTTAACGTCGGCGACTGCCGCGGCAAACAAACTTGGCCGTTAAGTTTCGCAGTGTGATAGTTACATTTGGGCCGGGGTTTAGTGCAGGTCCCATTCAGTTGCCGCCGAGAAAGTGCGCCAAATCAAGGCATTCCCACCTGAGAGCCCCCAAAAATGGAAACTACTCTCCTATAGGACGAAGAATTCCTGACCTTTTCTGATCAACTAGAATTCCTCGCCTTTGGTCAAATTCAAATAGACGAACAACGCGTGCAATTGTTACAACCTTCCAAACGCAAATCTTTCACAAGGAGCAGACTTCGCAATCTGTGGTAATACAAAGAAGTTCTAATTCTTCGGATTTGCTGGGAGACTCTGATCACCGGGCGGCCCCTTTGACGGGCGGGGGGAAGGAGATAAGGGTCTTGTTGGGGAAATAAGTTGATCCGGGTCTATTTTTATCCCATGTTTGATCTTCCCTTTTGTACCTTGATTATCCGGCAAATAAGCTACCACCCTTGCAGAAATCTAAGCGAAACCCACCCCTCTACCATTCATTAGAGGTTGTTTGGTAAAAGTTTTGACGAGGATTTTTGGGTGACGAGAAAAGATAGATAGATAGAGAGATAAGGAGTAATAAGTGATAAATTGATCAACAAGAGAACAAGATCAAAAGTTCAATAGTATTATAGAAATCGCTAAATATGAATACGTAAAAAAAAAAAAAAACTAAAAGAAAGAAAAAACTAGAGAAAGTCTACGTAACATCAATTTATTATCATATCATATCATGACCAAGGTAGAAAGTTAAGGGCCTACTTTTCAATTGATAAAAGTGGCCGGGAGTTTTCCCCCCCTTTCTTTTTTCCAGTAATAAAATAACGAGGTCTTGACCCAAATCACATAATCCGTGCGCCTGAGTGGACGGAATCGTGAACTCGAGTACGAGCGTGTAGGGTCGGTTCATAAATTTTGGAGGCCGGAAGTAAATCTTTTGAATAAGACTTCTCTATATTTTTCATACAAAAGTAGTTTACAAAAAGTTTCATAAAAAAATCATTACAAAAGATTTACTATTACAAAATAAAAGCACATAATTATCCACACAAAAAACAGTCTTGCTAACAGCAGAGACAATTCGCAGGGGCCCGTGGAGAGACAATCGCATTTGGCTTCATTTCGGGTCCCAAAAAAATCTAAAAAAATATCCATAAATTTTTGAATATTATTTTATAGGGCCCCGTAAAAAATCAGCTCATGCGGATATCGGTAAGTATTACTTTTGGATTCGTATGGGCGAACTGCTCAGTTTGCCCCTACAAATCCAAAAGTAATACTTACCGATATCCGTATGAGCTGATTTTTTACAGGGCCCTATAAAATAATATTCAAAAATTTATGGATATTTTTTTAGATTTTTTTGGGACCCGAAATGAAGCCAAATGCGATTGTCTCTCCACGGGCCCCTGCGAATTGTCTCTGCTCTTAGTATTTTTGCACAAAAAAATTGCAGCTTGCTGCGTTTCTTTCTTTTTCCTTTTTCCCGTCCCTTTTTTTTTAACACCTCCAGTATTTCTAATGAGTAATTCCACCGTTTAAGCCTATTTTGTGGCTCCTAAATTTCAATTGGACCTATTTTGCATAAATGAGGCTAATGCAAATTTTTTTTGAGCCATATATATATAGATTCTAGAGTTTTGAGGGCCCACATTTTAAACATTTTTTGAGGGGCCTGAAGCCGAGACTTTTTCTGCCTTTACCATAAGCCGGCCCTGCGAGCGTGATAGTATTTTTGAAACACATATCAAAGTACCAAAATCCACGAGAGCGCGGATTGTGATCGCAGGAGAGCACGTAATAAAATTTGAGAGTGAAAACCAAGCGATTATGTGACTAATGTCGTGTGTGAATACTCTGCTTTTAGGAATATCATACTCGAGGCATTAGTGAAATCTATGGGTAAGAGGAAAAAGCCATCAGTCGTGCTATGAGTACATACATGAGGGCCAGATACATCCCCCGCCATCTTTCCAGTGTATCCCAAAGATAGAGGTGTTTCCGTGCCGAGCAGGTATGTTCTATGGGGTATCTGTTCGGTGCATTCAAGCCGTCCGATATATTTTTGGATGGTTCGGATTGAAACTCTCTCTCTCTTTTCATCTCAACATTTTCTCTCTTATTTTCCTCTCTTCCTTGAATGCGGAAGGGGATACCACGTGGTGTCCGCTCGGCACTGAATTTTTTTTCTTTACCCATCGTACATGCGCCTTTGGAATCCGCTTGTGGGTGTTTGTGATCATCAATAATTCTTTAACTCTACAAAATTACACAATCCCTCCCATCAAACATGGGGACCCGCACATCCGTTATATGTGCAATGCGTGTGTGCCTCATATTTAATATGAGAGAGTTTGTGTAATTGTATGGGTAAGTGTGTGGTAGTAGCTTGTGGACCCGGGGTGATGTAATGCACCGGTCATCCATCTCGGTAATGAATGGCTAGAATTTTCATCCGAACAATGAATGACTAAAATTTGTAAAAAGTCGGATTAAATCCAAACCGTTCATATTAAGATAAACGGTCGGATTGATTACACGGTGTAGTGCAGTGGGTGCCCCACGGCCCTCAATTTCGTAGCTTGTAGTCGTATTCTCTTTTCAACCAGAGAGCCAATGGGTGTGAATCGAGAAACGGTGGGGTCCTCGTTAAACGCCCGTGGAAGCTATGCATGGAGACCACGTGGAGCCGATGTTATATTGTCAGAAACCGCGTGAATGATTAACTTGACGACTAATCATTCAGTATTCTTGGAGTATATTCTTTTTCTCATATAATATATGGGGCTTATATGTGAATTCCACGTGAACGTCACATTTTATGTGAGGGGATAAAATTTACACCGAAAGTATTGAATAATTTTCCAACTGATCGAGAAAACCGACTGTTAAATCTTTTTTTTAAGGCCAATATCAATATGATCTATATGCATATTGTAGCAAATCAGAACACAAAAGATATACTAATCAACAACATTTTTTTGAATAAAAATTTATCTATTTCGTTCGGCTCTTCTCAGATCAAAATTCTGGCTCTATTACTATGTGTAAGTCTTACCTTCGATTGTATGGATTCCAACTTTTCAGGAGTTGAGCTATATATAAGTTTAGATGGTATGATCTTGTTATATGCAGGGAGGAACCAGAATTTTATCTTAGTAGTGGCGAAATATATACTAAAAAAATAAATAAGATGTATTACAATATTAATAGTCATCGGCTCCAAAAAAAAAAAAAACTAACATAATAAAAACTATACTCCGTAAATAATGTTTGTCATTTGCACATGGCCGGAGTACCAAAAAAGACTAACTTTAATTTTGGGTATCGATAATACCACTCCCCAGATTCTTATATGGATTCCTCAAATTGATAACCGCACTCCCTTTTTGGGAGTGGTATTATAATTAAATTCCCTTAATTTTTAGGTTAAGTTTGTTTTAGGGTTAGAATGTGGAGTTTTTTTTTTCTTAATTACACATCATCATTTATATTATTTCACTTTGGCCCATTGAATTTAGTTTTGAAATACTTTTTTGGGTCCCCTTTCTAGAAAAAAAAGAAGAAGAAGATTTAAGACTAGTATATAATAAAAAAACAAGAAAAAAAACCTAGCAGTGGTGAGACTATATAAGTTAGGAATATTTTTTTTTTCAAATAGAATAATTGTATTTTCTGAAATCCTTGTTGTGGAGGCCGCTGCCACTAGACCCCCTTGATTCCATTCTTGGTTCCAACTTTCCTGGAGTTGAGCTATGCATAAGTTCAGATGGTATGATCTTGTTATACGATATCTCGAAATGTCCGGAGCTGTTTACGCGCAACATGGACTAATCCGTGAGGACATAATTCAACCGTCACTGCCAATAAAGTTTTAATGGGGAAATTTAGTCAGACATTTATGTTTCATTTCCTTGAGTGACACTCAATAGGCCATAAATGGGCTTATGGTCACTTTTTTTTTCATCATATGATCCTGAAATTAAACAGACCACCCACCAAACAAAATCAATCTCAAGTTTATAAAGTCTGTATCCCCACTCTTGATTTTCAAAATCCATGGAAGTCAAGCAAAATCAAATTACCATTATTATTAGGACTTTTATATATGGTCACATTAGAAGCTCCAACGTTATGAACCATTAGTTTTGTCAACTAGAATGTGGCCTTAATTAAATTCTCTTCTCTTTTATATATGAAAAACAAATACGATGTAGAAAAAATAGTTGCAATTTTTATTATGACGTGTTTGGCTACCTTATATGTGAGCCCTACATGTTATACTTGAAATAATCTAGCTACCGGGGATATCGATCCTTCTAAAGCGTATCGGCATTGTATGGTAAAATAGTTATATACAGCTTTTATGACGTGTTTTGTAAAAATTAATGTTAGCTGACAAACAATCTATCTAAAAGAGAATCGACGTTATATAGTAAAATAGTTACGGCTTCTATGGCGTGTTGTCCATATACGAGCCTTATCCAAAATAATCTAGCTAACGAATAATATTCTTTCTTGTATAGTAAAATAGTTACGTACAGCTTTTATGACGTGTGCGTCCACATGTATTTATTCTGATTACTTTTTTAAAAATTCCGCAATTTCTTTTTTTTTCTATTGAGGCTTATATACCTTTCATTTATATATGTAGAATCAAAATCTCATTCCAAACAATGCCGCAACAAAAGATAAGGAGTGACCAACATAACCCTAAAATTAAATTTGACAGATAATCATCATTTTTCGCGTCAACGCAAGCAAATAAGGTAAGTAGCTAAGATTTTTACGTCGAGGTTTATATATACACCGTCGCCTTTTTTTCAAGAGATATGGTAATGTATGATTATGCTTTAAATTAAAGAGAAATATCTTCCTAAAAGGTACTCCTACATAGATGTATGATAATCTTAAAATACTTTATATGTTATGCATTTTCATACTAGAAAAAGGGTAGAAAGCTTGTAAAATTATTTTTGTATCTTAATTATATACAATATATATATATATATATATATATATATATATATATATGTTATGCATTTTCATACTAGGAAAAGGGTAGAGAGGTTGTAAAATAGTGTTGTACTAAGAAAAACTTTTTAACGGGGCTCCTTGTAAATAAAGTTTACGGAGATCAAATTCGACCGTCCAAAAATATTTTGGATAATCTAGATTAAAGACAAATTATTAACGGTAAGAAATATTTTTTACTGGTACTAGTTTAAAAATGTATCTTAATGGTTAATTGTCGAAACAGACAAATAAAATTGCGCGAAACCGTGAATAAGTTTCTCCTGTTGTACTACTTGTAACATAGAATAAACCGCAATTACCAACCCTGTAGTCCTTCGTAAGCGTGACGAAATATTAACATAGTCAATGGGAACACATGTGGACGTCAATATCTTTGATTTTGTCTCTACAGCTACAACATTATTTAGAGAGAGAGAGAGAGAGAGAGAGAGAGAGAGTTACATATCTAGAGAGAGAGAGGTGCGTGCGTTTGCGCGTTGATGGATGAGTCTCAAGGGACTGCTCCATGAGAGAGAGAGAGAGAGAGAGAGAGAGAGAGAGAGAGAATGGTTCAAATTTTCTGAAATCTGAACAAACCATACGACGTTGGCTTTGACACCTAAGCAATTTCATCATTTCTTCCCTTTGACTATTTAGCGTATTTCCACCTTGTTTTCACATCACCCTTCCATATAAATCTTCCTGCTTCTCTTTCTACCCATCTTTTCCCCTCCGTTCGATCATCCAACCCTACTCGTCAAAACAAATTCTCTCTCTCTCCCTCCCTCTCTGTCTCTCTCTCTCTCTCCATAGAAAGAATCCTGAGCTAGTCAATGGACAGTCTTCACCACCGTATCGCGGCGAACATCGATCCGGGAGACGGTAGGTTCCCTCAATGGAGTATCCAGGAGACGAGGGACTTCCTGGTGATCCGGTCCGAGCTGGATCAGACCTTCATCGAGACGAAACGCAACAAGGTTCTGTGGGAGGTGGTCGCGACGAAGATGAAGGAGAGGGGCTACAACCGCAGCACAGAGCAGTGTAAGTCCAAATGGAAAAACCTCGTCACTCGATATAAGGTAAATCTTACCATATATACGCGTGTCGATTTTTTTTTTTTTATCGGCAAAAAAATTTATTAAGGAGAACTCGATATATGTGTGTATTTTTTACGTACATACGAATCAATAGTTTGATTGGGATCAAAATGATTCCGAACGCAAATTTTACTTGGTAAACACTGCTATAATATTATTCAGGCACTGGTTTGGTTTTTTTTCTTTTTTTTAAAATTTAAATATTAAATATCAGTTGTTTTAATTTGAAATGAAAGGACCAAGAATTTTTTTTTAATCATTCTGAATCGATAAAAGTTAGGCGCAAAATTTTGAATTCGGAGTAATTCAGGGTGACAACGTTTGAATAGAATTAATGTTTCAGGGGTACGAATGTGATGTGGTACCCTAACGCTAGCCTCATCGATCACCTAATTAGTTTTGCATAACATACGCGATTGTTTTAGATTATTTGACATATTAAATGATACGAATAAAATTTCACCACATCATCATTGTTTTGTTTATGTACGTACAATTTTTTTTTTTGGACTGCGAAATTTTTCCCCCCCCTCTTCCTAATACGCTCTTATTACATTGTGTTAGGCTTATGAGTATGCCCTGAAATTAGTCTAAAAAAATTTGTTGCTCAAGGAATTGATGTAATCTAGGGTTTTTTTTCTTTTGCCGTGATTAGGGATGTGAAACCATGGAACAAGAAGGTATGCGGCTACAATTTCCGTTCTACAATGAGCTCCAGACGATTTTCACCGCGAGGATGCAGCGAATGCTGTGGATGGAAGCGGAAGGGGGAGCGAGCGGGTCGAAGAAGAGATCGTCAGGGATGCTTCTATCATCGGAAGACGAAGAAGAGCATGAAGAGAGCGATAGAGAGAAGGGTAATATTGGTAGCAAGAAGAAAAGGAAGGTAACTAAAGGTAGTGCCAGTACTAGTACTCATGGGAGTAGTGGTGGAAACATCAGTGATTTGAAAGAGGTGTTGGAGGAGTTCATGAAGCAACAGATGCAGATGGAGATGGAATGGCTGAAAGCGTTCGAGGCGCGGGAGGAGGAGAGGAAGGCGAGGGAGGCGGAGTGGAGGCAGACGATGGAGGCGTTGGAGAGCGAGAGGGTGGCGAATGAGAGGATGTGGAGAGAGAGGGAGGAGCAAAGGAGAGTGAGAGAGGAGGCTAGGGCAGAGAGGAGGGATGCCCTCATCACAGAACTCTTGAACAGGCTTAGGAGAGATGGTTAGATTTAGTCAGCTAGCTAGTTCTAGCTAGTCCTAATTTGTTTATTTTTCTTGTGGTTGAGCAAGATGAAATTAAAGAAGCTACCTATGCCTGAGGTTTGCCTCTCCAAACTTAGCTTAACAACTGCCTAACTCATTTTGCCCATATTGAATACACACCTTTTGAATTCATTTAATTTTATAGTGTAACTTAATTTTTTCTGATAATTAGGAATTCATATTTTGAAATTAATTTTCTATTGCCAGACCCTAATGTGGGGTTTGTGATTGAGCACTTTCTTCTCCTTTATTTTTTTATTTTTTTGCATATACTCTTATATGTATTAGGGGTTACTATAAGCAAGAGAATGATTTAAATCTTGTATAATTAATATGCAAAAAAGTTCGTCGAGAATGACGTGGCAATAATACTTTTGAAATAGTAAACTTCAAGCATTCCTTCGATCCGTTGGACTTCTTATGTCAGGATATATATGCATCAAATAATAAATACTCTAGTCTTTCAGGCATGGTCTACGGATATGGAGAAAGAATGAGGTTACACAAACGTAATATATGCGCAAAAGAAAGAACGACACATAAAGCAATGTTTTGTATAGAAATTTTTTTTTACGCATCTATTTTGTTTTTATAACCTCATTCTTTCTCCATATTCATAGACCATGCACCTAAAGATCAGGAGTATTTATTATTTGATGCATATATATCCTGACATAAGAAGTTCAACGGATCGAAGGAATGCTTGAAAGGGCAATCCAAAAAAACAAAACAAATATGGAGATTATTATTTGTTAATTCAATATGGAGATTAGTTAGAATAGATATAAGAAGAAAATTAATACTCTCAATTAGTCAAAAAATTAATTAAATAGATGGGACTGTTGGAAAACAATTGAGAAAAATGAAGTTTATGGACCAATTTGACTTAATTAGTATAACGACCCGTACACGCCATCTATTTTCTAAATACTAATCTATGATTTTGTTGAGGGCATGTTAAAGGGTAGTATTGACAGTATATTATCATTGGTTATAAAGCTATTAGGATCTCTGGCTACCTGCCGTGCAATTCGATTCTTTATCGTACAAGATCCATTTGTTTGACGGGAATAATAGTAAATAGTCGTATAATCTCATAGAATATGTAATCGCATTGAATTAATAGCGATGAGACTAATATATATCCCACCGTCCATGAGATTATAAATATCTAACGAATACTAAATCCGGACCATAAAAAATTTGTAACATCGGATTGATATATGGTCCTCTAGCTTGAATGTGCATGCATGAGGGCATCCCTCCTCTCAAAAGTTTTGTCACACCTCCAGATTGGCCAATCAGATTGATTAATCTGGAAATGTGAGTAATTATTGTAATAAATAGTTTTGAATAATCCACAAACCACTATAATTTTCAATTCTAATTCTTATGTAAAGACATGAATCACATATGATTTAAACCTGGTCATGGAGATGATCCTAAAGGAACGGGTATATAAAATTTTAAATGATTTTTTCGACAACGAACCTATATAAAAATAAAATATTTTACTTAAATAATACCCATCATAATATGTTTTTTTTTTTAAGGCAAAGTGAGGTGATAGTCAAATGGTAAGCACCACATACTAGTATTTGACAAGGCGTTTAAACCTCACTAAGTACAACCAATGTGCAATACTCAGGACTTCCGCGGAGCAAAAAAAATGACTCGCTTGGCCGCCAATTCTTGCGCAAATGAAGATTGTATTTGAAGGGGTTTTTTTTTTTTTTTTCCCTGTTTTTATAACCAGGTGTCCTAGTGAAGTTTAATTGAACCATATAGATTATAGATGACTCTATTTTGTGAAGGAAAATACACCATGGTAGTTTTAGAAGTCTTTGTTTTCTTTGGTCCCGTTTCGCTAAGTTTTTTGTTTTTCAAATATTTATTTGACGCTTTACGATACAGGTCATTCTCTCACGATTAATATGCGGTAGTTTCAGAAGTCTTTCCAAGCAACTGGCACTTTGACCTTATTAGGTGTCATATGCATATAATATCAACATATACTATACGGAAAATCTCGTGAAGGTGTCATGGTATGGGAGTTGGGGGAGCTGTTGTCCCTTAAAAGGGACAACAGCCTGCTGTCTCGGTCAAGGGGGCCATGCTCTGGTCTTGCTCTAATGGTCGGAAACGTTCATTTCATAAAACTCATCGAGTTGAACAAGTTGGTAAAAAATCAGCTCGATCGGATATCATTAAGTGTCTAATCGAAATCTTTTTGTCTTGAAAAGAATGGATCCAAAATACTGGATCAAATCTACTAGAACCCATTATTGGCAAGTTATATGTGTTCGAATCAGACACTTAATGATATCCGATCAAACTGATTTTTTGCATACTTGTTCAACTCGACGAGTTATACAAAGTAAATGTTTTCGATCATCAGAGCAAGACTGGAGCGGGGCCCCCTCGGCCATGACAGCAGCTCCCCCAATCCCATGGTATGTACTCTATATTTTTATATTGCTACGTATATATCAGGAAAATAACATTTTATATTTTTACCAAAATAAAGAGCTAAAATTTTGTAATGGTTGTACTCTATAGCGTATATGTTTGTAGAGATGGCAATGGAGCGTGTCGGAGTTAGATTTCACATGCATTTTTGTTGAAGTTTGAGTAAATTTACAGAGAGGATTCTAAAGACTTTTTACTCAAGAATATGGATACGAGTAAAGATACGATTAAAAGAGTAGATTTGCTTTTAAGTTAGATCTAATTTGGTTCGCGTACTTACCGGACTAGATGGTTGTTGTCCCTTAGGGACAGCAACATTCAGCAATGTTCAATCTCACCGTTCGCCTCGACAATCAATGATTCGGATTGATTTTAAAAGTTCTTTTAAAATTTGAACTGTCCAAAACACTTTTAGACGGTGAAATTGAGCGTTACTGAATGCTGTTGTCTCGAAGGCCCCCTCGTACTTACCAAACCAAAAGTATATTAGATTTGACTTTTGTGTTACAAATATTGAAGTCTTGAAAACGGAGAGGGATAGGTTGGTATTCGGTGATTAGTTGAGGAGAATAGGGACATCAGCCTCGCATTGTTCGTTAGCCAGAGACAACAGACAACTATGACAGGGGATTGCAGTGCAAACTAGAAGAGGAGTATATGTATTTATTAGAAATCTCAGGGACAGACTGTGTAATTTACTTCATAAGGTATTTAGGTCCTTTGCCCTTCTTTCTTTCTTTTTTTTATAACTTTTTAGTATTTACTTTTCTCTTGATTTTTATTAAATTTGGATCAAGTTTTTTCAACAGCAAGAATCGAAAAAAAAAGGTATAAAAACAAAAGTTGAACAAGTTTAATAGACGACAACGAAAAGACCCAAAAAGACAATCTACACGAAAAAGACTGACTTTTTTTTTGGTCTTCTTCGTCATCAGCTGAATTTTTTTTAACTTTGATCTATATGTTTATGAAAAATTTCAATTCCGGAAAGATGTGATGTGAAAATTATTACCCAATTTATTAAACTTATGATAAGGAAGGGCCACGAATTTTCTTAATAGGAATTTTATTTTCTTATCAAGTTGTATTCTGCTTGAGTTTCAATGTCTTCTTAATTATGATGTAATCCGTTGATCTCGTTCTATATAACAGTGACCTTTTCAAAAAATGATAAGGATGGGCCTGGGCTATTTGATTAGTACTTTTTTTGTTTGTTTGGAAAATGATGGTTAATGACGTGTTTTGATAATTAATACCTGCCAAGGACATACTGAGAACATTTGTTAATGCTGAAAATGTCATTGATGGGTATTAATTATCAGAACACGTCCTTGGCGGTCATTTTCTCTTTTTTTTTGGGAAAATGACGGCCAAGAATGTGTTTTGATAATTAATACCTGCTAAGGACATGCTAAGAACATTTATTAATGCTGAAAATGTCCTTGACGGATATTAATTATCAAAACACGTTCTGAACTATCATTTTCCCTTTTTATTTCTTCAGCCTGATTTGGATCGGGCCGAATAACTGGCCTAGCAGGCCTGGCCCGCTTTATACTCGAGACAAAAAATTCGTAGCCCGGCCTGTATCTCCCCCTGCCAAAACATATTACGCGAACACACACAGTCACACTCTCTCTCTCTCTCTCGCGTTTGACCTGTCTCTCTCTCCGATGGATCGAGCTCAAATTGTGTTGCTAGGTCTACCACTCTTCCTCTTCTGTTCAGACATCTTCAATCTCTTCCTATCAACACCACCACCACCTCCTCCCAAACCCGACCACCCCCACCACCACCACCCCCACCCCCACCACCACGATCACCTAACAAACCCTCAGCCTGATGTTCAACAAACCCTAGATTTTCCCACTCAGGTAGTCACCATCTTCAAACTCTTCTCATTTAATGCTCCTCAATATTACTCAATTCGTTTTGTTTTCATTAGTTTTTTCAAGTGGTAATTATAATGGGTTTTCTTGTCAAAAAGAATCTATGATGGGTTTTTTTCTCATAAAAGAAAATCTTTTTTTTTTTTACGAGATTATACGAGGAAATCTATGATGGGTTTTGTTTTATAAGAAAAAAAATCTAAAATAATAAATTTTGTGCTTTTTTCAGAAATCAAGCGGAATTGGAGCAATTGGCGTTGGAAATACCGTCAACATCAACTTCTGCTCTTCTTGTTCCTACAGGTTTCGCCTTTCTTTCTTTATTTTACTCTACTTGCAGTTCTTGCACATAAATGTGTTTATGTTTGTGTTCAAGTGTTCATATTTGGTTCCTTTGTAATGTGGTTTCCAAATGTTGCCTGGTTTTAAGCACCCTGATTTAAAGTTGCGCCATGGAGTGATTAATTGGCTAGGATCGGTTGTGAGTGTGGTTTTGATTTCTTGATGAGGGAATCGCAGGACGACGATTGTTGGTGGCGTTGGAAATTGGAATTGATTGAGTTCTGTTTAGCAAGGACAATTCATCGGAACTTCGGAAGTAACGTACTAGTTTCAGACACTTGGCTGACACCAATACTTTCCAGAGAGATGTGTGTGACTCTCAAATCAAAAGTGTTAATTCTCAACTTTTTCATTTGGACACGCCGGGAGGACCGGGAGTCCGGGCCACTCTAGAACAAGTTAGGAACACTCTCAATACATGGACACTCGTGGAGTCTTCTCTTCGTGCGATGGATAATGATTGATTAAATATGAAGACTCGTGTGAATGATACAAAGATTGCTTTTGTGACTTATGTATTGATAAATGTGAAAATTGTCGTATATGGTAGTTTATCGCAATTGGGGGCTTTTTAATCTTGTAGCTAGCTATTGTCGGACCGCTTTTCTACCATCTCTCCTAAAGACTAAAACCAATTGGTGTTAGAGAGGGTTTCAGTTAGGTCTTTTATGGCATTCAACATTGCACCCGCAAGTCTATTTTTAGAGCGGTCGCACAGAGTAGCATTGTGTAACCAAATCTATGGGGGCACTCCGGGCCCAACAATCCCTCCCTTATGATGACGCTCCCGCGACTCAAACCCTTGACTTTCTGTCTAATACCACTTGTCAGACCGTTTTTTCACCATCTCTTCTAAAACCAATCGGTGTGAGTGAGGGTTTCAATTACATCTTTTATGGCATTTGACATCGCACCCGCAAGCCTGTTTTTAGAGCCGTCACAGACTCACAGGTAGTGGCACAGTGTAACCAAATCCATTGGGGCATTCCGGGCCCAATAGTAATAAATAGAAACATATTTTCCCTAAGCGTGTCCTCATTTTGTTCTGTCCTCTAGTTTTTAAGATTTTCATGTCAGTGTGTTCGTGTTGGTGGTGGATAGATCGACTGTGAGTTTAATTTTTTGGTTCATTTGAAGTTCCTCTAGGACAGTTATGGTCAGGGATGGACCCATGATTATAGACAATTGCTGACGGATATTTATACAATCACAAACTTTTGGAAACTGAAGGGATCATGAGCCTATATAGGTTGGAGATAAGAACATTAACCCTCAACTATTGATATAGTCAGAGACTTCAAAAGCGTTAGGGTAGCGATTGCCCCTACAGCCACCCCTTGGTCCATCTTTGTTATGGTAAGGTAAGAAGAATAAACACAAATTAAAATGAGCAGTAATCTCAATAAGACCCTTGTCCAGAAAGGGTATCAGGTGTCTAACTCTTTTTAAGGGGGCCATTGTTTCATTGGTATTTTGTGAGCAACCAATTTGTGCATATTGCCAAAGGTTAAGTCTGTTTCCAATCCTCCCCTGCCCATACCCCCAATGATTGGGGGGACTAAATGGGTTCTACTGTTGTTTGTTTGTTTGTAAAGTTTTCTGTGTATTCAAGTTGCTTTGCGTCGTGGCCAATAGGTTTCAAGTTATCTTTGTACCCGCTTGTCTGGATTGGTTCTTGTGAACCCAAAGTTTCTCTAAATTTTTTTGCGAATGATTTTTCACTATCAGTTCTTGGATTCTAGAAATATGGATCTCCTCGTTATATATAGGGTACTGACACTGTAATGAACATTAGTTTCTGATTTGTTTGGAATAACTTGTTTCCTATTGATTTCGGCAGAGGCAATGCAGTTACAATGAAAAATATGTTGGAAACTGCGTTTCCTGGCATTAATGTTGTTTTAGCAAATTACCCTCCTCCTCTACCAAAACGCCTGCTGAGTAAAGTTGTACCTGTGGTTCAATTTGGAATCATTGGTGTCGTGGTTGCTGGTGAGCATATCTTCCCCAGGTTGGGATTTGTGGCTCCCCCTCCTTGGTACTTCTCCCTTCGTGCAAATAGATTTGGAACAATTTCAGCTACTTGGCTTCTTGGAAATTTCCTTCAATCTATGCTGCAAAGTTCTGGCGCTTTTGAAGTGTACTGCAATGGGGAATTGGTAAGTCCTTTTCTCTTGCTATGTGTGCTTGATGTGAGCTTCTAGCTGATTAAATGTGCTTCCTGAGGGCAATCTTTAAAAGAACTAGAATAGTGGAAGACTGGCAGCCTGATCTGCAGTACCTATAATGTAATGCATGTGGGTCATTGACCTGGGGCATGAAGCAACCTTACCAAACTAAGACAGTGCACTAAATTTTTCCCTTATACATTTGTACTACCTTTCAATAAGGTCGTGCTTTATGCATTTTGAATCCAACTCCCAGGAATTGTTTTTTTTGGTTATCTGTGCTGCACTGGTTCCTACTTCCTAATAAGTTCTCCATGGTCTATCTACCACTGCAAAGTTCCTGTTGCGAATTGCCTGGCCCATTCCACTTTGTTTATTTTTCTTGTCATGGTTTGCCTTCTTGAAGTTCTCCTTAACCAAGAGCATTTATCCTTCTGCTGAAATTTGGATTGAAGTGGCAATTTTAGTCACTTGCACCTGTTGTGTGTATGATTTTTCATCCTTTTTTTTTCCTTTTCCTTCTTGTAGGATTTGTCCTTTTCTTGTATCTGAAAATACAGTTTGTTTTTCTTCTGAAGCAAGTATTGCATTCTGGCATCCTGTAATTTTATCTTCGTATCATACCTTCTCGGACAGCTGTGTCAATGTGCTTCCTCAAGTGTAACATTCGATGATTGGCAGTTCATGAGTTGGTTCCTTACCTCTGTTATATAGTATAGACTGACATGAAATTTTATGACAAGTAAGCTGAAAGACTTGGGCGGTTTAGACCGAAGTGAACTGGCTTCATTGGAGTTTTAGTTTCGTTATTTTGTTTCTTGTGGAGAGTTTCTCTCACCCATTGGTGTACCAACTTGTTATAACTTGCCCAATTACAGGTTTTCTCTAAGCTAAAGGAGCGGAGGTTCCCTGGTGAAATTGAGCTGAAGGATCTCGTTGGCAGACAGGTTAGGGGAGCTTTCTGGTCGTAGTGCTCGCTAGGAAAAAGGGACACGGCAAAGAAGGGGTTAGGGTTTTTGTTACTGGGATTTGGGAGGTACCGTTGGGATCCAGCGAAAGACTTCGCTTGTTTTCATATTACTTGCTAGTGGAATAAACCAAATTGATTGTATATCTGACATATACTTCATCATCAGGCAAAACATTAGATGTGGGAATGTGTCTTTTAATTGATATCAAGACTTTGCTTTACCCTTTCTCTTGTGCAGTTGTGCTTGTTTTGGTTTCATTATTCTTTCCCTGGTTTTCGTCCACCGGGCGGTGGAGCAGTTCATTTAAAAATAAAAATAAAAACAATTGGTCTCGTGAAAAATCAGCTCAATTCGATATGTGTAGGTACTCGATTCAATCTTTCCATTTTTTTCGATTTTTAAAAAATGGGGAGATTAGGTCAAGCACCTACACATATTGAATTGAACTGATTTTTTATGGGTCCAATAGTTTTTTTTTAAAATTATTGAATGGTTTAGATCATCCGTGCGGGCCACAAAGTGGGCCTCACATGCCTGTCTCTTTGGGCCTCACATGCCTGTCGGTGCAGATTTGGGACCCCATGGGTTGGTCGGTGGCTGTAGCAAGATTCAACAATCTAACATTTTTTTTTAAATATTATTGAATGGTTTAGATCATCCGTGCGGGACCCCATGGATTGGTCGGTGGCTGTAGCAAGATCCAACAATTTAACATGTCCTCAAATAGTAATGTTTTTGTTTATAACTCTGGAGCTACTTAATCAATTCAAGTTTCCTACTGAATAATTAGAAGCGTGACGCGTAAAGCACCTTTATAGTGAAAGTAATCAAGGGAAAGGACAGAGTAAGAAATTAGGGAAACATTCTAATGACACAAGAGCCTAGTTGAATTAATTAGGAATGCTTATCGGTAAAAAAAATCCAAAAGAAAAACTTGAAAGTTAGATTAACCATTAGGAAATCGGTGAAAATCGAACATAATCACACTGTTGGACTTGGATCGCTGTGACTAAAAAATAGTATTGAATAAAGAGTAACAATAACCTGCCTATGAGAAGGGAAGAAATTGGATACAGATAAGCAAGTAGTATTGCTTTCGATCTAAAAACAAAATTGTGACGGCCTCTCTACTCGAGTATTCAAAAATGATTTATCAACCTGCCGGGGAAATCTCCGTCGTATTTGGCTTCACGGACACTCTCCGAGGAAAGACCGGTGAATGTGGCTTCATGGACACCCTATCACTCTTCGAGGAAAGACAGGTGAATGTCGCTTTGTGGACGCCCTCTGAGGAAAGTCCCGACATTCACCGAGCAGGAGAAATCACAATAGAGGAACACAAACAAGCCAAAACCGTTAGAAGGTTTGTTTTCATATGTGCCACCATTTCCGACTTTCCATCACCTTTACAAGCTCGTTCGCTAGTGATGCAAAGTCTTCAGCTCCACTTCTCAATTCCTCGGTTCGCTTGCTAATCCTCTGGGAAAAACAATAATTCGTTTAGAGTAACACCCACCACGACTACTTGTATAATGGTATGAAGGTGTTAATAACCTTGTGTTTGACTTGAATTGTCAACGTGAAAGAAAACTAAGACTCTCTCTCTCTCTCTCTCTCTCTCTCTCACACACACACACACACACACAGAGCCACGCATCTTCGAACCACTCTGCCATGAGTATTATCCCCATATCATTCATTGCCAGAAGTCCACCCCACCATAGCAAATAGGGTGTAAAATTGACCAGGACCGACCCATTTTCCAAGAACCCAAGCGTAGGCTCAAGGCCGAACCGATTACCATGGGCACAGCTGGCATCTGTGTATAATTCTCTCTTCTCTTCCACTAACATTAACAGAACCAGTGTTAGTCATTAGTTCCCTCACTTCCTGGCTTGTTCCCTAAACATGACTCGTACAGGACCTGACTACGCAAAATGTAACTGAATGGATACTAGGGCATTTCAATATATGGTATCTCACCTCAAGTTTCTCTTGGCGCTCTAGAAGCTTGTTTCTTGCTTGCGCAGCCACCGAAGCGGTATCCTGGTTCATTGGATCAAATAGCACTACTAGTAAGAAACTTAAAAATACCTACTGGAAGAATGTTTGTTTACTTTCTGGGGGAGGAGGGGTGACAAATATCACTATCACCAACTGCAAAATTACCCCAGCTTTTCTATATGTTGCCATGATTTCCTCCGGTGTCCTAAGTCTGGGCTTTATATCAGCACTCCCTCCATTAAGTAATCTTCCTCTTTCACCACCCTTTTCTGCAAAACAAATGACGGATACAAGTCATCCATCAATTTTAATTGTCACAATATACATCCTGGATAGTCTTTCTACTTTACCTTTCTGATTTTTCTCTGGTTTATTTGTTGAAGTAGATGCCACCAGTACAGGTTCGTCAATTTCGATATCATCTGTAACAGAACAAAAAAAAAAACAGTTTGAGATTTGTTACATAATGAGAGAGAGAGAGATTTGTGAACATAGAGATAAATACCAGACCTATGCTGACTTCCACAACTTCCTGATTTTGTGCAACAGCTGAAGATGGATCTGGGAATGGGTTCCTCCAAAAGACCCCATCTAGATCTCTATAATAAGATTTGGAGGGGAAAGTCGCATCATTTCTATTGCCCACTTTCCCCCCTTTGAAACCCTTCACAATACCACCTAGAATCCGACGGGAAGTACCCTGTAGTGACAGTAGTGTAAAGATAACTAGACAAGAAACTTGCAAACCACAGAATAAAGTAGGATGCATATCGCAAGGAACCGGTGTCATTCATAGGAACCTGTTTTTTCTTCTGATTCAAAGACAAACCAATGGCAGCTTCTGCCGCAGCTGCAAGGACTTTGTCATGAAGAGAAGGAAGAGATTCGGATATTCTACACCAAATAAATGTATCACTTTAAGAATAATTCTTCACCTAACTTGTCCAATACAGTAGCATACTTGACTGGATGACGTAACAATTAACAACATTAGCTACCAGCACAAAATGATACCTGAAATTATTTTCACATCCCAAAAGAGAGAGGACAGCAAATTCACTACCATTTGCCTGTGAAAAAACTCGTCGTTAGACAAATATCATCATCTAAATTGTTCCACGTATAAGAGAAGTAGACTTGCAAGGACAATAAAACAGCATTAAGAACACAATTGTTGCTAAACTTTCCTAATGCAACAAGGAGTTTTCTTCAAATTTTGCTCCGTATAAAACATGACTTGCGTCCTTTTATAGTTTGTGGGAATATTACATAAGCATTACCAGTGAAATCAGCCCATTGTCTGTAGAACTCATGGTCTTCTCCATGTTTGCCTTGTAATTCCACCTCAAAATTGACATTAAGGAGCTTTCTTTGACCAATCCTAAGTATGGCAAAGATCTGCCCAAAAGAGGAAGTTGTATGATCATCTACATTAAGAGTTCTAGCCGAATACACTAATCTCTATAGACAATGACACGTGCACGCGCGCACACACACACACACACACAGATGTACATTAAAAAAATCTAGCAAATAATATATATATATATATATATATACAATCTCCTTCAAATAAGGAGGTCCTTATTTTAGTTAAAATAAGGACCTCCCCATTTCTCCCATTTTTCAATTGAATTTTGATGATCCGAGCCGCTCAATATGTTCAGAACGTGATTTTAAGGGTATCCGCTAGAAATCGGGAAAAAAAATAACCGGGAAAGGCTTGATTTGAGCAGTTTTTATTTGAATCGTTCGATAAAAAATAAACAAAAACTACTCGGATGAAGCCCTTCTCGGCCTTTTTTTTGGCTGATTTTTAGAGATACCTTTAAAATTATGTTCTGAACACATTGAACGGTTCGGATCATCAAAATTCGATCGGAAAAGGGAGGTCCGCATTTTATTAAAATAAGGTAATCCTTATTAGAAGGGGACTATATATATATATATATATGGGGGCGGTTCCGGAGACACCTAACGGGGACACCTAAAAAAACACCCCATGATTCCCGATCAAATTTTGATGATCCGAGCCGCTCAATGTGATCAGAATGTGATTTTAAGGGTACACGCTAAAAATCAGCAAAAAAAATGACCGGGAAGAGCTTGATCCGAACAGTTTTGAACAATTATTTATTGAACGGTTCAAATAAAAACTGCTCAAATCAAGCCTTTCCCGGTCATTTTTTTTGCTAATTTCTCGCGGACACCCTTAAAATCACATTCTGTACACATTGAGCTGTTCGGATCATAAAAATTAAATGAATAAAGAAATGTAATCATGGTGACTTACACAACATGATCAGTTTTATATATATATATATATATATATATATATAGATAGAGAGAGAGAGAGAGAGAGAGAGAGAGAGAGAGAGAGAGAGAGAGAGAGCTCACAAGTCCAGCATAAATATGTAAAAACTAGAATTTTACCTGATTTCCACATCTCCGGTCTGATAGAGTAACACCAAGCCGCAAACTTTCTCATCTTTCTTGAAAGTTGCCGCCCAACAACATGGTTGTGCAAGTTTCAATTTGCTGATAGATTTGTTCTCCCCCTAAAAGAAAATATCTCAGCATTGCACACATAGATTGCTAACTTGGGAGTGAGAATAAGAAGGAAATGGACTCACCTGAACTACAGACTTTATGTGGTACAAGCTCAATGTATCCTTACAACAAAGCAAAACAACTGAATCCTTTGAACTTCCGCTCAACTGTGCATTTTCTGATGGGTAATTTTCACTGGAAGTAGTTTCTAGAGAAGGCTCATCAATGCTGGTGGCATTGTTGGGCACCTGCAGTGGCTGCTTTTTATTCGATGAACCAGAGACTGCTGCATTGCCCTCTGAGTACAGTGGATTCACAAAACTTACCTCACAACTTTGGCTAGACATCATCTCATACTTGCCAATAACGTACATGGAAATTGCCGTGGACTGCTTTTTTAAGCAGACTGGACGAGAGCTGATCACGGTACCAGTAACACCATCAATGACATAAACTTTTGCATCCTTTGTTAGCATGAATATTAATTCCTCTTGGGACTTGTCTGGAAATTTGGGTCCTGAGTTCTTAGGGCTTCTAATAAACGATGTCCAGGCCACTGAAATTATGGGCGAGCTAGTGGCAGACAAACAGTCTGTTAAAAACAAAACCGAAAATGACCTCGTATCAAGCACTGCAACCTGAAATAGAGATACCAGAATCCATAATCACCATCAAGAAAGAAAAGGGAAGGAAGCAGAGACAAATGCATTAGTAGAATGATGCCTCTTATACTTACACGATCACCATTATAACCTACAGCAAGTTTGGATCCACAACTTGTAAATTTTAATGCTTGAACTGGAGAATTGACAAGGCAAAAAACAGCTTGACAACAATGTCTTTCGCCTTGGGGCAAATTGTGAACTGTCAATGAACATAAATAATGTCAAGATAATGGAACTTTCACCAGTTCATCTGGATATATACAGACCAAACCAAACCAAACCGAGCCTTATGTCTCAATCACTTGGGGTCGGCAGTTCATCTGGATATATGCAGCAGAATTAATCCAACAACCAAAATATCAAAGTGCAAAGGCGAATAGATATGTAATCCTCTCTCTCTCTCTCTCCAAGAAAAAAAAGAAGAAAGAGCAGAAGCCTTGGTGTTTGCTTACATGCCATCAAATAGTATAGCTGATGACAATTATTTACACATAGGCATTCATAAACCTCTGCGTTTAAGATGAACTATGACTACCCATCTACGCTCAACCAAGCCTTAAGTCCCAATCAATTAATTAGTTTTCTCCATTGACCTCTGTCAAGAGCATCGTGCTCCGTGATATCCAAGAAACCTAGGGCCTACGGGTGTTTTCGAACTACCACCAATAGAGTCAATTTTGCTCTAGCCCTCCCATTATTGCTATAATCTACCCGAAACATATCAATCTCCCTAACTGCCGCATCGACTAATCTATAGTAGACATGTCCAAAGCATCTTGATCTAATCTCTCTCACTTATCTTCTATCGGTGCTACCACTACCATCCCGCGAAATTTTTTGTTTCTAATTCTTTCTCACAAAGTCTTACCACACGTGCATCTCAACATTATTATTTAAACAGCAGTCTCTTAGTAGTCCATCTAAACAAAAAGGATATAATCATTACGCAGGAAGCTAACTTTATTGTCCGCATTAGTTGCAACTTGCTATTAGTTGACTGACAATTTATAACCGCGAGGAATTATGTACACCGGAATATACCAACTGTACGAAACCAACAAACTTCCAGTCCTTAGAAGCTGTAATCATTTTCGTAATCTTGACATTCGACATGAAACTTAACTATTTTCGTGCTTATCATCCAGGAGCAAGTACGTATTTTTTTTTAATCAGAAAGTGCAACATTAATTATATACAAATTACCACTTTCACTATCTGTAATAGACTTCTATATGAATTGTCCAATTATCACTACAATTCCAAGAATTAATGGTTCCAACTTCCAAAGACTAGGATGGGAAATAAAAGGGCTTATCCCCCAAATCGTGAAATCCTATTTTAGGGCTGAGTCCATGGAAAAGCATCTTGTAGAGGAAACATAAGTAATTCACAAATAAAAGAAGAATAGAATTTAAGAATCACCTTCACGTTTCGTTCCCGTAATGAAGTGAAAGCTTGTTTCATCCAAACCGCCATTGAGGTTATACATATGAACCTATACATGTTCAAAAGGAATACAGAATAGAAACAAATGATGAGCACTCACCCTAAAAAGAAGGATCTAATTGGTAAGCATTTCTTACCAGACCACATTCATTGCCGACAGCTAAACTTAGAGTGACAGGGCAGAAATCAACGTTTGACACAGAAGCACTTGAACCAGCTACTTTTATACCTTTGACCTGCAAAATACCACGTTGATATGACCAGAAAACTTGTCTATCCAAATCTAACATAATAAATGTCCATCCATGTAAATATCTCTACATAAATCAAATTCTAACCTCGGTTTCTAAAATATAAATAAGGCTTAAGACTGGATAAGTAGCATCCCATAGCCGAACAGATCCATCTTGGTAACCTGCCACATACAGTTTCTGAATCCTGTTACCCTCAGTAAAGGACGATCGGTTAGCTATGCCTCCAGTCAACAGCTGCCTTGCGCCCCCAGCCGGCGTCGAATTTGGATCACATTTCATCAGTGACGCTATCTAATAAAAAACCATTTTTAGTGAATGATGGGACAGAAACCAGTAAACTAATAATCACTGTTGAAGTTTGCCCCACATCAGTTCATTATCTCCTCCAAAACTAGTATATGAGCCTGGGCAGCCTCTCCACTCATTGCCAATTGTTATTGAGTTGGATGCTTTAACAATCACAAATAATCAAAGATGGAGGCATTGCGCATGTTTAGAAAACACTTTACCTTTGACAGAGCATTGCATGAGTTTCCATCTGAGGGTAAAATACTGAGTTTTGCAGCTGTCAGGTATTGATTAGAAGTTGGTACAACCATAGGAAATTCAACAGCAGCGACAGACATTCTTTTCTCTAGCTGACATACTGAAGTAGAAAATTTAGTATCATCAAAAAAATGCAGTTGTCCAGGATTTGTCAACACCAATAGGGAAAAGTTGTAATTCTTCCTTGTCCCAGCAGGAGGTAAAATAATCATGTCAGCAAAGGAACCATTAAGTGTGAGGTCTACTCGAGCAACACATCTTAAAGCCTCCATCCCAGATGACCATTCAATACTCAAAACCTGTAACAGGCAAACAGAGACAATAACCTAAAATGACTGAACTAGAACAAGAGGAACAACCTTCTAAGTCACAAATTACAGAAAATGCCCATAGAAAAACTCCCTCCTTTCCACTAGGTCGAAACTCCAACATTAATGAAATCAAATCATAATGGTTGTGTTTGGTTGGGAGTTTAGTTTTGGTAGTAGATGGAGAGAGAAATAGAGTAATGATTGAAAATAGGGGTAATGATTGGAGAGAGATAGAGAGAGAAATGAAATTAATAATTGAAAACATAGGGTAATGATTGGAGAAATATATAGGGTAATAATTGGAAACAAAACTAAAACTAAAGCTAAGTTAAGAACCGAACAAAGCCATTATACCTTCAATTGTAATTCTCAGAACAATTAAAAGAGGAGAAGTGCAACAAGCATGAATAGAATGGCAGCTATTGATTTGGTAACTCACAGTTACAACTTCTTCAGATCCTATCTCACAACCACCATAGATAAAGAGTTGGCCATCGCAATCACTATGAGAATTACTGTTTGCAGACCAGTGTAAGACAATGACAGGCAGCCTACTCTCAGCAGAAGATAGTTGTAGCCTAACAACGTTGGCTGATATTTCAGGTTGTTTGCCTTTACTAGGGGTAGCACTGGATGTCTTCCAGAACAGTATATCTCCATCTATATAACCCACAGCTAGAATGGAGCCACTGGAAGATGCCCAACAAAGTGCACTTATCTCTTTCTCCTCCAAATGTTGTTCAGATGCATCACCAGGAAGGTTAGAAGAATCAACTACTCCATCTTTCAATTGAAGAACCTTATCACCTCTAGCAACTACAATCTGGGCTTCAACAACATCCCACAGAACAAGAAAACCACAAGCATATGCGATCAGGACTCTGCAGAGAGCGAGAGAGAGAGAGAGAGAGAGAGAGAGAGAGTTTAGATATTTCAAGTGACAATGAGCAAAAGACCAGCAAGATAAGCCATCGCAACATAGAGTTCGGTTGTTGTGGACTCATAAGAGTTCCTTGGAACAACAAGCAAAAGTCATTTTTTGGTCCATGTGATTAAGCCATCACAGCACAACACAGTGAACAGCACCCAGCCTTCCATGTGTGGTTTATTCTGCGTTATGGCTTTAGAGGGACACCACTTACAGAGAAACGACTCGACATCTGAATGCACTCCATGCCTGAGTGTCTGAAGTTGTATGCTTTTCTTATAAGTTATAACTACTAACCTATCCCTTTCAAGGACTTATAGCAAGATATTCACTAAAAGATTAAAAAAATAAACACTCATAAAGATAAGTAGGAACAACAAAAGAAGAAACTTTTTAAGCATTGTTCTTATCTTGCCTCTGCCCAGAAGAACACGGCTGGGGAAGAATTCCAACAATTGGTTGGTGGTCAGGAATTGAAATGTCAGCTGCTTCTGTATATAACACAACAAAGTGGGATTTAATATGACTTGGAGCCAATTATGGTCACAAGAAGATCAAAAGCTGGGTATTGTATTTATTATGCTTCTTGTATATAGTGGATCTTTCTTAATCCTTAGTTATCTACTACAGACTAGGATAAACGTGACATTTCTAAGATGTTGATCTCATCAAGAAAGTAAAACAAATGCCCATAACTAACTTTATGCAGTAATTAATCTCTCCATGATAGATATACAACTTGCTCCTGTACTGATGCTATTTGGTATATGCTGGTAGCAATCTAGCAACGTTAAAATTATGTCACTGGCATATTAAAACAGTTGAGCAATCTGTTAAAATATGGCAGGTTAAATTATGTCTCTGGCAAATTAGAACAGTTGAGTAATCTGTTAAAACTTGGAAGAATGAAATCCTAAGAAATCTTGTCTTCACATATTGTAGATTGGAAGTGCTGACCAATCATCATGTCATGCAGATATGCCCCACTGACTGCCATGCATAATGGAAAATGCTGGGCTTGACTCACCTAGCTTGTCAGTTATGATGACGTAATGACCCCATAGTCCCATACACACACACGCCCTTCCAGTGGGCCAAATGGATAGGGAAGAGAAGAAAAACAAGGCCCAATTGTATGGAGTATGGACTAGGAGTATATGGTCTAGATACAGAGGAAAACATTACAACTGAATTAACATAAGCTGAAGCCCTGGATAAAGTTGAATGGGTGTTATAGTTGATTTGAACATGCATTTGCTTTCTTTGAACTTTGTGGAGATCGTGGTCAATTTCTGTTAGGCAACTCAAAGAAAATTAGATTCTTGAAAATTTTAGGATTTGGAAACAAAGGCAAGAACAATTGCATGGGAAGTGGAATTTTACTCAATGATACAAACATTCTATGAGCCAAATCACAAACATCAATAAATGATTCACTCTCCGTAAGTACATGAGAAGCAACTTACAATGACCCTATAAAGCAACAGTACCTGTTATATGATCCAGAGATACATAATATGGCAATTTTAAAAGCCCTGCATCCTCAGTTTGGTACTTCAGTACAGACATCCTCCCATATTCATCTCCAATATACCTGTGTTTTTGCAATAGCAGAAAAGGCTTATTGAGCATACACCATTGTTTCCTTCTGCAGCCACGTCAGCTGATCATGTTAAAAAATGTAACAAATAAAGTTATTGTCTTAAGTACATGAAATGGGAGGCATAGATTACAGAGAAAGCAGTTATATTGGATTCCCATTGTAGACTGCCAGTAATACACCTGCTCTCTAGATCCCAAACCTGAGAGAGAGAGAGAGAGAGAGAGAGAGAGAGAGAGAGAGAGAGGAGGGGGGTCAGGGTCATTGAACAGTTAGGATATTCTCTTATCATCACCATAAAATAGGAGTAGAAGTTGGGTAGGTGACAAAACAATTTAGAAGCACCTCACGCCAAGGCAACAAAAGTTAAAATATACATATACCAACAGAAATTCAATATAGGGCTAACTGAAGGTATTCCCTCCAGTTTGATTAATGTGCCAATATCCCCCCTTATGGTCACATTTAAGCACATAATTCCATTTTCCTACTTTAGGCCCGTTTACTGATCAAGCCCCTGAGTATACCCTAGCTCAGTTCAAATAAGCTCATGAACACAAGGTTATATTGATAAGGTTTTACTTCAAGTAATCAATGAACTCCAAATCCAACTCATATAAATCTTGTTGGTTACGCTTGATGTTTTTTTTTTTTTTTTTTGCAAATTTGCATATTCGGTTGATGAAATTTGATGGTACTATAAGCAATTCTCTTCCATATTGTTCATACTCTTCTTTTTTGTCTTTGATGCGAACTTAATATATCTTGATTTTGCTTTTCGAGCTCGAGATGGAGTTTAGGTCATTTATATAAGCTCAATTGAGCTCGAACCAAGCTCAATGTTCAAATTAGTTCCCACAGAGCCTAACTTGACCACTCCAAAGTTCAGCTCGTTTCCAGCCCTAGACACCAACATCACTGTTTCATAAGTTTACACTAGAGAAACTGAACAGTTGATAGAAGATAGGTACCTGAATATCGTTGTCATTAGAAACACTCACTAAAAGCCCTTGGTTTTGTAGAAACTGCAAAAGAATAAGATGATTAAATGTCTTCGCTAAAAATTCAAAACACAAAATGTGTAGCAAATAAATGGAATAGCTTAACAGCCAAATGCATAACCAGTTCCCACTTAGTATATGGTTCATCAACTTACCATGATATTGCAAATCTAGACATCAGAAGTAAAGGAGTGGTTACAGTGCATCAAAGAACAACGTATAAAACCCAATTGGGAAGCTTAATTTGTCAAACACATCAATAAGTACTAAGACCAACTCCTCCTCGTCTCAACTTAAAGGTGGTGCCACGGAGCTTGACGTTGTACTTGTACATTGTTGCGACAAACATATTCTCATATGAGATGTGCTATCTGAGATGGGCATTTACTTTGAGAGGAGAACATTTTGAGCAAGTTAATTTTATGGGATAGCAAACTGTCCAAGCATGCTTGTCCTCTTGCAATATAAGAAGTGAACATAATACTCCTAGTCTAAAGATCAATTAGCTTGTAAGTTTTTTTCTGCAAAAACCGATTCATCAAATGCAAGAGGTTTAATTTCCAATGAGTCAATGACAAATGTTTTTCCATTCACATCTCCTCAGGGCCATTTCCTTACCCAGGCATGCAATTCGAAATTTCCAAAGTTCATGTTCTAAGTTAGACAACAACTTTTATCGAGACCTTGGTCTACTATTGGCCTCCCTTGAGAAAACAATACTCCAAATAGACAATGCAACAATCTGAAAGCGTGGGAATGCAGTTTTTTTTTTACTCATCATCACAAACCTCCAAGTATTTAAAAGGCAACTTCTTTGTAGAAGTCAGAAGTCCTTCAATATTATCCCCACCAATAACTTTTATCCTACCATCCCTGCAGAGGACCAGGAAAAAAATTTAAAATTGCATAAAGCAATATAAACATTATCGCCCATCTGGCATTTAAATTAACAATAAATATTGCAGTCCAAGCTCTAATTCCTCAATAAAGGTTTGTACTTACAGTGTCCCAATGGCCAGTAGGCTCTGGATGGGGTCAAATGCAAGAATTGATGCCGTAGACGGAATGCCATAATGTATAGCTATTTGCATATCCAAGTCCGCTAACATCTCAGGTCCATGCACCTTATTCTGACATGAAAAGATATTTCACCACAACAAATCAAGAGTTGGACAATGCCGAAATGGTGAAAACCAACCGTTAAAACCCTATATGAATAGTTCCAACTGAAAAGGACAAGATATCAGATCGAAACAGCAACTTAAAAGAAAAAGGCATACATTGAGAACATGGCAAGCAAATATAACGTTAATGCCCCACTGAATAGCGGTTAGAATCACATGAGTACAAGAAAAAATGAAAGGCCCCAAAGTCAGATAACGGAACAAGATAGTAACTATAAAACATCAACAAAAGCCAAAGACATTAAGCAAATATATAACTAAGAGCATCTCCAACCCCACTTTTCTAAAGGCATTTCTCAAAAATTATGAAGAGCCAGATAGACAAAACTTGCTCCATCCCAGACACCAAATGAGAGCAACAGTTTGCTGAGCATTTCTATCTCTTCAAATATTCCGATTGAACCTCGCTCTTCAAATGGTGGGACCGTGGGGCCCTCCATTGTTCTCGGATTTGATGTAGAGACAAGGAGATAATTAGTAAATGAATGATTTAGAGAGTGGGTGGAGTCACAAACTTTAAAACTAGAAAATTTAATCCTCAACATAAGGGCCGACCTTGAGATTTTTCGGGGCCCTAGGCAAAATTGTAAAATGGGGCCTCATTTTTTTTTTTTGAAATATGGACCCTTCCCTAGGCGTGGCCATAGGGACTCTAGACCTGCAGACCTAGAACCCATAGGTGCACAATGCTCCACCTAGGCCGCAGAAGGCAATAGGTCGATCATGGGATTCAAACGGGAGCGAGGGGGTGTCAGCACATCTCAAAGCCATGACCACATGAGAGCCAAACCCAATGGGAGTAACCCATTGCTATCTTGGCTACCATCCCGGGTAGTGGATATTAACAGTTCAATATAAAAGGTTTTTAAGTTTATGAAAGTGATAATAACGACAATTTTGAATTTCTTCACATTTATCTTATCAATGACACAATGAGGAAGGGTGCTTACAAGGTTATTTGAAACAAATAACTTGTGAAAATAAGTACCACTCCTAAAAATTCATTTGGAAGTATTATATTTAGTAATTTAGGTCCTCTATGGGGATAAGGATTTATTACCCGCAAAAATATGATCTGTTGGAGTTTATCCCACATAGGTTAATTATCTTCTCCAAAATTAGTATATGAGCCTGGGCGGCCTCTCCACTCCTTGCCAATTGGTTTGGAGTTGGATGCTTAACATGGTATTAGAGCTAAGTTTTCGGAGAATTTGTTCCCCTTTGTTTGTGCCATAAGTGCACCGTTATTTGGGGCGATCCAAATATTATGGATCGTTTGTTTACCTCTCCACGTGCGAGTCAGGGGTTGCACGTGTGGGGGAGTGTTGGAGTTTATCCCACAGCAGTTAATTATCTCCTCCAAAACTAGTATATGAGTCTGGACGGCCTCTCCACTCCTTGCCAATTGGTTTGGAGTTGGATGCTTCCATTACGAAATAACATGTAGTTGCAATATGAGGGGGAACTTGTAGTTTGAAATACAGCTTTTTATGCCAATTGTATAAGCAGCTATTGCATTGGTGCATTGGTACCGTGCACGCACGCAGGTTCTTTGGAGTGCTACGAACTGGATAAATTCGATTCTAACATGAAATACTCCTAATACCTACACACACACAAAAATGTAGACATTAAGAATTGAACCAGAGACACACGAGCATCAAGGCGCTAGCAGGTGACTTCTTTCCTACCACTGAGCCATGTTTTAGCATTTGAGATAAATCTCGAGTAACAAATATTTCTTTTACTTATTGAATTGGGGGCCCTATTTGGCTCCAAAACTAGGGGCCCTTGGCAGTAGCTTGGTAGGCCTATGCCAATGCCGGCCATCATACACATAGGTCAACAAAGTATATTTTTGGTGAACAAATTTGAAGATTTGGGGGTTTGTTTAGTGTGGAGTCGAGGGAGTGCAACACAACACCTAATCAATTCCTAGACATGTTATGCTTTTAAAGCGGTATATGGAGTTTTTGCAATGATTGGTCTCGTTTTGGTGGAGTGGGCTATTTGGCCTTTTCGATTTTCCGCTTTCTTTTACTCATTGGTGGCAGCCCTTGGTGCCTTTCCAATAAATTTGTCCCTTGACAAAAATAGGAAAAAAAAAAGTTTCTATATCTATAACTCTATAAGAACCAGTAAAATTGTGTTCTTCGCATATAAACCAGTTTATCGCCCATAGATTAGCTGTAGATTCTCTATCAAAGCATTCATCTGAAACTTCACCTTCAAATCGCACTTACTAATTCAGCATTTGCAGATTGTGGTTTAGTGCTTACTGTTTGTATCTTTGAATTGTATCGATCCCTTCCCCCTCCCTCTTCAAGGCGATCCCATTGTACTATGAATATAATTCGAGCTGGATTTCAACATTTGAAATGAAATGAAATCCCGTTTCTCCACAAAAAAAAAAAAAAAAAAATCGCACTTACGGATTGCCAATATAACTTAGCTCTAGAATTTAAATCCAAAGCATCTCATCCTAAATTTCAGCCTCCAATTGCAATTATACGTAGTTCAAAACACCTAAATCACCAGTAATTAGCTACACTAATCGACCGTTCCATACATCAATGGAAAGCAGCCATTGATAGCTAGGTCATGCAACTGAGACGCGCGCGCGCGCACACACAGCGGGAGAGATTAATGTGATGCAAATTTGATATGAAATGGCAATGAAATGTTTGAAACGAAGAAGATCAAAGCTCGTGAATTTGGTACCTGAGGGTGATTGATCGCCTTCTGAAACAATCGCTTCGCAAACATGGCGGATTTTGCAGAGAGATGGTGACAGCTCCAACTTCGAAATTTTTAAAGCAAAACTGTCAAACCTCTTTTTGCTCTGTTGTGAGCCTCTCCGGTTGGTTATTTTTCCAACTTACGTACTGCTCCCTCCGTTCCAATTTATTTGTCCAATTGTCGTAATTCGTGTCTTTCATAAATATACTTACAGAAAGTCAAAAAGAAGATAAACAAACCGGGACGGAGAGAATATACCTTACTCTCACTCCCCGTCCCAAATTGTCCGCCCCTTGAAAAATCGTGTAATTTTTTATTCGAAACTCATCATTTTTTAAGATTTTTTTTTACGCCAAATTAAAGTATTTGAAGAACTCTTTAATATGGTACGAAGAAATTTAAAAAATAATGAGCAAGAAGTATTTGATTTTTTGAGCCCTTACGAAAAATCGTGCAATTTTTTTTTATCCGAAACTCATCAATTTTCAAGTTTTATTTTTTTTTTTAACAGCAGATTAAACTATTTCAAGAGCTCTTTAATATGGTACAAAAAAAATTCAAAAAATAATGTGCGAAAGTATTTTATTTTTTGATATCAAAATCACGCGTCTTTTTTCATATGGGTTCAGCAATTTTGGGACGGAGGGAGTATTACTCACTCCATTTTAGATGTTTATTTATCTCAATAAGAATTTTCTTTTTACATAATAATTGAGTCACTATTACTTAAATCAATTTTTAAAATTCTTGACTACACCTCATCTACTTCTTCTGCTAATGAGCTCATGTTGAGATTAGTTTATAAAAAAAAAAATGTAGGAGAACAAGATGGGAAGGTTTTAAAAATCAAGTAGTGAAGAAAACCAAGAATATTTTAGTACTCCTTGTAGACAACATAAAACGACAAGAGAGTAGAAACAAGGAAAAGATGCAAGGGTACCATAGATTCGTAGAGTAAACGTATAGATTCCATGTGTGGGGCTGATCGCGGCTCTCACAAAGATGATCCAAGACGTTCATTTTGTCTAGAAGAATAAGTTTTTCACTAAAAACGTAAGAATAAGTTCAATCGGATAATAATAATAATAATAATAAGTGCTTGATCAATTCGTTCAAAATTTTATCCAAATTCTAGATTACGAAATCTAAACTAAAGGGAAAATATTTTATCAAGCACTTGTCGGTGTCTTATTGAATTGAACTTTTACGAGTGAATATTATTTTTTTCTCTATAAAAGAACGTCTAGAATCATCTTTATCCGAGGCATTTGACACGCATAGAGTATGTACATTTTCTGTACAAACCCATAAGTAACCTATCCTGTTAGTCAAGTATTTTGGGACGGAGAGTCAATGGGAAAGGAATGAGGGGAAAGGAATAAAATTTGGGAAATGATTTTGTCATTCCTTTTTTTGTTAATGACACTCTCCTGTAAGTGTATTTTTGCACAAAAAATACACTTGCAGAGGAGTGCCGTTAACAAAAAAAAAAGAGTGGTAAAATCAGCAGCCGAAAATTGGTTAGGAAAGAATAAAAATAGAAGAGTGAGAGTCAAAATTTGAAGATTTTACGTAATCACCTGAAACTTGATTATACCTTCAAAATGGTCAAACTCTTGGATGTTTGTTACTTTGAAGTTTCGAACTCAACTACTGATACCAACCTACAGTGCACAAATAAGTGCGTGGAGTCCAATTCGGAGCCTCAAAAAATAATTCGAATCGTTCATTAAATTTAAAAATAATTTAACAAATAACTAGCTAATAGTTGATAACCACCCATTATTACTCTGTACCCATAGTTTATTTATTTATTATTTTTTTAATTTTACTTCTGCCGGACGTGCGACATTGATAAACAAGTCAAACATCACTTTTTGCCGGATATGTTTTGACTTTGTCATCTAGATGACTATTGTGGGCAATTAAATCTCCTCATTGTGGACAAAAACGTCACAAGATCCTCACGGGGAAATCCTCACAGAGGATCCGGATCCGTCATCTAGGTGCTTACGTAAACATTTCATTCCAAAATAAGTCAAACGAGTTATAAGTTAATTGTTCAAAACTTTACATGAAAATTTAATAAACATTAAAAAACATCTTCGAGTTTAACTTATTTATTAGAAGAGACAGTCTTAAATTAACTTTTAACGGAGCTAAACACTGACAATCTCGAGTAGCTCAAAGTCTTTTACAACAAAATATGAACGGACCGAGTAATGGATTGTTTTAAGTATTTTTGAAAACTTAACAAATTTTTTCGAGACGCTTTTAAAACGTATCAGTATTTTGTTTATGTAGCAAACCTATCTCGTAGAAACTTTTTAATAAGCGAACACGAGATCGATCTTAATTCGTTACCGGTCTTAATTAGTTACGCTGAGATACACGTGTATATAATATGTAGATTTATTTTTTTTTTTTTCTTGAAATGGACGTTGATTTGTGTGGGAGAATCGATGGTTCGGTGGCCGGCAAGGGCGCCGAACATTCTCAGTTTAAATTTCCTTTTTAAAAGAAGGAAGTACAACTGGGGATGTAGCTCAGATGGTAGAGCGCTCGCTTAGCATGCGAGAGGTACGGGGATCGATACCCCGCATCTCCAACTCTTTGTCTTCTTGTTTTGGCCTCTTTTTCTTAACATTGAATAGAAATTTGCCCCCACAAAATTGGAAGGATAACGGGATTTTGATTTCGGGTTCGTTTGTTCGAGCGTAAAATATTTTTCGGTACAATGTTTTACCTATTTTCCGGTGCTTGGTTATGTAAAAAATGAGAAAAATGTTTTTCATTAATTAGATGAAAATGGCTTATCCTCGAATCTTCCGTAAGTTATTTTTTGGAATGAATCTGCTGTCTTCTAATGCAATTCTCACTGTTCAATTTTGTCGATCGTCATTCCTGACCCACGTTCAATTCCAAAATTCTTAGATCTCTCCATCGTTTAAGCCTCCTTCTCTCTTTCTACACTATTTTATCCATTTTTCTGAAAGTATTTTTCAAGTGCCAAGTAAACACCGAAAAATAAAAGTTTAAAATTTATTTTTTTTTAAAATATTTTACATTGTAAAACATTTTACAACGAAACAAACGGAGCCTTCATGCAGTTTTTTCTTTTCTCAACAACGGGCAATTCATTTCATTCAAACGACCGAAAGCTTTCATTCAAACACTCGTGGGGCTTTGGGTTTCCATTGTGCAAACTCGATAGTAGGCCTGTCAATGGACCGGATCCGATCCGAAAAATCCGATCCGGATCCGAATCCGAATCCGATAACGTCGATCCGATAATCCGAATCCGGTAACGTTATCGGATCCGGATCGGATCCGGATCGGATCGGATTAAATCCGTTATCAATCCGAATCCGAACTTTATTTTTTTTTTACTTTTTATAATTTTTTGAAATTTTTTTTTAAAAATACAGTAAATTTTTTATTTTGAAAAAAAAATGTTTAAGAAGTTGTATTTTTATTTTCAATTTTTTCTTTTATTTTTTTCTGGAAATATTTTTTCTTGAAAAAAGTTGTATTTTTTTAAAAAAATATTTTTTTGGCTAAAATTTTTGGAGTAAAAAGTTTTCGGAGGATTCGGATTTTTGGATCGGATCCAAATTTTCGGATCGGATCCGGATTTCCGCTATCGGATTTGAGTCTTATCGGATTCGGATCGGATCCAAGTCTTATCGGATTCGGATCTATCGGATCCGGACCGGATCCGATCCGGCCCGTTGACAGGTCTACTCGATAGCAATTGTCCATGGGACAGGTGATTATCTTATAGAAGAGGACGCGAAGAACATTGTTCAAACGCTTCAAGGAAGAGTGAATGTCAAAGCGAATCTGGAAGTGATCGTCAATGATTGTTATAATTTGGCTGGTTTGCTTAATTCTTGTTCTTTCAATTTTGCTTCGCGTAATTGTAATAGGGCGGCTCACTGTGTGGCCAAGTATTGCCCTTATCTCTCAAGTCTCGTGTGTCCTGGCAAGGAGATTTTCCGAATTGGGCTCGGAGAAGTTTCTTTTGATTCCTCTATTATCTATACAATATGGAGCAGCGATTTTTGAATTCTCAATATTTTGGACCATCGGATACGTATATATTTTTTCTATAGATGAGATTTATGGGTAGTAAGACTAGAAATATACTTAGAAAGAATGATTACTTTGATCCAATGATTTAGGCTCACTCTCCTCCTTTCAGTAAAATACTCATATTTTTTTGTACATATTACACAATTGTTGTGTGGGTTTATTTATTTCTAACAACTGTACATTATGTCTCTGCTATTTTTAAAAAGAGAGAGAGAGAGAGAAGAATACCAAAACTTTTCAGATTTTGTGCTAATTTGAAGAATATATACATATATATATAAGTGAGCGTTCCGGGGATTAAAAAAAAGACACTTGATCTCAACCATTGAAGCCAATGGCTGACATTAGAAATTTACAAAGAAATACTCCTAATTGCGATGAATTACTCTTGGTCGCAAAAAATTACTCTTGGCTGTGAAGAATTTCTCCTGCTCGCAAAGAATTACTCTTGGCCGCAATGAATTACTCGTGGCCACAATGAATCACACTTGGCCGAGAATTACTTTTGGCCACATCGAATTGCACTTGACTGCATCGAATTGCACTTAGCCGCATCGAATAGCTCTTGACCGCAATGAATTGCACTTAGCCACATCGAATAGCTCCTGGCAGCATTGATTTGCTCTTGGCCGCATCGAATTGCACTTGACTGCATCGAATTGCACTTGGCCGCATCGAATAGCTCTTGGCCGCATCGAATTGCTCTTGGCCGCATCGTATTGCTCTTGGCCGCATCGTATTGCTCTTGGCCCCATCGTATTGCACTTGGCCGCATCGAATTGCTCTTGGCCGCATTGGTCGATCTTAACCATTGAAGGCAATGGCTGACATTAGAAATTCACAAAGAATCACACATAACCGCAATGAATTACTTTTGGCCGCAAATAATTACTCATAGCCGTAAAGAATTACTCTTGGTTGTGAAGAATTTCTCCTGCCCCAAAAGAATTACTCTTGGTCGCAACGGCGCCAAAAATGCTTACGTCGATACCTTGCCTTTAAATATAAGGTTGATAGAAACCCGAAGCGTAGGGCTAGATCGTTGCATGCATAATAACCGGAAGACCGGAATCGTTCCCACAGAGAATTTAATAATAGCTTGATTCGGATTGAAGGTTTTATGGTCGGTTTGTGGCGTTTAAGACGGCCAACTGTCGGTTTTGCTTTAAAAAGTGGAAATGGTAATAAAAAGACAAAAAACGCTCGATGAAGTTAACAAGGCAAGTCTAGGGATCTTCTAACCCTTGTCAAAGGCCGTTACCGGTTCTCAATTATAACTCAAGCAAGAGTCACGACCGCGTGCTCACGCCCGGAGGATTTAACTTGAAAGACTACGTTTATCGAAAGATGTGATTAAACGGAGGCGAACCAACTTGTTTTTAATATTTATCAAAACCCTAGGAGGCCACGAGCCCTCGACATGCTATTTGCCAAGACCGCTTGACAAGCGGCATACCGAGGAGTTAACACCCCTAAGTTTAGACCGAATTTGCAAAGCAAGCTCTATTCCGAAAATCATGCTTTAAAGCCCGATGGCTCAAGAACCAAGTAACCACCTAAGTCCTTGGGAAAGATTATCCCGAGACTTAGCCAAACGACTACTCACTCATAGCTAAAGCATAAACGAAAGCATAAAAGCAAGGCATAACTTTTAACCGATAAAATCAAAAACAAACTTGATATTTATAACAACCTTAACCGTGGCTACAACATTAATAAACGAGAAAAAGACGAACAACAAATACTTACTAGGGTTCTTCAAGGAATTAGAGAAAGAAAGCTTGAGCTCTAATGGAGGTGAGACAAAAACTTAAAAGACTTAAAGTGGTTTGTATCTATGTAATGAATGAGAGAGAGAGGGTGTTATATTTATACAAAACAAGCCCTCCTCTCACAACAAATATCCCAAAACACACCAAAAGTGGAAAGTATTCTATAAATGGAAAGTTGAAAAAGCTGGAAAAATCTGCAGTAAGCAATCTGTATCCATACAACAAAAACGGTTGTATGGATATGGAGCTGTTAAGCCTGAGTTGAGAATGCTCCGTAGGGGAGCTGTATGGATACAACCAAAATGGTTGTATGGATACGCTGTTCCCTGTAGAATTGATAAGGCCACCGTATGGATACAACCAAAACGGTTGTATGGATACAGCTTTGCTAACTGCAGAGTTGGCTTCTAGCTTCAAGGCTTGGCACCCGACGCTTCCAAACTTCACCCGATGCCTAGTAACTTGATCATTGGAGAACGGTGGCACTCCGCCACTTGGCCTTGGAAGCTCGGGCTCCCACGAGGCATGTCCATGGCGTCAAAATCACCCTTGTTAGGGTGTAAAACCTGAAACATCCTCAAACGAACCTTACGAGCAAAATCATAATAAAAGCTAAATAAACATAAGTTAATACAACATAAAACGGGACTAAGCGCACCAAATATCTACAATATTGGGTGCTTATCAGCGGCCAATAGTAATTTTTCGAGTTAGATTCTTTTTCTTCTTAACTAATAGGTAAGAAAACAAAATTGTTGTTCAATACAACTTGAGCTGTTGGTTTAGATGATTTGGAGTTTGGGATTGAAGTTTGTTAGGTTTTTTGTTGGAGTCTTTTGGGTAGACAAAGTCTCAAACTCTACTCCTTACCTGGTTATATGTAATCTTGGAATTATTTTGCCCTTCTATCTTTCTAGGTCAGTTAAAGAAACAAGTGCGGGAGTGAGTGGACGTTAAAAAAATTGAATTCGAGTTGGAATCCCGTATGATTATACATTCTTAATATCTCTGACGCTATCCTTGAATGCAACTAACGGAATTAAATAGATTTGGTAACTTTTATCGTGTTAGACTATTTTATGAACTTGGTTAGATGGACCATGCTTATTCTTAAAATGAAAATTTTTGAGAAGTAGATTTTGTTGGGAGGAGGGAATTTTTTCTAATTCACAGTTATTTGTAATGCTCTTCTCACATAAGGTGGGACCATACGCATATTTAGAATTCACCTCATGTGAGATGCGTTAAAAAGAAACATTGTATCCACACAAAAAATCTTCGGAAAAGTGGGGTTTGATACTTCATTTAGACTATGTTTAGAAAGCATTGCGCCGTGCTTGGGCAATTACTATGCAACAATAAATGACTACATTGCCGATTGAGGAAAAAAAAACACTCATAGCGTTTTGAAACCTGGAATAAATCAAAACAATCAAATCTAATACACGAGCTACTACGAAAAGTACACCACGCTTACAGATTCAAAGACACATTGCCGAAACAGACCAACACAAAGTGTCGGCATAGAGTCCATCCGCGGCTTAACAGTAGAGGATGGGAAATTAAGTTGCAACACATTACAAAATTTGGAAATTAATACAAGGTCATTATATAAGTTTTAGAAGTTTCACTAATTACCAACCCGTATATATTAACCTTTTCATCTAAACAGTAGTAAATATCAACTCACACTAAACTTTTATTGGGACAACTCTATATAAGGAAATGTTACTTTACAGTTTAGACACTCCTATGTGGACGTGTCTCGAGTTCGATACTCTGATAGTTACAAAAATTTATAACGTCAATCTGGAACTTCTATATAACAATGGAGTAGGAGTATAATAACATTTGTACATAAATTTACACACACAAACCTTAAATTCGTAAAAACTTTAAGTTGGATTTTTCGCCTTGACGTGAAGAATTTACATGAAAATATTACAAAGTTCGAGATAATTCGAAAGGATTTATACCGTAGACGTCCCAAGTGTAATTTGCCAATACAAATGGAGGGTAATTTGCCAGCAACTAATTGGAGGGTAATTTCGTCAATACAAATGGAGGGTAATTTGCCTGCAACTAATTGGAGATACATGTATTCAGAGAATCAGCTTTCGTTTCGATTTTGTAATTATTTATTTGTGATGTGTGATTGTGCTTGTTCTATCATTCTTATTTTTTTTCCTGTGTCGGAGATTTCGTCGTTACAGAAGGCCACACAAACGAGGCCTAGAACAAATCTGCCTTCCATTAGTTTTGATCAGCGCCATCATTCCAGCTGTTACACCGGCACAGATTATTGACGACACAATAGTTTGCGCATTTCGTCCAGCTGCAACAACAAAAAGCAATTTAGACAAAATGATTTTCTCCACGGAACACCAAATGGAAAAGAAGACTGAACACTGGCAAATGGCAAGCAATTGGACAAGTACACGGCCGCTCAAACTTACCCCACCGCAACAAAATCCAAGAATAGGATACCAATGACATCAGACACGGCAAAGTTTCTATTCTCTTCTTTCACCCTCTTCTGGTATTGGTTACTGGGTCCATACTACATAGGTGCCAAATGTATTTCAATGTACGCAACGATGGTAAAACTGGTAATACCTTGGTTGAGCGAGACTGAGGTTGCCGTTAATCCTCCAATTATGAGAGCTGATGCTACTGGGAGATACTGCAATTTTTGCAGTTGATCCATGTCAGTCCAACAAGGTGTCATGACAAATATCAACTTATTGTCCAATGAACAAACTATGACAACACAGACGAATCAGATCTTTCAAATTCTGTAAATTTAAGCAATTATTAGCAGTGGGCTTCAAAAATAAATTTCTGGTCTTCGATAACCCAAAATCATCCTCTAGTCAACTGAACTCATTAGTGTCCTGAACAAAGTTAGGACTAGTGCATTATCATCTAGACATCTACAATAATAATCTCAACATCATTGAGCCAAGTTTTCCACCAATTGGCCATTCTCATCTATCCTACAATAATTCATTGTGAACCTAACACAACCAGGTCGTTGACGCTATTATCAGTATTGAAACAAGGATAATTGTTTAATGGCCTACAATACTTTTTTCTCTTTTCTGACTGAATGTTAAGTGTGGCACTATGATTGGTTACTTCTTTTCAAAGCACATTTTGGCAGTACATGAAATCCCCTCAAATGGCAGGAATCCATCACTATGAACCAAATCAAATATTAGATACAGCTAAATTTACTTACAGAGAATGATTCAAATCCATTTTGCTGAAATGGGGAAGGGTTGTTGATGTTGACAGTATAGTGGCCGCTTACAAGATCGATTGCATCCTGAAACAGCATGAATGTCATAAGATGAGCATATTCAAATCTAGTGACATCAGTCGTAGCAATCGGTAGTTAATAGCCAAATGGATGTAGGAATCTTGCCTGCCGAACACCATCTTGGAAGTTATTTAAAAAATATCTTGAAATTGAACTGATCCCATCTTTAATTAGTCCTGCCATAGTCTGTTTCCCATACCTGCAATTGGGGATCACTATGCATAAAAAAGGGATACAAATGAGTTTAGACTCCATAAACTCTCAGTTTATCGAAAAGATTTACCGGACAAGGTCCCGCTTGAGTGCATGGGTCCCGGAATATTCCAGGCTTAACTCATCACCTTGCTCCACCCACACTATCAGAAAAGATGAAGTTCAGAAGAAAGCTTGAATCATCAACTATGAACTACACAAAGGAATACTTGACCCTACGAGTTCTGAAAATTTCAAAATCTTCGCTGAAAATGGAAATGCCCTCCTCGGAAGAAAGTACACCAAGCCTCTGCAACTGTGCATTTAAAGATTTTTGAGCCAGGTAACTCTGTGTAAAAAAAGAAGTAAACCACATTAAACATTGGCGCAAAAAGTTAACTTCAATAAGTTTAACTATCTTTAAAAGTCGAGAAAATCAATGAAAAAGAAATGGAAACTTGGCATTTCTTCAACAGACACTCAATCCCAACACTACAGTTTGACGTGCTTCAAGTTTTCATTATATTTCCCATGTCCTTGAGGAAAAAAAACAAGAACACAGGTACAGTCCCTAAACCTGTGTAACATTTGTTCGATCAAGGCAGTCAATGCAATTAGATCTGATAACCCCTTTCTGCTCCAATAGTATCTTTCCTTCTGCGTCCATGAGGAAATATCTGCTCAGCTGGAATAGAGATGATTAAAAACGGAATTATGGAATTCAAATACCTGGATTTTGAGATTGAGATTTTACTCAGCCGAAGTTTTAACGTAAGAAAACATATGTGTGGTTCAGTTCATTACCCTTGCTTTTCAAAATCCTCGGAGACTTGGTCATAGAGAACTTGTATGTTCTCGAGGTTTGACTTGCCACAATAGTGATGAAAATCAAAGGAAACATATCTGAATCAACAAGGAGTACAAATTAAATTTCAATTAAGTACGCACGAAAAGGCTAAAAGATACTGCTGTGTTATCATTTAGATTAACATGCAACATTGGATACTCAACTTCAGATGGACAACTATAACAAGACAATCAAATGCATATATATTTGCAATGAATGTCATCTATGTGCTCAATGCCTCCAACATTTACTTACACTAACATATATGTGCAAACTCTATCTACAACTTCCAACAAAGAGATGAGAAGAGAGTAACTTTAAAGCAGGTGCCGTGTCTGTTTCAGCCACGTGTCAAACCCATATGTGGTCAGACACTTAACATGTGTTGAACACTTGGGGAACACAAGGTCCATCAGAAAACATAATGAGATTAACGGAAGTAAGAAAAAGGTGGACATATAGAAACTAATCCCTCCTCATTCAGATATTTGGCATTTTAATAACATCGTACCCAGCTATATATTTGCACATCATATCCAGCTATACTATTTGTGCAGCTTTTCGTATTTAATTTCAGAGTGTCTGAGCAACACCAGTCAATGTGGATATTCTCTGTTCCCATCTAAGATGTTTGTGGAACAGAATCGTCATTAGTTCAGAATTTCATATCACAAATGAAAATAAAATCACCTCACGTTTGGCAGCTTCTGCATTTCAGCAGCAAATGCTGCGCTCAGTTGACCCTCATCGCCATGCTACAATAATAGGATAACATAAAGATGAAATATTTGCAAATGGGATAATACAAAACAAAATATGCTTTGTGTAAAATTGTAAGCAATGCGCATAGTTTCCAAATCAAAATTCAAATGACCAGCTAAGCATAACCCTGCTGTGAATGTCAAAGCTGCTGTAAAGTCTTGTGAAGATTGTTGCTACATTTATGTCTGTTTCCTAAGGAACCATCATAGAGTTTCTTGTATATAGCAAACAGAGTAGAGAAATGAACGACATTATTATCTGTCATTTCGATTTCTCAGATTGCATTCAAGACCATTGACAACACATGGAAACTCCACCCAGGCCCCAGCTTAATGTGTTTTAGTGCTGGAAAGAAAATAAAAACTCCTTACCTTATCAGTTAGGTCAACGGCTATCGTCTCTCCATATCTCTGTGTAATATCACGAAAATGGCGCTCCACAACCTTTGACTAGAGGCAGAGAAACAGAGTTAGATGCTCATCAATACACAACTCAAATATTAAGAGCCACAATTCAGATGAAATACATACTGTTTGGTCATGATCAATAACATTAAGTCGTGGTTTATAGCTCAAATCAACAATTTGCTCCCAAATAAGCGGAATTGAACCTCGAATCTGAAAGGTGATAAGGAAGTACCTATTACACATTGATAATTTGCACCCTCAATATTAGGAAATAGGAATACAAATGGGGTTGAAGACTGCAAACAAATTGAGTATATGGTAGCTTTTTATGTCTTTTTTTTTCCCCGTGTTCTGCAGGAGTTATGGAACAAGTGCTAATGAATAGAACTGATTCTAGTATGGTTGCTAGGACTTATGGCTTGTTCTAGTTTCCACAAAGAAAATATTCATTTAACTTAACTTTTCCATCCACAAGTATCTTTCTCAAGATTCTCAACTATGACTAAGCATAGCTTTCTATTAAGACACCATTTACCATGTTTTTCTTGGTGACATCAGTTTTCCCCTGCCAATAATCCTTCCCTAAAGGTGAATTTTAGAAATGCCTAGAAGGAAGCAAAAGCTGTCCATCTTAGGAAGACAAGTAAGAACTAAAAGCCACACAAATGATGTTAGAGCCTAGGAGATGGAGTTCATTCACATTAGTGGTGTCCAAGCTATGTTTACTCAAAACCATGAACACTTCAAAGCTTTTTCAGGTTAAGATATGTATCTCCTCTTTTCTTTTGGCTAAGCAAGATATGTATCTCCTTGCACATACAAATAATCCTTCTGTTCTGCCATGCGCTCATGACACCCTCTGCTTTAAATTCCATCCTTCTTTGGAAGACACAAACGTAACGTGAAAAGATTGGTCTTCCTATACTGGCCTCGACTGCTTGACCAAAGTAAAGCATTCCCACATACATATCTAGTTTCACTGGAAACACGAATAACGAAACATCCAAGAAAAAGGGCACTTTTGGGGGACTATATACAAATTTAGGTGGAACTAATTATGTCTGCATCTTGCCTGGGGGTCAAAAATATAGCAATAGAGAAGACTACCCTCCTAAAATCAAGGAGCACAAAATAAAATGCCGTGAATGTTACCTTCAGCTTAGAATATTTAGTTTCCAGAAATGTAATTTTGACATGGTACAGAAAACAGAAATGCCAGTGGATTCATCCGCTCAAAATATTATTAACAGGTACAATCATTCTATGACGTCATAATTCCGGACCTTCTGGTAGAAGAAGTACCTGTAAAAGTGAAGACCGAAAACCTTCAAACTCCAACAGTTGCTCAGTTTCAATAAAATTTGCAGTGTCACCTTCAAGATTAGCCCCTCTTCTCCACATGCGGGTCCCTACTTTCAGCAATCGGTAAGTAACTTGTTTGACCATATTCATATCAGTAGGACCAAAGCAAACAGTTTTGGTATTGCCCTACCTAGTCTTCGTGTACACCTCCTAGAAATTAATAAAATTGTAGCCGGTGAAGTTTTCAGCTTGAGCTGTCCCGTCTGAAAGCTTAAGCCTTGGTTAAGTGAAAACATCATAATCCATAATTACTCTTGCATCTCTACTTAAAACACACACGCGCGCGTGCGCACGCGCGCACACACACACACACAGAGAGAGAGAGAGAGAGAGAGAGAGAGAGAGAGAGAGAGAGAAGCAATTAAAAGTTTAAGGATATTCCCTTGTATCAGAGGAATGATGAACCCATCAAGCTGTAAAGGAAAAAATATTTCATATCAGAGAAAGAAAAAGATGATAAAATTTCAGATTTCCAAATAGACCCTGTTAATATCAGTCCCACAAGTACCTATCTTATTTTTTCTAAACTAAAAAACAAAATCCTATGAAAGAAAGGTACTTCCAAGAATCTACAGATAATGCCACATTTTGGACAGAATGAATGTCTAACCTTATTCTCAATAAGCTCCTCCAAAATATTTCTGTTCCAAACAAATCGGGGGTCAGCCTGAAATATAAATAGACAATCAGAACCCATTTATTTAAAATGTTTTCCAATCCTAACTCAAGGTTTAGAAAACAGGGCGGCAACTTACTTGCACTGAAATATAGCCATATAGGGATAAGGTTAAACTTCTTACAGACACCTGGGTTCACAATTCAATCTTGTTCATGCTAAGGGGTCGGAATGCTACTTGGTATTTGGTAATAAAACCTAGATATGGACGATAATATTTGCTCCCATAGCTGATAACCCATCAAACAAAGCAAAAGATACTATGTGAGAACCAAACCAAACCAAACCAAACCAAGCCTTGCATCCCAATCAATTGGGGTCAGCACTATGTGAGAACTGAGAAGAGAAATTAAGCCTCCATATCACATTAATTTAGTTCATAACGTCCCAAAAGTTACTTTCTTTGCTTTGTCCCCTCATAATCATTAAGTGGCAAAACACATTCTTGCTGGACAAGAAGAAAAATATCCTTCCATCATCTCTAACTCTTGAAGAGTGAATTCTGACAAGGTTTTAAATTATGCACTAACATAACTTTGTCCCCTCACGCTATCCTACCCCTACTCCTTAACGGATATATAAAGTTATAAACACAATCAATTGCTTTTGTTCCCTCATAATTGATACTCTTAGAGCATCTCCACTCCTTACCCAAATATTTACTCAAATTTGAATAAAAATTTGGGTAAAAACCTGATTTGGTACTACTCCTCCCAGTGGCACAATGCAACTTTTACCCAAATCTGTTTAAAACAATAGTTATTTCACTTTTCCTCCAAAACTTTCTCACTTTCTTCCCTCCACTTCATTTCCCTCCATCGTGTTGCCTTTACCAAAAAATTTCCCTCCGTTCCCACTTTCTTCCCGCCAAAGAGTATACTCTTCTCAGAGGTGAAGTTCAACTCAGGGGTCGGTGGAAGGAATTGAAGACATAGTAGTTGAAAAAGCAGGGGTGCATTGAAGACATAGTAGTTGGAAAAGCAGGGGTGCATTCACTGAAAAATATTTGGTGGTTGGGCTGGGAGTTTAAATTGCAGGGAATTCATTTGAATGGCAAACATGTAAATAGTAGAGAGCAAAAAAGAGCCCTTTCAAATTTGGTGCAAGGTTTGGTTCCCTATCAAATTTGATGAAAGATTTGAGTAAAACTTATATTTGATATAACTTTGAGTAAGGAGTGGAGCTCCACTTTTGGTGGTTTTTACTCAAATTTGGGTTTGAGTAAGGAGTGGAGATGCTCTAACAGATCTCAAAACAATGGGGGAATTAGCCAAATCCTGAATAATAACGAGATCTTTATTATGGTGAGCCTGAATTTTCTCAAACAAGTTAATATCTTCACCAACTGCCATTTACAGCTTTAAGAAGTAGTCAAGCAACTTTGTCAACCTACTACTATATGAATAACTTGGCCCCAATAGACTTGTTTTCCTTTGTGTAAAGGTGTGTGGTATGCAATTTGGAAGCAACGTAGGAACAACGATTAGATGCATCGGGTCTTATGTTACTAGAAGTAAATGAAACTAGTTGAGAAAACCACTAAGCAGACAAACCTGCTTCCAAATTGGTTTACTCATTCGCCCTTCAGTCAACTTGAATCTTCTCTGCAAGCTGTAAACATTTTTCAAATGCAATATAGAAGATAATACAAGCTGAGACTAGAGATGATCTGAAGTACAGCACAAAGAGCAGACTTATGGTAAAAACTGCATACCTCAAGGTTATATCTGTCTCGTATGAATAATACAAACCCGGAGTTGATTCTATTACTCTTAGTAAGGTCCTGAAGTAAGCCTCATCCCTTTTCTGCACAAAAGAATTTTTCATTAGGTTGTCGGTAATGACGGGACTTTCAACCATTCAAATGGTTGCTCATGAACTCCCGTTTCAGAAATTCAGAAGAAAAAAAGAAACAAGGAGAGAAAATTACTTCTTGATTGTTTGGAAGTCTCAAAGCCTCGTTGCAGGACAAGAACTTCATAGACATCACTCGAAAAACAGGGAAACCCACATAACTTCCCACTTCTTTCCGAGAAGTTATCACCAGCACATGTGTCGCTACACAAAATTTACAAGGTGCCTTAAAACACAATCAAACAACACAAGTGCACAACATGATGTCTTACTGCTTCCCATTTCTACCTACACTTTAGCTTAGTCCAGACTCCAGTCCAGATAAACATGGTTTCTTTTCTGGCCAGGATTTTTCTAACAAAATACGGATTCAATAAAACTCATGCAAACTGCTCATTTCCAGTGTCCATTTTCTTAGCAAATCCCCCTCGGTACCTCAGATTATCTCCATTCTTGGTAACATTTTGTTTCTCACACTTTTCTACCTCTTCTACTTTCTTTCTCTTTTTTAACCTCATACCATTTTTGTGGTCCTACTTGTTCCTTTTCTGTTATTGTGAATGTGCGCATTGTACCTGTCATAATCCTACTTAGTGTGGGCTTAAATTGATAGCAGTTTGTGATATCATCAGAGACTCTACAGGTGCAATAAGGGGTTGTCCATCTTTTCATTATAAGATATTTTACTTATAAGCCATCTTTTCTCGGTAGATTGTTAAGCTATCTTTTCTCTGTAACTTGTTAGGCTATGTTTTTGCGCCCTGGAGAAAATTTCTGGCTCCAACACTGATGACAAGTTTCTCGTCAAATCAACAGATGGGATCAATTAAACATCTTGGACTTCTAGAGGACAAGTCCTCCATGTAGACAAGAAACATGCAACCATATGTCCTGCATGTTAAACTTTTTTATTTGCAAACACCTAAATTGGCAGAACTCTTTCAAGCCATGAAGTTATAGACATCAACTATACAAGGCCAAATCAGCAATCCATGCTGATGCACACCATAAAATATTATTGTGCAATGTGCATCAAACCACTCAATCCTACTGACTGGAGTACTTCATACAGCCAATTGTTCAGCAATTACCTGCAAGTGACCTAATAGTTCCGACCACGCCGTATATCGTAGACACTTTTCGAGAATTTGTAGAAACATCATCACCTGTTGCAGTTAATGAGATATCAGATTCATGAACTACCAATAACAATACATCGACTATTCAATGCAGCCCACTCTATTCAATGCAGCCCACTATGTCTAATGAGTATGGTGCACCGCGCATGAGACGATACATAGGAAAGGCCTGGAAAGATAATTATTTTCCAGACTGGATAAGTAAAGCACCTTATCTCCAGCTGGAAATCCTCAAAAAATGTGTAATTTCCTAAAGAATACTATTGGATACCAGAACCATATATATTGTTCGACCAATTTGTACTAAAAGATAAAGGGGGGAAAAATGGCATGACATGGATCTGTTACTAGGTAAACACACGTACACAGTACGTATATATACACATTACAGTGAAAGTAACCTATTGAAATAATTTTTTTCATAAAATAACATGTTACCATTATTGGCACAACACAAAATCAGAAAGGAAATAGATATTCAACATCTATTTCGCCGATTTCAATTAATTACACTTACATTTCAATAACCTTGTTACTTTACAGACAGTTAAACATATAAAAGCCTCCATATGCACTAAAATACTTATCAAATCCAACCTTGAATAATTAAACACTGAACCATTCCAATTTTGCAAAATACCGAATAATAGAAATTCCTGTGGTTGAGCTTTTTCAAGTTTCACGAACGAAAAAGCCAAACCACTGTCACCTAACGGGCGTGCGCGAGCGTAAAACCATCTTTCAAAAACATCTCAAATTACTAAAACTCAGCAAGAGAAAGGATTGAAAGCACAAGCGGAGATTATGTGACCAAGGTGGTCAAACTACGCGAAACAAATTAATACAGATAAAAGAAACTTCTAGCATATTCAGATCGTTTTAGCTTTCTTTGTCCTTTTCGCGCATTTCCTGAGCAAATAAAGTGACAGAAAAAAAAACAAACCGCTGAGTGGCTCGACGGTGCCGTCGGACCGGCGGATGGCGAAGCCTTGATCGGTGGATTCGACGGCTTTGATAACGAACTTGTGTTGGAATTCGTGCAGCTCCAATTCGCTCCATAGCTTGAAATGGCCAGGAAGGGGTTGAATCTCCATGAAACTGAAAGAAATGAATCGAACACCGAATGGAATTGGAAAGACAAAATGGAAATATAGGAAGCCCTAGATGCGTCAGGGTGATGGGAACGATGATGAATCGGTGCTGGTAGCTTCCAAATTGATGATCTGAAAACGATCGATCGAAGGTGGAGAAAATGAGGAACCGTCGTAACGAACTATCTTAAGCTTCGACGGAATAATTTTCCAATCTGAAAATGACGTTGGTGACCCCACTGAGGAAAAAAATTTCAGTTCCCCCTGTACACTGCCATGCTCACGAGAAGTTTTTGGGTGCATCCGTCGGCAATTCGGACCGTTCAACGTGTTTTGAACTGTCCAGAGTTATTCATTCTGTCTCTCCCCTCACCCCACCATTCTCTTTCCTCCTTTTCTCTTTCTAAAATTCGGACCGTCCAAAAAACATTGGACGGTCCGGATCGCTTACAGGGTACTGGCACCCAAAAATTTCTCCCCACCGTCACATGGTGTCCTAGCCCCTTAGGTCACTCGACAGCGCCAGTCGCAAGACTCGACACTAAATTTATGTGTTGTGTAGTATGTGTATGATCAGGCCCACCTCTCGATAAGTGCTTGTGTTTTTGTATGTATGTATAGTTCTGAATTTTCGGTAGGGGCCTTATTGAGCAATGCTTGGCCGGCCAGTCATGTAATAAGTGGATGTGTGAACACTCCGTTTGAGATGCGTTTGCGGTTTTCGAAATTCTTATAGTAGAGCAGTGCTCAGCATACGAGTCACGACTAAGTTTACATCTATTTTTTTGTATGAACCTTATTGCGTGGGGTGTGGCGGGAAGACGGTCTCCCGAGAGGATGTGTAAGTATTTGTGTGGCACCTGCATGTGTGTATGCGTACCCGGTGGCACAGAAAAAATCTCTCTGATATTTTGGAGCTGTTTGCCCAAATAAGCTATTTTGGCTCATTTTTTGTTCTTATTCAAATTTTTTTCGCATTTTGTGGCTTATTGTCAATTTTTTGGGGATTATTGCTTCGTTATGACGAGAGGAATCTAAAAAGTAAAATTTTGGTCAAAAATCAAATTTTGCACAAAAGACAAAACGTGGCTTTCCACTAAATTTAGTGAAATTCCAAAAAAATTGGATTCCGATCAAAATTTTTTACTTTTTAGATTCATCTCGTCATAACGAAGCAATAATCCCCAAAAAATTGACAATAAGCCACAAAATGCGAAAAAAATTTAAATAAGGACAAAAAATAAGCCACAATGACTTTTTTGTCCAAACAGCCCTTAACAACGTACAGGTAACAATAGCAATAAGAGAGGTTTTTTGGGAACCACGTACAGGCAACTTGCAACCCACCAGCGGTTATTGGGAAGATATTTTTGTACTCTGCAGCCATTGTAGGGTTATCTGCCGCATTATATTGTTCGGATCAAAATTCAAGTTGTTTATTGTCAAAATGTACGGCCGAATTGCTATGAGGTGTGCACTATAGCACCCTGGGCCTGGGCATGCTGTGCCCGAAGAACCTGTTGTGACTTTAATGTTGTACTCATATGTGACTTTAATGTGCTATATGACTTTTTTTTTTTGAATGGATATGATTTTTCCGTGAAAAAAAAAAGTTATAAGTAATAAAAGAGAGTGGCAAAATCAGCAGCTTAATAAAAATGGTTCTTTATAAGAGTTGTACAACAAGAAGTACTTACTAAAATGACTAGTGAAATTGTACTTTTCTTATTCATACTCTAACAACGAGTGCAATTTTGTTCATCTTCTTTAAAAGAGGGTGAGCATTATCCTATCTCTTATTCATCTTTTTTAAAAGAGGGTGAGCATTACCCTATCTCTTATTGGTTGAAATGGTGTGAATCTCATCACAAAGTGACGTCATGTTTATCATACAATACACTTTTTGGTAAATATAACATCACTTTATGGTGAGGTCCACATCATTTCAACTAATAAGAAGAAGGATAATGTTCAACATCTTAAGTGGAGGGTGAATAAAACTCCAACTCCTCCAACAACACTAGTTATTATTCTCCAATCCAAATGAGTGATTTGGCTGGAAACTAAAACCCTTTCTTTTCTTTTCTCTCGAAATCACTCCATCCAAAGGGGATGTAAGTTCTTCTAAACCTAACTTATTTCTTCATTTGTGTGTGTTTTGTTTGTCTTTTTTGAATTTTTGTTAGATTCACGTGATTTTTTTTGCATTAATCATCAGTCTCGACTAGATGAGTCTAAAAAGTACAAAATTATGACCAAAAGCAAAAAAAAAAAAAATACTAAAGACGAAAAAAGTATACAGTTGTTTTTTGAGCTTAAATGCTATCTTATTTGAATTTTTTCAACATTTGTGCATAATTAAGCTTAATGTTTTCATCGTTCTCTTTTTCTTCCTTGCTGAGTATATAGTTTATGGTTATATAAACACATAGAATTAGTACTAACGTTCTAGAACACTTTCTTAAAAAACAAGTACTTATTTCACATTTTTAAACTCAAAAATAATATAAATGAAAATAAATTTTCAATTTTTTTTGCACCATATAAAAAATCTCAATAAGATCTATCAAATAAGATCCATATTGATAGAAATTTTTTTTGCGTAAGCACATAATTTTTTAGCTTAAAATTACATTCTTAAAAAATAAATACTTATTTTCCTTCCGGGAACGAGGCCTAGGGGCTTTGTTTTGGGAACAGTGGGGTTTTGTTTGGTGGTGCCGAGTGAGCGGAGGAGAGAGAAAGAGGGGCGGCAATGGACCAATGGTGATCAGGTCGTCACTACTACAATAATAGATATATGTCACACTAAGAAAATTCACAAAGATCACGGTTTTCAGTGAAAGAGTGATAAAAAGTGGTGTTTAAAATTTTTTATCACAGTTTAAGTTTAAAATTGAGATAAAAAGTGGGTTTTAGCGCGGAATAAAAAATCTCGCTCTTGCGGCGAAATAAAAAAAAAATAACATCACCCTTGCGGCGTGATAAAAGATTTTAGGGCAAAAAAAAATGAGATAAAAGATCTTACTCTTGTGGCAAGATAAAAGAGAAAAGATCTCACCCTTGTGGTGTGATAAAAAAGAGAAAAGATCTCTCTTGTGGCATGATAAAAGATTTTAGGGCGAAAAAGAATGAGATAAAAGATCTCGCTCTTGTGCCGAGATAAAAGACAAAAGACCTCACCCTTGTAATGTGATAAAAAAAATTTTAGCGCGAAAAAATGAGATCGATATAAATGATCTCACTCTTGCAGCGAGATAAAAAGCCTACCCATTTAGGTGTGTGGTCTAAATTTTCACGTGGGCGGGGTAGTACTCATTTAGGCGAGTTTTCGAAAAGTTATGTGAGGAAAACGATGTCGTTTAAGAATTTTGAAAAAGAAGATCGGAGCAACATTCTCTGGTGTGAGGCAACTGTTGCCGTGGGTGAAGCAACTGTTCTTCTCCGGCTTGATCGATCCATTTTTCTGAACATTTTTCTCCATGTTGGAGATAAGTTGGTGTGCAGGACTGTAGGAATAGAAGGTCATCGAGAGAGAGAAGGAAGTTTGTTTGATGGGTTTTGAACCATTCATCTGCTCCCTAGTAAAAGAGTAAAGTTGGATTGGAAAACCAAAAACCAGTGGTTTTGAACCCACGAATAATGAGGATCGATCAACAACGCGTGGCAAGTGAGAAAGTTGGAGTATTTTGAATATTAAAAATAAATGTTAACTGGATTTTTTAAAATTGTAACAGTCTAATAGGAATTTATGTAACGAAAAACAAGGTTATAATTAAATGTATATATTTTTTATATTTTTAACGATAAATCCGAAACGGTACCCGATAACATACCGGTACCGGTATGTACCGTTCCAGTGACAAATCCTGTACCATATCCAAAACGGTATTCAGAACTTTGGTCCATAACATTACAATTTGCAGGTTGTGATAATTTTCATAAAATTTATCTATATCATGTTAATTGCATTTCAAAAAATTCAGCAAATTTTAAGGGAAAAAAAAAGTTTTTTCACTTTAGGAAGTTAAGTATAAATATTTTTGTTTTTCTATTATAACAGAAGTTCTTGGCTAGTTTAGTGGTAAGGGTTTGGGAAATCAACCAAGGGTGCATGGGTTCGAAACTTGGCAATGACAAGAAAAGAAGGTCTAATAGATACAAAGAAAAGATCACGCTCAATGATTTTCCATCTCAGTTTATGGTGTGATTATTTTGAACTTTCAATCACAGTTATAGACCGTGATCTAAAGTGACACGCCCAAGAGAAACAATCACGGCTTATAACTGTGATAAAAGAGAACCGATCACGGTTTGTAACCGTGATAAAAGAGAGTGACTTATAATCACACCCAAATCTATCACGGTAGCAAGAGTGTGATGGAAAATTTACAATCACAGTCAATTGCTGTAATCTTTATAGTTTATTGTAGTAATGCGTGCGTGCATGTGGTGCTCTGTGTGTGCCGTGTGTGAAGGTGAGAGGTGATCATTCAAGCACTTATATATTCGTTAAGCATTGACTAGTTACAGCATAAGGGATCATTCAAGCACTTATAATTCTACGTGTTTCTTTTATTTGCAATACAGACTAGTGGATTATTATCAACATCGCATTTGGTTGCATCTTTCGGACTTAAGGCGAGTGGTTAAGCATGTGATTCCTTTTTTGGAATCCTCTTAAGCCATTCTATTCTTGACAATTCGTTATTCGTTGTGATCCGATGATTATTATTCTTATTCGTTGCTCTCATAATTATTGACAATTGACGTACCGCATACAAGGTTAACTGAGAATATTTGTGATTGATAAATTGTCCTTACTTTTATTGTCATCAATTCATTGACTCCATCGTATTTTGTAACTATGCAACGACACGGGAAATAATCCTGGTGCAGGTGACTCCAGCTCGCCGTTGTTATGTATGTTTGGGACCATAGATTATGTTTATATTAATTTGTGAAAGTCCAAGGGAAAGACCCGTGAAATATCGTGGTGACTTTGGCCGCTAAGTAAAAGACTTGTGAAATACCCTGTGACTCTAGTGCTCAACGGATAAGCAAAAGACTTGTGAAATACCATGTGACTCTATTCCAGATCAGCTTAGGGAAAAGGTCCCAGACGCCATCCTATGGTGACTTTAAGTACGGTGTTGGATCCAACGGGCTAAGCCCTGAGAAAATATTTGGCATTTGGTAATTGGTGATTATAGTTCCCACTTTGGTTTGGATTCCCATATTATTGCTATTGGTCATTCTGAATATCATCCGGCAAACTGTTTGATGTAAATGCTTATTAGTGCGATTCGATTCTTGATCCTGGTATTCGTTAATCAATTGTTGAGGCCATTGATACTACTTGTTGGGCCGTTCATCTATTGTAGTTAGTTTATATTCGTTGACTCATCGATCATTACTATTGAAAACCATTTCTTGGAGCTTTCGGTTATCATTTGTCTATACGTATGCCACGTTGTACTCTTACCCTTAGCATGCTTAACTACTCACTGAGCTCGTCAGCTGACGGATTTATTTCACTTTATTTTTTCAAGTTAGTGCATGGGGTATCGTAGTGGACTTTGTGGCGTTGTCGGGATTTTGTATTTGGACCTCTAGGGCGTTTACATTTTTTATTTCTTTTATCGTGTCAAACTGCTTCCGCATTTTTATTTATTAGCTTTCGCACTTTTATTAATTGGCAGTTCACTGTGTCATTTGCTTAAGAAAAAATATTGGTTTTGGAGTCGCGCATTTTATTGTAATAAAATATCCATTTTTTCTTTATTTGTTTCAAGTTGCTAAAAATATTTTTATTTAGGCTTTGTGTCCCATGATTGCTTCTGTTGGGATTATTACTCCTAACCTATCCCACCCGCAAACGGAAGCGTAATCGAAAAATTAATACGCAATAAACAAGGCACAAAGAGAACAGCTAATATTACGTGGTTCCCCAAACTCGGATACGTCCACGGGAGAAAGAAAGCAATTTCCACTATCACCAAGGTTTACAAAGAGGTCCAACGATCTCACAAACACCTTATCCAACAACCTACAATCAAAGTGGAAAGATCTTACCAAATACTCTCCAACTCGGCTGGAAATGAAAGCCCGAAACTGAGATCAAAACAGCCCCAAATGTCGTCAACAAGCTCCCACCACTTTGCTTCAGTTGAGAGGACCAATGGCTGCCCAATAGCTTTCCCTTTTCTACCGAGAACACAATGATGCACACCATTTTTCTATTTCCACCGAGATCACCAACACACAGTCACACACAGTGCACCTCTCTGTTTCTTTTTTCTTTTCTCTCACACACTCTTCGGCCGCTTCTTGCCAGGACACAAAAAACCCTTTTAGCTTCTAAGTTACTCATGTGCCAAACATGTGTCAAATGGTGTGTAGAAACTTTCACAAAAAAAACTAGCCCACAAAAATCTTTTTGGGCCAAACACTATTGGGCTATTTTCATGGGCAAAAACCCAACAATCACCCCCTTTTGCTCTTGAGAAATACACCTTCACTCGGAACCTCACACCCGCTCACTTGGGCGCCTCGCACCCCCTCATCTCGGGGCCTTGCACCCCCTCACTCGGGTGCCTATCCGAAGACATCGGCAACCAAATTGGTTGCAAATGTGACCATTTTCCTTGCACTTGTTTTTCCTTCGTCAACCCTTTCAAAACTCATCACTTGAGACACTTCTTTTTCGGTGTTGCTCGCCACACATATCAACTCATTTGCTTGCGCCTTTACACGCCACACTTGTGTAACTCGACGCTTCTCTTTTTCGCTAGCTTGGTGTCCGAAACTTGTACGCCTCCTCTCAACATGACCTTGAAGCTTGTACAAGTTTCCCACCATCTTGCTCCGCAACACCACTTTCTCATTCTTGAAAACCTCAAGAACTCCATCCCTTGATGCAAAGCTATAACCCTTTGCGTCCAACATTCCCAAGGAAATCAAGTTTTTCCTTAAACCCAGAACATGTCGAACTCCGGTCAATGTCACAAACCTTCCTTCGGCTATACGAAACCGTACCTAACCCATGCCAACAACCTTGTTCACCGTGTTGTTCGCCATCCTAACGGTACTTTTCTCACAAGCCTCATACGAACAAAAATACTTCCGATCTGAACACATATGGAACGAACATCCGGAATCCATAACCCAACCAAAATGCTTCGTACCTTTGGAAGTCACCGCAAGCAAATCACCAACATTTTCGGTGGAGCTCTCAACCACCGCTGCTTCAGATTTCCCTTTCTCTTGCTCTATCTTGGCTTTGAGCTTTGGGCAAAACTTCATTATATGTCGTCCTTCATTACAAAAGTAGCACTTTCTTTTGTCAACACCTTGTGACTCGCCACTTTGCGAGGATGAGCGCCCCCTTGGCTTAGACCCATTTCGCCTTTCGGTTGTCCGCCCTCTAGCTTGACTACCGGAAGATGCAACCATGGAACGATCCTCCGATATCCTCTCGCTCTCCTTCCTCTGCATCGACTCATGAGATAGAAGTGTAGCAATAACCTCATCAAGTCTGAGAGTGTCTTTCCCAAACAACAATGTAGTTTGGAGATGCTCATACGATATCTGCAAGGAAACCAACAAAATGATTGCCTTATGTTCTTCCTCAAT